>CM049796.1:28000123-28620123 GCA_027422405.1 Ptychobarbus kaznakovi | reverse complement strand
ATAAAGTAAAAAAAAAAATAATGTTTCTATTAAACATTGAAATAAAGTATTATGTTTTATTTTTATTTTAAATTAATTAATTTACTAATTAAATGTGTATATATTTTATGTGGAAATTAAGTTGAATTTATCCTGTCATTTATTTATATATATATATATATATATATATATGTGTCATTTATTTTTGAAGGCTTGGTCCTCCATAACGATCTTTTCATAAGATCATAAACATTTTCCTGATAAGATTATGCATGCAAAAATTAAATATAATAAAAAAATACATGCGCTGCTCTTCCACCTGTGTACAATGTACGTAATATGATTTAACATGATACACAGACACATTAATAGATCGAAACACGCACTGGGTCATTTCCATTTCCTCTCCTCCCATCATCTCTCTTTTAATCATCCATTCTGTGTCAATGGTTAATGGCCCACAGTGCCTTGCCTCTCATCCTCTCCTCTGCCTTTTTTCTCTCCTTTCTCCAGCCCTCCACTCTCCTCCTCTCCCTTGTTGAGTAATTATTGAGAAAGTAGCATGTGTCTGACACGGTCGCTGTGGCAACGGCGGTCAGGAACCCGGTCGTGAGCCTATTCAGAGCGTGAATGAGGGAGAGGGGGGGGATAACAGCAGGACGTCAGGATATACACTGCGCCCCGAGAGAAGATCTCTCACACACACACACACACACACACACACACACACACACACACACACACACACACACACACACACACACACACACACACACACACACACACACACACACACACACACACACACACACACACACACACACACACACACACACACACACACACACACAATGCATGCAGCCGCAGCAAACACATGCAATATTTATCATTACATTCTTCTATTGAATGACTTGCATGAATCATTGTATGGCTTGTGCATTTTATTTTAGTGAATATAAACAAGCTAATCTATGGATGCTTGTTTCCATCATTGGATAAAAAAAATGTAATTTAGATTTTCTTGCAATTCTGGCTTTATATCTACACAATTTTAACAAATCTTTAGCATTCCAAGAAAAAAGCCAAAATTGTGAGAAAAAGGCAGAACTGCGAGATATAAAGTCAAAATTGTGAGATATTATGTCCGAAATTGAAGAAAAAGGACAGAATTGCCAAATTCAAAATTGTGAGTTATAAATTCAAAATTGTGAGATATAAAGTCAAAATTGTGAAATATACCTGTAATGTCACAAATTGAAGAAAAAAAAAAGTCAGATATAAAGACATTGTCAGGAGAAAAAAGTCAGAATTGCGAGATATGAAGTCAGATATTCAAGAAAAAATACATAATTACGAGAGAATGTCTCAGTTGTGAGAAAAAAGTCAGAATTTAAATGTTAAACTCGCAATTTCGTGGTATGAAATCACAATTCTGAGAAGAAAATATGAAATTATGAGATAGAAAGTCAGAATTGCAAGAAGAAAAAAACTAAGAATTATGACAAAGTCGCAATTAGCTTTTATTTATTTATTTTTATTCAGTGGCAAAAAAACAACAACTAAATTATGAGATGTAAACTCTTAATACTTTTTATTAAGAGAAAAAATGTAAGATTTGTGAATTTATATAAAAAAATTCAGAATTGCAAGAAAATTAGACAGATAAAAACTTGCTATTTCATTTTTTATATCTCGTGGCAAAAACAAGCTTCTTTATGAAACCACAAAACTCGACCAAACCAAAAATATTTCTTAATATTATTATTATAAAAGTAAATATTAATTATAAATAAATAAAAATTTAAACACTTGAAAAGTCAGTAAATGGAACAATACAAAATACGCACATTTAAGATAAATTCTCTGAAAACAAATCTTACTATTATACTGCATGCAATTTTGCTGCTTAGGATGTTTTAAAATGTTTTTGATCTTGATTAAAATAGGGTATATGATCTAAAATATGATTTCATCACTGTATTTTAACACAGAGATGATAAAAAACCTTTAGTATATCCCTGTGCCTTAACCAGACGTGACACGATAAAGTGGCAAACAATAAAAGTGGAAAAAAACTGAATTTTTCATAAAAGTGACACGCGATATGCGTCAAAAACCTTCAGTAATGTGATTCATGATATCGATCACTCTAATGCTTATTAAATACCTAATGCTACAAAAACATCCGACTTCAAGCTCATTTTAATAGCCCCGCCCATACTGTAATATCATTGGTCAAAAATAACTGCTCACTAAACAAACATCACAGTTATCTTCTGATTGGCTGTAATTGCATCACATCACACATCAGTTGTGTTCTTATGCATCCTCAAAAACACCATGATTGTGTATTTTTATAAACAATTTCAGCTGCTGGCAACATCTAAAGGACTAAAAGTGCTTCCGTTTGAATCATTTATAGCGATGCATTATTCAACAGTCGTTGGTTGAAGTATTTGTGACCCAAAGTGAGGCATTGTCAGAAGGGAAATGATGAAATAGCATTATGTAGATGTGTTTTAACAGTAGTAACAGCATCACTGATGGTGCACTGCGAGGTGATAGCATGATGGTTGAAGATCTGGGCCACCAATGCAAAAAGCAAAGAATTGCTGAGGTCTTGGCACTGACATATCAAAAATTGTGCCATCAAGCGAGGCATTTAACCTCAGATTGCTTCGAGCAACTGTCTGAATGAAGAATGGATGTCTGTATCGCAAACACAAGACACAGGAGGAGAGAGTGTCTACATAACCTGCGGTTAAACAAGCTTTCTGTGCCTCTGATGTATTTAATGCTCACTAGCAAGCACGGAAGATTGTATTCCATGTTTAATTTAAATTCTTTATATAAATATGAATTATGCTCCCTCATCAGAAACCTTGTTGTGGCCGAACTCTACGGCAGAACCCTTTGCAGAGCTTAAAAATAATCTGTGAATAAATCAACTTAATCCAATACTGAAAACATATAAATGAAAGAGTTCAGGACTGATTTACTCAATATTTTGTGTGCTATGTATTTTTGTGCTTATTGTAGCATTAGCTTGACATCAACTGCGACTTGATTGAAGCACTATTCGTGTTGCTGCCTATAGAGTGTCCCAAATCAGTCACTTATGAGGCTGTTTAGCTCTGTTGCTAAAGCTAGTGAGCTGTCAGCAACTCCGCACGGAGTAAAAATAGCGCTGCTCGTGTGAAATGCAACAGAGACTTGACTAACACCTGCTAACAGAGTTATATTCAGTACAGATTGACATTAGCACGTTGCTAAGCTAGCATGACACTTTAATAAACGCAATCGGTACATAGTAGCCTACTCACAAACACTGCCCATATGAATAATTGCATAATTAATTGCACCGAATGAGCACGTTTAGTGTACCTTATATCTTAAAAGTATATATTTAAAAAGAAAACTGTATTTGCAGATAATATTAATGAAACAAAAGACCGCTTAAGTGTACTTAAAGAAAGTTCACTTTTATGACTATGTTTTCAAAATACTTAAAAATTGCACTTTGATTTATTGTTAAATATAAAGTTTTACTTTGAAGTACTACTATTTTAAATCATTGTTTTAATAATCTTTTATTGTGATTATAAGTGTTATTTTGATAAGTTGACTAATTCAAGCGCATGTAAAGTACTTGACTATAAACTCTAGTGTTTTAAGTATTTAAAGCTAATATATATATATATATATATATATATATATATATACTAAACCGCAAGTTTAACATTGCAGAATATATTTAAATACAAGTTTCAATAGAAATTACACTTAAGTATATTTTAGTTTACCATAAATGCTTTAACCATTATTTACCAGAGTAATGAAGAGTATCGTAATTATCGATTTCATGTGGATCATCTGCCATTAATTTGTATAATAAACTTAATGTGATGCATTCTGGGATTGTTTCATCATAAAGATTAATCATGTGGAACTGAAGCATCATTATAATGTCGACTTTCTAGCGCAGCCTTCATTGGAAGCGCACTTCTGATCCCTTAAATTCTATGTAGGGAACTCATGCAGCTTTGGAGGAGAGCTTATATTTCTCTTTCTCTTTAAAGGGTTTGTTGAGGCATGAAATGCGTGGCGGGCGAAAGTAACCGCACACTTCCTTTACTGTCACATCCGATTACAGAGCAACACTGAGCCTTAACCTCGTAAATAAAACAATCAATGAGTCTGTACCGTGAGTCACTTGAGCGGACAGGAAAGGATTCTAACCTTGTCTAATCCCATTACAGCAGGTGATGTGAATTACTAAAGTTTTGTATACATTTTTAATAACTAGGTATGTCGTTCATGTGTTAATATGTCTCTAACTAATCTCAGAAGGAAGTCCATTTGTACCAGGAACATCTGAATGATTCAAGGTAGGACCACCTACCATTACCCAAAGGATTTCGGTAATGACAGGACCGAATGTCCTCTCTCCATTATGGGACACTGTTAACATGACATTACTCCAGATTAACTTGGTATATAAAACAACTGCATGTTTTCATCCTCCTGCAATTGGAGGCGAAAATACCTTTATTACCACTTTTTTGGTCAATAAACCATAATTCTTAATTATATAAGTAAAATAATATTTTATAGCAGTCAAAGTTCTGCTTTAAACTTAATGCACTCTATAAGGGGCTGTTCACACTGAATGTGTCTTTGCATCTAAAAACGCAAGTCGCAGCGCTCAGTAATGTTATTTAAAACAACACAGCACAGAGTGCCAACTCCATCTTTTTGCTATCAAATAAAACAGTTGCCATGCCAACGTGCTACTGAAAACAAAAGCTTGCAACGCTTGCCCCGCCTCAGGAGTCTTCTGATTGGTCCACAGTTTTGGAACTGACATTAATGACTTTCGATAAATGACTTTCGAAAGTTGAAATTCTTTTAACTTGACACGGTGTCTTAATACACGTCCATCTTGTGCATGTTTACATTTAAAAAAAGGGAAAAGTAGTGCAATGCAATGGAAAAACACTAATACTAATACACTAATACACCCTAACACTTAGGCTATCAAATGTATAGAAAGTAAAAATGAGATACAGAAAATTAAGAACACAATACACATCCATTGGAATTGTATTATGTTCAGCCCAAAACTTGACCAACTTATTCTTTAGGACATCTTTAAGAATGCTTGAATAAATATTTACTGATAACTCTTGCCAAGGTTGAGTTAAAAATGTACCCCGCTATAACAGAGACTTTGAATGAATGAAACAAGACCCTGCCCTGCCAAACAAAAGAATATTAGATTACTGGCACAATATAAGATATTTATTTTAAAAATAAATACAAATAAAGGTTTTTATAAAAACAAACTTCATACCAATTCAATGGAGATGGTCAAAGGTCTGTTGTTGCCACAAGCAAGCTAGCCATCATGTATTTCCACATTTGACCGCACTTGTATGCACTGCATTCGGTTTATAAAAGTTTAATTGTATACGACCCCGAAACAAGACAATCCCCCACAACCCTCTAGCAAACCTGCAGAAGAATATCTCAAACAGCAAAAATGAAGAATTGACCAAGGACAAGTTAAAGCTCAAACATGAACCCAGTGGAAAAGCTGCAGGAGAACTTGAAGTAGGCAGTACAAGGAGGACTTTTCTGAAAGGAGGAATTGGCAAGTTGTCCACCAAGGTCATCTAAGAGGCTGACAAGAAGCACTTCTGCCAAGAAGTGATCTCTCCCAAAGGAAGCCACACTAGCTATTGAAGTTCCAGGAGTAGTTATATTTTTCCAACAACAGATGGCTGTATTTTCTGACTTTATTTGGTTGAATAGGTGATTACAAAGAATAACAGTTATTTATTTTCTAAATTAGATCACTCTGAGTGTTAATGTAACGGTAACATAAAGACTTCTTAAGAAGTCAGCCAAGCCGACGAAATTCTCACTGTGCAAAAATAGGGAGAGTATATCATGTAGTAAATACAACACAATAACCAAAAAAAAAGGACAAAAGAGTCTGAAAACCTCAGACATCTCTGCTCTCAGGACTAACTCATCATTTCCACCAATTCTGACAGGTAAGTTGTTGCTAGAGGGATACCAGCAACTTGTCAAGAAAAACACAAAATGAGACAGTGCCCACAGATATGCACATTGCGAGGTTGAGGTGTATCGTAAATGATGGGGGCCGTTATGACCTTGTGGGTTTGTGGTAGACAAATGGGTCCACAGCTGGGGCAGAGGTGCGTTGGCCTAGAGGTGGCCTAGTTTAGTCTACAGCTGAGAGGAGCTGGGACACTGGAATCTCCTTTGTTGCTTGAGGTGGAGTCAAGAGGTAACTGTAAACTTCAGAGTTCATTCAGAAGTCGCTGGTGTAGTGGAAGGCGCTGTCGAGTAGATCTTCAGAGTACATTCCAGGAATGAACCGGACTGCTACAATCAGCATTTGAGAGGAACTGGAAGACTGGCATATCCTTTGTTGCCCAAGGTAGAGTCAAGAAGCAACTCTCGGAATTCATTCAGACGACTCTGGAATAGTGGAAAGTGCTGTTTAGCCAGTTATATGAGTACATTCAAATGTGAACCTATTAATAGGTTGTACACTTGCAAACATCCCCCTAAGAAATGTGTACTATTTGGTCAGGTGAAGCTAAAAAAAAATTTTAACGGATTTTGCATGTCCTCAAACAATATTTTGTTTACAAGGCATTGGGCTTCTACAATGAGTGCTTACAAGGAACTGGGAGATCAGTATCTCCATTGTAGCCTTAGGTGGAGTCAATGGTAACTGTAAAACTCTGAGAATTCATTCAAAAGTTCTATGGAATACTGGAAGATCTTCTAGATAAAATTTGAAGGCAAATAATAAAGCCTGACTGTATACTTGTATACCCCAAAGAAATGTGGCTGGCCAATAAGAGTCAAGTGAACCTGACTCCAGCCCAGTTATACAGGACTTCCTTAAATTACTAAAATCCCTAGAAATAAAGTTGTGTTGCAGGGTGCAATTCGGCAACAATGAGCCCCAGGTGGAGTCAAGAGGTAGCTGTGAGTCCCTGAGACACATTTAGAAATCCCTGGAATAGTGGAAAGAGCAAGTCCAGTGTTTACCAATCTTGTTCCTAGAGGCACACCTATGGTACACATTTTCGAACACTTCCTAAACAAACACACCTGATTTAACTAGTAGCTTGCTACTCTAAAGACCTGGGGCCAGTTGCATAAACATAATCACTATGTTAAGACTGTGTCTTACAAACTAGTTCGACCAACTAGTAGTTAGCCAAGAGGTAATCATACTTACTTTTTGGATTCAAATTAGATCATCCTTCTTTTTCATAACTGAAAAACTGGAACAAATGAGATGATTTACTTTTTAAAGGGGTCATATGATGCGATATCAAGTTTTGCTTTCTCTTTGGAGTGTTACAAGCTGTTTATGCATAGATAAGATCCCTGAAGTTACAAAGACTAAAGTCTCAAAACCAAAGAGATATTCTTTATCAAAGTTTAGATTCTGCCACGCACCCCTAAAACGGCTCATTCAAACACACCCCCACATATCTACATCACCATGTGGAAATATTTGCGTAAGGCTTGGTTTCAGTAACCGCAGTAGTGTTGATGCAGCTGTGTCAGGGAGACGCTGTGAACAGCAACGCATTTTATGGATGACCGTTTCGTGAACCTAGGAGAGGAGGTAATTCTGACTTTGCTATGACAATCTGGCACTTCTGAATCAGCGACTGTATGTTTTGCTATTATTTAAGTATTTGCTATTGACTGTTGCATGTGTGTGCACGAGTGTGTGTGTGTGTGTGTGTGTGTGTGTGTGTGAGAGAGAGAGAGAGAGCGAGAGAGAGAGAGAGAGAGAGAGAGAGAGAGAGAGAGAGAGAGAGAGAGAGGGTTACATAACAGCGGAGTGTACAAGTAAGAAATCGTCTTAATAAACACATACGAGTATCTGTCACACGACTCTGTTCCCCTCTCGGGCTTGAACTGATGGTAAAACTAAGGACATTATTAACTGTCTTTACATTCATTTTGAAAGCTGAAGCTCGAGATTATGGAAAGGAGCGTAACATTTCCGACATGGCTTGTGGTGTTCGGCCAATCACAATGCACTGTGCCAGTTGGCCAATCAGAGCAGACTGCGCTTGTCAGAAGGAGGGACTTTGTAGAAAACTAAGCGTTTGAGAGAGGCGGGGCAAAGAGGTCCTACAATAATGTACAGTATTTGAAAAATAATGTGTTTTTTAAACATTAATGCATGACAACATTCTGTTACACCACATACACAAACTAATGATCATTAAAAAAGCATCATATGACCCCTTCAAGATAAGTCTAGTGGTTTTAGCAACCAGCCCCTGGGCTACATCTGAAATCGCATACTTCCCCGTTATGTAGTAGCAGGTGAAAAACAGTACATGACCAAAGAAATATGTCAGAATTCACAGTACTCATAAAGAGTAGGCAAAAAGTACCTGGATGACCTACTACTTCCGATGTGATTCTGAAGTGTGCGTACAATGGACAATTTACTATCCCATGAGGCCACAGGAGAGGATTTATGAATGGCAGTGATGTGACACAACTGATGCTGGTAGATCATGTGACTACATGGCGTATTGGGTACGTCCAGGTTACATTCATACCACACACATTCATACTATATAGAACTTGTGATTGCAAAGTAATTACTTATTCAAAAAAGTACCTACTCAAAAGAGCATGCGATTTCGGATGCAGCCCTGAAATGTATGGGTCAGACAAGGGAACAGGGTTGGGAAACACTGGAGTAGTTGATCTTCAAGGTAAATCCATCTGCACAGTAGATACTGGAAAAAGGTAAATTGTCTTCTTACATTCATCAGCACATGTGGCATAGAGAATTAATAGGATTAAAGAGCTTCTTCATTTTAGATTCAATGAGTGCTTCAACATTGTCTTGGTCTGAGGGTTTTGTGAGGAGCAGGTGGAAATGGTACCGTCATGAAGATGAGCAATGTCTTTATTGAGTGCTTGTGGGATTTGTTATACTATCTGTGGACTTGTGGCAGACACAGGTGTGCATCCGTTGATTGTGAGTTTCCGGGTGGCCCACTTAAGCTCATGTCTTCGTGGAGGATGGGCAAGAAAAGTGAACGCTTATGAATAACAATGTATAATGAATGTCCTCCTGCGTTTGGGTCTGCAGTGTTCCAGCCTCAAAAGGTTTGTCCGTGGACACAGTGGATGCATATGATATGGCACACAAAATGGCAAATGCTTTGCGATAGCTTGACCTACATGCAACTTTCAAGAGTGAAGGTGTGTAGGTTTCTATCAGTATACGTGGAACCAATTTAAATTGGGAATTATCATTTATGTACAATTTTTTTTTAAAACATTTAGTTGTACATTTTTAACACAGTGGTGCTTCGCTGTTAAGCCTAAAGTTTACTTAAATTTGTATGTGTACCCAAGGATCCATGTACAGTGCCTGTGGTGCAAATTTCGTAACCAGAACAGTATCTGTGTATTGCACACACACACCACCCTATTTTTGTAACTGGGCCACATATGCATTTTGAATTTGTTTAGAATTTGAAAGGCTATGTTTTTGACTATGAGCATACACTAGCTTGAATGACGCATGCATTGACCTTTAGACCATTTGCACTGTAGACCTTACTTTAACCTTTATTAAAGTATTTAGGATTGCTCTTGATTATATGTTTTTTTAGTTGGTTGCATTGTACTATCAGTCAGACAGCAGTCTGTCTTCCTGTCTAAGTTCTTGGCCAGAATAGGCTGCAAGGTGAACTGCACTATATACTGTATGTCGACTAGATCTGCAAGAACCAGCTATTCTACATCGAAGTGCTGAGTGATTTATGAATACAATCCACTGCTGAGGATATTGTCAGACGGTGCGTTTGTATCGACACATCACTCATCTCCCTGCCACCCATCTTTTGTAATTGTTCATCTTATCTTTCACTGCAACGTGCCGCCAATATCCTCCTCTTTGACTTTTTTCTGCTTTATCTTCATTTCTCGTTCTTTTACTGGAAGTGTCTATGTGACAAGAAGCAGAAGCCTATCTTTACCCTGTCACTCTTTTTAACAGTTAAAAGATAGCCACAGTCTGGCTTCAGGCCAGTTAACCATAGTGCAAAGAGGCAGAACTGCTATTCTCACTAACCGCTAGCTGACAGCCGAGGAAGTGTCAAACCACAGGAAGTGACATGAAAAAACATATTAAAAACACTGTCGTTTTCCAACACAGGTTAGCAGAAATTACTGATGCATGCTTGAAACAAAGGAACTTTCTCGAACAAAACCCAAGATAGCTGGATAGATAGATACTTTCTCGTCTTTCCATATATTTCACTTAATCTGACAGCCTTGATGGCATAAATACATAATCTTGGGCTAAGATAAATGACGTCTTTCACTTTCACCCTGTCAATGACAGATGGTGCAAGATTTAAGTCATTTTAACCACCATGGCTTGTACTTCATGTTTTAGCTTGTCTTCTGTCTCTTTGTAGTTTAGAATCAGTTTTGTTTTTTTACTAGTTTTAATGTTGGTCCAAACAATGAAATAGTTTGACTGGTTAGCATAGCCTGTTAGACCTGCTGGTAGATGTCGCAACTACACATTTTTTTATGTATGTATATAAAATTGTGAATAATTAATAGATTGGTTATGGATAAATAATGCGATTAAAGTATTTTAAGGCAATAATGCATCCGCCCTGCCAGACCTGTGTAAGCAATCTTACATTTCATACTGTTGACGAACATGATGCAGGGCAAAAATTCATTGTATGAATCATTTCATAAAAAAGCTGTTATATGCCCTTGGGGTACGAGTTTTTGACTCATATTTATATCAGATAAGCGATATCACACTAGCAGCGAGAGCAGTATCACACGAGTGTTGTTTTTGTCCCACACAAGTGCAAATGTGATTTTAAACAACAGTTCAGAAGTTAATTTTGTGTTATATTTTAGACAGGCTACAGTATTGTCTGTTTTTCTCCAATTTTGCCAACAAAAATATGATCTCTAAAGCCACAGCAGAGCTGTTTCTCCGAGCAACACAGCGGTGATTCATTTCTGAATGAATCTGCAGTTTGAACAAATCAAATGAATGAATGACTCAATGACTTACTCATAAAGACATTAGCCGCCACACGCTGGCCGTTTTAGTTTCTTACTTAGAGTATCACTTTATTAAAAAATAAATAAACAAATAAAAAGTAGTATTGTCAAACGATTAATCGCTGTTAATTACTTTCAAAATAAAAGTTTTTGTTTACAATATATATATATATATATATAATATATATATATATAATATTATATATATATATATATATGTACTGTGTATATTTATGTATATATATAAATACATACATAAATGTGAAAATATTTACATGTATATACATTTATTTATTTATATTCTTATATTTTATATTATATATAAATATATTTAATATGTTAATTTAGTGTGTGATGATATACTGGTATTGACGATAACCGTGATTATTTTAATAAGTACCGCATTTTCTTAACTTGTCTTAATTTTGTATTTGCAATCAATAAGGCCTCTGCGTATTAACACTTTTAATAAATAGAAAAGAAACTAATAAAGCAATAGTTACACACACACAACCATAATGTGAGATAGTTTATGTACACACACAACATATTTTAGAGTTCACACACAACAACCACTAATGTGCTACAATTCACAACCCAATAAATTTCAACACTACAAGTGTATATTTTGCACACACATTAGTGTATATTTAAGCATAATATCACATACATGCATGACATGTTCACATTTCCGCCTGCTTTTATAAGGCGCTATGCAAGATGAATTTGTTTACTGGTGCACAAATGCATGTGTACAGATATAACAATAACCTCTTTTCAGCTTACAAAAAGCAGACTGCCTCATGATAAGTACGTCAGTTGTATTGCTCTTTGCTCTGTCTAAGAAAAGGCTTGTTACCATTAATTACAGTTCATCCATTAAGAGACCAAACATGAAAAGAACAACTCATAAAAGACAAACACACACACACGCAGGCAAATGAAGAAACAAAGACATCGGTTACAGGTGACCAGATAGATGGAAGGGCGGATGGACAAACAAACATAAATAGATGAATAGTCAGTTACATCTTCACTCCAGTGGCTTCTAATACAGCAATGCTTTTTCCTTCATTTAAAACAGGAAGAGGAGAGACGCAGACCCATTTGTACAGGCAGATAAATCAATCACAGACATCTGCAAAGCACAGAGGGATTATTGATGTCTGATTTTTAAATGTCAAATCCTTAGTCATGAATCTGTCATCTAACACCACTGATATCACTCCATTAGACAGAGAGAGCTCTCGCACACACTGCTCTGTCGCTCACGTTCACTCGCTCTTAGCAGCGTCTGTAGACATGCTTTGCAGAGCAGAATCCAGGCAGATGTTATCAAGCTCCTCAAGACATTCAATTACAAGCAGGGATTTTAAGGCAATAAGCTGTATATACAAGGCCAGCCACTAGGGGAGTTTAATGATTCCAATTCCAGTTTCTAATTCTGATTTCTCTAATGATTCGGTTTCTCAACAGCTTCATTAATGATTATTTTAATAATTTGGAAGAATAAATATTTAGAAACCGAAGAGAAAAACTAGTTTTAAAAAGTTTGGGAATCCGACTTCAGTGGTCACTGGTTAAATTGCTCATGCTGTATGTTTTAAATAATAAAAATGTATATTATTTTATTTGGGACTCAGACTATACTAGACTTGTTGCATGTTTCTGATTAATTTCAAAGAACCAACTAATGAGAGCGATTCATTCAGAAATCAGACTATATTTCTTACTTTGTATGTTTTTGAAATCGATCATAAAAGTAATTCATTCAGGAATCTGACTACATTAGTTGTCCTGTATATTTTGATTCACCGAGAAGAATCAGATTATAAGATTTGTTCGTTCGCGAATCGGACTATAGTAGTTTTTGATTCACTAAAAAGAACCAAGTCAAAAGAGTCATTTATCCAGGAATTAAAACTATACTATAGTTTCAGAGTATGTTTTTGATTCACTAAAAAGTGCCAGACTAGGGTTATTAATTCAGGAACCAGACTACACTTATTGTCCTGCATGCTTTTGATTCAATAAAATTAACCATCTCAAAAGAATCATTCACTAAGGACTGACTTGTTTTGTAGTATGTTTCTGATTCACTAAAAAGAGCCAACTCTTAAGAGTCATTCAAGTAGGAATCGGACTATACTAGTTTCGATGTATGTTTTTTATTCACTAAAAGTAACTGGATCATAAGAGTCATTTATTCAGGAATCGGACCAAACTATTCTTGCTGTTTGTATTTGACACGCTAAAAAGCAGCGGCTAATACGAATCATTCATTCACAAATCAGACTGTATTTGTTACTCTGTATGTTTTTGATTCACTAAAAAGAACCAGCTCAAAAGAGTTATTTATTAAGAAACCGGACTAAACTAATTACATTGAATGCTTTTGATTTACTAAAAAGAAATCAGATTATAAGAGTCATTCATTCAGGAATCTGACTATATAGACTTGTTGTATGTTTTTGATTCACTACAAAGATCCAGAGTCATTCATTCAGGATGACTCTACATTAGTTGTCCTGTGTGTTCTGATTCACTAAGATGAATCAGCTTATAAGATCATTCATTCAGAATTTGGACTAGATTTTGATTCACTGTAAAGAACCAGATCACGACAGTTATTCATTCAGGAATTCAGAATAAACTCACTGATCTGTTTTTCATTCACTGAAAAACAAACAAAAGTTCATAAGAATCATTCATTCAGGAATCAGACAATAGTCATTTTAGTGTATGCTTTTGAGTGTTAGAGTCATTAATTCAGGAACCAGACTGAACTTGTTGTCCTGTATGTTTTTGATTCACTAAAATGAATCACCTCACAAGAGTCAATAATTCAGGAATCGGACTACACTAGCTGTCCTGTATGCTTCTGACTCACTAAAGACTCAACTAAGCAGAGTCATTTGTTTGTGAATCCTTCAGGAGCAATGGAGCCGGTCTCACTCCAGACTCCCTCTCATCTCGTCACAGGAAGTCCATTAAACAGCAGCGCATCGGTGACTTCGGCACACCAGCTGCTCTGTTCCCAACAATGAAGTGCCTGACCCCTGCCCCACCACTTTCTCATGGGTGGGTGGTCAAAGCCAACGACCCCTGCGCATCTCCTGCAGTAGGGGTCAAAGGTCGTGTCCAGACCAATAAACAGCTAGATAACCAAATATCTTCACACCCGATGGACGACTCAATCTACAGAAGACTGAAGGTTATGTGTGAAGAAGAAACGCCACTGAATTTACAGTACAGTGCTCTTTCATTGGACGCCTTTTAGAGACTTTAGAAGTCCATAGATTTGGATGTAAACGGTGAAGCTTTATAATCCATCATTCCCTGCCGGCGTCCTGTTTGTTATTGTCTGAATGGGCCCCGATGCTCCAGAGGTCATGAACTCAAATAATGCGGCCTATTCTCCAGACGCGAAGCCATTCAACCGTAATCACACAAGACAGAGAGGACAATATAAGCTGGCAGTCGCATTTCTGAACCGCGGCCATTAGCACATAAACCCAAGAGGGGGAAAAAGACATGAAACGTGATTGTTTTGTCTATTAATGTATGCGAGGGAAAGTGTAGCATGTTGATTGGACATTATAAACACATTAGTATGAAAGAACAGCATTAAATTAGATTTTTGCAATAATAACATCAATAGTAAAAGCATCACCAGAAATCAATCCGACTTTTTTTCAAACATGTTTCTCAAGCTCTCTTCCCGTCCGCTACGGGCCAGTGAAGCAGACAGCGCTGATCCAAACTCACTCTGATAGACTACGGCCCAGGTTACACCTGACATATACCGTTAACACTGAACGGGACCCTAAAATATGAAATAATAATGAGAGTGACAATAAGACTCCTGTAAAACCTATTTGAATCTCATTAGGGAGATAAAACCCAAATACCTATTATCAAAAGAGAAAAGAAAAACATGTATATACACTACAGCAATACAGTTCATTTAACACTCTAATCAGTATTTCATAACATAAAACAAATTATATAATAATTTATCAATATTATAATATATGTTTAATTTATAGAAGAATTCAATAAATATTAACATATTCAATATTAACAAATAATTAGTACAATTAATGTTTACATAAATATTTCCCTCATAATAGTTTAACTCAAACAAGTGTGTGTGCGTGTGTGTGTGTGTGTGTGTGTTGTGTGTGTTGTGTGTGTGTGTGTGTTGTGTGTGTGTGTGTGTGTGTGTTGTGTGGTGTGTGTGTGTGTGTGTTGTGTGTGTGTGTGTGCGTGTGCGTGCGTGCGTGCGTGCGTGCGTGTGTGTGTGTGTGTGTGTGTGTGTGTGTGTGTGTGTGTGTGTGGTGTGTGTGTGTGTGTGTGTGTTGTGTGTTGTGTGTTGTGTGTGTGTGTGTGTGTGTTTGTGTGTGTGTGTGTGTGTGTGTGTGTGTGTGTGTGTGTGTGTGTGTGTGTGTGTGTGTGTGTGTGTGTGTGTGTTATCAGTTACTTTACAAATTGTAATATAATAATTTTTTCATAATAGAAAACAGCTTAATAGAAAAAAACATATATGACATTTTATTCATTATAAACACATTTTTTAATTATAAAATAATACAAATATTTTAAATATAATATTAATAATAAAATAAAAATATCCATAATAAAACATACATTTATATTGTGCATCATTAACTTCAATAATAATAAATATTAAAGATAATAACAATAACAACAAACATTTTATTAATTACAAACCATTTAATATAATACAAATTTAATTCAATTTAATTTTTGATTTAAAATATACAAAAATATATTCAATATTTGTACTACACAAATAACAATATATTTTTGTATATTTTGGATTTATAATATTGTGCTATATTAGTACTATATTATTATTATTTGTATTATTTATATAACAGTCATTTGCAGTGAAATAGGTCACTCGTTCATAAGAATAAACTCTTCAACAAACTGAACTAATCTGTTTTTTTTTTTTTTTTTATTAGTAAAAAAATATATAATATAATATATTATAATATAATACAATATAGTATAATATAATAGGCCTGTGTTCTGATGCAGACTGATGGAAGATTTTCTAAAGTTTTTTTCATGCACACTGCACTGCTTGGACATCTCAACATATTCTGTCCTCCCAAACTAAATCAGCCACTTTCTCCCGTTACTTGCAGATTTGAGTACCCACAAAGCCCTGCGTTCAGCAGACTCAATCCCATCATCAGAGGGTGTGTGTTTACCTGAAGCTCCTGCAGGAGAGATAAGGTGAGATGTACTGAGCGCTGGAGTCTATGGGTTTGATGAAACGGATGTCTGCGGCTCTCACTGTATGTCAAAGCCTGGGTTTATATGAAACCGCAGAGAGAGGGACTGGAAGAGGTGCGTAACATACCCCAGTCCATTAGAAGAGGGGAGATAGAAAACTGATAACCCATGATGCTCTATTCACACGGAAAACTATGTTCCTGCTTTATAAAACCACATTCATGCAGATATACATGCAAATAATAAATAATAATTTTTGACAATTAATAATTTTGAAATGATTGAATATATGACAATTAATACCAATATTAAAATATACAATTATAACATTTATCATAAAATAAATATTAATAATATTTTGTATTAATAGAAAATGTAGTATAATATTGCTAAAATAGTAAAACATTATAAAATAATAATATTATCAATAATAATAATAATAATAATAATACAAATATTATAATAAAAATACGGTATTACAATAATATATAAATATTAACATGTACATTTATATGATGTATTTTATAATAAATAATAATTTTAATATAATAATATAATAATAATAATACAAACTTTATTCATTGTAAAATTATTTGACTAAAATAATAACACATGAATATTACAAATATGCATTCATATAATCTAAATAAAATAGTAGTAATAATAAAAATAATAATATATTTCTTAACTTTAATATTTATAAATTGAATGTATTCGAAAATTACAAAAAATAATTACAATTAGAATATAAAAAATACATTAATAAGATGTATAATTAAATAATAATAATAAGGATAATAACACATTTTATTAAGGCTACTTTACTAATTATAAACTTAAATAATTACTTATATTATAATATTAATAATCAAAATAAGAATACATCAATTTTTTATGTATAATAATATAAAATAAATATAAAAAATATATATATTTTTTTTAAGTGTCAGAATGATAATAGATGTCATTTGAATATCAACATCTTAAAAGCACAGCAGAGAAAACGTCCAGTTTAATACTAAGTGTCGGCGAGAGGATGGAAAAAGGTCATGTAAAACTATATTACGACTCTTTTTGGTACAACAGTACAGTAAAATCATTTGCAATAAGTGTACGGTGTGCTATGAACCATACTGTAACTTTCAAAACTGAAACATCCAATCCACAAAGACATTTATTAAAGTTAAAATATGTTATTGACGCTGTTACTGAAGAATGCATCTCAACAGCAAACCTGCAACCCATCATTTCACCTGTGTACAGTCTTAATCGCACAGCAGAGAGAGTGGAGGATAGTCAAGAGAAAGGACTTTATATTTCAATAGGAGAAAACAGGCCAATATGAGGCCTCTCAGGGAAATGCGAGTGCTACAGAAGCAGCTCTGCGCTCACAGTGTCATTAGGAACAGGCCAGCAGGGCCATCGCTCTCCCTCACAACCCAATTAAAGCTCTCTGTGTGTTTCTCAATCCCAGAGGCCTGTTTGGCAGATGGTACGAGCCATCAGCGGGCACAGCTGCAGTCCAGATCCTAACAAGCCTGGCATTAGAGCGGGTATTATCCAGCTCATTCTGGCCCGTCAGCCGCCAGTAGCCTCCAGCTTACATGTGTAAGGAAGGTGCACACTTTCACATGTGTTTGTATGGACACATTTCTAGAGAAGGTGCCAGAGTGGGGCAGCAGATTGGGCTTTGGCAACCCGTCCTCCATCCCTCAGATCACATGCGCCCCGCTGTACATCTGCATCCAGACCACACTCACAGACAGGCCACACCTCAGTGTTTGGGCTCAGAAAGACTCAGTAATAAATAAAGTGAGCCACGAGTCACAAATCATGTGTTAATTAAGCAATATGTCACTTGAGGCTGTGTGTTACAGTGTGTTACACAGCTCTCTGGAATACTTGATTCTGATTGGACAGTCATGGAATTCTACTGTCACATATTTTGTGAAAATTATGAAATTGAATTAATTAATGCATATTATTTTTGACACTGATGTTAAATTCTAAATCGACTGTTGTCAATATTTCTTAACACATATTTGTCAAAAATACACATAATATAAATAATTTATAAATAAAAATCTATTCAAATAATTAATGAATCAATAAATAAATAAATGTTTATACTCGCATTACATTTTAAAATCAACTGTTGTCCCTGTTGTTTAATATCTCTCATATAGAGAGCCAGGGGTTGAGAACTTTTTGAATTTGAAGATCAGGGTAAATGTAACTTATTTTGTCTTCTGGGAAACATGTAAGTATCTTCTTTCTTCTGAAGGGGGAACAAAATTAAAAAAAATATGATATCTAAAGTCAAGTCAAGTCAAGTCACCTTTATTTATTATAGCGCTTTTAACAAACAAATTGTAACAAAGCACTGCACACTATCAAAATAGGAAAATTGTGAATGTGTCAATAATTAAAAATGACAGGATTTAACACTCAATTTATCTGCTGATGCAATGCATTGAATTGATTTAACTGGCATTGTCCAGCTTAGTTCAGTTTATAATATCTGTGCAATCAAAGGCGATGATTTGTGCTGGAAACAAGAAAAATATACACATCATAATTTTGTTCAAAAGTTTTCACGCCCTGGCTCTTAATGCATGGTTTTTCCTTCTGGAGTATCAGTGAGCATTTGAATCTTCTGTAATAGTTGCATATGAGTCCCTCAGTTGTCCTCAGTGTGAAAAGATGGATCTCAAAATCATACAGTCATTGTTGGAAAGGGTTCAAATACACACAAATGCTGGAAAAGCAAAGAATTTGTGGGAGCTGAAGGATTTTTCTGAAGAACAGCAGACAGTTTAACTGTTCAGGACAAACAAGGGACTCATGAACAACTATCACTAAACAAAAACACACAGCTGTGGATCATTCAGGTAACAACACATAGAATCAAGGGGATGTAAACTTTTGAACGGGTTCAAAATATCTTATTTAGGTCAGTACTAAATAAACAATAACATGCATTTTGTATTATCCCTCTTATTTTGGTCAAATATGAACATTTTGCAGATTCTGCAAGGTGTATGTAAACTTTTGACTTCAACTGTATTTCAAATGTGGTGCATCTAATCAGATTTAGGGATGCAATCTTCCCAATGAAAGTCTGAATGTGATTTGATAGTAAATGGGAATCTGTTCTCAGGAACTGCTATGGAGAAGGGCTTCAGCAACAATATCCATCGCCCATCGTTCCCTCCAGCCATCTGTGCCTGCATCTGAGCCCGGCTGACAGGCTTCACACTTACCAAGTGTGAAATTAGCATGTGTGTGTGTGTGTGTGTGTGTGTGTGTGAGGAGCACTGGGGGCGGGGGAGCTCCATTAAATCAGTGTGGTACGTGTGTGTTCGGGGTTGTGTGAAGGTGTCGTGGCTGTGAGTGTGTTGGGTCTCTGTGGAAGGCACAGGTGTTCGGGTCGACTCTCAGTGGCCCGGGAAGCACAAAGCCTGCTCCTCGACGGGAATCCGATCTGTGGCGGTCCTCCCCTGAATTATGTTAATTAACCTTCGGCCCGGAACATCATTCTCCGGTATCAGGGTGAGCTGTTCACGTCAACAAATGTCCGTAATTGACTATTGAACTTCACTCAGCGACCCCTTAACTGTGACCTCTGGTTTTTGACATCTGCCTTCAGTGGGGAATTAATCACGGGTTATGTTTAGAATGAAATACTAATGCTTAGTGAATACTGTGGCATGTACACATACTGCCTTGTTTTCAATAAAAGTATGTAAATGTAATGTTACAATTTTGTTCTAGTTAATCAAAGATGCTTAATTTTTATAAAAAAAATATCTCTGCTGTGAATGGGTGCCATCAGAATGAGAGTCCATACAGCTGATAAAACATCACAATAATCCATGAGTAATCCACACCACTCCAGTCCATCAATTAATATCTACAATATCTTTAATATCAAAATATTTTAAACATTTAAAATATTGGTCATTTTAAACTTTTTGTTCATTAATTTTTTTTTTTCAGTTAGCTGCCACAGCAACAGTAATAAAAGCAAAAAGGGCTTACTAAAAAAAGACTAAAAAGTTAAAACTACTAAAACTTAAACTTAAATTAAAATGAAATATAAAAATTAAATCTGTATAAAATCTAAATAACATTGTTCTGTGTGTACCAGATTTAGAACTATTATAGAACTAAATTATACTGTCCTAAACGAAAGCAACTGAACAATAATAATACAAAAAAATTGCATATCAAGCTCATATCTGGAAATAACCATTAAACTCCAGATATAGTATGCTATTTTTATTCATTTGCCTTCATAGCACTTCATAGCAATCTCCCTGAGTGGAGATCGATAACACGTCACTTTAATCTAATTTCACTCCCATTTTAAGGGTATGTTATGAGCAACATTAAGATTTTTTCCTGACTACAGCCTTTGCCTATTTTATATCTCCTTTTTCCCATTTCAAGTGATTGGCTTACAAAAAACACTGACTCGAACAATCTTCTAATATGCTTAATTTATAACTGAATATTTTGTAAGCCACTTGATTCAAGTACAGAGAGAAATGCACTGTCCCTTCAAAAATACTGATGACTTTCAAATAAATTGGACTTGAGCTATCCAGGAAAATGAAATATGATGAAACAGTATTTCAGTTTTTTTGTCTGCGACCGTGTCTAACATACTTGCAGGTAAATCCATCAGGTGGCAACACTCACAGTTGGCCTGCTGTTGTTTTTTAAAAGGAAATTTAAAAAGGTGGCAGAAATTACAAATAAAAACAACAGAAGACAAAGCTGGAATAAAAACATAATGGAGCTCAGAAACTCAAGTTCGAAAGAGTATAAACAGAACTTTGGCTCTACTCGCATCCTTTAAACGTTACTGGTAAGATGTACTAATGTTAACAAAACAGTAGCCTGGTTTCCATTACAGATTTGCGCAAAACTTTATTAATATTTATAATATTTAATAAATGTTGATTAAAAAACTGATTGTGAAATGACGGTGTTTCCATTAACCGATCTGATGCATTAAGCGTAATTTTTTCTCTCTCGCAATTAGTCACAGCAACAGATGTTGGTATGTTTACATATATCACAGCCAACCCAGTAGACATTATTTTGAATCGAAGGAGATGCAGGCGTGTATCTCTTGTGAAGCAGCGCGGAGAGCATTAATGACAAGAAAAGCCCCTTACACTTCAGTGTTGCCACGTCGACTTTTACATGCGAAAGGTGACATGTAAATGCGAAAAACTGTTTCCATTGAAGTTTTGTGAAATATTGCCTTTTTCAGATTGCCTGAAAAACCACCTCATATGAGTGTAAAAAAACTTTTTGCAATCTGTGTTTTTGTGAAATGTTTTTTGTGAGTTTCCATTGAGCGTATTTTCAATTTTCAATTTCAATTTGCACAATTTGAAGAGCTATTAAAATTTGAAAAATGTTAGCATAAAAATTCTAAACATTAAGATGCAGTAAAATTTACTTTTATACAGCGAAATTCCGTAGGCGATTCCAGTAATTTCAATAGGAATCTGTGCAATCAGTATGTGGTTTTGCATTGTCCTGCTGAAATACATGTCGTCTGGAGGGGAGCATATGTTGCTTTAAAACCTTTATATTCCTTTCAGCATTCATAGTGCCTTCCCTCCAAAACATGCAAGCTATACCGTACGCACCCCCATCCTTTCAGCATTCAGGATTTTGAATTGAATGCAGGATTTTGAATTGAATGCAAGCTGAAACATTGCTGGAAGGTCTTGCTCCTCTGAGGATTTGAATTTAGCCCGGAGGATAAGGCGTCCGTGATTTCCAGGTCTTGCTCTCTTACAAGAATGTCAAGAATGTAAATTTGGACTCGTCTGACCATATAAGTCTTTCCACTTTGAAAACATTTAAATGAGTCCATTTTAAATTGGGCCACAGGATGGGCAACAGGACACGACAGCGCTTCTGGACCATGTTCACACATGGCTTCCTTTTTACATGATAGAGCTTTAGTTGGCATCTGCAGATGGCATGGCGGATTGTGTTTACCGACAGTGGTTTCTGGAAGTATTCCTGGGCCCATTTAATAATCTCAATGAGAGAATCATGCCGATGAGTGATGCAGTGTCGTCTGAGGGCCTGAAGACAATGGGCATCCAACAAAGGTCTTCAGCCTTATCCCTTACGCACAGAGATTTCTCCAGTTTCTCTGAATCTTTTGAGGATGTTATGCACTGAAGATGATGAGATTTACTAAGCCTTTGCAATTTAACGTTGAGGAATGTTGTTTTTAAAATATTCCACAATCTTTTTAAACACTCTTTCACAGATTGGAGAGCCTCTGCCCAGCTTTACCTCTGAGAGACTCTGCCTCTCTAAGACATCTCTTTGATAGCTAAACATGTTACAGACCTGATGTCAATTAACTTAATTAGTTGCTAGATGTTCTCCCAGCTGAATCTTTTCAAAATTTCTTGTTTTTTCAGCCCTTTGTTGCCCCCGTCCCAACTTTTTTGAGACCTGTAGCAGGCATCAAATTTAAAAATGAGATCATTTAGTGGATAAAAGTGAAAAGTGTATCTGTTTAAACATTTATTAAGTTATCTATGTTCTATTGTGAATAAAATATTGGCTCGTGTGATTTGAAAATCTTTTAGTTTTCATTTTATTCAAATTTAAAAAACGTCCCAACATTTCCAGAGTTCGGGTTGTACTATCCATAATAATATTCAACTGTCAGTTTGTGAGTCTTTTCAAGGATTCAATAAAGGAATCAGTTCATGACAGCTAATTCTTTGTGAATTAGACTATTCAGGGCTGCAGATCTCAAAAGCATCATAAGTCTAAGTTGATCGTAGAACCAATTGTCACCAATGGAGCTACGATCATTTTAGGATTACCATGCTTTTGGGAAATGCAGACTGAACATTTCCAGAACATTTCGAATATCATTTTCATTCAAGACAGTGTTTTTAAATATTCTTGGAACATAAATTGTTAGCTAGCCAGTTAGGATGAGCATCACAAAGCTTAAACATGTATTGAATTTCTAAAATGTTATCATTTATAATTTAACAAAAGTTCTGTATCTGTGGTTAAGACAAAGAAAAATGGGCTCAACGTCATGAGATCAGGGCCCACGGGTCTGGTAAGCACGACTCCAGCTCAGCTAACAGCTCATCCGTCAGTATCTCCAGCTGATTTCTATTACGAGTAACCATTAGCCCCCTCAGTTCAACCTTTTACTGCAGGAGTAAGTGAGTGCCGGTGAGAAGTCATGTCAAAACCAATCTCACAACAGCCTCCAGAAATACTTTGTAGTTAGCTTGTGTTAGCATTACTCTCAAGAAGACAAAAGACATGGAAGCGCCCCTTGAATAGAGACCACAATTGTATCCACAATTTCAGGCCACATTATTTGATTTATGTTCTCGAATTCTGTTAGACACTAGGGTCAAATCACTTTTCTTTTCTTTTTTTACAGTACTTATAAAACCCAATAGGCTCTTTAGCACCATATTTTACACAAAAATACAGTGTGTAATGGTATTTGACCTGTTGAACAAAATGTTTAACAAACTATAACCCCAAAATATAAGCCAAACTATACAAAATTGTAAAATATAGCCTAAAGTTTTAGTAATTGCAATCTGTCTGAACTAGCGGTATGAAAACTGATTCATTTTGCCAATCGATTGCTTTGAAATGAACAGGTCAACTGGTTAAAAAAAGCTGATTATTTGCCAAATAGCACGCTTACATACTACTCGTACAATTTCTGCTGTATATATTATATTTACTGTTCACAGTAAGAAAAAGTTCAGGAGCACTGTACATCAACTTGACTTTCCGTTTCCTGTTTGATGAATGAATTGGAACGGTTGAGATCCTGAAAACCCATCTTTACCTGTAGTTCGTTCACAAGTGTGCAGGTGTTAAACGAAATAACGACCCTCTTCGTCACTGGAAAACGATAAGATGCATTTGAAGTTTGTATTTAAATGGGTTGTCAGTAAATATACTTCATCCAGCTCTCTTCATGTTGTTTACGGAAGTGAGAAGTCGTGCTCTATCCGAATGATTCAAACCGTTTCAGATCTCACTCAAATGAGTGACTGATTCGTGAATCGATCTTTACTAGTTGGGAACAGCCGACAGAAAATACCAGACACGAGTTAAAGTTTGTCAATACTATATCCCGCTATTTAATAAAATAGATTTGCTACTGAAAAGCTGCATGAGTTAAATACTACCACTGACCAGCAATTGTTTTTTATTTCAACATGTCCCCCTCACAAACGCCTTGCAAATCGATTCCATCAAATCAATAAAAAGAATCGAT
This sequence comes from Ptychobarbus kaznakovi, assembly GCA_027422405.1. Classification (NCBI taxonomy): domain Eukaryota; kingdom Metazoa; phylum Chordata; class Actinopteri; order Cypriniformes; family Cyprinidae; genus Ptychobarbus; species Ptychobarbus kaznakovi. The sequence goes on along the minus strand of CM049796.1, from coordinate 28,595,420 downwards.
TTAAAAAACGAATCATGTGCGAACTGGGCATATTCAGAACTCGAATCATACCCGATAAATGTTGTATCAAAATTATAATATAAGCTAATATTATTACCATACTGTATTCATTTTGAATATAATATTTAAGAGATGTGCTCCCGTGCAATCCTGTCAGTGCAATGCGTAGTTCAAAATACGGATAAAATATCTGTGAAAAATCAATATGAAAAACTCCATCATATTTACACGGTACATTGGGCCTTATTTTTAAAGACTTTTCTAAACGTATAATATTATAATTAGTGCCGTTAAACGATGAATCGCATCCAAAATAAATGTTTTTGTTTACATGATATATGAGTGTGCACTGTGTGTATATAACTACAAACAAATGCATGCATATATTTCAGAAAGATATGCTATGTTTATAGGCTATATTAAATATATTCATAAACAATATATTATATAAATGTATATACATGTAAATATTTTCCAAATATATACTGTATGTGTATGTATTTATACATACATAATAAATAAACACAGTACAAATACATAAATACATATGCAAACAAAAACTTTTATTTTGGATGCGATTAATCGTTTGACAGCACTAATTATAATAAAGTATAAAATTGTCCAAGTATCTCACATCCTGTTTGTCTTAATCAAGTTGAGAATTTCAAGATTTTTCAAGTTGAGAAGTTGTTTGCAGGCTATTTGTGTCGTAGATCCATGTCTTGGTTTGCACAGATTGGCTTTAATAATTATGTCGATCAGCCACAAGTCACACATCTGTGTTCGGTTCTAATTGGCTCTTGTGGCCTCAGGTTTGTGCTCTTGTCCAGGTGTCATCGTGTACAGCGGTGAAGATGGGCTGAATCTGAGGCTAATTGGTGTTAAATCACCATCTGCTGAACAATGAAGCAGATACAAGCTCTCTGGCCTGAGAAAACGTTAACATCATGGGTCAAGAGGTCAGAAACAGTCAAAAAATATATAGATATATATGAAAAATGCTGTAAATAGTCACTGAATGAAACATATTGTTGTCAAAGTGTAGAGACACATAATTTAATTAATTTATCATCGTGTTTGACAGTTACAGTATCAACATTATATTATTATTTGAATAATACATTTATCAAAAAACATATGCAAACATGCTATATCTTGTCTTGAAAATAATGTAACTTTGTAAAAAAAAAAAAAATGGCTTCAAAATGTGCCCCATTTTCTGTAATCAATTACAGAATTATATTTCAGTTTCAACTGTCATGAAAATAATGTTACAAAATGTCACAAATAATTTCTTAATGGCCTTAACATTTTAATTTAATGCTTTAGTTTTAATTGTCACATTTAAAAAAAAATCTTAATGGCTTCAAAATAAACTTGATTTTCTGTAAGCAAAAATAAAATAAACATTTTCTTAATTAAATCATTTTATTTCAACATAAATTATAATTATTTATATTATTTTAATTTTAATGAAAATAATGTCACAGTGTAAAAAAGCTCAAATATGCTTAATTTTATATATATCAAATATAACTGATCAGAAAAATATAAAAACATTTAAAAAATATCCTCAAAATATTACTTCTCAGTGATTATTCTTGTCAAACTCTCATGTTTATTATTATTGTTATTATTACTACAACTACTACTTAACAGTTTAGATATTCAGAATAAAAAATATTCAATAATTGTGTGTATGTGTGTGTGTGTGTGTGTGTGTGTGTGTGTGTGTGTGTGTGTGTGTGTGTGTGTGTGGTGTGTGTGTGTGTGTGTGTGTGGTGCGTGGTGCGTGTGTTTGCGCGTGCGCGCGTGCGTGTGTGTGTGTGTGGCATTATATTATATTATATATTAACATGCTACATTTTTGTTTTATTCCTCATGAAAATAATGTCACATTATAAAAACAATCTTTAAAAATATGCTTACATTTCTGTGAGCAAAATATAACTTCTTATTTATTTATTTATTCAGATTTTGGAGTGAAATATGACCTAGAAGTGTTCTTGACAGTTTTGTGACATTCAAACCAGAACAAAGATCACAGTGGTACAACAACATAGCATGCCACAGGACATGACGTGCAACATGAAATATTCAGCACAATATTCAACATGACACTGTAAACACGAGTCGTTATAAGATTCAGCCTGATACACGCCTACACAAATACATGACAAATACATGAAGTGTGCGGAGGACTTCCATACGCTCCGTGAGCAGCTGCGAGACGGGCCCTGACTCTATCAGCATGACAGCTGTCAGACAGAGCTGCTCCTCTACAGGATACAGGTGGAATAAAGTCATTACACAGCTACAGGTCAAGAGCGGGGGACTCGGATCTCTGGGAAGAAGCACTGGTTGGCCTTGTGTGGTGTTGGGCAGGAACGAGCCTCTGAAGTTTTCTGCTGTCTGCTGCAGAGATCACCTCTGAGACTTTTCAGTTTGTGATACATGTGATTAATGGGTGAATCTCACAAAAATACTCTGTTTTTAAAACAGAAAGAAAGAAAGAAAGAAAGAAAGAAAGAAAGAAAGAAAGAAAGAAAGAAAGCTTATTGGAACCAGTAAGAATTTACATCTTAGCTACAGTAAAGCACGCACTCCTCTTCCTAACCGTAATGTGCTTCATATTTAACTTTTGAGTTTTTTTGGAATATCCATGATTCTCAAAGACGATTCTTGTCAGATTTCTCATGTGTTTTGATTTTTTTAATCATTATTATCAGGTTAGATATTCAAAATATTAAATAATATATTATTTTACATTTTAAATCATTTTTATTTTAGCATTAATGACAATGATGTTGTTGTGTATTATGTAAAGTAGAAATTGGGGGCAATGATTTTATTTTTAATATTATTATTATTTATATAAGATTATTTATATTATATTAAGAATGTTATATACATATATTTAGAAATAATATAAATAATTAAAAATATGTCATTTATAATTAGAATACATTTTATAATTAGAATAATATTTTTTAAGATTAGAAAGCATTATAATTAATTTATAGTTTTTAATGCTTCAGTAGATTACAATAAAGTAAATATCAATTCAAAAATGATTTAATAAAATGTTGATATATATGGTTTTGTAGAATTATGTAAAACCTTAAAAAAATTATCAATCAGTATAATGAACAATTTATAAATCTATTTTATTTTTGCATTACAGTAATGATAGTTCTAATATTTTTGGCAAAATATAATTGTAGTGTTATTTCATTATTTGCTAGTTTTTCTCAATGTTTTAAAGAAGTATTTTTATATTTTAACTACAGTTTAAGTTTTAGTTATTTTGTTATGTCCTTTTGTCATTTTTATTCGTTTTATTCATTCGTTATTTTTTATTTCACTTTTAGTTTTATTTCAGTAGTCATTTTAGTAGTTAAACTATTTCTAACATTTCTAATGTCCATTAAGTTTAAGTTTTTATTTGATAATTATATGATATTATTTTAGCTTAATTTTGATGAACAAAATGCTTTAATAGATTTAGTTTTCGTTTACAATAACACCACTGTAATCCTGCCCGTGGGTGTAATATTTGTTCCTCTCAGTAATAAATGGAGTCATAAATATGTAATGAGAGGGTCACTTGTATGATTTCTGAGCATCTGAACCCTGTGCATCTGATTGCAGCTCTATTAGTTAAAAAAGAGCTTTCAAACGTGTGGAATGAGTGTGATTGTATGTGGAAGCAGTGTAATGTCATATAGTGTGAGTGAGGAGCGTATCACCTGTTCTCAGATCAGCACTAGACTCATCACACACTCCCACAGCAGTCAACACAAGGCTCGAGGGACCAATACACACTACTAGAGTCACTGTTCATATCAGCTTCTTGTTTTATCTGTTCAAATACTAAAACACACATTTCTTGTCCATATTTTGTCCTATGATTTTGGGAGTGAGTGTTGCTGTGTGGTTGCTACGGTGGTTTCTTGCTGGGTCGTGTCAAACTGCCAACCTCAAAGCCTCGGGTCAGTGTACTGTAAGTCAGATCACACCTCTCCTCAACGAACCATGTGACTTCAGGCAACGTTCAGTGCATTACACAATAACGGTATGTAAAAAATTATTAATTTATAAATGAATACAATTACTATTAGTGTAATAAATACTTAGTGTTCCTGTGGCTCAGTGGTTAGAGCATTGCGTTAGCAGCGCAAAGGTTGTGGGTTCAATTCCCAGGGAACACATGTACTGACAAAAAAAACAATGTATAACCTGAATGCACTGTAAGTTGCTTTGGATAAAAGTGTCTGCTAAATGCATAAATGTAAATAGTATACAGTTAATACAAATATTTAATATGACTGACTCTGTAATTGAAAATATAATAATAATATATTATACAGTAAAAATTAATCAATCAGTATAATGAACAATTATACTGACAGACAGTTTGCAGACACAGTTTTAAGTGATGATATACGACACATACAGTAAGAGCAAACACTCCTTCACGTGCATAAACAGAGCAGGCTTTGTGTGTAATATACTGTATTCATTAATCCTCTGCCTAATGCACTGCACACAGGAGCGGGTCTCTGAACATGAGATCCGGGTCCACCTGCTGGCTCTCTGCCCGTGCTGTGCTCAGTGCACACAGCAGATGGGAGCCGGACAGGAGGTCAGTCCAGCAGAGGGAAACTTCAGGGACAACAGCTCCAGAAACACATATTTCAAAGATGAACATTGTTTGCACTTTTCACAAAACAGGGCTTGAAACATAATATGGACAAAAGTCATAGAACCCAGAATCAGGAAGTGCTCAACCTTCAGATTTTGTGTTTATTTGTATTTTTTTGTCAACCTATTATATTATATACTCAACTAAATATGTGCTTAATTTTGTTTTATTTTATTTTATCCAAATTTTGGTCTTGAAAACATAATTTGTTAAACACATATTTATTTCAATAAATAAATCCCATAACCAACAATATTACATGCAAATGTGGGGTACATACTTTTTTGCCATTAAAATAAGATTAGTGATAGTAATTAATAAATAGATGTTATTATTTGAAATGCTAAAAAAAGGAAAATAATGTAAGTAAAGGTTAATGTTAATGTGAATAATAATAATTTATATTTAATTACTATTATTTATACTACTACTCCTCTTAATAATAATAATAACAATTATTATTATTATTGTCATTCTCATCATCATCATAATTACAATATATTAAATAATATAATAATATAATATTATTCATTCTAATAATACTAGTACAACTAAAAACTATATACAAACATTGCGTTTAATTAATATTATTTATTACTAGCTGCTACTACTACTAAAATATATTTATATTATAAAAATTATCATTATTATTGTTTGTTGTTAGTAATAGTACAAATTATATTTAAATAATTATATATTATTAAATAAATATAATATTATTGTTGTTTTTAATAATAATAGGAATAAATTATTATTAATCATATCCTCATCATCATAATATAATATTAAGTAGTAGAAAATGTATTATTAAAAATAGTAAAAAATAATATTAATTATTTATACTACTACTACTACTACTCCTAATAAAAATGATAATTATTATTATTGTTGTTGTTAGTAGTAGATTAAATAATAATAATAATAATAATGATCATTATCATAATAAAAATATTAAGTAGTAGAAAATGTATTAATTACTATTATTATTTACAAAAATAATATTAATAATAATTAGTAATAGTAGTAGTAAATAATTAATTATTATCTATAAAAATAATATTAATAAGAATTATTAGTAGTAAATTCATTAATTATTATAGTTCTCACCAACAACAAAGTATTATTATATTATTTATAGTAGTACAACAACATTGACTATTATTATTATTTTCTACATTATTGTAGGATTTTGAATGTTGGATGCAGTACAGAAAGACAAGACACAAGACCACTGTTAAACTCTCTTGTTTATGCATCATATTTGTTTTTTATTAGATAATTACTTAACACCACGTGGAATTTGTGCCTCTATTGCTTTATTGGATGCCAGTTTACAGCCTCCGCTGTTCATGGAAAGCCCCTTAATAGATTTATTGGGGTAAAAACCAGTAGAACAGCAACCAGAAGAAAAGCTAAAGGCGGAAAAGAAAGGCAATGATTGTGTTAGAGTAATTAGAGCACAAATGTTCTGATGCATTGTTCCTTTCAAAAGACAACACTGACCCTCAGGCACGCACGCACACACGCACGCACACACGCACGCACACACACACACACACACTCTCTAACACAAACACACCACACTCAAAAACACACACACACACACACACACACACACACACACTCACACACACACACACACACACACACACACACACACACACACACACACACACACACACACACACACACACACACACACACACACACACACACACACAACATGCAAATCAGCTGCAAAGAAATGGAGCTCAAACAAAGCTCTGAGTGACATATCAACCAGCCAAACCGGCAAATCCACAGCACCAAGACCATTTAATAACCATATTTATCCTACATATATTTCTTCTATGTGTGCTTTAGGTTTTTAGCGTGTTAGTGTGAAGAAGACATTCATACAAACCCAATAATCTTCATACTACAGTAAGAGCACAATAAACCAGACCGCCGCTGTCACAACCCATTAAACCAGCAATTTTTCACAAAGCAAATGAGCAGCAATACAAAGCATCTGCTTGGTCTCCTGCCACCTTGTGGAGATTGAATATAATAAATTCAGTGATAGGAAAGCATCAAAATACCCTTAAAAAGACCTTAAAGACTCCACAATAAAGAAACCGTTCACTTATTTATTGATGATTTCTCATGCAATCAATCACACTGAACAATCAAATGAAATGTACTTGTTTAGGACCGTATACAAAGAAATAAATATGTGAAAGAATCTGATTTAGTATGTCTGTGTAAAACACGGCATCGTGACACTATTCAGCTGGGTTCTGGATGACGATCAACAGGTATTCTTTATCTGGGGGAAACGGGGGGAAGGTGAGAGCTGTATAAGCGTTTAACAGGCTGATAAGCGAGACAGGACCCACCTGTCGACACCATGATCTCGTGTTTCTTGGACCTGATGCGCAGAAACGTCAGGTCGTTCTGGGGGTCGATGTCTCTGACTGTACTCCGGGCTTTCATAGTCAGCTGATGCAGCAGTCCGGCGTACTGCACCGTCGCCGAGTTGTCTAGAGTGCTTTTGATGGGAATGCCTAAAAATACAGCAGACAACCCAGATATATGTGCATAAGCCAGACACTTATCTGAAAACTATTTTTAATAATTATTAAATAATTTTTATAGTAACTGTATTCTATTCTATTCTAACTCTATTATATTCTCCATTATCCATATTAGTTCATTCACATGTAGAGCTATGTTAAATATTATATTATATTTAATTATATATTATTATTATATAATATGTGACCCTGGAGCACAAAAGCAGTCTTAAGTCGCTGGGGTATATTTGTAGCAATAGCCAAAAATACATTGTATGGGTCAAAATTATCAATTTTTTATTTTATACCAAAAATCATTAGGATATTAAGTAAAGATCATGTTCATGAAGATATTTTGTAAATTCCCTACTGTAAATATATAAAAACTTCATTTTTGATTAGTGATATGCATTGCTAAGGACTTCATTTGGACAACTTTAAAGGCGATTTTCTCAATATTTAGATTTGTTTGCGCCCTCAGATTTCAGATTTTTAAATAGTTATAACTTAGCCAAATATTGTCCTATCATAACAAACCATACATCAATGGAAAGTGTATTTATTCAGATGATGTGTAAATCTCAATTTAAAAAAACTGACCCTTAATGACTGTTTTTGTGGTCCAGGGTAACATATTATATTATATTATATTATCCATACTTGTTTATTCATATGTGGAGCAATGTGAAATACTATATTATACTATATTACTGTAACATGTATAGTCTTACTATTATATTATATTAATTAAATTATATTATCCATACTTGTTTATTCCTATGTGGAGCAATCATTGTAACGTCCTGACTATATAGATGGCGCCGAGGATGGCAGCCGTGTTGCGAGCTCGCAGGGAAAACTTTGCAGTTTTTCGTATGTTTTATTTGTTTTTTTGTTGTTTTTCGTGTTAGATGTTGTTAGTGTAACTGTCTACGATAGAGACACGCTTCTAAAGATTGGTTCCTCCGTCGCGCAACGCAAACCGGACTTTGAGTTTTTGAATGCCGGAGGATCGTTCACAGACACGGCATCAGAGCCCTTTGTGTGGCTGTGCAACCGAAGAAAACGCCGACGACGCCGAAAAAGAGGAAAGAGAGCTGCGTTTCTCGACAGACTGAGACGCCGTGCTTTCCGACCTCCTCTTCCTACAATTTTGCTGGCTAACGTTCAGTCACTGGATAATAAACTCTGCGAACTGCGGGCGCGCATTTCATACCAACGAGAAACAAGGGACTGCTGCGTTATCTGTCCTCACAGAACCTGGATGTCTGCTATTGTTCCAGACTCAGCCATCGAGCTCACGGGCTTCTCCGTGCGTCGCGCAGACCGAATAAGAGCTCACAGGGGAAAAGCAGAGGTGGGGGTGTTTGCTTCTACATTAACAACTCGTGGTGTGATGAAAGAAATATACACTCTATTAAATCCTTCTGCTCCCCCTGATCTGGAATTTCATACGCTGCTGTGTCGACCATTTTGGCTACGAGGGAATTTACAGCCATCATAATCACGGCTGTTTATATTCCCCCCCATGCCAACACAGACCGGGCACTCGGGGAATTGTACGGGAATATAAGCGAACAGGAAAAACCACGCACCCAGACGCAGCCTTTATTATCATGGGGGACTTTAATAAAGCCAACTTCAGGAAAACAGCTCCAAAAATACTTTCAACACGTCACCATAAACACGCGTGGTGACCGGGTACTCGACCATTGTTACCACTCCTTTCCGGGACGCGTACAAGTCCCTCCCCCGCCCACCTTTCGGCAAATCAGATCACTCCTCCGTTCTGCTTCTGCCTGCTTATAGGCAGAAACTGAAGCGTGAAGCACCCGCCCTCAGGACAGTCCAGTGCTGGTCGGACCAATCAGACGCTACACAACAGGACTGTTTTATCACGTGGATTGGGACATGTTCCGTGCGGCGTCTGATGACGACATAGAGGCGTACTCAGATACGGTCACGTGTTTCATCAAGAAGTGTATAGATGATGTAGTTCCGACCAAAACAATCCGCATCTACCCCAACCAAAAACCGTGGATTAACAGCGATGTTCGATCAGCCCTGTCAGCGCGAACATCTGCCTTTAAATCCGGAAACGCTGATGATCGGAAACAAGCCAGCTACGATCTCAGGAGAACCATCAAAGCAGCCAAACGAACATATAAAAACAAAGTTGAAGAACATTTCAACAACAATAACCCAAGAAGCATGTGGCAGGGTATCAACAACATCACAGGCTTTAAAGGGAATAAACCAGCTACTGTGAACATTTGCCGCCTCTCTACCGGACGAGCTCAACACCTTTTATGCTCGGTTCGAGGCTGATAACACCACCCACACAGAGAGCGCACACCCGCGGCTGCTACAGAAGAGGTCAGTCCACTCACGCTTTCTGTCGCGGACGTAACCCGATCCTTTAAAACGGGTGAACATCCGTAAAAGCCGTAGGCCCAGATGGTATACCAGGCCGTGTGCTCAAAGCATGCGCTTTCCAGCTAGCCGGGGTTTTTACAGACATTTTCAATCTGTCCCTCTCTCTGTCTGTGGTTCCCGCATGCTTCAAAAAATCCCACCATTGTGCCCATACCTAAGAAAAATAAAGTCACATGCTTGAATGACTGGAGGCCCGTTGCTCTGACCCCCATCTTCAGCAAGTGTTTTGAGAAGCTCGTCAGGGAACACATCTGCTCTGTGCTTCCTGTTCACTGGACCCACTACAATTTGCATACCGCAGTAACCGTTCCACAGATGATGCTATTGCCTTTACCCTGACACTGCTCTCTCCCACCTGGAAAATAAAACACTTATGTGAGGATGCTGTTCGTGGATTATAGCTCGGCATTTAACACCATAGTGCCAGCCACACTGGTTGCGAAGCTCCACACTCTGGGACTGAACAGATCTCTGTGCAGCTGGATCCTGGAATTCCTGACAAGCAGAAGTCAGGTGGTCAGAATGGGCAACAACACTCATCTCCCCTGACCTCAACACTGGTGCACCGCAGGGCTGCGTCCTCAGCCCACTCCTGTACTCCCTGTACACACACGACTGTACAGCAACACACAGCTCCAATGTCATCGTCAAATTTGCTGATGACACAACGGTGATAGGCCTGATCACCGACAACGAGAGACGGCCTACAGAGAGGAGGTGAGTACCCTGACAAATGGTGTCAGGAGAACCACCTCTCACTCAACATCGACAAGACCAAGGAGCTTGGTGGTGGATTACAGGAGACAGAGCAGAGAACACACACCCATCACCATCGACAAGACACCTGTGGAGCGGGTGAGCAGCTTTAAGTTTCTCGGCGTTCACATCACTGAGGATCTCACATGGTCTGCTCACACAGATGCAGTGCTGAAGAAGGCACATCAGCGCCTCTTCTTCTTGAGACGGCTGAGGAAGTTTGGAACGAGCCCCAGAATCCTCAGATCCTTCTACACCCACTGTGGAGAGCATCCTGACCGGCTGCATCACCGCCTGGTTTGGAAACAGCACGCTGCCACCGCAAAGCCCTGCAAAGGGTCGTGCGAACTGGCCCGCCACATTGTTGGAGGTGAGCTTCCCTCCCTCCAGGACATCTACACCAGGCGGTGTGCAAGGAAGCCCGGAGGATTATCAAAGACTCCAGCCACCCGTCCACAGACTGCTCTCTCTGTTGCCCTCAGGGAGACGTCTCCGCAGCATCCGATCCCGCACTAGCCGACTGAGGGACAGCTTTTTCCCTCAGGCTATCAGGCTAATGAACAGTCAGAAATGACCCACCCTACAACACACTCCCACTCACAAAACATGCCATGCACTGCACTTTAATACAGTTCAACTGGACTACACGCACACACACACACACACACACTGCACTAACACAACCTATCTGCTATAACTGGACACCATACAATGCACATCCACGACACTGCATATGCATAATATGTTGCACCTTGCACATCTACCTGTTGCACAACCAATCTGTTGCACAACCAATCTGCTGTAAATTTATAATCTGTTGCACCTTCACATTATTACTATGTATAGATTACATAATGTATAGATTGTGTACATACGGTGTATAATGTGTAGCTGATAACTAAGTATGTCTATATAGTACACTGTGTACTGAGTATATGTATGTGTATTTTGCACACTGTCCTCTGTACAGTCTGTAAATATGTACTGTCCATATGTAAACTGTTGTTTTTTTGTTTTGTTTTGCTTTGCACTGTCTGGAGCACGCTCGTAAGAATTTCACTCACCAAGGCACTTGTGCTGTGGTGATGTGACAATACAAGTGATTTGATTTGATTTGATTTATATTATCCACACCAGTTTATTCCTAGAGTCGCAGGAAATATTTTATTATTAGCTTATCCAATGTAACGTTTTGGGAAATATCAGATTACTTTATAATTAATATTACTACAGTATAAACATTGTAAATAACGTTAGTTCAGTTTACGTTACCTTCTGCGTTAACGACGATTGTGCCAATAACACCGTTAATGCCCTGAATTCTCTTTAAAGTGTCTTCGACTTCAGCCTGGACAAAATAGCATGAACTCAGAACAGCAGAGATTAATATATTCATAAAAAATACATTATTTTAAAATATAGATATAAGTTAATTTGAGCGCAAAACGTGGATAAAAAGTTTACCATGCTCAGGTGCTTCCGTTGGTTCCTCGTTGCTATGGAAACGGAAGTAAATAAAGTTGTACAACGATCAACATTAAGAAGTTGAACTATTTTAAGATTTTGTCTTCGAAAACTCTCTATTTTATATTTATGTTAGTTACTGACTCACTCGAGCGACAGCAAATAAACAGGCCACTAAAACTTGTTTATATTAGTTTATACCATGTTTATATTAGTGTCACTTTTCTCAGCGCTGATGACGATAGACCAATCACAGCCATTTATGGTGACGTTAATATGTGCTAAATAATACCAACGTCTCTTTGAGACAAGTCATGTCACTCGGCAAAATATATTCCGTTTATATATATATATATTAATGTAAAAAAAACAATAATTTCCCTAGTCTTTGTTTTCCACCAAATGTTTACACATATTTGACAGCAAGATGTCGCTATCGTGCGGTATTTAGAAAACAATATCACTTAAACATATTCTCTTTTTTGATGTTGTTGTTGATGGCCATGGTGTGGAAGAAACTCAGTACAAGTCGAGAAACCTTTGCTGGGAAACACCTGATAACATGTTCTCAGATGCGTTCATTACATTTATCGAACCAAACATGACAGGTGTGGATACACCCTAAAATATCTTAAATTGGGTTCCGAAGACGAACAAAGCTTTTATGGCATTGGTCTCAAACTCAATTCCTGGAGGGCCACAGATCTGCACAGTTTAGCTCCAACCCTAATTAAACACTCCTGATCCAACTAATCAAGGTCTTCAGAGGCTGTGGAGAGCTGTGGCCCTCCAGGAATTGAGTTTGAGACCACTGGGTTGGAACTTGGAACCAGTGTTGCCAGATCCAGTTGAAGATTTCCAGCTCAAAAGCTCATCAAAACCTGCCCACTTCAACAAAAAACCAGCCCAAAATTTGAACTGCCAAAATAATGTGATAGATTTTTATTGCCATGTCAATCAAGGTTGATTAGGACCATTTTCATCAATAATGGTGACAAAATAAAATAATGCTAAATCAATTTGACTGGAATATGGATCAAAACAGGGCAAATGTGTTAAAGGGAGACAGAAAATATGCTTAAAATGTCCAGAAATCTTTTCAAAGTTGTAATCATTAAATTAACCGATGACTTTAACCCTCGGAAAAACACATGCATCATTTTCAATGTCCTAATTTTTGTGCAAAAATTGCACAATAAAGTGATCAGAAAGCAATGTAAATTAGCTGGCATTTACTCTCGTTCATGCACACACCCACGGCAGCCAAAATTGTGTTATTCATTGATACATAGGCCTACGGTATGATAATCTGACAGCAAAAATAAAATAATAATAATAACAATTAACAACAATAATGCGCTTACCTTTGACTTGTGCTTTATCTTCAGACAGAACTACAGCACGTATTTCATGAAGTAAACATTTTAGAACATACTGCAGAACTTTGCACAGTCAAAACCGTTAAAGTCCAGCAGCTGTCAATGCCAATACAAGAGTAGAGTCTGGACGGTTTAAAAGATGTTCTGATGCAGGACAGCATCGTATAGTCCCATATTCAGTTTTGATTTGTATTAAATCATTCAACTGTTCTCTTATTTCAGTCACAATTACGTTTAGAAGTCTTTTATTCATCTCTCACGTGTAATCCAGGTTGTGAGATTTGAGTTACTCTTAAACTCTTTATCGTGTAACTTTTATTTAGGCCACTTTGCCATTACAATCACTTAAATAAAATGAATAAATGAATGAATATATAGCTGCATATTAAAACCTTGCCCTTTATAGCACCAAACCCCCGTCACTCACGAGTTATCACATCTCACCAACATAAAAGATGGTAAATTGATTGACAAGTCTCTGTTAAACTGAACCAAAAAGGGTTGCGTTAAGGAAAAATGAGTTGATGACTGCACTACACATTATTTGCGTGATGCTTTGAGCTCGAACATATTAAAATAACATCAATAAAGATAAAAGCGAAGATTTTTTAATCTTTACATTTTTTTGCAGCCAAAATTTTGTCTACCAGCCCAATGCGTTATTAAAGCACCCTCCTATTAAAGGACCCTCTCTTTGTGGAGGGTGTCAATGATCATCTTCTGGACCATTGCCAAGTCAGCAGTGTTCCCCATTATTGTGGTTTCAAAGAACAAGAGATACACAGAATTTATACTGTATGGATGGTCATTTATTGAATCTCAAATGTAAATACTCTAATATTTTGAGATACTGATTTTTGATTTTCATTAGCTGTAAGCTCTAATCATCAAACTTGAAATGTTTTACTTTACATGTAATGAATCTAAAATATATGAAAGTTTCACTTTGTTAAATAAGTTACAAGAAAAATGAACTTTTTCACCATATTCTAATTTTTTAGATGTACCTGTATACTTAAGTGATCTGATGTTCTCCTGCTCATCTCACTCTTCTGGCTGGGAACTACAATTGCAGCACCTGTAACTCCTGTTATTGGGTCTTTTGATCCATCTGTAAAAACTTGCTTAAAATTAATGTATTTTTTTGTTCACATGTCTATTAAATTCACTCACCAAATCAACTTGATTGTTTACTATTTTGGACTGTAATACCTCCAAATCCACTATTGGAGACTCAAACTTCCACATAGGGATACTGGGCCATACAGTTTTACAAAACTCATTTCCATATACTCCCATGTCACGTGCAGCATCATCTCCTGTCCAACCAAAACAAATGTTCCCCCTTTCCCTTTTCCCAATTGTCTTGTAAAACTCTTTTGGTTGGGTGACTATCTATCTGTCCCCTCAAACTAATCCAGTAATTTACTAGCAGCTGCTTCCGTCTTGGACTCAAAGGCAACGAGCCTGCAATGAGCACACTGGTGATGTTCTCATGGCTCCGAGACATAATCTCAATGCCTGTGCCTGAAGATTGTCCAGCTTCGCTAATACTGATTTTGCTGCTGGTCCAAATGCCTGACTCCCATAATCCAACCTAGATCTTATTAGGGAAATATATATTTATTAATGATTTAAAATCTGCTCCCCACTCCACTCTTGTAAGACCAATGATTTTTTATTAAATCCCCAAAATGAGGTCCATGGTTCACACAAGGTGAAGATATTTTCACTTTATTCTTCTTGCTAACCTTCTGTAAGCAGTGCAGTCCAAACGTACGGCGTCAACGTGCTGCGCGATGGCGTCACGAGAAGACGCCCAGGCGCGTCGCGCACGCAGCAGCGGAGCACTGCGGGGGACAGCGGCTGTTATGCTGCGATGATGTAATGTTGCTCCGGATGGCGGTGTGTGCCAGGCTCTGCGGAGCGGGACAGTCGCGGCGCTGCAGGCGGCGGCAGAGGCGCAGCCAGCCGCACAGGACAGCGACTCCGACATGGACGAGGAGGAGGAAGAGGAGAGGGTCGTGGGCAAAGGGAAAGACGAGCCCGATGGCGGCAGCAGCTGTCAGAGCAGTGGACTCGGGTCTGGGGCCTCTGCCTCGGCCTCCGCGGGGCCACCACACCCGCAGTCGCTGCTGGAGCTGCCGCCGGAACTCCTGGTGGAGATCTTCTCCTCTCTGCCCGGCGCTACGCTGCCCAACCTGGCGCTGGTGTGCAAGAAATTCAGGCAGATCCTGAACACGGAAACTATCTGGAGGAGGAGATGTACAGAAGGTAATAATGGCTGCTAACCTACCCAACACACAGCGACCTTCTGCTTACACTCGATGCTGATGTGTTATGACATCCACTCATGTAACGTAACGTTCGTAACGTTATTATATATATTATATATATATATATATATATATATATATATATATACATATACATATTTATTGTACATGCACAAATATAAGAAATACATATAGAATGTGTGTGTGTGTTTAAAATAAATATGTATACATGATTAAAGTTTGTAAAATATATAATAAAATCACGTTAAAATGTAATTTGTACAGTCAGACAATGACTTGAATGTATATAGCTTCTTAATCAAGTTTCAAGTTTAGTTTTTGTTGTGAGGCTTTAAGCCTTTAAGTCAATAATGTCTAGGTGGTGTAAGAAATTATTATTATTATTTTAAAATTAATTTATTCTCAAAAATGATTTCATAAAATTATTTGTATTGTTAAGGAGTAATTCTATTACAATTGTGATAACTTTTGTATAAGTGAAGCCATTTTGTTCAGCTCAGAGTTGTCTTTTTTCCTTTTATATAATGATTGAGTCGTGTACACTCACATGTAATCGTTTATAGAATTATATGATGTTTACGGTCATTGAAGTTTTTGTAGAAAATTATATATATGTTTTTAACGTTTGTCAACAACATTAAAAAGAATACATTTGATTTCTTCTTTTCATGACACTTTCTTCTTGTTCTTGATCTGTGATGGTACGTTGTTAAAGTGGCCTGAGTTTCAGTGCGCTGGTTGATTGATTCATGCTCTGTAAAATCAGAAATGGACTGTGTCTTAAAAACATATTGCCAACTTATACAGCATTTTAGGCATCATAGGCAGGCATTTAAAATCCTTAAGAGGCTGTCTAGATAGAAAGACATACATTTGAGTTAATGTTTGCCTGTCAGTGTGTTGCTGTGGATTGAAATGCGTTACTTGAACTTTCTGGGGCATAAGTCAAGGGATTGGCCAAAAGCTCTGGTGGGAAACACCTGATAACATGTTCTCAGATGTGTTAATGACATTTAAGTGACCCCATGAGGGTGTCGTTTGCCTTATCTCAGGTCTAACAGTCATTACACCACCATCTGTTTAACAGGCTTCAACACCACTGCAGCAATAGAATCAAGTAGAATCAAATAGAATACAATAACTCAGAAAACGTGCATGTTCTGTTGATCATCAGCTTAAATGATTGCACAGAAACTGTTAGCATTCAACTGTATTCTGAACTGAAAGATACTAAAGAGAAATGTTTCTGATCCAGGTTGATAGTTTTCTGTGTTGGTGCAGTCTGTCATCAGTTTTTCTCTTCTGGCAGAATACGGTATGAGAGATGACCTGCGCAAGATGGAGATCATGGGCATGTCGAGCCGAGATCTGTATGTGAAACGTAAGTAAATCTACTGTCACCACAGAAGTCACCTACCGTGTCAGTTCATAAGAATTAGAATCCTCTGCAGTGAATGGGTGCCGTCAGAATGAGAGTCGAAACAGCTGATAAAAACATCACAGTAATCCACACCACTCCAGACCATCAGAAAGTCCATCTCCTGTTGTCCTCTCACATCAAAATCCACCAACATTTATGTTCAGAACAGTTTTGGGCTGTTTTTGCTTGTAAACAGTGCTTGGTCTGCAGATTTCTCTCCTGATTCAGACAAGATGACTTTTTCTCTGCATAAAGCTTTATTATGGATCGAGGACTCATATTTTAGCCGGTTTAACACTGGTTTTCACTTCACAAGATGTTAATTGATGGACTGGAGTGGTGTGGATTATTGTGATGTTTTTATCAGCTGTTTGGACTCTCATTCTGACGGCACCCATTCACTGCAGAGCATCCACTGGTGAGCAACTGCAAATCATTTTTGTGTGAACAATTCTTTAAATTTTATTCATGTGATGTTTCTATTTTATATTATTTCAGATGTATTGTATTTACCAAAGTAAACATTAACAATTGTTCAGACAAACAGGTAATTGATTATAATCAACTCCAAATTTGTAAAAAAAAATACAAAACAAAATTAATAATAATCCTGACCCATCCATGCATATCACACATCTACTGTGTGTGTGTGACGTCTCTTTAAGTGTCCTTTAGACTTTGTAACTGAACAATCAGATCTGTTTGTTAATGTAATGCTGTCGCTTCACCCCATTACATGTCATTTGTCATTTTCTCAATGCGTTTTACATTTACTTCAGTTCACGAAAGACATTGTTATGTTCAGTTACACCTACCTTGTTTGGTTTGTTTGTCTGTAGGGGAAGTTTAGTATCAATGTTAGTTTCAACCAAAAATATTTCAGCATAGTGCTTCTAGAGAAAGATTCCTCAGAAGTCAGTGTGGTATTTGTGTATAATTCAGTTGATTTAAAAGTGTGGATATGCAACATAAAATAAAAATATGCAACATAAATAAATTACAGACAAACTGCAAACGAAACACTTCTCACTCTCCCAGCCCTGTACACATTCATTTTCTCTGGCATATGTGAGTGTGGTTCTCACTCTGCCTTGTGGCTCTCTCCTCTTCCTGTGGCGCACTCACCTGTGTACCTGTCCAGGTGTGAACCCGCAGGTGAAGTCGGGACGCTTTATGAAGCTCCTCCCTGATTATGAGCATATGGACTATCGGGACGTGTACACACACTGTATGTACTGGTCGTGTGTGTGAAGGCTTTGTGGTGGAGGAACCAAGCTGCTGGTTGAAGATGCTCTTTGCTACTGATGTTTTGTTCCAGGTTCATTGAGTTAAAGTAGAACTGTCAAACATGGGGTTAATTATGACCATATAGTAATATTTTTATTAACAGGGTTACTTCACCCCAAAATGAAATTTTGTCATTAATCACTTACCCTCACGTCGTTCCAAACCCATAAAAGCTTTGTTCGTCTTCTGAACAAAATGTAAGATATTTTGGGTGAAAACCGGGAGGCTTGTGACTGTCCCATTGACTGCCAAGTAAATAACACTGTCAAGGCCCAGAAAAGTATGAAAGACATCGTCAAAAACAATGTTACGTCAAAATTACGTCATTGTAATTTTACGAAGCTACGAGAATACTTTTGTATGCAAAGAAAACAAAAATAATGACTTTATTCAACAATTCGTCTCCTCCGCATCACAATAGCGCCATTTTGGAGAATATCCGCTGGACGTAAATGGTGTATGCTGTTCTGTGTCAGCCGCACCACACGGATACGTCTTCTACGTTCATTTACGCTTTGATTTAAATGAAAACAGCGTATCTGTGTGGTAAGGGATTAATGACAAAATGTTCATTTTGGGGTGGAGTAAAACCTTAATGGAAATATTACTGACTCGTTCCTTCGTTTGCAAAAAGACAAGCAAAGTGTAACAAGTATGCATTGTGCAGGACATGTAGGGCAAATCTGCGTGGCAAGATAAAAGTAAATATTGTTTTTGAACATGTGATAAAGTAGTGTAATATATTACAGTACAATAAAATAAAAAATTACAACAAAATAAAAATTACAATTAAGTCTCTGTAAAGTTGCAAACCAGGTAACAGAATATGCAAATATATATTTTGCACAATATGCAGAAGTATACCAAAAAACAACTGTTTAAATCCAGATGTAGGATTTTTCAGTAAGTCATAACCAGAAGTTTATCCATCTTGAATAACGGTCCTACCAAAAAGACAATTTAGACAACTTTAGATTTCAAATACCACTTTTATGTATGTAAGTATTAATATAAACTGACTAAAAGCGTCCACTGTAAATGAGGAACGAGTTAAAGTTAGTTTCTTTTAGGGATTTATGAGGATTGGTACATGAGTTTTTAATTGTACAGCTTATTTCCTTTATTTTTACATTTAGAATATCTTTGATATCATCTAGATCAGGGATCCTCAAATCTGGCCCACTCCTGCAGAGTTTATCTCTAACCCTAATCAAACACACCTGAGCATGCTAATCAGAGTCTTCAAGATCATTAGACAATCACAGGTATGTGAGTTTGATCAGGGTCGGAGATAAACTCTGCAGCAGATTCGCCCTCCAGAGAGATTTGAGGAACCCTGATCTAGATTATTAATAATTTAATAACACTGTAATATTTAGCCAATCTCAAAATAAATATCAGTTTTTCAGACTGTACATCTTTGTTGTGATGCCTAAATGACTTTTTTCTTATCGAATAGCCATTTTATATGTATTTTTAAATATTGAAATTTTATTATACTAATTTTTAAAATAATATTTTTTATTCAGTTTTCATTTTGATGAGTATTTTAATTAAATATTTTAAGTATTTGATCTTAAAATGTATATAAACATTAAGTTTAGGTGGTTTTGTGATGTGCTTTTGTCAATTTTGTCAGTTTTATTGTTTTATTTTGCTTTAATTTTATTTCTGTTTTAGTAATTTTAGTACTTCAAATCCAGTTTATTTATTTCAAAGCAATATTATTTTTTTTTTTTTGGTAGATTTTTAATCTATAATCTTATTATTTCAGCTTTATTTCAATAACCAAAAATTTTTTTTATAGTTAAATAGTTTTAATTTAAAAATAGTTTGCGTTTCTAAATCACAGATTCTTATCTTGTTATGAACGTGGAAGATTCCTTTAAGGCTGAATCCCAAGCTGCATAGTTCTACTACACTATAAAAGTGTTCACTTCACTGGTGATGGGGAACGTACACACTTTTGATGTACTTTTCTATTCATAATGTAGTAAGACGTCACAAGTAGGAAAGTGTGTTATTACCACAGTCATCCATATCGTTGCATTGCTACATGTTTTATTAATCTAGCTGAATTCATTACATTATTACTTTTTTGTTTTATATATTGACATTCTGTTTGGGCATCACATTCCCTGCCAACTTGAAAAGTCTTCAGTAACACAAGGATATTAGCCACAAGCATATGTTATTCCACTGGAAATAATACAGGAACCTTTGCAAAATACTCCAATTTGGAACGCACGGATGCTAATTATTTAGTATGCAAATTGGGACACAGCCTTGATTTAGGACAGACTGATGTGACAGCAGCACAAGGGCAGCTTCTGCCGAGCATGAGCACGCTGTGTGTCCTGCATGCGTGTGTGTGTGATCGACACAGGCTGGCAAGGGTGCAGATGACTGCAGCTGAGCTAACATCAGCTGACTGTGTGAGATGCAGATGAGTAAAAGTGACCAAACGTGGGTAAATATTAGCCCTCTTAGTTGTTGCATGACAGATAAGTTGCATATACTTACACACTCAACATGCATTCATGAGTTCATGCCCCATGCAGAAAGTGATATAATCCCATCTAACGTTCTTGGTTCTGGGTTTGTTATGTTTGTTGTGTGGTGTTTTAAGTTAACGTCATGTACTTGTTTTGCAGTGTTACATCCCTATAGACACATCCTGGGTCTCTGGCAGCCTGATATCGGGCCCTATGGAGGACTACTGAATGTGGTGGTAAGGTCACACAGAAAAACATCAGCAAATAATGATATCAAATGCAAAAAGATAGCAGATATTGGTGGAAAATTACATATATGAATTGTCATTATTCAAATACAAAACACTTATGTATTGCGAAGATGATTATGGCGATGCATATCATATTAACACAGTACAGCTGTATTGGGACATACAATAAACAGGCCATAAAATGTTCAAATTGAAAAAAGTATATAAAAATATTTAAAAAGCTTGACAAAATTACAAATACTTAAATTAAAATTAAAATGACAAAATAGCACTACAAATTTTCCTGTTTTAAAACACTTCAAAATTAAAAGGCTTCAGGAAAACTCCCGTCCTTGCCCCCTCCACTCTCTACACCACGCAACTGAACTCTTGACCCCCCCCACACCACACCACCCCCACCCCCGCACACGCACACACACACAAAATTGACAAGCACAGTCACTTTGTAGAAATATAACTACCTCTTCTGAAGTCTGAATATGCTCTCTCGCTTTAATAAAATAGACTTAATAAGCTCTTTGCACTACACCATCCATATTTACTGTCTGTGTGTTTACTGGTTTGCACATTACCATTCCTTATGCCACTTATTACTTTTTATATTAATTTTATTTTATTTTTAATTTCTTTTTATTTGTAATTTGTGCGTTCTACATCTGATGCACCAGGGAGTAAGAGAGTAATGCAATTTCAATTTCTGTATGTATGCATGTGGTAGAATTGACAATAAAGCTGACTTAACTTTGACTTTTGACTTTGACAATGCTAATGTCATATTGTGAGGTGCGAAAAAAAAACATATGCTGGTCATTTGAGTACATGGCTAAATAGCTTTAACGTCGCTAGCTAATAGCCTTAGCATACATCATGTAGCTTCTAGCATATAGTAGCTAACTACAATTTCACTTGTTTAGCTCTATGTAGCTTGTAGCTACATTTTCTAATTGTACTTCAGATTTTAAAAGTATGTAAAAGCTGTAACTTAATTAATGAAAATAAAAGGCCACAAGCAAAACAAGCATGCTTTTATAATCTTTTGTCATTTTTTAAAGAAGTGCATTTGTTTTATGTTTAGACTAACAAACCAAAGTACTTTATCTTTTACTGTAATTGTAGTGTGTTATTCTATATCACTTTCAATACATTTTAATTGTTTAAAATTTTAGTTTAATGTCGATACATGTATAATTACCTGTCAGTATATTTCAGGATGAAGTGTATTAAAGTTTACGACAATTGCTTGACAGTACAGTCAGCAGTACACTTTACCCATATTTACCATAACATTACATATAAAGATCTACTTAAGTCCTACTTAGGTGGGTCAAAAACATTTAATTTAAAAGGATTGTTTCCCCAAAAATAGAAATTACCTCATGATTTACTCATCCTCAAGCTATGCTAGGTGTATATGACTTTCTTCTTTCAGACGAATACAAGCAGAGTTATATTAAAAATGTTCTGAATCTTCAAAGCTGTATAATGGCAGTGAATGGGTGTTGTTAAGATTTTGAAGTCCAATAACGTGCATAAATCCATCATAATAAGTGCTCCACGCTGCTCTGAGGGGTTAATTAAGACCTTCTGAAGTGATGTTTGCGTAAAAAAATATATCCTATTAGACACACATGACATGTACAATTGTACCGTATGTAAAACGTGCAACTCTTTCTTGCTTTGGTGATTATTTTAGGTTGACGGGCTGTTCATCATAGGCTGGATGTATTTACCGCCCCATGATCCCCGTGTGGAGGACCCCATGCGTAGACGGCCGCTCTTCCGCATTCATATGTGGGAGAAAAACAAAGCCATGGTAGAATGCATGTACGGACACAAGGGCCCTCATAAAGGAGACATTCAGGTAAATCTGCCATATTTCTACCACAACGGCTCAATGTGCCATTATATTCCACAAGATATTAACCTTTTTTCTTTCCAGACTGTGAAGAAAGATGAATTTTCCACCAAATGCAGCCAGACCGATCACCATCGAATGCCTGGAGGAAGGCAAGAGGTAGGAAACCAGACTTGTTAAAGGGATAGTCCACACAAAAATGAGAATTCTGTCATTAATTACTCGCCCTGATGTCGTTCCAAACCCGTAAGACATTCGTTCATCTTCAGTGCACAAATTAAGATATTTTTGATGAATTCCGAGAGCTTTCTGACCCTCCCATAGACAGCAAGGATCCTTACATGCAATGTTCCCGCAAATTTTTTTTCATGTTGAGCAAAATTTGTCTCTATTGGGCGGACATTTCGGTCACCTGAGCAAAAACATTCTTTAAACCAGACCTGTACAGCGCGCACACAAACAAGTGCAAAACGTTTAACTTTAATGTGCAGAGATCGCCATGAAAATAGCTTTGATGCTGGCATGGCGTTAAAAAGTGACTAAATAAGGAGCATCACATATGTAAACAACGTATGCAATGTATGTACTCGGATACGTTGTTTATGTTCAGATCAAAGCGTAAACAATGTAAACAGCGTATCCGCGTAAGTTATTTATGTACTGAACAAGAACACTCGCGTTTTGAGCGGTGACTGGATTCTGACTCACTAAAACTCCTCTGATTGGCCATTGCGTTATAGAAATCAATAGATATGTCTCTGATTTGCTACAATGTACAACGCTGCAAAAACAAATACACATTTGATTCTGACCTGACCTGCCGGTTGGTTTCAATGTTCCATCAATTGGCCCTTTTTTGAACTGGCATACCCCCATCCGCGACCCGGTTTGACTGACCCGTCTTCGGAACACAATTAAGATATTTTGGATGAAAACGGGGAGGCTTGTGACTGACCCATTGACTGCCAAGTAAATAACACTGTCAAGGCCCAGAAAAGTATGAAAAACATCGTCAAAATAGTGCATCTGCCATCAGTGGTTCAATCTAAATTTTATAAAACGAAGAGAATACTTTTTGTACGCAAAGAAAATAAAAATAACGACATTTATTCAACAATTTGTCTCCTCTCTGTGTCAGCGTAGCGCCATTTTGGAGAGCATCGGATGGACACAAAGTGCGTACGCTATTCTCTGTCATCAGTAACGCATGGATACGCTGTTTCCATTCAAATCAAAGCGTAAATAAACATACAATACGTATCCATGCGTTACTGACAGATTTTGAGGATAAACCGCGGCTCTCCTGCAGTTTCTGGATGTACACAGAGCCCCGTGTGTTTGTGCAGGAGTTCAGAACGTGGTTGGAGGAGGAATGGGGAAGAACACTGGAGGACATTTTCCACGAGCACATGCAGGAGTTGATCCTCATGAAGTTTATTTACACCAGCCAATACGAGTAAGTCTCCTACATCGCCGGTTCTCACCCAGAATGGGCTGACAGTTTCATTTCCTCGTTTCAGTTTTGTGGTCTGGTGCCAGGTGTGTTTAAACGTGTTTCCTGGTTTCAGTAATTGCCTGACGTACCGGCGGATTTATCTGCCCCCGTGCCTCCCTTCAGACCTGCTGCAGCCGGGCCTCTTCAAAGGGACATACGGCAGTCACGGCCTGGAGATCATCATGCTGAGCTTCCACGGATCCAAGGCCAAAGTCACCAAACTTACCGTGAGTCTGACATCTGAAGATATAGACTGGAGCGCTTTGATTCTGAGCAAATCTTTACTGTTTGAGGCACAGTTAAATGCAAATCAACACCTGCACAGTGACGTCTGTCACACTTTCCGGTCAGGTGTGATATCTGGAGTAAATGACAAGGAAAAGTTTATTGTATTGTTCAGTCTAAGCATCAAAGCATTCAAGTTTGTGGTCCATAAAGTTAAATCCATAATATAGAATCCATCCAGTCGTTGAATTAGCACAAAATTCTTTAATATGAAAAAAAAGCTTAATTTAATAATAAGAATGCATACAGTGCTTCTATCTTTGGGGACTATACATTTAACATTTATGTTCTTAAGCAATTCAGTTACAATTTTTTGATCCATAATTTGATCATTAAAAATTAAGAAAAATATTCACCTTTCAAAAAAATGTTTTTTATATATATATTAGTACTACAACTATATTATTATTTATTATTTCTATAAATTATTATTATTCATTACTATGAATGGCTTATGATTTAAATCATAATTAAAAAAAATGTGCGTGTGTGTGTGTGTGTGTGCGTGTGTGTGTGTGTGTGTGTGTGAATTGTGATTATTATTTAAATATTATTTTATAACAGTATTGTAGTTCATAGTTTAAAACAACAAATACAAATAATAATAGTCATTTTTATTACTATTATTAATTGCATATTATATTTTGGACAAAATAAATAAAACATTTAAATACACATAATAAAATGATTTGTTAGTATTTATTGAAATTAAAATGTGTATACACAAAATACATACATTTATTTAAAAACATTACATTTTAACAATTATTATTATTCATGATTATGAATAGCTTATGATGTAAATAATCATAATTAAAAACAATTTAGTTATTTGTGTGTGTGACAATAAAACAAGTACATTTTAATGTTTTTTATTATTATATAAATATTTGTATAATATATAAATAAATACTATAGTACTGTAGTTCATAGTTTTAATAGTTTATTATTAATTTTGTATTAGGCAAAATAAATAAATAAATTTAAATTGTAACAAAATAATTTGTTAGTATTTATTCAAATTAAATTGTGTATATACAAAATAATTTTTGTAATTATTATAGATGGTGTATAATTTTAATTGTAATAACACGTACAAAGCAAATTCAAGCAATTTATTTGTAATGTACACTTTTTTGGCACATGATTTTTGTCATTAATATATTTCCATATCGTCGCAGAAAAATACATTGTAAATAAATTACATGCATTACAAATTAACACATTTTCAACTCCACATTTACACAAACTTTACATTTATTTAAAAGTAAAAGTTCAAATTAAGGCTCCAACAACGCCTATAGTATGTGTTCATCAGCTCACTTGTTTGTTTTTAGGGTGACCCCAATGTCCCAGCAGGTCAGCTGACATTAGAAGTCGACCTGAACCGGACGGTGCGTCTGCCGGACCTGGAGCACCAGCGGAGCATTGAAGAGCTCTCGCGCCTGGTGCTGGGGGTGCACGAGGAGGTCCAGAGGGCTTCACAGGCCCGGGACGCCCCATCGGAGGCGGCGGAGGGCGCAGATTCGGCTCCCCCTGCTGGAGCGGAGGATGTGGAGCCGGGAGCTGCTGCCTGCAGTGCCGCACCTGAAGCGCAGCCGTTTGTGCTGCCTCTGGGAGTCATGACCCGTAATGAAGTGTATCCTCGCACCTGCAAGATGTGGTGAGTCTTATTACTGTACTGTAGACATTACATGATGCTTGTTCAATCAGGCATACATCAGTATATGAATCCAGGTTCAATTTCGATTTTAACAGTACTTATATTTTTATATAGCCTTTATTTGTTTTCTTATTATTAATGAATTAATTATACATAATTATATTTTATAAAATAGGTATAAGATAATTCATTTTAAATCAATGACCAAATTTTATGTTAAACTAAATTTTATACTGTTTGTTTTATGTCTATTAATATTAAATATAATTTATGAAAATTATGTTATATATTATATATTATTATACAGAAATAATAGTCAGCAATTAAACAAATTAAACCAATTTGTTATTATATTTGATAAAATAGAAATAACCAATTACCAAATTGTATTTGTTAAACTAAATAAATGTATATAATTTTATATTTTTTGTCTATTAATATTAAATATGAAAATTTAAAATTATATATTAATACAGAAATAATAGACAGAAATTAAATGAAACACTTAAAATAAATGTAATCAGTTAAAGTTCATTAATAATTATTATATAGTACTAAAAATATATAAAATAGTCAAGAAAATGATTTAAAATGTGACATGTAATATTAAATACACATTAAAAATCATGTCATTGTATTACATATATAAAATGGCATTAAATAGGCTTTTTCTCAAATTAGCTTTTTAATATTATATGTAAATCATTTAGAATTTATTAACATGTCTATTAATTGATTTAATAGGCATTAAAATGAATTAAGTATTTTAGGTTTAGGTTTTAGGTTTAGGTTTCTTTATTCGTCACATAATAAATTATACAGGGTATAATCAGAAGTGAAATGTAAATCAAATCAGGTCCGCTCAGTGGACAGTGCAAAAGAATAAAAATTAAATAAAAGTAACACAACACAAGGGCATATATATATATATATATAGGTAAAAAAGAGAAATAAAGAGTAAAATGTGCAATAGAATAAAAAGTGCAACAAATAAGATGTGCAAAAACAGTATATTGGGACTTAATAAATAGTAATATGAACAAGAGGGATGAGAGGGATGTGCAAACGGGTTGTACCGGGTATGTACACATAGCAGCAATACGGATGATGAGAATTTGAATGTTTTACAGTTAATAATGAGTCTTGTAAATGATTATGAAACTGAGTTTGTGTTAAGGAGCCTGATGGCCTGAGGGAAGAAGCTCCTCCTCAGTCTCTCAGTTTTTGCCATCATGCTCCTGAAGCGCTTGCCAGATGGCAGTAAACAGAAAAGATGGTTACGGGGTGATTTGAGTCTTTGATTGATTTTAGCAGCTCTGCTTTTGCAGCGTTTGAAGGTAGATGTCCTGCAGAGAGGGGAGAGCAGACCCTGAGATGCGCTCAGCTAGGCGCACGACTCTCTGTAGAGCTTTGCAGTCCTGGTTTGTGGCGTTACTATACCACACTGAGATGCACTGAGTCAGTACACTTTCTATGGCCCCTGAGTAGAAAGTTTTCAGGATTGCTGGTGAGACCCTGAAATTTCCTCAGCTGTCGCAGATGGTACAGTCTTTGCCTGGCTTTCTTAACCTGAGTCTGAATGTGTGTAGTCCATGTCAGGTCCTCGGAGATGTTTACACCGAGGTACTTGAAGCTACTCACCCTCTCCACAGGGGTCCCACTGATCATAAGAGGAGTGTAGGGCCGCTGCTGTCTCTTCCTGAAGTCCACGATCAGCTCCTTAGTTTTGCTCACGTTCAGAGAGAGACAGTTGTCCTGGCACCATGATGTGAGTCTCTCTACCTCATCCAAGTATGCGGCCTCATCATTGTTGTTAATGAGGC
Source organism: Ptychobarbus kaznakovi (assembly GCA_027422405.1). NCBI lineage: Eukaryota > Metazoa > Chordata > Actinopteri > Cypriniformes > Cyprinidae > Ptychobarbus > Ptychobarbus kaznakovi. Next base: position 28,567,254 of record CM049796.1, on the reverse strand, counting down.
CCAGAACCACAGTATCATCAGCAAATTTAATGATAGAAGTGGAGCTGTGAGAGGACACACAGTCGTGGGTGTATAGAGAGTAGAGCAGGGGCTCAGGACACAGCCCTGTGGGGCTCCTACGTTCAGGGTGATGGAGTTGGAGGTGAACTGGCCGACTTTCACCACTTGTGGTCTGGCGGTGAGGAAATCTTAAATCCAGTCACAAAGTGAAGAGGTTATGCCGAGGTCTGAGAGTTTAACAGCCAGCTTGGTGGGGACTATAGTATTAAAAGCGGAGCTATAGTCAATGAATAGCAGCCTTACATAGTTGCCATTTTTGCTGTCAATGTGAGTGAGGGAAGAGTGCAGTACCTGAGAGATGGCATCATCAGTAGACCTATTTGGCCGATAGGCAAACTGAAGAGGGTCCAAAGTAGCGGGGATGGAGGAGCAAATGTGTTTCTTTAAAAGTCTCTCAAAAACCTTCATGACTGTTGATGTGAGGGCAACTGGACGATAGTCATTCAGGCAAGAGGGTTTACTGTTCTTAGGCACAGGGATTATAACAGATTTTTTAAAGGAGGTGGGAACAACAGAGGTAGCGAGGGACTCATTAAATATGGATGTAAACAAACCAGCAAGCTGATCAGCACAGGACCTCAGAACGTGGCCAGTAATCCCATCGGGTCCTGCTACTTTCCTGACGTTCACTCTCTTTAGTTCCCTCCGAACCTCGTCCTCCGACACGGTGATAGCATAATCATCGCTGCTCTGTCTGCTGCTTCCTGACGTGCTGATCGGCAGAGTCGCGCCACCATTACATTCAAAGCGGCCGTAGAAGGTGTTTAGCTCTTCGGCCAGCAACGGATCTGCTCTCACCTCGGCGGAGGAGTTGTTTCCAGAGGAACAGATGGTCTTTAGTCCTTGCCACATGCGTCGAGAGTCATTGAGCTGAAAATGTGACTCAATTCTCTCCCTGTACCGGCGTTTAGCGGCTCTAACTGCCCGACGGAGAGCATAGCACGATGCTTTGTACTCGCTCATGTTTCCTGACAGAATACCGGCATTGTATGTGGCAGTTCGATGGTTAACCGCATCACGGATTGTTCTGTCCACCCACGGTTTTAATTTCTATATTTTTTATAAAACATGTTAGAAATTCTAAGTCAACTAAAACGAATGTTTATTTTGAAGTGTGTGTATATTACAATATTGACACACTTATACTTTAAACATTTGAGTTAACTTAGAATTGTATCATAATTTATCATAATTCTATGCAATTTTGGTTTTAAAATTCTAACTTAACTTTTTTTATTTAAATGAAACATATCAACATAAAGTACAATTGAAAATGATTTAAAATGTAATAATATAATATATATATATATATATATATATATATAATAAATGGAAAAAACGCATTTGTTTAATTCTAATCCGGATTTCCTGTGTTTCAGTTTTTATGGAACAGGCCTGATCGCCGGCCACGGCTTCACGAGTCCAGAGCGCACGCCGGGTCTGTTCGTGCTGTTCGATGACGACCGCTTTGGCTTCATTTGGCTGGAGCTCAAGTCCTTCAGTCTGTACAGTCGTCTGACCGACCAGCTGTGCCACACTCAGACCCCCAGCATGGAGCGCTTCGAGGCTATGCTCGGCAACATGCAGTCATGGACATCCTGATAGAAACCTCACACTACCTTTCTCATCATGCCCATGATCCTCTGGTATTACGCTCTGCACCGTCAGGGACCTTCCCGCTGACACACACACATACGCACTCGCTCGCATCCGCACAGGTGTATTTAAGCCACATGCCCGTGCGGTTGTATTATATTAGGCCTTTCTTATCAGCTTTTTAATTCATTTATTTTTGTAACCTGGAAATGGCGATGAAGACGACAACAATGTGAAAATTCGTCCGTATACTCAGCTGAGCGTGCCTCTGATCTTCAGATTCTGAATCCTGTGGTTTTGTGCTTTAGAAATTGATCTTAGAAGCGTTTGTCCTCAATGTGACAACATCTGCGGTTGCTTTTAAATAGTTTTATTCAGTTTATTTGTAAAAAGTCCACACCATATTTGGAAATGCTTCCATTTTTTTCCTCAGCACTGCAGATTTTGTCAGTTTTATTACTCCATGATGCATCCAATAATATGTAAACTTAAAATGCCAAATTTACTTTTTTAAAGGAATAGTTCACCCAAAAATGTGCTCAAAGTAAACTCACCCTCAGGCCATTCATTTACATTTAGGCATTTAGCAGACGCTTTTATCCAAAGCGACTTAAAGTGCATTCAGGCTATACATTTGTATTGTCAGTATGTTCACATTCAACATGTAGATACGTTTGTTTCCTCATCAGATACAGAGAAATTTAGCATTTCATCACTTGTTCACCAATGGATCCTCTGCAGTGAATGGGTGCCGTCAGAATGAGAGTCCAAACAGCAGATGGCTTAAAGTTAAATCATCTTTATGATGGATTTGTTTCTTAAAAACATGCAGCTTTTCACTTCACCTGATGTTAACTGATGAACTGGAGTGGTGTTGATTACTTGAGGATTATTGTGATGTTTTTATCAGCTGTTTTGGACCCTCATCCTGATGGCACCCATTCACATTCACACAAAATGATGTTACGCTAAATTTCTCAAAATCTGTTCTGATGACGAAACAAACTCATATACATCTCGAATGGCCTGAGGGTGTCAATTTTCAGCAAATTTTCATTTTTGCTGAACTTTTTCATTTCTATCTATCAAGTGAATTGTTCAAGTGAATTGGTTAGACGCCAAATTTTACAACCACAACGACTGTCTCATTTTCGCATGATAGTGATTCTGTTCCTCTAGCTGTGCAGCTCTCTTCCAAGTGCTCTTCCCTACGCAGCGTACACATTTATACGAGGCAGAATTACTCCGGCTATACTTTTGTATTTGACTGCAGCATTACTAGCATTTGAAAAAAAATGTAAACAGTATAATGTAAAGTGAATATATATGTAAATGCATTGGATATATTTAAACATTCATCAATATATTTCAGCTTTGTTTTAGGGATGATTGTATATAATCGATGAACTCATTTAAGTATATTGCCTGTGTTTACAACCTCTGAGTTGAGTGATAATTGTTTTAAATGTAATATTCTCATAGAGTTGGCCGTTTACGTGGACTGATATCCTACAACTATTGATTTTATTCCAAATAAGATATAATTTCAGCTGTTTATATTGGCTCATAACTACCCTACCCTCATACGTCTACCCTATTGACTTCAGTTTCTCACTTCCCAATGGATCAAATCGAGTTTTGCCACCTTCGTCATCATGACTCACTGATGCTTTTTGGTCGACTTCCAATCTGAGTTTCTTTCCCTTCATTTATCTATAATGATAATAAGCTCTGTGCCTACAGCTGTAGTTTGTACATTTGTAATTTTGTAATTCTATTAACAGTAAAACAGGAGTTGTCAGTAAGTTTGATCATTTTGCCACAAAACAGCTCCGTTAGTGAGTCAAGCATCCAGTACAGGTGTTTATATTTGATGTTAATCTGCTGTTTGAAAAAAAAATAATAATAATCAGAATATTGTCAATAGTTGAATTATTGTCATCCATGTCAATTTTAAAGATGAAAAATGTCAAAGCGCAAATTCATGACTAGTATGCACCCGTTGCATTCAAATTCAGGGAGGTTTGCAGCTTTAGCCTTCGTTTGTTCTCAATAAAATGGAGGAAAAACTTGAACGTTGTCCGACTTTTATTTTTAAGTGCAAAACATATTTGTCATATGATCAAATATTCTATCAAATCTGAACGTTAGCACCAAAATACACTCAGTGCTTATTTGATTTTCTCAGGTTAAATTCGTACATTGAATCACAGTTCATTTTTTCTGTATCATCCATATATTCAAGTTGATTTCAGTTTTTTTACAGTTCTAAGTGCTCGGTTTTCTCCCGGTCTTGACGTATGAGATCTGGAAGCGTCTCGGTCATGAATGCGTAGTGTTTACTCTTCAGGTTCTTCCCAGTTTTCTGCTCCAGCCCAATGCCGAGATACTCTGCCTCGTCCTCATATTCAGGCCAGTGTGTCAGACCCGGACCATTCGGAGACCTGCCGGTCCAAAAACAGCCGTATTAGAGTGCAGAAACAATATACTTTGTTCTTCTACAAAAACAAGTGGACCGATATTTTACCCGGTGCGTGCGAAGTTCCCCCAGTATCCCATCACAGTCCTGCACAGCTCTTCCTCTTCCTTTGTGAAAGGAGCTGAAAGATTGAACCATTAAATGATGATACAGTGGTTATTTAAACCCTTTCAGAAAAGCTCAGTGTCAGTGAAGGATGTGTTTGTGATGACGAGTTTCACCGGTTGCTTTGAGGTGGGCTTTAGCGAAGCAGGTGCCCTGGATAAAGAACAGTTCATCAGTGTGGTCGACGCCAACAAAGCTGGGCCTGTTCTTCTGGATCATACTGGGAGGATGCTGGAACTCGTACAGGTAAACCGGCGCTCCTGAGGCTACAATCACAACAGCACACCTTTTAAACAAGTGAAAACTATACATAAGATTTAAAGGGATAGTTCACCCAAAAATGAAAACTCTTGTCATTTCCTCACACTCATGTTGTTCCAAACCTGTATGAGTTATTTTCTGTTGAACACGAGGAAGATATGTTGAAGAATGTTGGTTAGCAAGCAGTTGTTGGAAGCAATGGGAAAAAATACTATGGAAGTTGATGGCTACCGTCAACTGTTGTCACATGAGTGTGAGTATGACTGTCTTCATGAACTATCCTGTCACAGTGCAGCATGAGACATACACATACACCCATGCAAGTCTTGTTGTTTGCTACATGGAAATAACCACAGACACGTCAAGCATCATTTATTGAAAATACAATAACAGATTTTATACAATCATAGGCAGAGACCTGTTTAATGTTCAACCTGGACTTTTATACAAACACTGGCAGCCATCTTAGGTGTGACATCAGCAGGGTCACAACCATTATACCTGCCCATGTTTGTTTAATTTCTTGGTTAAATATGTGTATTATTACTTATGGGTTTTACCTCCAACATGGTATGATAGGTGGAGCCTAGGATATAAAATGGCTCCCAAGTCACCATGAGGGAAGGTTGGAACCGGCTCAGAACAAAGAGTAAGGTCGGTTGGTTTAGAGTGTGGAAAAAGACTGGATATGTGCAAACAGATGCTGTTCAGAAGCTGAATGAGATTTTGTGATACTTTGCTGAGGCACATATTTGAAAAGAGGAGACAACAATAAAACCCTCTTCATCATACCTACAATTTCTTATGTGTCACTTACTAACCCATTGCTCGGGTCATCCTGTCGACATATCCCTTTAAATCTATAACTATGCCTTTAACTCCAAGAGTATTTCACTGATTTTGAAGAGCTGAAGGATCATTACCTGTTTTTTTCCTAATATTAATATAATATTTTTTCCATAATTCAGCAATTATATATTTTGAATATTTCCTATATTAATACATTTTAAAGTGTAATTTATTCCAGTGTTGTAAAGCTGTATTTTCAGCATCATTATGCTGCCTAGTCTTCAGTGTCACAGTGAGTTCCTTCACCATAATCATTCTATATATGCAAATATAATACTTAGTGCATTCCACAATTTTAATTTTCAGCCGGTCTCTTATTTAAATTTTTTATTATCAATGTTTAAAACAGTTTTTGCTGCTTAATATTTTGGTGGAAATCATGATACATTTTCAAGATTTTTAATGAACGTTAAGAAAAACAGCATTTATTTGAAGTAGAAATATTTTGTTACATTATAAATGTCTTTACCGTCAATTTAATGCTGAATAAAGTATTTATTTATTTATTATAACTCAAAAGCGTTAATACTACTACTACTGCTAATAATAAATGTTTTTTGAGCAGCAAATCAGAGTATTAGAATTATTTATGAAGGATCATGTGACTGAATGATGCTGGAAATTCAGTTTGCATCGCAGAAAAAAAATGCATTTTAAAATATATTACAATAGAAAACAGGTCCTTTCAAATTGTAATAGTATTTCACAGTTATTACTGCATTTAGCCTTGTTGAGCATTAGAGAATTTTAGTAGTTAATCCAAACGTTTGACCTCTAGTGTATATACAGTATAATTTTATGCTAAATTTAAATTGAATAAACTACGTGATATAATCAGAATTTAAAATGAAATATTATATAATGAAACCTTTTTCTCACACAGCTGCAATGGTCCAGTATGATTAAATGAATAATTGACTGTCTCACCGCTGTGGTATTTTGCCAGTTTGAGGGCAGGGATGTTAAACAGCATGTCACCCATCATCTCTCTGTAAATGTCTCGGACATGAATAGGATCTCTCGTGTCGCCCAGGTACTCGTTCGCCACCAGATCAACGATCCATCGATCCCTGGGCTGATGGGAGTAACAGTCAAAGCACACAGGATTCAAAGAAAACACATGTAACGTACGTAATGGAAATGCATTGTGTTGAGTTGTGACTTACATCAGGATACGTGAGGGTCAGGCCTTTTATGGCTTGCTCTTTATCCATCCCATCAATCCATCCTTTACCCGCAAAATACTATGAAGAAATAACATTCAACCTTAGCATCAAAATATAAAACCAAATATAAGAATGTGTCTGAGATACGGTTTTGAAGATCCTTTATTTTTACCAGAAGGTTTGATTCAGTGACAGAAAAACAACTGCCTTGATTCTAAGCGAGTGAGTTTGGAGTTATTTAAAATAATAATAACATGTAATTTTTTTACTCACTGCGGCCAGTAAAAAGCCAAACTCATCGTTGGTAATTCCAGTGATGAGAGGAACTTTACTGAACTCTTGCTTCTGAACGATGTCCTCCACAGGTTTAGGAAGGAAGTAAGAATCCAGAGCGAGACTGAAGTGCATCATCGCAAACTAGAAACCGTGCAAACACAGCTGCTCATATCAATCACATCAAATACATATTGTGCATATATTCTAAAATCACTTATACTACATCATTACATATGATGCATATTGAAGCATCATCCTTTGTGAAAGAGCTTAATTGTATTGAATGTGCACATAAAGGTATATTTAAAAAAAACTAATAGATAATATTAATGAAATTAGTGCACTTAAATATGCTAACTGCATTTAATATGAAATTCAATTATACTACATTTTCATTTAATTGTAATTAACATGCCGTTAATTCAGTTCATACTTAAGTATATTATTTTAAAGTGTATCACATTTATTAATTTAGCAAACGCTTTTATCTAAATGAGGAATACAAGTAGCAATTGATCATAAACAGTCAAATAAACACCTGTAATGCAAAGCATCACACATTGTTTAGTATTTTTGTAATAAGTACTTGTGCTAAAATGTAAACGGCTTATATTTATGAAAAATGTCACCTTTTTGGAACATTCCAGAACTTCCTCCTCAGACCAGCGCTGGATGCAGCTGACGATCTTTGATGAGCTGCTGCTGTCACAGCTGCATAATCTGGCTGCGTTCTGAAATGACCATCAACATGAGAAGTTATTTAAGAATAGTAGTATTTAATACACCTTAATTAAATAACACAATCATGGAAATATAAGAAGAATATGAAATGGTACCTGAGCCTTCAGTAAAGGATTACCCATCACTAAACCATCCCAAAAGGCCGTCCCACTTTCTGCAATGGCACGATGAAACAGACCAGAAGCCAATGGTGAAAGAATCTTGAAGACACCATGACACCGAAAGTGACACTCAAAACAAATATATACATGAATGAATGGTTGATTTACTATGCTATAAAGACACATACCAGCGTGGATACACTGATTCCTCCGGCAGACTCTCCAAAGATGGTCACTGATCCAGGATCTCCACCGAAGCTGTGGATGTTCTCCTGAACCCACTGAAGAGCTGCAACCTGATCCAGAAGACCATAGTTTCCTGGCGCATGTTCATCTCCCGTGCTGCAAAAAAAGAGAAAACCAATCTTAACCTGTAATTAAATAAAGAAAAAAACTGACTCACAATATACAAGTAATGCCCCAAAATGATTTTAATGAAACACCAAAACCAAAACTGATCAATTTAATTTAGTCAAAAACCGAAAATAAAGTTTGGGTAAATAATTCATAACTGTTTCGTCTATGACTTTGGTCCTCCAAAACTATTTTGGCCAAATATTTTCAGTGCATCCCTTATACTTACATGGCACAAAAACATAATAAAGCAATTTTATTTATTTAATTAGCATTAATATCACAACACTGGACATTTAATTAATATTTAAAGTTAACACAATAGATTAGGCATGTGTATTGCTGTTTTAATGTGATAATAAATATTCAATGTATCAATAACAGAATTTAATTTGAATTAATAATACGTAATGAGAAAAATGTTGTTTCTTTACAGAAAATAGGTCTAGAATTTTTTTATTCTTTTATAAAACATACACTTCTATGTGCTACATTCTATTGTGCAAAAAATGATGTTGGCGCCGATAGCCTTGTGGGCAGCACGTCCACATACTGCGTCGTTGTGGTACAGGCGTCCCGACTCGAGGACCTTTCCTGATCCCACCCCCCTCTCTCTCCCACTTCACTTCCTGTCAGCTCTGATTATTGTAATAAAGGCGAAATGCCCAAAAAGATCTTTAAAAAAAAAATAAATAATTTGACGATGAAAATTCAATACAGATATTACTAACCATTTGAGGTTAACCAATTTAATTATTAATTAAAAAATAGTAATCTTATACCGAATATGAATTTTATCTACTTCCCACCAAAAAAATCCACAAAATCAAGATCTGCATCTACTATTATCTGAATTGCATCTTTCTTATTTATTATAATTTAGTCATTTATTTTTAAATTATTTTATAATTATTTATTTGAATAATTATCAATCATCTAGTGTAATATGTAAATTGAAGAGACTCTATGGCTTTTATGTTTGAACTGCCATAATGAAAATATTATTATGTATTGTACCAAAATTATTTGAATTGAATTATGACCAATTTTCAGGTTTTAGGATGCACTGCATCATTCATTTAAGAATCAAACTTGAATCTAATTATTATTATCAACATTAATCTTTCCACTTCATTAAAACGGTGTGATCAAGGGTAACAGATGAGAAATCACACCTACCTTAAGAATCCCAGCAGACCCAATCTGTACTGAATCAGCACCACAACCACATCCTGATACGCTGACAGAACGGAGCCGTCGTACACTGAAGCTGAACCAAGAGAAAGCCCTCCACCATGAATCCAAACCATCACCTAGAAAACACAAGGACACATTCTCAAACACAGTTTCTATGAGGACATTCACTTAAGTTGTTGATGAACTTACTGGTAGCTTGGCCTCTTCACCAGGTTTGACTGGAGTGTAGATGTTGAGATACAAGCAGTCCTCTGAGACCTCGGGAATCTCTACATCCATAGCGAGAAACTGAAGTTCCTGGACACTAACTTGCCTGTCCTGGATGCACCTAAAGAAAGCACAGCACCATTAGATCACAGAAATGTCCAATTAAAGATGTTTGAATTGAAATGCGGTTGTGTGGCATCTTACATTGGTGGCTGTTTGGTTGCGTCTCTCACTCCGTCCCATTTCTCTGCAGGCTGGGGCCGAGCCAGTCTCAGGGGGCCCATAGGGGGCTTGGCAAACGGTACGCCTAGATAGCTGTTGACGATTGTGTCCTTGCCCTTCACAGTCAGGAAGGCACCTCTCAGAGATCCTAATTTTGTTTGCACTAGAGGTCCTGTCAAAAAGTCAGATCAAAGCCAATGATATAACATAAAGATCCAATTTAACTTACATTTCGCAAATAAAAAAACCCAGTATTAAACACTTTTAATTTGACACCAATTCTGAAATAGGTAACTTGCCTTCCTTCCACTCTTTTATTATCTGTGGAAGTTTTTGGGTCATGAAATTAAAGTGTTTTCCCTTGAAGTTTTTGCCAGGTTTCTGTTCCAATCCAATGCCGAGATATTCAGCCTCAGCTCCATATTTAGGCCACTTTGGGAGGCCTGGACCATTCGGAGACCTGCCGTCAATAACAAACAGACAATAAAATGCAAAAACGGCACTTGAAGTAGTATATATATGTTATAATTAGTATTAATCCCTCTTAGATCATGTCAAATATGCACTGCAAAATATCCAGACCAGTGCCATATAGGCTATAAATGTATACAGTTTAGTATACATTATAAAGTTATTCCTTAGGCTAAATGTCATTCTTAGGATTTTTTATGTTGTTGTTGTCTATGAACAACATTTTAAAGGGAAATTTTAAATTATCAATGGCGTAATTCCTAATTTATTAGTAATTGCTAATTTATTAGAAAATGACATTAAGGGCAGACATACTAAGGGCAGGGCAGATTTATTCAGGGCAAATTCGCGTTAGAGCGCAATTCTATAAAAGGGAGGGGAAAATTCTGCGGGTGATTTACTAACAATGCGCACATTAAAGAACACAGACGCAGCCATATCCTTTCCATAATGACCAGCGCAATATACCAAGAGCAGCGCTAATTACTGCCTACTTTAAGACATACTTTTTTGGGCGTTAAGTAATGGCGCAAATACCAAGAGCAGCGTAATTTGCCTACTTTAAGCAAATACCAGTAATTTGCGTTAAGTAATGTTAATAAATCACGTTAATAAATCACGTTCCATAATTCATTTTAATTATCTCCTCCCATAAATTGTTGTGTCTGAAAGGGAAACTCCAACAAATGCATATTCAAAAAGGTCAGCCACAAAAATAACTATGTCCACGCCTTTGCAGCGCTAATTCTTCACTGCGTGTTTTTAGTAAATCCTGATTTAACACCAAAAGACAGTTTGCACTGGTACAAGCTGTTAGTAAATCTGGCCCTAAAATGAGTGGTACATTTTTTTCCCTAACTTAGAAGGGACTGTTTCATCACTGATTACTTACCCAGTGCGAGCAAAATTTCCCCAATAAGCCATGGTAGTTTTACAAAGTTCATTCTCTTCCTCTGAGATTTCATCTGAATAACGAAGCAGAAAGAGGTTGATTGATTGCTATTACCCATTGTTTCATTGCTTCAACGGTAGTTCCTGTTAAATCCTTGCAATAGAAACTGAGACTACACTTTGATATTTTAAACCTTCACATCATTAATAGATGAATAGTAACAAACCTAGCGGTTTTACATGTTTTCCAAAGCAGTAACCCAGAATAAAAAAAATGTCATCTCCATGGTCACATCCAACAAAATTGGGTCGATTCTTTTTAAGTAGACTAGAAGAATACTGGAATTCATACACATATACTGGTGCACCAGCATCTATTAAGAGAAAAAAAAAAAGATAATTAATGGTAAAAATAATAATTAAACTTGCATAATCTTACAATGATGCATATATAGAATAAACTCTCACCTCTGTGGTAATTAGATACTTTGCGAGCTGGGATGTTGAAAAAAAAGTCCCCCATTATCTCTCGAAAACCTTCTCGGATTTTGATCCTGTCATTGGATGTGCCCAGATACTCATTTAAAACAAACTCCGCAATCGCCTGATTCTGAAGCTAAAAGAATGAGATATAAATTAAATTAATAGAGTATTTTTTTTTTTACTTCACATTAACATTTGAAGCAACACAATACTATTTACCCTAAACGATTTATCAGAATTTTTGTACCCCAAAGTAATATTTCAGTCATGTCCTGAAACTTCTGAGATTTTCATAGTGTAACAAGTAACCGGTAAGTTTTGTTCACTGATCCTCAGAAGTAATAGATGTACAGATACAGTGGGATATATTTGCATAACTGCAATGAAAAAATTACTCAGTGTTTCCTGATTACTAAAAAGTAACATAAAAAGAAAACAGCCAAGAGGTCCTAGAACAAAACCTTGGGGGACACCACAGTTTCAAATAAAATAGGGCAAAATTAAACTAAATAAAATTAAACTAAATGATATTCAATTGGTTAAAATTCCAAGCTCTGTGTAATATACAAATAGGTTGATAATTAAATTTTAAGTTTGTGTTTGAAATGTTTTAAATTAATAAGCGTTTAAACTTTTACTCTGCACTTTATATATAAACGTACAACTGCTTTGATTGAAATAAAAAAAATTGATCTTGAGAAATTATGTGCTCTGTCTTACATCAGGATTAAACAAAGGCAAAAACTGCATGATCTGCTCTCTGTCCATTCCATCTATCCATCCTGGGGGTCCAAGAATCTACAGAAAAATTGTTTTGGAATATATCATGTTCACTTTACTCTCATTCAAAGATTTAATTTTTCTGAAATAATCTATGACTTTAAACCTATGATTACATTTCACAGCAAAAGCATGTAAAAATAAATGTTTCTATTACATTAGGTAGTGCATAGCCACCATCGTCATCAGTAACTCCAGTAATCAGAGGCACTTTGTTAAACTCGTGGGATTGAAGAAGCTCCTCTACAGGTTTTGGAAGGAACTGGCCATCTATTGTCACTCCAAAACGAAGCATTAGTTGTTCCTGTATTATGAGTCAAAAATATGCACACAAATTTGGGACATAAATTATCTGTGTTACTTCACAGCATGATCTGTGAAAGTGTTTTTACAAGAAGTAAAAATGCATACAATTAATAAAACTCTATTAAATATAACATTTCATGTGTAAGGATGGATGGATGAATGGATGGTTGTGATGCAAACCCTAGCAATCTTCAAGATGTCCTCTTCTGTCAGCTGCATCACACAGTCAACAATCTTCTTTGTGCTGGAAATATCACAGCCAGATGCATTTCCTACATACTACAGAGAGAGGTTGATACATTTTGATTAAAAAAACTATAACTCAAAAAACGCACATTTGAAATTGTAATGCATTTGGGAAATGTACTTGGGCTATTGGCAGAGGGTTGGGATTCATGATAGCATCCATTGCTGCCGTACCACTCTCTGCGATGGCATAACGAAACAGGTTTGAGGATAACGGAGAAAGAACCTAAAGATGTGGAGAAAATCTTTAAAACACACAAGTTTATCTTTATTTAAAGCCATCTGTAAAGCCAGAACAATATAATTTCCTAATCATTACATGATCAAATCTTTGTGTTTGAATCCTTACATGTAAAGACACACTGACTCCTCCGGCAGACTCTCCAAAGATGGTCACTGATCCAGGATCTCCACCGAAGCTGTGGATGTTCTCCTGAACCCACTGAAGAGCTGCAACCTGATCCAGAAGACCATAGTTTCCTGGCGCATGTTCATCTCCCGTGCTAAATGGAGATTAATCATATAAGAGGCTACAAGTATGGTGTGGTCACATTTAGAGTAGTTCAGCAAATTTCTGCGACTAAAAAATTCAGTGGAATTCATGTGAGCAGAATTTCACTAAATATTTTGCTACTTTGATTTAGCAACAGATTCATGTTGTCCACAGGGATTTGCAACGTTGACCATCAGAAAGCTGCTTGGTTTGAAAGTGACAGATTGCTATTAAACACAAATCATCATTTGAGATGTGATGGGAATAACTATTACAGTCAAAAATACTGTTGAACAATGTCAGTGAACAAATTAAACCACTTTGAGTGTGTGAACTGTGAAGTGTGACTTTATTTCATAAAACTCCACGGGGCCAAAAATACCCATAGTTGAAGAAACAACAGAACAAGTGATAATCAGTATTTTTGGTTAATAACTTTAATTTAGTTGTGTTCCTTACACAAAGCTTAAAATGTTGAGAAGCCGTAGATGTTTTTACCTGAAGAACCCGAGCAGACCAAGCCTATACTGGATCATGACCACGACTACATCTTCATAAGCAGCCAAAACAAGTCCGTCAAAAATGGAAGCAGAGGCTGCAGAAAAACCTCCACCATGAATCCAAACCATAACCTATTACACATCATGTGTTAAAAAAAACGTTAAGCAACATATATATTTATGCATAATAATAGAGCAAAACTCAATGAAATTCAGACCAAAGACTTACAGGTAACTTGCTGTTGTCTCCAGGTTTAGAGGGAGTGTAAACGTTGAGGTAAAGACAGTCCTCAGATACTTCAGGAACCTCCACACTCATAGACACATTAGCTAACAGGTCCAAAAGCATCTCCCTTGCCTGTAGACACCTGGGATAAAGGAACACAAAGTGTCATTTTTTTCCATATGAACAGGCCTGATGATTTTATTTCATTAGTTTTGCTTTATTCTCACATGGGTGGCTGTTTTGTAGCATCTCTCACTCCTTGCCAAGCCTCTGCAGGTTGTGGGGGAGCTAGTCTCAATGGACCCACGGGAGGCTTTGCAAACGGTACACCGAAATAGCTACTGATGACAGTTTCCTTGCCCTTCGCAGTCATGAAGGCACCTCTTAAATTTCCTAGTTTGGTGTGAACTAGAGGTCCTGTCAGAAACAAATGTGTAAAAAAAATTATTTTCATGCAGGGCGTCTTAGTGAAACAATGCTGATTCTGAACTTGCCTTCCTTTCGCTCTTTTATAATCCGCGGAAGAGTTTGAGTCATGAAAGTGAAGTGTTTTCCCTTCAGGTCTTTCCCAGGTTTTTGCTCCAGTCCAATGCTGAGATACTCAGCCTCAGCTCCAAATTCAGGCCACTCTGTGAGGCCTGGGCCATTCGGAGACCTGCCATCAGGAAAAAAACGTTTTTAAAATCTAGTTTTAAATGCATAAGCCAATTTTTTTTTAATGTATTCTTTGTATTCATGTTGGTTTTATATGGTTTGGAAAACTTGTATACCATTTTCAAGAGATATTTCGATTGAATGACTGAATGTCCACATGAAAATGTCATGTGGTGTAACTATCAAATATAAAGTTATTCGTCCTTAAACCTGAATGCATGTGAGTGATCTTAAGTTTAAATATATAAATATATTTAAATATTCTTAAATATATTTGTAATTAAAAAAATAAATATCATGTAAAAATGTATAATAAAACATAAATGTAAATTATTAATGAATAATTGTCATGATATTTTTGGAGAGTTCGCACCACATGACATTTTACACCAACTTGGTTTGGAAAACTTTTACACATTTTCAAGAAAATTTTCAAATAAATGACTAACAATGTCATGTGGTGTAGCTATCAGGTAAAAAGTAATTTTCCTTAAACCAGAATACATGTGAGAGATTCTAAGTTTTAAATATATAAATATATTTTAATATAATTAAATATGTTTTTAATCAAATTTGATAACATTTTATGTAAAAAATTATATAAATTACTAATGGATAAATGTCAGAATGTTTTTTTAAGAGTTGCACCACATGACATTTTACACCCTAAATTAACCTGTCTTGTCAAATGATCTGATATTTTAAGGAATTTATTGATTTAACACACAATCATGAGGGTTTGCAGAGGTTCTCTCTATGATATCACTTCCTGTTTTATGTTTTTTTCCCGCGTCACACCACATGATTTGATTTAGGATTTAGTTTTTCAAATATTTTATTATATTTTAACAAAGCTGCTTCACTGCTTATTTAATTTTCAAAAAACGAATTATCAAAATGCATGCAGAAATACTTAATGTCTTCATTTTAAGATTTCATCCTTTTAATGAGACTTTTTTCTTTATCATGATATCAGGACAGTTGTATCACCTTAACATTTTTAACTTTATCATCCAAAAATATCAACTGAAATACTTTAAGGTAAGTATCACTTACCCGGTGCGAGCAAAGTTTCCCCAGTAAGCCATGACCGTTCTACAAAGCTCATTCTCTTCTTCTGAGAGCTCCTCTGAATTAAAACAGGAGGAAAGACGTCAAACAGAAAGCCTAAGAGAGACACTGTACTGTTTGTCAATATACAATCCAGTTGTTATTAAATATATCAGTGAAAATGAAGTTTGAGTTGCGGTCACGAGATGCTAATTCGCATGAACAACTTGAACACATTGCGACATCTACATGGAGAAATCGTTTGCCCTCTTTCTAAATCTTACTGTTTGCTGTTCTGTCATTTCAATTCAAATGCTTGATTGAAAACTTTCTTGATTTGAAACTTTCCAAAATTCCCTATGCAGATTTCTCAACAGGTTAAAGTTTTTGCGGAGGTGATCAAAAAGTTGCTTGATTTGAAATTGACTTCTATGTGAGCTGTGCTTCATACATCACTATTAACAATGAACTTTTGTCAGCAACATTTCACTGAAAATGTGTTAATCTGACTGCACTTTTAGATTGTGTACTTCTTAAACATAAAAAACATTTATGTTAATATTCAGGCTTTACCGTCCAGCTTTATACGTCCATCTGCAAAGCAAAAACCAAGAACAAATATAACTTCATCTCCATGGTCACTTCCAACAAAACTGGGTCTTTTCTTTTGAAGTATACTGGGAGGATGCTGGAATTCGTACATGTATACTGGTGCACCAGCATCTAGAAATAGACAAAATCCATCATTATCTTTGAGTATCACTGAAAAAGCCTTCAGCAAAATAAACAGTCACACCTCAACAGCAGATTGAACAAGCTCTCACCTCTGTGATAATTCGCTACTTTGCGAGCTGGGATGTTAAACATAAAGTCTCCTAACATTTCTATAAAACCATCTCGGATTTTGATCCTGTCAGGAGATTTGCCCAAATACTCATTTAAAACCAGCTCAGCAGCTGACTGATCTTGAAGCTGAGAAAAAAAGACCAGAAATATAAAACAATTGCAATAATACAAATATACATATTTTTAATACAAACTAAATTTAAATTAAACCGATCTTAAACAGACGTTTACGAATTTCGACAGCTGAATTTAATATATTGTTTCACAAGAAATAACATGCACAATACATGGCAGTATTTACGAAAAACCTGCAGAGGTTCAGGGAGTGCACACATTTCCTGAAAACCCACACTAATAGATGTTTTGACGACATTATCGCTATCAGAGAAGAAAGAGAAAATGGCGGATTGAGCGGCTTCAATGCTGTCTGTCAGAACCTAGCGAACCTAATACGTAACGCACATTAAAATAAATGTTTTCTTCACTTGCTGAAACTGACATGTGACTTTTATAAAATATATCACCATCTTCTCAGTTGTTTAAAACATTAAAGGCCAGATTTGCTAACAACTTGCACCAGAGCAAATCATTTACTCCAAAGAATTTACTAAATACGTGCAGTGACGAATTAGCGCTGAAAAGGCGTGGACAGAGTTATTTTTGCGCCTGACCTTATTGAATATGTATTTACATGAGTTTCCCTTACAGACGCTAAATTTATGGGAGAAGAGTATTAAAATGAATCACGCAATGCGTTTTAATAAAGTTTACGCTTGTCAAATTACTGATATTTGCTCCATTATTTAACGCCCAAAAAAAGCATGTCTTTTGGTATATTGCGCTGGTCATTATGGAAAGGATCTGGCTGTATCTATGTACTTTAATGTGCGCATTGTTAGTAAATTACCCGCAGAATTTTCCCAACGGCGCTTTTATGGAATTGCGCTCTAACGTGAATTTTCCCTGTTTAGTAAATCTGGCCCTACGACAATCATAATGCAATTTATATGTGGTTTAATTTTCCAATAATAGATTATAAATTCTTACACTAGCCCCTTAGCAGATTTTGACATACATATATAAATCTAAATATTTTTTCATGCAAATAAAATTGTAAAACTGAAGATAAAATGTTTTGTCTTACAGTAGGATTAAACAAGGTCAAAACTGGCACGATCTGCTCCATGTCCATCCCATCTGTCCATCCTTGAGGAGAAAAGAACTACAGAAACACATGTGAATGTACCTGTTCAATTCTGACTGAAGTTTTGGAAAAACAAATCTTATGCTTGTATTTTTAAAGATTTGAAAAAGTGTTTACGTTAGGCAGTAAAAATCCACACTCATCATTCGTGATTCCCGTGATCAGAGGCACTTTATTAAACTGCTGGGATTGAAGAAGCTCTTCGGCAGGTTTGGGAAGGAACCGGCCATCTACTGTCACGCCAAAATGAACCATCGGATGCTCCTGTTTCAAAAGACATACAGTCAAACCACCAATTAGTACATAACAAGATATTCATAACAGGATAATTTGAGTGTTCAAATAGATTTGATAAGAAAACCCAGTATGTGAACAGACAGACCTTAAGCAGTGTCAAGATGTCCTCTTCTGTCAGCTGCATCACACAGTCAGCAATCTTCTTTGTGCTGGAAATATCACAGCCAGATGCATTTCCTACATACTACAGAGAGAGGTTGATACATTTTGATTAAAAATCTGTAAGCCACAGTGAAATAAGATGATACATTTGTAATGATTTTGGGAAATGTACTTGGGCTATTGGTAGAGGGTTGGGATTCATGATAGCATCCATGGCTGCCGTACCGCTCTCTGCGATGGCATGGTGGAAGAGGTTTGAGGATAACGGAGAAAGAACCTACAAAAAAAGGATTATAATGTTTTTGGGTCAATTATATGATTCAAATTTTAAGTCTAAAAAAATACTTCTTCAATATGTGTAAATACATGCTTTTTATTTCAGTATTTAAATTAATTTTCATATATTTATTTTTTTATCTCCTCATATCATAATAAGGAAAACTCATTAAATGAATGATATTCATAAAAATGTAACATTTTAGAATGCCATAATATTTTAATTATTATTTCTGCAAAGCAATAAAGTTATTACAAATATTTTAAACATTACATTACAAATAAAACAAAATTTAATAGGAAATTATACTCACTATGGCTATTTAATGGCTATATAATGTCTAATAATAAAATAAAAAATACTATTTACTGTAAGATATATGTCACATTTTTGAAAATGATGTGTGTGTGTGTGTGCGCGCTGTGTGTGTGTGAATTTACATTTAAAAAGCTTTATAAAAAAATATAAATAATAATAATAATGCTCTGCTAAGGCTGTGCAATTAATTAAATCATATTTCAGATGGAGCGGCAGTTAATACACAGAGCCATAGTTCACAGACAAGCTACGCAATATTGCGTTCATAATCGAAGGCGATTCGTCTGCGATTACAAACGCGATATGTCCTAGCTTGTCAGTGATCTACGGCTCTGTGTATTAACTGCCGCTCCATCTGAAAACAGGTGATGGAGATTTACCGCCAATCACGGAACCGGCTTTACTGACGAGATGCACATGTTAATCGAATTCGATTAATTGCACAGCCTTATGCTCTGCATTATGATATTTTCAAATATTTTTTTTTTTTTATTGTAAATCCTTACATGTAAAGACACACTGACTCCTCCGGCAGACTCTCCAAAGATGGTCACTGATCCAGGATCTCCACCGAAGCTGTTGATGTTCTCCTGAACCCACTGAAGAGCTGCAACCTGATCCAGAAGACCATAGTTTCCTGGCGCATGTTCATCTCCCGTGCTAAAGGGCAGAAGATCATCACACAACCTCATCAGAGACCTTAGACCTCAAAACCACCGTCTCAATCACTAATCAGAGAACCTGATTCATCAAAAACATGAACTAATAGGACTTTATGGCTGTTCAAAGAGATAACACGCAAGTCTGAAGTCCAAAGACACATGGCTTTATGAAGGAAAACCAAATATAAACCTTTGATTTGACATCTTTTATGGTCACTCCAGTGCCTGGACAGGTTTACATCAAGAATTTAGAACTGATTTAAAAGAATAAATTAACTATTTTGTGTTTTGTTGGATCTTTATGTTGGTAACAATTAGTTTTTACCTGAAAAATCCAAGTAGGCCAAGTCTGTACTGAATCAGAACCACAACTACATCCTGATAGGCAGCCAAAACATGTCCGTCAAACAGTGATGCAGCAGCCATCGACAAACCTCCACCATGGATCCAAACCATGACCTGTTGCACCATTAAAGACAACATTAAAATACATAAACATATTTCCATAAAAATGCAGCAAAGCTCATCCAAATCAGTCACACTTACAGGCAACTTGTCATTTGCTCCAGGTTTAGAAGGTGTGTAGACGTTGAGGTAAAGACAGTCCTCTGATGAGTCAGGAACCTCTATGTTCAATGATATATTGGCTATCAAGTCTTCAACTAACTGCTTTTCCTGCAGACACCTGGGACAGACACAGAGCAACAATGTCAAATCTGGGTGTTTAAGCGAAACGGCTGATCTAGAGTGCATTAGTTTGGTTTAATTCTCACATGAAGGGCTGTTTTGTAGCGTCTCTCACTCCGGCCCATTTCTCTGCAGGCTGTGGAGGATTAAATCTCAAAGGACCCACGGGCGGCTTGGCGAACGGAACGCCCAGATAGGAATGGACAACGGTGTCCTTTCCCTTCGCTTTCACGTATTCACCTTTCAGGGCCCCAAACTTGGTTTGCAAAACAGGTCCTGTGTAATTCATTATAAAAAGATAAAGTAATGTTTTACTTTCACAGTATGATCTGCTATTCATCTTCAGTTAAACTGACATAGACATAGAAAACAAACGAAGCAATTGGTTGTCCTTCAAATTTTAGAGTAACTTTGAATATTACATTTGTATTACAATTCATATGGTTAAAATATTATATTATATTAGTATACAAATTTTATATTAGAAAATATATTGTCTAACCTGAATAATTCTATAATATTTATTTATGCGACAGCTCTTTCTGATTCTCGAATCTGATTAACTGAGAGCCTTTTCCTGTGTTGCGATACTAATTTAATATACTGTTTCGCCATCTGTTTATATCACCCCACTTGCAATCACAGCGAGTGTCATGGCGGATGCCCAAATCCACTATAATTTAAGAATAATATTGTTTTTGTGTAACAGAATGTAGTTTTAAGAGTTTTTAAGCAGATAATGTACTTTTGCTTTAATGCTTTAATTAGCTTCAATGTTTTCAGAGGCGTAAGCTCCAGAGCTCACCGGTCGTTCAACGCTCAATAACCCGAGAGAGAGCGCCTCACCTCGGCCAGAGCTTCTGGGATTTACCGCTGGATCTGATGTCTCTATAGTGGTTAAACGTGAGATATCATTCGCTCTGGGTAAATTACGCGGGGCAGTCTTTGGTTTCATTAATCTATTATTTGTTCCAGAGCAAATAGCTTTGGCAAAGGGCAAAATCTCATCACATTATATTTTATGTAACTTTAATTTTGTATATCAGAGCGCTGCCTTTGTACTTTTGACCGAATTGCCAAGCAGGTTTTATGCTGGCTGTTATTGTTGTTCATTAAATATTAATAGTCAATAAATAATATTTTATATAAATAATAGTAGTATTGTGATGGTGATTTTAGTGACATTGTTCTGCCATTGGATGGTGACGAGATTGTTTTTACGAATCAGCAGTAAAGACTTTTATATGGAAAGAGACTGAAACGCTGTTGTAAACAAGGAAGTTATTTTTACTTTCAATAGCTTGTAAGATGCAGGCAACAAACGCACTGAGCAGCGCTGTCATTGGAAACCACTCTTAACAGATGAAAGGATAGTACGACAAAGATATCGCTTTCCTCAGCGGAAATAAAGTTTATTGTGAATATGAGATTGATGTGAAGAATGAATGCTGTCTCAGATGCAGGTAATCACTCGCTCAGTCAATCGCTCTCATACAATAAGCTTTTAATGAAGCAACTCAACGTTCCTTTGTTACTTGTTCTAAAGTGACGTTTTCCAATTAGTAACGGAGGCTTGGGCTCAGCTGTTAAACTTCAAAATGAAGGTGCGTCCCAAATCACATACTTATGCTCTATTCTATGACATTTTTAGTCGTTTGCGAGTAGTGTGTTCACACGGAAAACTCAAAAAGAAAAAGTGCACTTTAAATACCCGGATGATGCACTTAAATTACCAAAACAATGAAGTGTGGAATGTTGGAAACTTCATGAACTCAACTGCCGCAGCTTTAATTACATTGTGAAGGAGGAGGGGCTATCAGACTCCGATTATTAACGACAAATTAACCTTATAAAATTCATACACTAGATGGTTGAGTACATAGTGTATAAGTGTGTGTCATTTGGGACGCAGTTTGAGATTTGAATCAGTGGCGGAAGGAAGTAGTTCTGCACAAAAGAGGGCTTTTAAGGACACTGCGCTGTTGTTTCTTATGTATTTACACACTTGTGCCGTCAAACTGTTGTATAAAATCATTATCACTCGTAGACGTGTAATATGGCTGTATATCAGCACGCTGTGATTACCTATGGCCGAATCACAGCAGTATACAATTTTATAATTTCTATTCATTTTATATTTCATATGTTTTATTTTTATATATGTAATATGTTATATCTGCTATACTTTATCTGCCACTATTTTATATATTTTTATATTAATTATTTAGTAATTTCTATTAATTTAATATGCATTTAATTTTATATGAGCAATAGAAGTTTTGTCCACAGTTTTATACTGTTATAATACTTTATACATTTTATACTATTTATTTATTCATTTTATTTAAATTTGCATGTGCTATACTTTGTCTGAAATGGCAGACTATTTAAGTATTTTATTGATGTTACTTTGATTTACATATTCTATGCATGCTATACTTAATCTGAAACTGTTTTATATATTTTGATCATTTTTGTACAAGCTCATTTATAAAATTGTATATAATTTATAAATGTATGCTTTATATTAATTTAGGATTCATTTAAATTATAGATATGTTACATGCTATACGCCATCTGAAACTATTTTATAATGTTTTATACTAATTACATTTTTATTTAATTTATTTAAATTGTTTAAATGTTTTGCATGCATTATAACCTCTTATATTTTACGCATGCATAGCCTATATATAAAGACATTGATCAAGCTGAACTGATTATGTAATCATCTGCACGCCTTTAACCTGCACTTTCGCCCCATTACCGTTCAGTAGATTCATTGACCTGCCTTGCGTTCTGACAGCTTCGACGATGTGCGCATGTTTGTTAAAACGCGTGTAAAACACAAAAAGCGTCAAAGCTCGAGTAAAGTGCAGTTTTCAAGCGTTCATAAGAAGGCTGTTTTGACAGTTAGTGGACTGTAGTGCAAGTAAACGCGCTCCTAGCGAGTCATGAATGTGGCTCACCATCCTCTGCTTTCACTGTGTTCGGTAGACTCTGGATCAGGACGCAGAGTGAAAGCACCACAGAGCCTCTCATCGCCAAACCGTGTTCAGTCCCACCGCAGAATAGCTCGCGAGCGTTCTGCACACCCTCAGCAACACAACTGTGTGATCGAGACACTCCGAACTTTGCCTGGGACTGTGGTTGCCAGATCCGTTAAATCCAGGTTAAATGATTCGGTTAACCTTGCTCAAGGTTCTTAAACGCGCGACGGAACGTTTATTTGAAACGCGGGCCCCAGAAAACAAGCAACGCTACTTTTCCCAAAACTAAAATCTAATGTAATACTTCAGCTTTTCGGATCTTCAGTGTTTTTAGCTTTTTTATTTGGTTTCATTGACATCAAATTATGTTTCATGTTTGTAATAATTGTATCCTTATTGTTTTAGATTTATTTTAATTTATATACACTGTACCTGCTATGAAACTGTTTTATAATTTGTATACAAATAATTTTTTATCATGTTTTATATTTGCTGAATTTATTTTAATTTACATATCCATGCTACTCCATCTAAAATTATTCAGTACATTTTATTCTAATTAATTTATCATTTTTTATATATGCTACACAAAATACTTAATCTAAAACAGTTTTATACATTTTAATATTTATTTATTTACATTTAATTTACATATGCTATACAGGCTATATTGAATCTTAAACTTAAAAAAAAATGTTTTTATTCTAATCATTTTATAATAATTGTCTACTTCATCCAAAACTATTTAATCAATTTAAACTTTTTTTAACTAAATGTATTTAGTTTGAATTTATATGTGCTTTATATGTGTATTATTTATATACATGCATCTGAAACTATTTTATAATTGTGTAATGGTTTAATAGAAATACAGCTGGACATGAATTTCTGTTATTTATTAATGTGTAACATTATGTCTGTTTTTAGAAATGTTAAATAGACAAAATTATATTGCTAATTATAGTTTTTGTATAATTTCTATAATTATTAATAATAATAAAATATATACATCTGCAATCATACATATGCGGGAGGTCAACCAAACTAATAAGGGGTCACCATGGCTGAAAAGCACTGATATACCAAAAATTGACAGAAAATAAAGGGTATCCATATTAGGTTGTAATGCAGTCGCAAAATTATTTATTGGTGTGGCTTCTTTCAATCTGGCAACACAAAAAACTTTATCAAATATTGCTGTCAGTCAGCCCTTTACCCTAGAGCCTATTCATAATGACGAGACCAGGATTGAGATATTTACCTTACATGGACCTACAGGTCACATATCGAGGCGTAAGGGACGTTTCACCAACTTTACAGGGGAGCCAAAGCAAAAATGTACTTTGTGCACTGATTTCAATTGTTTATAATACAAATGTGTACACTCATGGAAGACAGTACTTTTGCTAGTAGAAAGAGCTCATTAAGAGCTTTCATCTGATGTATATATCTCCATATATTTCACCAAAAATGTCTCTTACATTTAGGTTCTCTTGGTTCTCACCCCTCGATATACACATGTCGACCTACAAACATTAATGATGAGTAATATGTCCAAAGGGCTAGTTAACTGAGCGATGCTTAGCTTCACTCGCTGCGGTTCAGGTTCATGAATGAACTGTTCCTTTCAAACTTTGCGAATCTTGCAGGTTTCTGTGAAAACAGTTTGTTCAGAACTCTGTTTGTGAACACGCTAGACGAAGCACGCATTGGGCCAGTGGCGCAATGGATAACGCGTCTGACTACGGATCAGAAGATTCCAGGTTCGACTCCTGGCTGGCTCGGTTCTTTTGAACTGTGAATCTCTATAGTTCATTTGGGTCACGCTTCTCATTAGAAACACGATACTCCGACACACACTTTAGTGAATGGATGGACACACCTAGAGTGTATGTGAAAGTTCACATTCATATGTGTCTGTCATAAAAACAATCGTTAGAACTTGACTCAAGGATTCATTTTTGTTTAAACACGTTTCGCCACTGTTTTGTTTACACAATTACAGTCTACACAATTGTTTTGTTACAGTCTACACACTGAAAAACGTCATAGCTTTTGAATAAAAAAGACAAAATATGATTTATAGCCAACACCAAATGTAATAGGTAGAAAAATACCTCAAATGATGCGAATCACTGATCGATAATAGAGAACATTAATATGGATTATAGCGACCCAAACGCACCGAGATCTTTTCAGAAGCAGTTTCTGATAATTATTCGCAAATATACACTGTTTTTACACTGTGAACTTAGCAAATAAAACGCTTTTATAACGTACTTTGCTGGAATGTCTCTCATTTTATTTAGCGCAAGGACTGCCCCCTCGCGACACGTCCGTTAAACTACTTTTTTACCTCAGTCAATCCAAAATATGTTTTTTGTGTTTTAGATCAAGTTTATCATATTAATACGTTTCGATAACTTTATGCAGGCAATGATAGTGTAGCTTATTACAGAAAATTTGGTTTTCTATGCAACAGGCATTTACAGACATTTATAACTTTCTGGTTTGAATCAATTGCAAGAAGACGCCGCGAGAGGGCAGTAGACTCCCGCTCAAAATCTATAAGAAAGTTAAAACTTTGTTTTGAGTCCCCTTTTAGCTCGTTCAATGTAGTTTGCTAAACTCTCAGTTTATCAAAGGATTTTAGGACGTTTTTTTCCCTTGGAGATAACGCAAAACGACAAAAAATCAGTTCACATGAGTTCTAAAGTCTAATTTTACATGATATTGAATTAATGTGAATATTAACATGCACGTTTATACGAGTATTCGTGTCTGATTGTATCGGTGGCCGCTAAATGTAGGCTAACGAATATAAGTTAAAAAAAACCGAGCCAGCCAGGAGTCGAATCTGGAATCTTCTGATCCGTAGTCAGACGCCCGTTAGTCGAGGTAAAGAAGCAAGAAGAGGCACAGCGACGCGAGTTCGCGCCCCGCTCCGACCGGTGATGGAATTCGTGGAGTGTGTTTAACACCGCTGCTGTTTTTATTGTGTGTTTTACAGTTATGTAATACTGGAAGACTTTCTTTGTGTTTACAGCTACAAATATTGCGAGAATACAAATAGGCACAAAAACAATGTGAGGGACAAGATTAACAAACCTTTTTATTTGCATAGATTTTTAATCAATAAAAAATGTAGAACAGCAGTGCAATTTTTGCACAAACAATCAATTTAAATAGTAACAGCAAAGCCAAAACAAAGATTGCAAACCTTTTTCAACATTTGCAAATAATATTTGAACACATCAGTCACACATCAATAATAGTAATAAACAATACAATAAATTGCTACACAGTAATAAATAATTCCATTAAATAAAATATATATAATAGTAATATACATACATATATAATTATATTATATATAATATATATTATTGGTATTTGTTGTACCTTGTTATTTATGTGTGAGATTTATTATTATTCATATATTACATTTTTACCTGAAATATTTTCCCCAGCAGAAGAAACAAGCAGGGAAGAAAAACTTTTAAAAAGATCCGAGATGCATCACACATATGGTTATTATAAATTTGAGAGACAACAGTTATTGTTGGAGACATTTAAATTGCTCTATAAAGCAAACATTAACCAAATAAATAAACAAACAAAAATAAAAGATGTGCTGAAAGAGCAATTTTAAGAAGCTGGAGTGTTGTCATTTCCTGTTTTCTTTTCCCTATAACCCCGTTTCCTCCAGCACAGCCCTCCATTCACCATACGATTGAGTCTCAGACTCGTTGCAGTACCAGTTGCCAAAGTACTGAAGATGTGATGGTGCCTCTGATTAGGCAACTTCCCAACCAAGAGGGAGCGGAGAGAGATAGTGGAAGTATGGGTGGAGTGAACTGGGTGGGGGCAGCGTGCTGGGTGGGGGGAGTGAACTGGGTGGGGGCAGCTGTGGGGGGAGTGAACTGGGTGGGGGCAGCGTGCTGGGTGGGGGGAGTGAACTGGGTGGGGGCAGCGTGCTGGGTGGGGGGAGTGAACTGGGTGGGGGCAGCGTGCTGGGTGGGGGGAGTGAACTGGGTGGGGGCAGCGTGCTGGGTGGGGGCAGCGTGCTGGGTGGGGGGAGTGAACTGGGTGGGGGCAGCGTGCTGGGTGGGGGGAGTGAACTGGGTGGGGGCAGCGTGCTGGGTGGGGGAGTGAACTGGGTGGGGGCAGCGTGCTGGGTGGGGGGAGTGAACTGGGTGGGCGGTGGGGGGAGTGAACTGGGTGGGGGCAGCGTGCTGGGTGGGGGGAGTGAACTGGGTGGGGGGGAGTGAACTGGGTGGGGGCAGCGTGCTGGGTGGGGGGAGTGAACTGGGTGGGGGCAGCGTGCTGGGTGGGGGGAGTGAACTGGGTGGGGGCAGCGTGCTGGGGACCTTTCCCAGCATATTGCTCTTCCTTCATAGCAATGGCAATTCTGCAGAAGGAAAGAGCTCAATATACTCCTTGAAACTCATTGGAATCATTAGCTAATTATTTGCAAAGATATCAATATGTTATGACTTTACTTGTTGAGGCACTTGACTAACTAATTAAAAATCCATCACCACAATGACATATTTAACAATTAGTTAATAGTTATGTGCCTCAACAAGTAAAGTCATAACATATTGATATCTTTGCATAATTAGCTAATGATTAATTAAAGCAGACAACGGGAAGTTGAAGTAAATAGCTTTGACCACCGTGGTAACATATCGATTTACATAATACAATATGTTATTAGGAAACTAATACATTATGGCACATATTTAACTTAACAATGTTTATATTATGATATGAATCATTATTAGTTAATTAGTTGCTGATGTAGTTACTTACATTAACTCATCTCTGTGCGTTCGTTCATGTAACGCATTAAACTATTAACTAGTGTAAAGTGTTAACTTTTTATTGACAAAAGACTGACTTACTTTGCAAATGTTGGTCAGAACGTTATAATCTTCTCCAGCCGTAATCCGTAAATCTCCGGCAGTTCGGTGGTTGATCAATTAGGCCTATTCGTTACTGAGCAGAATCACGGATGCGATACAAAACGCTGATTGGCCAATTATTTGTTGTTCCTCGGAGGAATCATGGATGCGATACGAGCGCTGATTGGCCATAACGTCCGTTTCATGGTTTCAATCGGGAACGTGATTGGCTGTCATAACAAAGAATAACCACGACCTAGTCGAGGTAAAGAAGCAAGAAGAGGCACAGCGACGCGAGTTCGCGCCCCGCTCCGACCGGTGATGGAATTCGTGGAGTGTTTAACGCTGCTGTTTTTATTGTGTGTTTTACAGTTATGTAATACTGGAAGACTTTCTTTGTGTTTACAGCTACAAATATTGCGAGAATACAAATAGGCACAAAAACAATGTGAGGGACAAGATTAACAAACCTTTTTATTTGCATAGATTTTTAATCAATAAAAAATGTAGAACAGCAGTGCAATTTTCACACATCAATTTAAAATAATAAATTGCAAACCAAAACAAACATTTGCAGTGCAATTTTGACATATCAGTCTAAGAAAATAATAAATAGTAAACCAAAACAAACATTTACCACAGTACTGCAATTTTGTCTTAGCCTAAATAAATAATAAAACAAAGCTCACACATACATAACAAGGTAAACGTACCATTATATATATATATATATATATATATATATATAAATAATGGTATGTTTACCTTGTTATTTATGTGTGAGATGTTTATTATTATTCATATATTACATTTTTACCTGAAATATTTTCCCAGCAGAAGAAACAAGCAGGGAAGAAAAACTTTAAAAAAGATCCAAGATGCATCACACATATGGTTATTATAAATTTGAGAGACAACAGTTATTGTTGGAGACATTTAAATTGCTCTATAAAGCAAACATTAACCAAATAAATAAATAAACAAAAATAAAAGATGTGCTGAAAGAGCAATTTTAAGAAGCTGGAGTGTTGTCATTTCCTGTTTTCTTTTCCCTATAACCCGTTCCTCCAGCACAGCCCTCCATTCACCATACGATTGAGTCTCAGACTCGTTGCAGTACCAGTTGCCAAAGTACTGAAGATGTGATGGTGCCTCTGATTAGGCAACTTCCCAACCAAGAGGGAGCGGAGAGAGGCAGTGGAAGTATGGGGGGAGTGAACTTGGTGGGGGCAGCGTGCTGGGTGGGGGGAGTGAACTGGGTGGGGGCAGCGTGCTGGATGTGGGGGAGTGGGTGGGGGGAGTGACTGGGTGGGGGCACTGGGTGGGGGCTGGTGGGGGGAGCGTGCTGGGTGGGGGGGGTGGGGGGGAGTGAACTGGGTGGGGGCAGCGTGCTGGGGGGAGCTGGGTGGGGGAGTGAACTGGGTGGGGGCAGCATGCTGGGTGGGGGGAGTGAACTGGGTGGGGGCTGGGTGGGGGGAGTGAAGCAGCGTGCTGGGTGGGGAGTGAACGTGTGGGTGGGGGGAGTGGTGAGTGAATGGGTGGGGGCAGCTGGGTGGGGGGAGTGCTGGGTGTCTTGAAATGGGTGGGGGCTGGGTGGGGGAGCGTGGGGGGGGGGGCAGCGCTGGGTGGGGGGAGTGAACTGGGTGGGGGCAGCGTGCTGGGTGGGGGGAGTGAACTGGGTGGGGGCAGCGTGCTGGGGACCTTTCCCAGCATATTGCTCTTCCTTCATAGCAATGGCAATTCTGCCAGAAGGAAAGAGCTCAATATACTCCTTGAAACTCATTGGAATCATTAGCTAATTATTTGCAAAGATATCAATATGTTATGACTTTACTTGTTGAGGCACTTGACTAACTAATTAAAAAATCCATCACCACAATGACATATTTAACAATTAGTTAATAGTTATGTGCCTCAACAAGTAAAGTCATAACATATTGATATCTTTGCAAATAATTAGCTAATGATTAATTAAAGCAGACAACGGGAAGCTGAAGTAAATATCTTTGACCACTGTGGTAACATATCGATTTACATAATACAATATGTTATTAGGAAACTAATACATTATGGCACATTTAACTGATAACAATTTATTTATTACGTAGCCTAATCTATGAATCATGTAGAATGTTAATTAGTTGCTGATGTAGTAATTATTAGTTACTATACATTAACTCATGATTATCTGTGCGTTCGTTAAGCATGAATTAACGCATATTATGTACTAGTACTGTAAAGTGTTAACTTTTTTATTGACAAAAGACTGACTTACTTTGCAAATGTTGGTCAGAACGTTATAATCTTCTCCAGCCGTAATCCGTAAATCTCCGGCAGTTCGGTGGTTGATCAATTAGGCCTATTCGTTACTGAGCAGAATCACGGATGCGATACGAGCGCTGATTGGCCAATTATTTGTTGTTTTCGGAGGATCGATACACGATTGATTTGCCTCGGGAATCATGGATGCGATACGAGCGCTGATTGGCCATAACGTCCGTTTCATGGTTTCAATCGGGAACGTGATTGGCTGTCATAACAAAGAATAACCACGACCTAGTCGAGGTAAAGAAGCAAGAAGAGGCACAGCGACGCGAGTTCGCGCCCCGCTCCGACCGGTGATGGAATTCGTGGAGTGTGTTTAACACCGCTGCTGTTTTTATTGTGTGTTTTACAGTTATGTAATACTGGAAGACTTTCTTTGTGTTTACAGCTACAAATATTGCGAGAATACAAATAGGCACAAAAACAATGTGAGGGACAAGATTAACAAACCTTTTTATTTGCATAGATTTTTAATCAATAAAAAATGTAGAACAGCAGTGCAATTTTCACACATCAATTTAAAATAATAAATTGCAAACCAAAACAAACATTTGCAGTGCAATTTTGACATATCAGTCTAAGAAAATAATAAATAGTAAACCAAAACAAACATTTACCACAGTACTGCAATTTTGTCTTAGCCTAAATAAATAATAAAACAAAGCTCACACATACATAACAAGGTAAACGTACCATTATATATATATAAATAATGGTATGTTTACCTTGTTATTTATGTGTGAGATGTTTATTATTATTCATATATTACATTTTTACCTGAAATATTTTCCCAGCAGAAGAAACAAGCAGGGAAGAAAAACTTTAAAAAAGATCCGAGATGCATCACACATATGGTTATTATAAATTTGAGAGACAACAGTTATTGTTGGAGACTTTTAAATTGCTCTATAAAGCAAACATTAACCAAATAAATAAATAAACAAAAATAAAAGATGTGCTGAAAGAGCAATTTTAAGAAGCTGGAGTGTTGTCATTTCCTGTTTTCTTTTCCCTATAACCCCGTTCCTCCAGCACAGCCCTCCATTCACCATACGATTGAGTCTCAGACTCGTTGCAGTACCAGTTGCCAAAGTACTGAAGATGTGATGGTGCCTCTGATTAGGCAACTTCCCAACCAAGAGGGAGCGGAGAGAGATAGTGGAAGTATGGGTGGAGTGAACTGGGTGGGGGCAGCATGCTGGGTGGGGGGTGTGCTGGGTGGGGGGGAGTGGAACTGGGTGTGCTGTGTGTGGGGGGAGTGAACTGGGTGGGGGCAAGCGTCCTGTGTGGGGGGAGTGAACTGGGTGGGGGCAGCGTGCTGGGTGGGGGGAGTGAACTGGGTGGGGGCAGCGGCTGGGTGGGGAGTGCTGGGTGGGGCAGGCCTGTGGGGGGAGTGAACTGGGTGGGGGCAGCGTGCTGGGTGGGGGGAGTGAACTGGGTGGGGGCAGCGTGCTGGGTGGGGGGAGTGAACTGGGTGGGGGCAGCGTGCTGGGTGGGGGGAGTGAACTGGGTGGGGGCAGTTCTGGTGGAGGGTGTGAACTGGGTGTTTGGGGGAGTGAACTGGGTGGGGGCAGCGTTCTGGGTGGGGGGTGTGAACTGGGTGGGGGCAGCGTCCTCTGGGTGGGGGGAGTGACTGGGTGGGGCAGCGTCTGGGTGGGTGGGGGCAGCGTGCTGGGTGGGGGGAGTGAACTGGGTGGGGGCAGCATGCTGGGGACCTTTCCCAGCATATTGCTCTTCCTTCATAGCAATGGCAATTCTGCAGGAAGGAAAGAGCTCAATATACTCCTTGAAACTCATTGGAATCATTAGCTAATTATTTGCAAAGATATCAATATGTTATGACTTTACTTGTTGAGGCACTTGACTAACTAATTAAAAAATCCATCACCACAATGACATATTTAACAATTAGTTAATAGTTATGTGCCTCAACAAGTAAAGTCATAACATATTGATATCTTTGCATAATTAGCTAATGATTAATTAAAGCAGACAACGGGAAGTTGAAGTAAATAGCTTTGACCACCGTGGTAACATATCGATTTACATAATATAATATGTTATTAGGAAACTAATACTTTATGGTACATTTAACTGATAACAATTTATTTATCACGTAATCTATGAATCATATAGAATGTTAATTAGTTGCTGATGTAGTAATTATTAGTTACTATAGGCTACATTAACTCATGATTATCTGTGCGTTCGTTAAGCATGAATTAACGCATATTATGCACTAGTATTGTAAAGTGTTAACTTTTTTATTGACAAAAGACTGACTTACTTTGCAAATGTTGGTCAGACCGTTATAATCTTCTCCAGCCGTAATCCGTAAATCTCCGGCAGTTCGGTGGTTGATCAATTAGGCCTATTCGTTACTGAGCAGAATCACGGATGCGATACGAGCGCTGATTGGCCAATTATTTGTTGTTCCTCGGAGGAATCATGGATGCGATACGAGCGCTGATTGGCCATAACGTCCGTTTCATGGTTTCAATCGGGAACGTGATTGGCTGTCATAACAAAGAATAATCATGTCCTACAGGTCGTGGTAAAGAAGCAAGAAGAGGCACAGCGACGCGAGTTCGCGCCCCGCTCCGACCGGTGATGGAATTCGTGGAGTGTGTTTAACGCTGCTGTTTTTATTGTGTTTTTAGTTATGTAATACTGGAAGACTTTCTTTGTTTTACAGTACAAATATGCGAGTACAAATAGGCACAAAAACAATGTGAGGGAAGATAACCAAACCTTTTATTTGCATAGATTTTTTCTAAAAAATTAGAACAGCAGTGCAATTTTCACACATCAATTTAAAATAATAATTGCAAACCAAAACAAACATACAGCTGCCACAGTTTTGCAATTTTGTCTAAAAATAAATATACATAGCAAACCGCATAATATTTACCACGAGAATTTTGTCTGGTAATTCCTCAAATAGGACTACAAAGCTCAACATAGAGTAATAAATTTAGCTGAGCGCATATAATGGATCAGCTTTCCTTGTTATTTAGGACAATTTACCACAAATCTATAAAAGCAAGACCTGCAAAAATAATCAAGGCCTCAAACCAACCCGGTAACCAACTTTTCTGTTTACTGCCATCTAGGCAAACGCCTTCAATTAAGGAGTCATGATGGCATAAACTAAGAACTGAGGAGAGCTTCTTTAAAGCAAACCATCAGGCTCCCATAACCACAAACTCAGTTTCATAAACATTACAAGACTGATTATTAACTGTAAAACATTCATAACTCAAGATCCGTATTGCCTGCTATTGTACATACCGGTACATACCCGTTAACACATGACTTGCACCATGCCTCTGGTCATATTACTACTGTATAAGTGCCACAGTAACTGGGTTTGGCACAAGCTATTTTGTTTTGCAAATCTGGGTGGTTGGGCACTGAATTCTATTGGGCAGTTTACTCTTAGTGAACTGGGTGGGGCCTTCTGGGTGTGTGAATGTGGGGGCATATATATATGGGGGGAATATATATGGGCAGCTTGCTGTTGGGGGGACTTTGGGTATTGTTTTATTCTTTTGCACTGTGCCACTTGAGCGGACAACTGATTTGATTGACATTTCAATTCTGCTTATACCCTGTATAATTTATAATTGACCATAAAAAAGAAACTTTACTTGACCTTGATAACTAATAAAAAAAAGCTCACACAATACATAACAAGGTAAACATAGCAATATATGGTATGTTTAACTTTTATTCAGTGTGAGATGTTTATTATGATTCCCATATATATTACATTTTTGCCTGAAATATTTCCCAGCAAAATATACAACATGTGAAGAAAAACTTTAAAAAACCCAAAAAACAAGATGCATCACTACATAAGTTATTAACAGTGTTGGGGTAACGCATTTACAAGTAACGCGAGTTACATAATTAATATTACTTTTTTCAAGTAACTAGTAAAGTCAACGTATTACTTTTAATTTAACAAGAAAATAACTGAGTTACTTTTTACCATTTATTGACTGACAGTGCGCTTGTGTGAACATTAATCTTACTGTAGTTCCTAGACTGAATTGTGAATGTGTATTAATTCATTTTTCCCTATTCAAAAAAAAAACGGATTCAGTGCTTCATCAAAATGAAAGTAAAACAGTGAAATACAAATTCAGAATATGAACGCAAACCTGCAATAATTAACATGTTAAAAAACACAAATGTATCAAACCTCATTTTTATTGGCCATGTGTTTTGCTGTTACCTTTGATGATTACAGTTCAAACCGAATTAATGAGGGCCAAAAATTACTTTAGACAAATTAACAATTGTGCTTCGTTTGTTTTTTTTGTTTGCTGATGAATGTAGAAATCAGTGCTTGTGTTCTACATTCAATTTGATTTTAATTTTCCTTCCAACAGATGTTTATTTATTACACTTTTTAACGTGAAAGGGCTTATATATATTTGCCATAAAATAGAACTTTGCTTGTCTTAAAAACATATAATAAAACAAACTGCACATATTTAAAAAGGTAAACGAAAGTAATATAAAAATAATGTAATGCATTACTTTTTTAATAAAAAGTGTTTATTATTTAACATAATTTTACCTGAAATATTTTAAGGGAGAAACGCAATAAGAAATGCATTACTTTAAAAGTAACTATCCATCAACATATGGTTATTATAAATTTGAGAGACAACAGTTATTGTTGGAGACTTTTAAATTGCTCTATAAAGCAAACATTAACCAAATAAAATAAACAAAAAAAGATGTGCTGAAAGAGCAATTTTAAGAATGCTGGAGTGTTGTCATTTCCTGTTTTCTTTTCCCGATAACCCGTTCCTCCAGCACAGCCCTCCATTCACCATACGATTGAGTCTCAGACTTGTTGCAGTACCAGTTGCCAAAGTACTGAAGATGTGATGGTGCCTCTGATTAGGCAACTTCCCCAACCAAGAGGAGCGGGGAAGAGGAAGTGGACATATGGGGGGTGTGAACTGGTGGGAGCAGCATGCTGGGTGGGGGAGTGAACTGTGTGTGGGGGGGGGGGTAACTGGGTGGGGGAGTGAACTGGGTGGGGCAGCGTGCTGGGTGGGGGGTGAACTGGGTGGGGGGAGTGAACTGGTGGGGGCAGCGTCCTGGTTGGGGGGAGTGAACTGGGTGGGGGGGGAGTGCTGGTGGGGCAGCGAACTGGGTGGGGGAGTGAACTGGGTGGGGAGTGAACTGGTGGGTCAGGTAGCTGTGGGGGGAGTGAACTGGGGGGGCAGCGTGCTGGGTGGGGGGAGTGAACTGGGTGGGGGCAGCGTGCTGGGTGGGGGGAGTGAACTGGGGGGGCAGCGTGCTGGTGGGGGGAGTGAACTGGGTGGGGGCAGCGTCCTGGGTGGGGGAGTGTAACTGGGTGGGGGCAGCGTGCTGGGTGGGGGAGTGAACTGGGTGGGGGCAGCGTGCTGGGTGGGGGAGTGAACTGGGTGGGGGAGTGAACTGGGTGGGGGCAGCATGCTGGGGACCTTTCCCAGCATATTGCTCTTCCTTCATAGCAATGGCAATTCTGCCAGAAGGAAAGAGCTCAATATACTCCTTGAAACTCATTGGAATCATTAGCTAATTATTTGCAAAGATATCAATATGTTATGACTTTACTTGTTGAGGCACTCGACTAACTAATTAAAAAATCCATCACCACAATGACATATTTAACAATTAGTTAATAGTTATGTGCCTCAACAAGTAAAGTCATAACATATTGATATCTTTGCAAATAATTAGCTAATGATTAATTAAAGCAGACAACGGGAAGTTGAAGTAAATAGCTTTGACCACTGTGGTAACATATCAATTTACATAATATAATATGTTAATAGGGAACTAATACATTATGGCACATTTAACTGATAACAATTTATTTATTACGTAATCTATGAATCATGTAGAATGTTTATTAGTTGCTGATGTAGTAATTATTAGTAACTATACATTAACTCGTGATTATCTGTGCGTTCGTTAAGCATGAATTAACGCATATTATGCACTAGTATTGTAAAGTGTTAACTTTTTTATTGACAAAAGACTGATTTACTTTGCAAATGTTTTTTATAATCTTCTCCAGCCGTAATCCGTAAATCTCCGGGAGTTCGGTGGTTGATCAATTAGGCCGAATACTACTAAACAGAATCATGGATGCGATACGAATGCTGATTGGCCATAACGTAAATTTCATGGTTGCAATCGGGAACGTGATTGGCTGTCATAACAAAGAATAACCACGACCTGGATAACGCGTCTGACTACGGATCAGAAGATTCCAGGTTCGACTCCTGGCTGGCTCGGTTCTTTTGAACTTTGAATCTCTAGTTCATTGGGTCACACTACTCATTAGAAACACGATTCTCCGACACACACTTTAGTGAATGGATGAAGGACACACCTAGAGTGTATGTGAAAGTTCACATTAATATGTGTCACCTCAGTAACTTATGTCATAAAAACAATCGTTAGAACTTGACTGAATGATTCATTTTTGTTTAAACACGTTTCGCCACTGTTTTGTTTACACAATTACATTCTACACAATTGTTTTGTTACAGTCTACACACTGAAAAATGTCATAGCTTTTGAATAAAAAAGACAAAATTTGATTTATAGCCAACACCAAATGTAAAAGGTAGAAAAAATTACCTAAAATGATGCGAATCACTGATCGATAATAGAGAACATGTATATGGATTATAGCGACCCAAACGCACCGAGATCTTTTCAGAAGCAGTTTCTGATAATTATTCGCAAATATACACTGTTTTTACACTGTGAACTTAGCAAATAAAACGCTTTTATAACGTACTTTGCTGGAAAGTCTCTTATTTTATTTAGCGCAAGACTGCCCCCTCGCGACACGTCCGTTAAACTACTTATTTACCTCAGCCAATCCGAAAGGTTATTTTTTTGTGTTTTAGATAAAGTTTATCATATTAATACGTTTCGATAACTTTATCAGACACTGATAGTGTAGCTTATTACAGAAAATGTGGTTTTCTATGTAACAGAGGCATTTACAGACATTTATAACTTTCTGGTTTGAATCAATTGCAAGAAGACGCCGCGAGAGGGCAGTAGACTCCCGCTCAAAATATATAAGAAAATTAAAACTTTGTTTTAAGTCCCCTTTTTGCTCTTTCAATGTAGTTTGCTAAACTCTCAGTTTATCAAAGGGTTTTAGGACGTTTTTTTCCTTAACGCGAAACGAAAATAAATCAGTTCACATGCGTTCTAAAGTCTAATTTGACATGATATTGAATTAATGTGAATATTAACATGCACGTTTATACGAGTATTCGTGTCTGATTCTATCGGCGGCCGCAAAATGTAGGCTAACGAATCAAAGTTCAAAAGAACCGAGCCAGCCAGGAGTCGAACCTGGAATCTTCTGATCCGTAGTCAGACGCGTTATCCATTGCGCCACTGGCCCAATGAGTGAATCACTTTGAAAGATGAACTTATACGAAGAACTCCGAAGAACTCCGAATTAATAAAACGAACGATACGAATCAACATTTGTATTTAACATATAAATGCCATACGTTAATATTTACACGTAGTAAAAAAATAGTATGAAGTTTATTTACCAGAATCAAATGTCGTTTGTAAGAATTAAAATCAAGCTTACATACATAACGTTAATACTTCGGAAATATTTTTCATTTGACGCATATTATTCCTGAATTAATGTAAACTGTAAACCAGTATTGACTCTATAAAAAACGTTTTAAGACCAATTAGCTCAAAACGATTCAGTGACGAGTGACGAGTGTCAACTTCACTTTCCACATGTTCAGAGAATCACATGGACTGAAGATTTCTGCTTATTAATTATGGCAACATCAATACACGAGACAGTCCTCATAGGAATATGTGATGGAGTTATTGACAAGAAGAAAAACACGTCTTATTGCACGAACAAAATTGGAGATAGACCGGTAAAGCAATACATATAACGTTACTCAGTGTTTGAGTCGTGCTAACTGAAGTAAGCTAAGGACTCTGCTTAACAGCTAACTTGATTATATTGTGTTTAATAAATTCCTCGTGTTGCCAGGCAATGTTTTTGACATGTACGCGGAATTAAATCAAATTTGTGTGCTTGCGTAGGTGAAGATTAAAAGATTAGATTTCGAAAAGTATTTAAAAGTAGGCTATCGCTAGCCAGTTGGTGTTAGGGGGCTAAACATGCTAACTCACACAAACAAATATTAATTAATGGTTTTACAAACGACTTTGATTTGTTTATGGTGTATTTTACGATGACGTTATTTGAAGTGTTTGAACGGTTGTAATAAATTAATTGTAAATGTTTGTTTAAATGATACAGTCGCTATAGTCAAAGTTTCCGTATGTTTTCATGTAGCTTTATCGGGCCAGTGGCGCAATGGATAACGCGTCTGACTACGGATCAGAAGATTCCAGGTTCGACTCCTGGCTGGCTCGGTTCTTTTGAACTTTGAGTTAGTTCGATTTATTCCATTCAGTTTGATTAGCTCGCGATTAATTTTTCCCCCGTCAAAATTGCACGAGGACAAGCAGCAATTACTTAATGGAAATATAAATAAGTATCAATTAATTTGTCAATCAATTACATTTTTTATAGTTTATGAATTTGTCAATATGTACTATTGTAATATATATAATATAAAATTACAACATAATATAAAGCATTCTGTGCTATTTTCACTTTGAATATAATACATGGCAAAGCAATCAATCGTTTCTGGAGTATGTTTCTTATTTATAGACATGGGAAATATAACAAGATATCATATATTCGAAATATGTGAAAGTAGTACAGAATTTGTATTTATTAAAATATTTGTGCACAGCATCTAAAATAAATTCGGCCTATATAAAATAATTTATGTTAATTATATTTGTATGGTTTCGTCAATGTTTTAACCTGGAAGGCTATTATTCAAAATAGATTATATTCTATTAGCTAAACAGATCACAATTAAAATTCATATTCAATATATACACAGGATAAATAAAATCATATTTACATGTTGTTCAAACAATATATGTATTTAATTTACCTGAATGCCGTTTGTAAAAATGTTAAACCAATCTTACAGGTATGTAACATTACTGTTAAAATGTTTTCAAACACAGATCATTTCTGATTGTCTATTGAATATAGCCCACTGTCGATTTGAAGAAGAAAGCACATTTTAAGATGGAAAATAATTGGCAGTTGTAATCACCATATGTTCAGAGAAGCACATTGACTGACAAAAAAATATCAAAAATAAATGAAGTTTTATGGTTTGTCACACTAGGTATGCATAGTATCTAACTGATAATGGCCTTTTTTGTAAAAAAAAGTTGTATTTTTGTGCTTTTTGTTATTATACACTATGTATTATTTGTTATTTTGTATTATGTTGTAGCACTTTGAGTATGAGAAAGGCATTACAAATGAAAACTACTATTATTATATAATAATAATACACATACTGACAAAAACAATGTATAGCCTGAATGCACTGTAAGTCGCTTTGGAATGCATAAATGTAAATGTATTATTATGTACATTTATTTTATTACAACTTATATAGTTTTCATCATTACAGGACCTGCTTCCAGTAATCACTCTCCAGAACCCCTCATGCGCTCTGTGTCAGAGAGGCCTGTCCCATGTGGTGCAGGTCTACTGCCCTCTTGCGGCGTCTCCTTACCACAGAAACATCAACGTATTCGCCTGCACCAGTCCACAGTGCTATGGCAAATCAGAGAGGTACAGCTTGTCATTTTAGATCAATGCATTATTTATACATCAAATGTGTTTCCGCTTCATAACTATTCTTTAAAACCTTTAATTCTCGTACAATCTGACCATGTCGCCTGTGTATACCTAGCTGGATTGTCCTGCGCTCTCAGTGCTTGGATGATGACATTAAATCAAGACAAAACAACAAAACCACGGCATGTGCAGAATCTGCGATGTCCAGAACAGACTGGTGTGATGAAGCTGATGATTGGGGGATGGAGGATGAAGAGCAGGTGGCAGAAAGCCGTGTACAGATGCCACATGACTGTACAGATGTCAGCAGCAGGCTTCAGGAGCTGTGCATTGATGGAGATCATCAAAGTGTCCTCCAGTCCACCGATGTGCCCGTTTTCCAGCCGTTCTACATAAGCGTTATGGAGGAAACAGACTTGGATGGATTTCATGATACGGATCATGAAAACGAACTGCTTAGAGAGTATGAGAAGAGGGAGGGAGTGATTGTCAAGGAGATTCAGAGGTGAGGATTGATTCTACTACAGAGACTACAATGAATCTCTGAAGAATGATCATTTGTCTGTTAGTCATGTAACGCCTCAGTTTCTATACTTTTTTCAGTTGTGAAGGTGGGCAAGCTCAGGAGGAATATGAGAAGGCCATGGCCAAGCATGGAGATGAAGTGTTCATCAGTTTCATGAAGAAAATCTCTCTTTGTCCTGAACAAGTGTTACGGTGATTGAATTTGCAACAATATTTAAAAAAAATCCAATCAGGCTACTTTGTGTGTTTATATGCATTTTCATCCGAATTCAGCTTGTTAGCATGCATGCTAGTGCAGTGCTATTATTGTTAACTAAAACCATAAAAAAATTATCATTATTTGAAATATTTTCATTAGCTGAAATAATATATATTAAATTTTTTTATGTATTCCAACTAGTTGCCAGAGCAACACCTAGTAGAAATGGCAAAAACTTTAACTAAAATTAGAATCAAAACATATGAAAAGTAGTGCTGTCAAATGATTAATCGCATCCAAAATAAAACGTTTTTGTTTACATAATATACAGTATGTGTGTGCTGTGTATATTTATTAGTGAATATATATATATATATATATATATATATATAAATACACACACAAGCATGTATATATTTAAGAAAATATGTTATGTTTATATATTAAATATATTTATATATGATATAAATTAAATTAATATAAATATATACATGTAAATATTTTTCAAAATATATACTGTATGTGTGTGTATTTATATATACATAATAAATATACACAACACCAGAGTTGAGGAAAGTTACTTTTAAAAGTAATGCATTACAATATTGCGTTACTCCCTAAAAAAGTAACTAATTACGTTACTTAGTTACTTTTTGTGGAAAGTAATGCGTTACATTACTTTCGCGTTACTTTTTAAATATGAGCAGGGCTTGATTGTTTGTTTTTAATACAAGAAGTTCTATTTATAGCTAATGTAAAAGCCTTTCACACCAAAAAGTGTAATGAATAAACCTCAGGCTGAAGGAAAAGTAAATTACGTCTGTACAGTATAACGCAGAAAAAGAAGGTTCAACACTCTTCAGCAATAAAAAAAACAACGAAGCACAATTGTTAGTTTATCTAAAGTAATTTTTGTATATCAGTGATACTAAAATAACACTAGTGTTCACTACTGCAGCAATGAACACGACACAAGCTGAGTTGTCTAATTAGCCAACAAATTACTCTAACGAACTAATTATTTAAAGGTGTCGGTTAAAAATATTTTACAAAATCGCCTCAAAGTCATTTATGAGTTAGTCTCGCATAGACTGATGGCTGAAGGTCTGGAATCCATGGCAGCTTTCATTGGAAATGAGGCCGTTTGACCGTCATGTCAAACAACCAATCACAGTTTGTTCGTTCAGTGTTACGTTTTGGGGCGTGGAAATGTCACCACAATAACAGACCACTGTGTAAAACTCTCGGACGTATATTAAAGATGATATGCCGCAAACTTCAAATATTTCACATACTTTTGAAAATCCAGCATTTAGTTGATCCTGCTAAGCGCTCGTCATCACATTTGTGAACACGACGGCTTTCTTCTTTCGTGAGGGGGTTTGGTGTCACGGCATCTTTGTTTCCAGGCGGAACGTTAAAGAACGTGACACACACTTCTCCCGGAAATCCTGTATAATTCAACCAATCCGATGATGACTTCGAAACTCCTGAAGTGTTTCCACTTTTGTGAGCCGTATGCATCAGACGTTTAGCCAACGATCCGTGGGCGTGAGTCACGTCTGAGGCTGAGACTATTTATGAGTCAGCTTTTGAATCAAACTACCGAATTAATCACAACAGTTCACCAACTCCTTTAATGAATCGTCAGTAATTTATAATTTATGTTTGATTCTTAATGAATCAGGAACCATTACTGTACATTCAGTTAATTGAGATTAAAAATCACGAATGAGCAAAAAAAAGAATCATCATAATTTTTTTCTGGAGCCCTGGACTATTAAAAAGGGCCATTTATACTGAACACATGTTTGCATTTAAAAACGGCAGATGCAGGGCAGTGGATTAAAAAATGACGCAAGGTCTAGAGATGCATTTTTTAACAGTTTAACAGCTGTCAAACACGAGGTGCGAGGTGGTGATTTCATATGAATTAGTATGATTTAATGCATGAGGTCCGTCCCGAAACATAGCCATCATAAACCATTTGTTGTATTAATCACCCATTCATTTCATTATTTACTAATGTTTTAATGTAATGTGTTACCTCTCGCCTTATAGATACAGTTGGGCCGGATCACCTGTATTTATAACGGAGCCTCCTTCCAGTGTTAGTCAGACGGTGCCGTGCTGCGCTCACTGCAGCAGCCCGAGAGTTTTCGAGTTTCAGCTCATGCCAGCTTTGGTCAGTTTGCTCAGTAGTGCAGACACAGATTCAGGTAAGTACAGAGGTTATAAAATACCAACTTATTTATTTATTACTAATTTATTTTCGCATAAAAATGTGGGAAGATGTGGAACTCAAAGCAATATTTCATCTCCATTTACTGATTTATTATGGTAAACTGTAAATTATTAATAATTATCTCCAAATAACCCTCTGATTCTGCAACGTGTCAGGATATATTTTGTGATAATGAATGGCTGATTGTATTATTAATATATTTTAATGTTTATGGTAAAAGATTTGTTTTGTTTTCTCAGACGTTTCGCTGGAGTTCGGAGCAGTTCTTGTGTACACTTGCAGAAACAGCTGTTGGAAATCTGGATCAACAGCTCCAGTGGAAGAATTTCTTGTTGTCCAGCCCGACCCAGACCAAAAGCTCTTTAAATGATACTATTTATCAACAATAAAGATCTTTTTTTTTCAGAACAACTTAATTTTGTTATTTATTTAATAATGGTTCTTATTTAATATAATGTTTTTTTTATTATCTAAAGGAGTAGAAAATATTAAATTAGCTGAAATGCATCCAGGATGTAGATGAGTTTGTTTCTTCATCTGAGAAATGTAGCACTTGCTCACCAGTGGATCCTCTACAGTGAATGGGTGCCGTCAGAATGAGAGTCCAAACAGCTGATAAAAACATCACAATAATACACACCACTCCAGTCCATCAATTAATGTTTTGTGAAGCAAAAAAGATGTAAGATACAAATCCGTAATTAAGATATTTCACACAAGATAACTTTTTCACAGGAGAAATCAGTGTAGATAGAGGACATATTTTAACCAGAAGCAACAGTTTGAAATTAATAAAAAAAAAAAGGTTGTAATGATGGATTTGTTTCTTATCAACATGCAGATTTTAGTTTCACAAGACATTAACTGATGGTTACTTGTGGATTATTATAATGTTTTTATCAGCTGTTTGGACTCTCATTCTGACGGCACCCATTCACTGCAGAGGATCCACTGGTGGGCAACTAATGCAATGTGAAAATTCTCAGATGAAACAAACTCATCTACATCCTGGATGGCCTGAGGGTGAGTACATTTTCAGCAAATGTTAATTTTTGGGTGAATTATTCCTTTAAATTTACATGGATCTGGGGAAACTTAATTTTGAAATCATTTGTCAGTAATCTAGACCCTTATGTACAAAATTGAGTGATAATAAAGAATAGATTAGATGGATAGATGTGCATATGTGCTTTGAATGAAAGTAAAGACAGTACGCAAAGATGTTATGGATGAATGAACATACATGCGTTATTAATAAAAACGAGTATTTGAGTTGTACATGTGCAAAAAGTAACGACACATGTCGATAATACGGTTTTCTCTCAGAATAGTAACATAATTTTGGAGCAAGCACTTGTGCACCAAAAAAAGAGAAATAAACTTGAAAACACTTGTACTGCTTGTAG
Organism: Ptychobarbus kaznakovi; assembly: GCA_027422405.1. Taxonomy (NCBI): domain Eukaryota; kingdom Metazoa; phylum Chordata; class Actinopteri; order Cypriniformes; family Cyprinidae; genus Ptychobarbus; species Ptychobarbus kaznakovi. The sequence goes on along the minus strand of CM049796.1, from coordinate 28,522,784 downwards.
GACTGAACGATTCTGTGCGCATGCGCAGTGAGAGCGGCGCGCGGCTCAATGCTCCGGCTTTCTCTCGCGAGGAAGGACGCCATTATCGGAATCCTCACAAACAACACGAGAATTCATCATTCACACGGTAATATAAACCCTTCTGACATGTGACGCTTCCTGCTCTCCGCGCGCTGCAGAAATATGGCGCGGTGCAATAAAGAAACACACGTTATCCTGCTGTTTTCGTCTCAACTGTGTCTTTCGTGTCACGAAGGACACAAATGAGGCCTATTGCATTTCCCTGCTGCTGTTTTGAGCTGTTGGTTAGCAGGCGCCAGCTAACAGGCTACATGAGCAGGCTAGCTGCAGTTTGCTAACCGGACTCAAGCACTGGGGTTATTATTAAACACTTACACGACTCGCGGTGTTTAAAGAGTGTTTTCTGAAACCGGGAAGCGTCGGTGTTTTTGGTTTGTCCAAACATTAAATGCTTAGTAGAGTTGAACGAAATTAGGTGTACGTTAGTTTATAATCTCGCTCAGCAGCAGCACTTTCATATTTACTGTTAGAAACGTGCATGTAACTGTTACTCCTTAAAAGTACCACGGTATGGGTATATTTTAGGGCGTGGACTGTGGTAATAATACCAGAGTATTTTTTTTCCATTCCTGTGTAAATATTACTTAAATATTTTAATCTTGTGTTTTGGACAAGATGGAAATAGCTTGAGAGTGGAAAACGAATGTATCCTCTTATATCATTAATATTACCACATGGTAACGTTACCACAGTATTATTTTGTATGGTTCCGTTACTACTGTAGTGACTGGGATCATTATGCTATGCAAATAAATCAATATTAATTCTTAAGATATATACCCACTACTGGTCAAAATTTGAATAAATTTTTTTTTTTAGAGAAGTCTCTTGTTGGCCGCTGAAAATTCAGTTTTGCCATCACAGGAATAAATTACATTTGAAAATCTATTCAAATAGAAGATTAAATAAATGCAACCTTACTGAGAATACAGGACTTTTTTTCTTATTTTTCAAATAAATTAATAATTAAAAAAGGAAAAAAAATTATAATTCCAATATGCAACCAAATGTCTACCAGACACTAATTGATTATATCAATTAAATAAATAATATTCAATTTAATAAATAATAATTGTTCTTAAGTAGTGTATTTATAACTTTGAGTTATTTATTTAAATAAATATGGATTATAATTTTTTCCCAGTGTCTCTTCAACTAATTGCAATTCATTGTATTTGTGTAAGGAATAGTGTTGTGATAATGGACAAAACAAGTGTAAGGTCACCTTCAGTACCACATCCTCCCTTCAGGGGCTCTCAGCTGCCGTTCAGGTGGCATTTTGTTTTTATTTTATTTTTTTCTGGCAAGGATACATAACAGAGCCTGTATGTAAAAATCACACATTTACCTTGTGGTAGCTAATAGTATAAATATTGCAATATTAAATAAACTTTACATGAAAATGAAGGAAATTAATGAAAATAGCTAATCCGTCCCAAAATAATGAGGGATAAAAATGCAAATAATTAATATAACATTGATGTCAGTGTTAATTTAGTATAATTGAGATATTCTATTTATACATATCTATTTTCATATTTTGAAGTCGTTTGTTTTTGTCTTTTCTGATGTCATTTCAATTCTAGGTGATGTTTTAGTAATTTTGTTCTGTGTTTTTTGTCATATTTATTTATTTAGACAGATAGATAATTGTTATATAGTTTTTATTAATTTTTATTTCAGCTTAAGTTTTAATTATTTAAACTAAATGAAAATGAGAAATGTTGCTTTGGCAACTACCAATTTGTTTATGGTCTTAATTTTTGTTTTAGTTAACAGTAATAACCCTGATTGATATAACACAAGCAGCCGGCACGTATTTATCGATTATCTTTCTGAAACGCAGGTTTGAATGATGTCAGAGCAGGATTTGGTGGAGATAGTCCAGATCGCAGTGGCAGATTTGAATCATGAAGGACATCAAACAGGTGAGTCCTCCTCTGAATCAATAAAACACTGCAGCTACTGTTTGTGGTTTTCTACAGTGCTTTTTTATTATTAAACTAGATGTCCTGGAGAATAATGAAGACGCTGATCAACCAGGCAGGAAACGAGCAAGGCTGGACATTAGCCAAGAAACCTCTATTAAGGTGATCAGTAAATCTGGCACAGAATATAATAGGCTTGTATCTGCTATAATCCTGTTTTATTTGTGTGTTTCTCTAACAGTCGATGCTAGTGTCCATCAGTCAGGCTATCTGCCAGCGGCTGGACAGCATGGAGGCCAAGCTGCAGGTTCTTGAGGCCACCTGTCGAGGTTTAGTCGAGAAGCTGGACACAGTGATGGGGAAAAACCAGTCGACCATCCAGGTCCCCATGGTGTCAGGGTCCCCGTTTGGAGCCACTCAGACCTGCGACAAAGTACGCTGGTAAGTGGACCACAGATGATGGCAGGATGTTTTTTTTACAACATTTTCATTCATTGAAGCTGCTTCACCATTAATTCAAACCTGATCACACAGAGCAGCATCTTGAGATCGATTTTACATACTGATGAAATCACTTAATACTGAATTCTCTTTCAAAAAGTGGAAAATCATGTCCAGTTAGTCTTTATTTGGGAATATTTGAAGATCTGCATAGACTTCCCATGAGCCACCAACACCACAAGAGCACATGTTTTATTTAGCTGTGCTTCTCATCTGCTTCAGGACCTAGACTGTAAAAATGAATTATCATGTAGAAATAAACTAAATGATTATTGTATTATTTTTGATTAATATTAACAATTAATTAATACATATATATTTTGAGCGTATTTATTGATAAATGGTCTAAAATATTTTGATTTATTGTATAAACATTTAGTAAATATTTGTAATATTCATTATTTATTTATGATTAAATATATATTTTATATATTATCTTGTGGTGGCTTAAAACATACAATATTACACTTTCCTTGGAAATGGAATGATTTTTTGAAAATGTTTACAAAATAATCATGGCAAATTATAAAAAAAAATGGTTTCAATATCAAATGAGAATGCTATGAATTTATGCCACAGTTATGTATTACACGCCTTTAACATCAACAACAAAAGTTATGGGACGTTTTTCTACTCCTTATCAAAGCACCCCCCCCCCCCGTCCTAACTAAACACAGTTAAATGGTGCATTTTATTATGTAGATCTATTAATTATTATTAGATGTTAGTGTGATACTGATAAAAAAAGCTGATAATTTCTTTCTTGTTATGCTGGGCACTAAAAAGTTGGCTGGTATTAAAATTCAATACCCTAAATAAATAAATAACTTAAATTATTTAAATTAATTTAGGATTTGTAACAATCATTATTTCGAGATTTGTATTTAACAGTGTTACTAAATTACTAAAACTTATTATTATTATAAGTATTTTTATTATGTTTTTGTAAGCTTGACTTTGAGTCTTGGATGATGATGAAAGTAATCTAAATGTAAAAACAGAGTGAATTAGCTGCACAGATAAATATTTAATAAAGATTAGAGCTATGGTATCGGTATATATTGAGCAGCCCTGTTTATTATTATTAGAACAGGCTTTTTGTGTTGCGAGCCATCATTTGAGAACCAGCTGTGATATTGACACTTTGAGTGTTTGCTGTCAGTGTTGTTCCTCAGACAAACTTTATAGTGAGTGGAGACCGGCCGAAGACGCGGGAGGAGACTTCACCGCGCGCCTCAGACTCTTTAGAGAACCTGCTCAGCAAGTGAGTGCCACAGACTGTGCTTTTGTGCATACAAATATTTGCATGGTGTATTTAGATATATACAGGAGACAGTTTCTGGATCTGTTGCACAGGCTGTGCATAACACCGCTCTGTGTAATTTGTGTTGTGTTTTCATTGCAGTACTGTTGGGCGAGGAAGACAGAAGACGATCCTGCTGAAGGTTCCCATCCAGGAAGAGGTTCAGGAGGATCAGGAAAGCGGCTCTGAAACGAGCGACTCGGTGTCCAACAGCAGCCAGCCCTTGTCCCAGAATACCAGCAACGTAACACTCATCACTCTCAACTCGGAGGGTAAGATTCACACGAGGATCATGTTTCATCTTAACTTTTATCTTATGATGATTACAGTCACATATGCATTTATTTATGCACAAAAATCCCTTATGAATTTGTTAATACAGGAAGCTTTGATTGGACATAAAGGACCTTTTTTAACATAGTCAATGGACCCTTGTCACATTTCCGGTTCTCTGAAGCAGAAGCGTTTCCATTTGCTCCAATAGCAATACATAAATATGTATTCTATTGGAGCAAGAAAATATTTTTATGACCAAAATAATAAAAAAAAAATCCTCTTTTGATCATTGTAAATATTTACATAGGTATGACTTTCCAAAAGAGAAAAAAAAAATGCATTATGATGGTCAGAAGAAAAAAAATGTCAAATTTGCGTCACTCCCTCAGCCTTTATATAACAAAACAGCGTTAACAAGTTTTCTATTTAATCCTAAGGTAATAAAACACAAAGTATAACGTTATGTATATAATTTTTTTAAATAAAAAATTATATATTTTTTTTAATTAAAAATATCAAGATAATGAAATACAAAGTATACTATTATTAATGTACATTGATTTTTTAAACAATAAAAGAAGTAAAAGGCAATAAATCACAAAGCTATTTTTTAGCTCATCAGTAACTGGCAAAGACTGAGCTTTTTGTCCTCCTGCCACTAACTCTAGAGTAACTTCACGATTCAGTTAGTTCATCAACAATTACCCCATAGCTTCGGTCAGAAACTTGGTGTAATCTTTTATGTACCTTCAAAGAGCACATGCGAAGACTGCTCGATCTTGCAGGTTTGCACTTCACAACATCAGAAAAAGGGCCCTTTCTGACAGAGCATGCTGCAAACTTCTTGTCCAGGCCCTTGTCATTTCTAGGCTATATGCAATGCTCTTCTGGCTATCCATCAAACACAATCAAACCTTACAAAATTCAGAATGCAGCGGCAACTGGTCTTCAACGAGCCCAAAAGAGCACATCAACCTCTCTTTGTCTCCCTTGACTGGCTAATGAGCTGCATTCCATCAAGACAAATGCTTGTATAAAACAACCACAGAGTCAGCACCTCTTATCCACTCAATGAATCTACATCCCCTTCAGAACTTGAGATTTGCTTGAGGGAGCCTCGTTACCATCACAGAGAGGCTCAAATCACTTCCAGAAAATTCTCGTTCACATTCCTGGCTGATGGAAATCTTCCCACCCCATCCGGATGCTGGATCCCTGTCAATCTTCAAGCAAAAGAAAACTCATCTCTTTCAACACTACTTGACTTCATCATAAAAAAATTAAATATAAAACAATAATTTATCTTTACCTTTCTCTCCTTCCCTTGCAGCTTGTACTTATTTGCATGCCTAAGACTTGGTGTTGGGGGCACTTCCTCTGTCTGTTTGCCTCTTCAAGATAATCGCTTTATGTATTCCCCATTAGTCGCTTTGGAAAAGCGTCTGCTAAAATATAAAATATAGTACATTATTTAAAAAAAAAAAATGAAATTTTTTAACAATAAAAATGTAATACCAAGGTAATAAAACAAAAAGTATAATATAATACATTTAATTAAATTATTTAAAATTGTTTAATATAAAAATACTATACAAATACTAAGGTAGTTACACACAAAGTATACCGTTATAAATGTACTTTTTAAAATTGAAATACAAAAATAAAAACATTTAAAAAAACTCACATTTCATACCTAGGCAATAAAACAAAGATTAATATTTTAAATGTACATGATGTTTTTCACTAAATGACAAAAAGCTGCTTGATTAATGATGTTAATAACTAGAAACCTGTCATCACAATCTGTAAAACAAGTCTATAAGCTCGGTCCTTGAGCTCCATGCGTTCTTGAAGGCGGGACATTGTCAGTACAGAGAGAATCTGATTGGACGAAAATCATCATGCTGCAGAATAACCCATCAACATTATCAGACTGTTTTCCAGACAAGAAAGACGAAGTAGACAAGCATATAAATTTCCCCAAAGCTAAGAAGAACTAAAAGCCACAAAAAAAATTACAATTTAGATTTTATGGCGACTTTAAAGGATATCATTTTTATAAGCCGGTGGGAAACCATTTGTTTTGAGTTGAGCACAAACATGGCCTCACAAGAAGAGCAACAAATTTGAACAATTATTGAAAAGGTTTGAAGACATGGAAATCTTTGAAATGCATCTGCACAAATAAGATAATAGCATGTTTATGGCTCGCATGTGTTTTGTCTCTGTGGTTGAGTAACATTTAAGCACAGAAATGTAGCGGGAAATCTTAGAAGTGTGAACAGAGAACAATAGGCTTTGTTTAGTGAAATCAAAGTGTGCTCAACTCTTATTGATTAATAATATAAACATGTTTGATCGTCCACTATTACTCCCTGGACACTTTAAAAAAAAGCTTGTTACGCCAGTGTGTTGTGTAAACGTCTGGCCGTCCGTGATTCAGGATTGTGTCTTTGGTCTGGAAGAGGTCTGGGATTAAAGAGTTTGTTTTGATTGCTTAACTTCTGCTTTTGCTTTTCTTATTATTTGACTGGGTTGTTTTGAGTAGCGGCTGGGTTAGCTTGGTTAGTTCAAAGACGTTCCTCCGCAAATATTCACTCGTTCGCAGCTGTGTGTGATGATATTTAGTCAATGAATGGTACATTTGGTTCTTTAAAGGCTATGCTTTTGCTTGTGTTGTTTTCCCCTTGCTTTAACCTCGTTTATCGTTTTGATGTTGAGGAGGGGGGTAAAATGTGCGTTCCCTTTAATCTAGAAAACCGTGCAGCATTTTTTTCATGTGACCGTCTATTTAAAGAGTGGCCGTCTTATACAGCTGCTTGTGATTGAGACAAAATTAAAAAGTATTTAATTCAATCTAAAAATATGTTTTGCAAATTTTATTATATTTATATGTATATTATATATATATATATATATATATAATATATATATATATACAAAATTAAAAAAATTATGCATACCCCCCCACCACCAACCATAATTCATATTCATGCTATACATAGCAGACGCTTTTTAATTATGTGTTATACATTTTTTTTTGTTATCTGGGAATTGAACCCACAACCATTTGCGCTGCTAACGCAATGCTCTACCACTGAGCCACAGGAACATTTTTATTTTATTTTAAATAAAGTTTGCTAGAATTGTGTATTTTATAGATATATTCTATATATTATGCTATATTGAAATATTCAGAATTTTACATATAAATGTGTTATTTCTTCATCAATTTATCAGTTTTCAAAATCATGATTTTTTTTGTATTATTATATTATATTAAATTACAAAATGTTGACAATTTTTGCTACATTAAAATTTTCTAGATGTGAACATTTTCTGTCTGATTTTAAAATATAAAACAATATAATAATATATCGATTTTGGTTTGCCTATAAGTTTTTAATCCATATTTTTTATTTTGTTTTGCATTTCCTAGAATATTATATTATTATGAATAATATATATTAATTGGGATGCACCGATATTACAATTTTGGCCGATAACGATAATTCTTTATATTTGAAAGCCGATAACGGATATTTTGGCCGATAAATCTATATCAAAATTTTATATATTTTTGAGAGCCTGATTAAAAAAAAGGTCTCATCATTAAAAGCCACATCCCAAACACTTCAACATAAGCAGCCTAGTTTGAACAGTGTAAGTTTAAAAACAATATTTTACTCTCCAATTACCAAATTTTGCCATAAAAAAGTCTCACAAATTAAATAATGCAAACAAGTCATTGGACATCATTACATGTGTAAAGAATCAAATGCATGTGCCATGGATGAATAAAATGGAAGAGCCATCTGCATGGACAATAATGAAATTATATTAATTACTAAACATATTGTTGATGAAAATAATAAGAGAAAATAAAAGAGGTGGTGGTTATTATTAATGATGCTTCAGTGATTTTGAAAAATTAACAAATGAATAGGCAACCACTGTTTAAATACTGTTTGACTGTTTTGAAAATAGCAGCGCTTGTTATGTTTGAGCTGATATTTATGAACATAAACATAAATTACACTTATACGGTCTCCACTAAATTGCTGTATGAAGCTGAATGTTTATCTTTTTATCTTTCATCCAAAAATTCTACAAAAACACCCGTAAACTGAAGAAATCTCATGTGTAAGAAATACTTTCTCAGTTGTGGCACAATTAGCATTAATGTCCTTTTCACCAGCACAACAGCTACTGAGTTTTTCTATAATGCCTGGAATCTGATAGAGATACCATTTCTTTATCTCTCGAATCAGATTACATGATGGTGCTTCTCCTCTTCTATATACTCTTTTTTTCTACAAAAAATACAGGAAATGCATAGCAGAAGCTTGGTTTTTTCAGGACCATTTTTGTGTGTTTTGAGGTTTGTGTATTGGAATTGTCCGGTTTTGGAGATCCAAACATGCCCTGCGTTATAGTGTAACTTATTGATTTTTTATTGTTGGTTATTTAATGACGCGCATGCCGTGTGTCTAAACAAGATGTTCAGGACATAAAAAGGCATAAAAATAGACACATCATTGTAACTTTTTTATCCCTGTTGCACCCAAACACCTTGAGTGTTTGCTGCTAAAAAATTTTTTAGTTTCACAATGTTTTATTAGCCAGTCCATAACGTCTGACAACTGAATATGCTGGAGTTTGTTTTTGGATGAGCTATTGATTTATTTCCAAACAACATGTGGTGAGTAGTCTCCCATTCGTTTTTCTAGTTACTAGATTCAACTCTGCCAATTTCCAGCTGGAGAGACATGCGCCATCAAATCTCCTCCTCACCGTGCTAAAGACACACGTCCTCTATCACGTAACATTTTCTGTTATGGAACCTCTTAGCGCTCTAATTCTGATGGTGGAAATGGGATTTTTATGTCTAGCTCTTTTCTTAACTTCTAATTTGTTACTCTGTATCAAATCTTTTGCTGACAAGCAGAAATATTCTTGGCTTTTCTAAATAAGGAATGTCATTGTGTTACATATTTATAATGGAACAGGATTATGACAATTTTTATGCTCCTTCACCCTGGTGTGCGAAAAAAATGTAAATATGAATGGGAATAGGCTGAAAGATATTTTACTCACAAAGGGTGCCAAAAATTGTGCAACATCATTGGAGAAAAACAGTTATTTTCTCAGGATTTTCTCCCCACTTTCAAGTTTTTACTCAATGATAGGTTAAATTTGTAATTTGATGAGCGGGGAAAAAGATCAAAAAAGATAAACAATTCAGATTTATTTTCACACGCGCTATTTATCAAGGGTGCCAATATAGTGGAGGACATATTTATGCACAAAATGAAAACAAGTTATTTTGAAAAGTTGTGCGCACACTGTGGGTGCACAAAGATTCCACAACGTCATTTACAGTAATGTTCTTATTATAATTTTATGTAGCCTTTATGACAGACTTGCTCTGCACATGTTGCACATAAGTGTATTGTCCTTTTCAAAGTGATTCCAATCATATTTCAAACAATTCAAAACCATCATGCAAACAGCGCACATCTGAAGTGTCTCTGAAGGAAATAATGCATTATTTATCGGCTTAAAGATATTGGCAAAATGTTCTTATCGGGCCGATACACGATAACAGAAAAAATGGCATTTATCGGCCGATACCGATATGGTGGCCGATATATCGTGCATCCCTAATATATATATATATATATATATATATATATATATATATATATATTTTACACATTTCTTTTTTTATTATATTACAAATATATGGCCATCTTGTACAGCTGCCTGTTACTGAAAGACTGACATGGGACAAAACTGAATTTGTTTTGCTATTTTTATTATTATATCGCAAAATGTTGATCATTGTTTTGCTGCATCCAGATTTGTTTTATAAAAATGTAAATTTATTGTTATATACTTAATCTTCGTTTATATTTTTATTTTAAATGTATACGGTCCACTAATTTTTTTTTGGCTTACCTTTTGACCTGACACAATTTACTCCCTAACATAATATTTACTCGCCCGCTTTGACGAGACACAGAAACCCACGTCCATAATAAACCTTGTCAAACTATAGCCGAAGCAATGCTTGGCACGTACCACACCATACAAATATTAACAGAAATGCCTATTTAAATCATTTTTGAGACAAATTATGCCAAAGTCACAATATTTTTCTTGAGAGCACTTGTGATGAGAACACATTCCTGGATATGTAATATTTCCAGTCTTAGTTATGTGAAGAAGAAATGTGCCGGTCTCACTGTTGAACTTCAATCATCATTTTCAGACATGCCAGCATTTTTGGCCAAATAAAGACTCGAGCCTCTGGTCTAAACCAGTAATGCTCTTGTGAAGTGTTTGTTTGGTGACAAATAATGTCCAGCAGGGGACACTCTTGCATTTGCTCTGAGCTGAGAATTCAGGTCTGTAACCTCAGCAGACATTGAGGGACTAGCTCTCGCCCCTCCACAGATATTTGGGATTACTAGTAGTCTAATATTGAAGACAATGTCTGATGCTTCACTTGTTCCCCCAATGCTGAATATGTCACACTGACCTTGTGACAGCCACGTATTTTGATGTTTCATTATATCTTGCTTGCACGGTGATTTGCTCTCTAGATCAGGGGTTTACACACTTTTGATGCCAAATATCAAATATGCTGCTCCTATGCAAAGGTGCACCTTCCAAAAATATAAAGGCAGCTAAAAATGTTCATGTATTAAGACATTTATACTGTGTGAGATATACGTCAAGAGTAATATTACATAGACAAGGTTTAAAAAGTTGGCGTTTATATTATTATTTAAAAATAATAAGATTTTTTTTTTTGTATTATTTATAATATTCATTATAGTATTTTAACTTGATCAAATATATATTTTGTATATTTTATATTTTTAAATAAATTTTGTTCAAGATTTACAGATTTTGCTTTGTGCTTTTGTCATTTTTATTAGTTTTTCTTAATTTAATATACTATTAGTTAATATTTTATTTAATCTTTAATTTATTTTTTAGCTTTAGTACTTCAATGTAACAGTTTTTGAGTATTTCATCTAATATTCATATTTTGTTATATGTAATTTATATATATATAATTTATACATTTTACGTAAATTTACTTTGTAATATAATATCTTATAAATTAAATAAAAAAAACTAATCCATATTTTATAATATATTAAAAAATTATATAAAATTTTATATATATATATATATATAAGTATTATTTGTACATTTATAAAAAATGGATTAACCCAAATATTTTATATTTGTCATATAATAGAAAGGGGGAAAAAGATCATTCAGAATATTTAGCAAAAATATTATCAATATTGTGTAATATAATGTACTGCCATATAAAATAATTACATTTATTCTGGAAAATACGAATTTCTAGCAAAATTACACATGTGTGTGTGTGTGTATATATATATATATATATATAAATATATATATATATATTATATAAAACACTATTTAGTTGTAGTGTTATTTAAATTAAATATCCTCCCATTCTGTCAGACAGCTTCATAGTTACATAACTCTTATAAATTACGTTGGTAAGTCATTTATCAACTTGGGAAAACTGTACATTTGGAAAAATATTTCTGTAACTGGTTTATTTTTCTCCTTGTGTAGAGGACTATCCGGCAGGAACGTGGCTGGGTGATGAGAACAACCCTGAGATGCGTGTGCGCTGTCCGGTGTCTTCAGCAGACATGCTGCACATCAGCACCAACTGTCGCACGGCGGAGAAGATGGCCCTGACGCTGCTGGACTACCTGTTCCACCGCGAGGTGCAGGCCGTGTCCAACCTCTCCGGACAGGGGAAGCACGGCAAGAAACAGCTGGACCCGCTCATGATCTACGGCATCCGATGTAAGTCTGAGCAATACCTCCAAGACAGGGGTGGACTGGGGCTAAAAAGTGGCCCTGGACTTTCTGGCACAGAGCGGCCCACCACACCATAAACCCACCAGCTTATTAGAGCTATTTTTTACACTACTTACTAACATACAAATATTACACAATACAGAAATAACATTCTAAAAAAAAATTATTAGCATTAACATCCATGAATGACTGTGATACAATACATTATAAATGGTCTTCCTGGTGTAGCCTTTATGGTAATTTGTAAATAATATTTTTACACATCTCTTTTACATAAAGGGAGAGTTTAATGTCACTAAAGTTAAATGCCTATCATAATATCAGTCCATATAACAATGCTAAGCTCTACGACTTGGAATGTGCAGAATGTGGACTGTTTTTATTGTGCTTTTCAATTTCTTGACAAGAGATTTTTTTTATATGATGAAGAATTTTATGATTATGAAAAATACTGTAATATGTGAAATGTATAAAGTTACAATTTAGAATAGCTGTTTTCTATGCAAATATATAGTAAAAAATAATAATTATGTGATGCGAAGCTGAATTTTCAGTTAAACGTTAAACCATTAAAACATGTACATTAAAATATCTTATTAAGAACTTTCCTAATCACGGCGAAAGTCTTCAGATGTACAATGTTACAGTGAGTTTGAGAATTACATTTTCACAGTTTTTCAAAACATTTTCTTAGACACGTGAAATTACGGAAGAAATATATAACAATATACAAACATTCACTGTTATCGTATGTCTGCTGAAGACGGCTATGTTAATGTTTCCATGTAGGGTACACTGTGGCCAATAGTGTAAATTGCATTAAAATCAGAGAAATTAGAAAAGGCCAGTAGTAGTTTGCATTCCTGAAAATTAATGTCTGTCGGTTAAAATCTTTTGAAAACAGCTGACAAATATTGCTAAATTCAGGTTTTGCTTTTTAGCCTACATCTTACCTCAGCTCGCATTCAAATGCCGCAGCCGCGCAGCTCAGCTTTGTGAACAGTAAATCCCATCGTCTTCGATTTGATTGGCTAAAACATTTTGACATTGACGAGCGCTTTTGAGCCGCTGCGGTTGGCTCAAGTGGGCAGCGCGGGCCATTCGTCTGGGCCGATGGACGGATATAGGCTACATAAATTTACTATAATCCATTCCTTATATTTACGCGATGGGGCGGCCCACCGGGAAAACTCCCGGTGCTCCAGGTGGCCAGTCCGCCACTGCCTCCAGAAAAACAGAATAATTATGACTTACAGCAAGTAAATCACACTTCTGATTCCTAGACGATTCAGTTAATGATTATTTATGATTTTGTATGAGCAGCCAGTTAGTATCTACATTAATTTAAGTGCCTTAAGTAAGTTGTAATATATTTGTGTTAATTTGGTTAAAAGTACTGACTCATAAGAGTCACTCAAGAGAATCAGATTAAACTGATTTGCACTTTATGATTTTGATTCACTAACAAGAACTGTTTCAGAATATTTTTTTGCGAGGGGGGTTAGATTACACTGATCGCACTGTATGGTTTGCTAAAAAGAACCAGTTTTTAAGAGTCATTTGTTAGAGAATCAGACTGTACTGATTGCTGTTGTCAGTGCTGTAAGGGTTTGATTCCTGGCTAATATGATTTGTGTTGGAATCAGACTACACTGGTTGTGCTGGGTGTTTTTGATTCACTAAAAAGAATCGGCAAATCAGATCAAACTGATTGCATGCTATGGTTTTGATTCACTAAAAAGAAGTAGTTCATAAAAGCCATTTGTTTGGGAATCTGATTACACATGGTTTTGATTCGCTAAAAGAATCAGCTCATGATAGTTATTCGTGCAGGAGTTGTACCACTTGTCAATGCTGAAAAGAACTGTCTCCGAAGAGTCATTCATTCTGGAATCAGACTATAGTGATTGTGCTATGTGGTTTCGATTCAATAAAAAGAGCTGTCTCATTCATTAATTTGAGACTCGGATTACATCGATTGTGCATTAAGGATTTGATTCACTACTGGCTCGTAAGTTTAGGAATTGGACTGCATTGGTTGTGCTGTATGTTTTTGATTCACTTAAAAGAACCAGTTCCTAAGAGTCTTTTGTGCAGGAATCAAACCACATTTGTCAGTCGGTAAGGTTTTGATTCATTAAAAGAACTGGCTTATAAGATTCATTTGTTCAGGAGTAGTATTGCACTGGTTGTGCTGTTTGTTTTTGATTCACTAAGAAGAACCGGCTCATAAGAGTCTTTTGATTAGGAATTGGTTGTACTATACAGTACGTTTTTGATTCACAAAAAAGAATCGTCTCATAAGAGTCATTCATTCAAGAATTTGGCTATATTGAATTTGGTTTTGACTTTATAAAAATAACTAACTCATAAGAACCATTAATTTGAGGATCATAATAACACTGATTGTGCTATATGGTTTTGATTTACTAAAAATAATAAATTCATACAAAACATTTGTCTAGGACTCTGATTACACCAAATGCGCTGTAAAGTTTTGATTTACTAAATGAACTGGCTCATACACATCCTTTGTTTTGGATTTGGACTACACTGGTTATTGATTCACTAAAAAGAACCAGTTCTTACGAGTAATTTTCTCCAGAATCAGACTACACTGGTTTTGCAGTATGTTTTAAATACATTGAAAAGAATCAAACATAATTCGGTTCTGTTTTAGTTTTTTAATGACCAATTCTGAAGCCTATTTATTCCCAGCCCTCTCTGTGTCAAATCAGATCTTTGATTGTTCAGTTTAGTTTAGCTATATGAGTCCGTTTATTTAATCTCAGTTCTGTCTTGTCTAATTCAAACCATTCAAGTAGCTCAACTGTGGTTCTGCCTCATCCGGCCCCAGACATATTTTCCCCACATGAGCTAATTAGAAGCGCTTCTAACCGCTCCTCTCATTCACAACAACTCGCTTCATGCCAATTTGTGGGTCAATTCGTGCAACCAGCCATAAGTAACATCAAGGAATGTGTTAGTGAGGGTAAAATGAATACGAGGAATGTTACATGCAGTTTTGCACAGACAAACCCCACTTGACCATGGCTAACGTGAATGAACTCGACTCCATGATCTGTACCAGAGCTGTGTTTATTTCTGCTACAAAGTGCAACGAGTTTATTTGCTTGCAGCATAAATGCATGACTAAATATTACATCAGTGTTTCCTACCTGAACCTGATTTT
The DNA here is from genome assembly GCA_027422405.1 of Ptychobarbus kaznakovi. NCBI lineage: Eukaryota > Metazoa > Chordata > Actinopteri > Cypriniformes > Cyprinidae > Ptychobarbus > Ptychobarbus kaznakovi. The sequence continues at coordinate 28,507,615 of CM049796.1, read as the reverse complement.
ATTATGCTTGCAATGTCTCTGTCCATGTATAACCAGGTCACCTGTTCCACAAGTTCGCAGTTACCGAATCCGACTGGTATCGCATCAAGCAGAGCATCGACTCCAAGTGCCGCACGGCTTGGCGCCGGAAGCAGCGAGGACAGAGTTTGGCGGTTAAGAGTTTCTCACGACGAAACCCCGCATCGCAAAACAGCTCAGGTACGAACCCTTGCGTCCTATCTATTTTCTCTTAAGAAACCCTGTTTCTCTGTGATTTTGATGTGTGTCTAGGCCGCAGCTGGTTTGTGTTCAATTGAACATAAACATATGCTGCGAGAGAGAACATGCAGTTGTCGTTCCATATGTTAGTTCGCTATCGAATTAGCTATGTATATAACCTCACATCCATTCGCGCGAAAGTCATGTGTATGTTGCTTACACGTGTTTATGTTTGTGTGCGAGAGAGAGACTCTGTGACTGATGTTTCCTCATCTAACAGCTGGTTCTAATCTCAGAACAACGCCTCACGTCCTGTCCCTTCCTCTCAGAGATCCGCAGGCCTTCACCTTTGACCCGTTTCGGACTAACCCAAATATCCTGTATTGGTCCGTACACTTACGATTGCTTCACCTCCTTCAGTCCAGCTGGAATAAGCCGTCCTGCGTGGTAGATTAAACTGTTAGCTTATGAACAAGCCACCTGGTGCTCGGCCTTCTTTCAAACCAGAGCGAGAGGAACAAGTGATCTGTTGCTAATGCAAGGAACAAAGTGTTTCCATCCGAGAACTAAAATATCTTATTTTTGATGCATAGGCATGGAGAAAATAAGCCACACACCCTGCCATAGCTTGCAAAATTCTGTATTTATTTTAAAAACGATTTAAAGCTGATGTAATTTTTAACTACGGTACTGTGTTCCATCAGTCTCAGTTTTAATTTTAGGAGGTTTTAAACTCGGGGATGGAAAAACAGGATCGTATTGCTTAGATTTGTTAATTAAACTTTAAATGGCTATGATTAAATTAATTAGACGCAACCACGGTATATTTGAAAATAAAAAACAGTTAGCAATCACCAAATAGCCCACATTTATGGCAACATGCCAAGTGATAGTTTCGATCTACTGATGATGAATAATTAATATTTTGTGTAATTTATGGTGTTTAAATCAAACCTTTGAACTGGCCAGGTAAGTTTTGAAGGCATTTTCTTTTCATATGACCTCCCTGTAATGCCTGTAATAACATAGTGTTTACTTTAAAGGGTTAGTTCGCCCCAAACTGAAACTTTTGTCATTAATTACTCACCCTCATGTCGTTCCAAACTTTGTTCATCTTCGGAACTCCGAGTTACGTCTTCCGCCATTTTGGAGAGTACCCAAGAACGTATTTGATGTGATCAGCTTTGTTTACACTTAGGGGAAAGCGTGTGTATGCGTTGTGATACTCTCTAAAATGGCAGAAGATAGTGCTGGGCGGTATGACCAAAAATGTATATCACGGTATTTTTCTAAATTATACCGGTTTCACGGTATATGACGGTATTTATTTTTTTCATGCATGACCGGGTGTTAACCACATTTTCTACTGACTGAGGAAAAACTGCAGTAGATTGACTTACAATGCCATATTTTAGTGTCATGATGAGTGAATATTGTAGAAAAATTCCACACTAAATATGTGGACATTAACGTTTTAAATATAAATGTGCTTTTTGAGATGCACAACGGCTCAGCTTACTTTATATGGAACTTCATTGATGATATAGAGAAAAATCATGCAGTACTTGTTTATTGATCTGTTGTACGTACTAAATAAATATATCACATTTGCAAACTCCCCTTATAATTATTAAAGCTGTCACTCTCCTTATCGCGATCTGTGGGCGCACAGAAATTAAGAGCGCGTGAGTGAGTTCAAGACTCAAAAGCACGTGCAAATGTGATGCATTCTGTCGGAACCTGCGGGAATGAGAATAGCCACAATCCGCGCTGAAATTCAAGTTCTGCTCTGTGTCTCTGCTAAAACGGACTGTGAATGATGCGAGCGGCGTTACTATGTTGTCATTAGAAACTGCAGCCGAGGCGGGATGATTTTTGGTGTGCCAGCAGAACAACAACAGTGCGCTACATGTTTCCTACATGTTTCTTTCACCTCATAATCCTGATAGCATTTAAATGGAGTGAATACGGAGCAGTTTTTCCGTGAGCGGGAATGTAAAACCCGGAGTGGATCCAGAGCGGAGTGATTACAGAACGCTTAGAGTGGAGAGAGGAACGTGCTTAAATCCACTCCAGGCTTTGATCACATCCCCCTCAGCAGACTGAATGCACCTCGTCTTTCCTTAATTTAAGACCTATTCAAGCTAAAATCAAGACAGTTATAACACTATTTGAGAAATGTAAGCGTATTTCGGTCTTAAAATTATGAAAAGTGAATTTAGAAGGCGGGAACCCTGCAATTGACGGGAATCCGTCGTCTCGACGGAGAACTGTTGTGTGTGAGAGACGCGGGAGTGGCAGCGGACGGTGGATACCGGTCGATGTGGATATTGTGGATGACTTTCTCTCTCATCACATTCTACTAGTGCTTCATCGGAACTTCACGCTTAGTTTTACCTGCAGTGTTTACATGTATTGCGGTATTTAAAAATCTGGTATCTGCATTAACATGTTTCTGGATCTGGGAACATTTCAGTTACGTTGCTGTCTATGGAGTGTCAGAAATCTCTCGATTTAATAAAAAACATCTTAATTTGTGTTCCGAAGTTGAACAAAGGTCTTACGGGTTTGGAACGACATGAGGGTGAGTAATTAATGACAAACTTTTCATTTTGGGGTGAACTGTCCCTTTAAGTAACAGCTATGATTCTGCTGTTCCACAAGCGCCACCTTCTGGCAAAGAGTGAATTTGCATATTCACTTATATTCACATTTTACGCAGAACAGTGTAATAAATGTTAACTGGCATACCAACAAGAAAAAAAAACTCGAAATTGGATATAATCATCAGGAAGCAAAAAAAAAAAAAAAGCTTAATCTGGGGTAGTGGAGCCTAAAGTAATGCTGCAGCCCAGGGGCCTCTGGTTAACTTAAGGCCCCTTGTACAGATCACTTGATATTTTGAATATATAATAAGCAGCAATACTTTGCTCTGATGACAATTTTTGTTAGCACATATTAGCATACCATTTTACAAATGTGCAACAGGCACTAGGCCATGGATCTGACCAAATTCTGTATGTAAAGGTAATAAATGCCATCGGCACGATCTGTGGGTAGCACGCCAACATACTGCACCATTGCGCTAGGGGCGTCCTCAGCTCGAATCCCGTCTCGGGGACCTTTCTCGATCCCGTCCCCCATCTCTCTCCCATTTCACTTCCTGTCAGCACTGATCTGTCCTATCATAATAAAGAAAAAATGGCGAAAATAAGTCTTTAAGACTAATAAATGCCATTGTTTTGGTCAAACAACCATTTTTGTGTGATTATATTAAAACAAGAATTACACATTTTGTATATTTAATGTTTTCGTCGAACAACCTTTGTGCGCAACACATTTCCTTACCAAGTTTGCAAACATGGTTGCTGACTGTTAGATAATGAATCTAAAAGTACAATTACTACTGGAACAAGAAATTGAAAAACTTCTTTATATTTAACAATAAGTAGGCCAAATATTGGTAAGCCTGTGTAACCATACTTCAAGCTAACCGCTAGACTGGATCATTTTGTGGACATTTTAAACACTTAATAAGCAGAGAAATGGCCAGTTGACCAAAAAAAGGGCTACTTATTAAATAATAATTAGGCACTTTTTGATGAAATGAGCACGGCTGCGTTTCCCAAAAGCATCGTAAGCTTAAGTTGATTGTAGCTCCACTGTTTTCAACGGGTCTACGATGTACTTAAGCTTACGATGCTTTTGGGAAACGCAGCCAATATTTGTTTGCATATGTTACCGAGCTTTCAGCATGTGCGCTAACCACGAGGCCATGGATCTGACAACATTCTTTCTTTGAAAAAGCAGTTATATTTTGGTCAAATCGCCATTTTTGTCGAAAACATTCCTATACATTAACATTTTAAGCATTAACTTTAGCATATAGGACAATGCACACTGAGCCATCTACTTAAATATTTATGTTAAATATTGTATGAAAATCTACTGAGATGTTTGGAAATTTGAGTCTGGAAAAGTATGGAATTTTAAAATGGAAAATGGGTAGGAACCCTGTTTAAAGCGTGGTTGCTAACACTTATATCTTAGATCTGACAACATTTTGTATATGTATTTAAACTCTGTATGTTTGACATGTCTGTCAAACAACTAGCTTCATACACTTTACCATGTTTTTGATTTTCATTGTAGAATTAGCTCTTTTATTTAATTCAACCACATTCAGAATGTTTTATAAGATGGAGCATTTTCATCAAACTTCAGATACAGTATCACACTGTGTTTTTGATTGTCTTTGTAGAATTATCAAAGCTGTTTTATTTTAAAACATTTGCTAACTTTACCATACCGTGTTTGTTAGCATGTGTGCTAACTGCCAGGCCACAAATCCAACAAAATTCAGTATGCAACATTTTCATCAAACAACTATCTTCAGACACATCATCATGCTGTGATTTTAATTGTCATCATAGAATCATAAAACACAATTGTTTTTGTTTTATACGGGCATTGCTAAACCAATAGCAGCCAAGAAGCGAAAACTAGCAAGCTGAAGGACAAATTGGTCTGAAGATCTTTCAGATGCATAAAGTTGAATCCGGTTTACTTTTCATCCACAACCTTGGGAAGACCCAACGTAGTCTCATTCAGATCGCATTGCACAAACAGTGCGGCATTGTCACAGTCTGTGCTTTTTCCTCTAAGAAACGTTACCCTGCTAATATGCCCTTCATTATGATTTAAAATCACTCCTACTTTGTAAATGAACACCCGGACCATTTTTTTCCAGACACGACTTGACGACCTTTAATCAGAAATGCGGTGAGTGTGTGTTTTAACGTCTGGGCTGTTGTAGCATGTCTGTAATTCTCGTTGTTTAGACTAAAGGGGTTGGGTTTACGTACAGTTTTAGGGCACGTTCGGGCTGCTAGGTCGAGAGCCCTTGTTGTGTATTTTGAGATCGTTTACGCTGTATAAACACGGTCTAATCTGGCAGATGCACTGGATCCAGTCCAGCATTAGTCGGAAGGGATTTTCCTCAAGTTAAGGGTGTGTGTATGTGAACTCTTTCACTTCTCTCCATCTGTGAGAACCTTGTTTATCGTATGTTCTCTTCTACATTTGTTTGGGTTCGCACATATTCAAATATCGCAGGGTATGTGACCTGCGGCTGTGTGAACGAATGGGCGTTCGTCTGATTGCACCAAAATCATGATGGAGGAGATATCGTAGTCTCGCTCTTTATCTCTGTTTTGCTTAAGTGTGAGAGTGTGTTTGTGTGTGTGTTTGGCAGCTACAATACAGCATCTCCTGTTATTGAAAGCAGTTGTTTGACACGGTTTGACTCAGTCTCTCTAGTTTCTGGTTTGACCTACATAGTTGGACTGTGTTATGAACTTGTTTATGTGTGTCCTCAAGCAGATGGAGTCTCGGCCGCAGAGACGTCGGCTATCGAGACCTCTACCCAGCAGGCCTTGCACTACGCTCTGGCTGGAGCCGCACAGCAAGTCCAGATCCACCGTATAGGAGAAGACGGACAGGTGCAAGTTGTGAGTATAATCATATCATCATTCAAAAGGACAACCCACGCATATATATATATATATATAGTGCTGTCAAATGATTAATCATGATTAATCGCATTCAAATTGCTACGTAATATATGTAAGTGTAATATATAAATACACACACATACAGTAGCTATTTTGCACATATGTACATGTATATATTTATATTTTATATTATATGTAATATATAAACAACATATTTTTCTTAAGTATATATATGCATGTGTTTGTATTTATATATATAATATATACATATCGTTTATAATAAATATATCTATCTATATCTGTCTGTCTGTCTGTCTGTCTGTCTGTCTGTCTGTCTGTCTGTCTGTCTGTCTGTCTGTCTGTCTGTCTGTCTGTCTGTCTGTCTGTCTGTCTGTCTGTCAATATATTGTATATTGTATACTGTATTCTATATTGCTTGTTTGTTGGTTCGTTTATTTGTTATAGATAGATAGACAGACAGATTATTTGGAAAGGAAATCACAGGGGGTCCTGCAATTATTGTTTGCAAATTTTTAAGTTAACCCAAAGTTAAAGTTCAGCAAAAATGTATTATTAATAAAAATAAAATAATTTGTATTTATTACAATTAAAATAGTCAAGCATGGCTCTTTACATTTATAATTATTTTATTGTATTATTATATAATAATTATTTAAATACTTAAAAATAAATAGGTTCTTGGAGTTCAAGGTGGGCTCTTTTGACATAGGCCAGTATGCAGACATCATGCAGTGCCATAGCAACCATGGCCAACCACCACTTTTTCCACCAAATGTAAATATCTTACTTAATTCAAGCATTTGCAAGACCACACATCTCGTAACAACACATACGTACCCATTCATCTCAAATCTGTCTCAGCTGCACAGACAAATGCATAAACACACTCAAACATCTCCTGATCTCTCTGTGAAGGTCTGGGTCTCCCTGAACTCTGGTACTCAGAGGAAAAGTCAATCCCCTGCAAGTGTTTAATGGAGCTTTAACAGCAGAGTTTCCGCTGTGCCCGATCATGAGGACCTAAACTTGATCTCTGACTCTCACAGCTGCATGATGTCATCTCCACCCCGACACACCATCCGAAATATGATCTGCATACATTGTGACAGCACAATCAAAACCCTGAATACACAGTGTACAATCAGGAGAGTTAAATCTGCGGAGGAGTTCTTGGCATCGGCGGACTCAGAAACGGATCTGTCATCTGTTGTTTGTGTAACATCTCCCTGAACCGAACCATAATAGTTGTACTCTCGGAGGCAACAATTCAATGGTCAGCTTTTGTCAAGGCCTTTGGCTCCTCGAACATTCAGTTCATGTCACTCGCACATAATCGATAATTTTAGCCTGTCAGAAACGGCAAACAATGACATGCTCTTTTTAGGTTTTGAATGATCGCTTGTGAATAAACATTCCTAAATTAGACATTTTTCATAAGGCAGTGGTGGAAAAAACTGATTAACAAAACCAGTAATATCAAATGTTTAGGAACACATCACATTATTTATGGAAAAATGTGTTGTTTCTATACCGCAGTATTGAACTATCAAGCAACATGAGACTAAAAAGTCATCCAAGGTTAACCATGATACATTTGGCGTGTTATAAGAATTTAAATACAGTAAATACTTTACTGAAAGACGCCAGTCATTTTGTTATGATTATCATTAGAAAGCATCATTACATTGCCATTATTGGTAAATTTGTAGGGCCCTATGATTTCTGCAATGTGGAAAACAGACAGAATCGCGGAATCCAGTCATAAAAACGGAATTTACTGTATAACGCGGAATGTCACGGAATTTAATTTCAATTACATTTCAATCAAATCGCGATATGGACTAGTGTCTGTGAATATTAATCCACAAAAAGACTATTTAAATCCTCAATGTTCTGCCTGTCTCATTGTGAATGAATAGCGCAGACGCGCGGTTTTGTTTACTATACATGCAACACATGAACATCATCTCTAGAACTGCTCTGAGAGTCACTTCATGAGCATTTTACCAGTTCTTTTGAGAAAAACTATCATCGTATTATATACACACAGAAACTTAAAGATCTACACAGCTACCCGTCAAAATAAAAGTTCGGTTTAACTTGAAGAAATTGTGACAGAAATATATTACTCAATTATAATTACTCAATATAATACTCAATGTAATTAAATGTGTGTGTGTAATTAAATATTAAATAATATATACATATATTTCTAAGATTTTTAAGTAATTATTTATATTTATATACTTCATATTTTTGTGGACATTGGGATACATTGCCATTCAAAGATTTGGGGTAAGTCATAATAATAATAATATTTTATATATATATATATATATATAATTTTATTACGCAAAGATGCATTAAATAGATCAAAAGTGACAGCAAAGACATTTATAATGTTTCAAAAGATAAAAAACAGGCTGTTCTTCTGAACTTTCTATTCATTAAAGAATAATGAAATATGAAAAATGTATTATTTTCAAATAGAAACCCTTTATTTTAAATTGTAATAATATTTTACAATATTACTGTTTTTAATGTATTTTGGAGCAAATAAATGCAGCTTTGGTGAACATAACTTTCAAAAACATTAACAATCTTCCAAAATATTCAACATTTTTGACTGCTAATGTATATATTGTCTATATTTTTGTCTTGCTATGGCTAATTTCATAGCTAGCATTTTATGTATCCTTAACACGCGCAATTAAATAAAATGGTCATACTTTACATTTACATTTCTACATTTAGCAGACGCTTGCATTCAAAGCGACTTACAGTGCATTCAGGTTATACATGTTTTGTCAGTATGTGTGTTCCCTGGGAATTGAACCCACAAGCTTTGAGCAATGAGCCACAGGAACACTGTTTTTTACATTGTCAAATAGCTTGATTGGACATGACATTCATTTGGGTGTCTTTTTCGTTCTCAGATACCACAGGGACACCTCCACATCGCTCAGGTGCCACAGGGCGAACAGGTGCAGATCACACAGGACAGCGAGGTGAGCATCGTTTCCTTTAGCTTTCTTGTTGTTTCTTCTTCCTCTGAGGCTCTCCACGCCTCATTTCTGTTTCCCATATGAAGGTCTCAAGGACCTCGCCACCTATCCATAATTATTCCTGACCTACCAGTTTTACAAAGATCTTTGGCAGAGATATTTCTCTCAAGCACTCGTTTCTGAGGCTCTTGAGTTCTCCGTGTCCTAGATTTGAACAGGATTATGTAAAGGTGTCCGCAAATATGTAAACATTATTTTGATCAGATCCATTCGTCATCCTGAGAGGAAGAGAGACGAGGGAGGAGCAGAGAATAAAAAAGCTCTTCCTGTGCTGGTTTATAAAAAATTGATGATGGTCATAGACTTTCAATGCTCATTTCTTGTGTAAATTCTCAGGAATATTGTTTGTTTTTAAGTCCAGAGCTTAGCAACAGCATGCCACTTCATCCAACATCCACTCCACAAAGACTGTCTTTGTAATATATTTGGCCCGCCCCATCAAAACCATTTATTTGAGAGAGTTTGTAAAGGAAATGAGCCGTTGTAAGATCATTTCCCTTTATCCAGATATTTGTCAGGTGTGTGTGTTTTATAATCAGATGGGGAACGTGATTGAAAGTTTGTTGTGGTGCAGCAGTTTTATCCCTGATGAAAAACTATGTGTTGTGTAACTGACACTTTCCATCAGTAAGATACAAAACATTCTTTTGAAATAGAGAGTACATGTTTCTTTTCCAACAAATTGTCAGTGGAAAAACTTCAGATGTTGATCACCGACCTCAGGTGGTCAAACTCAATATTTATTTGCTGTTTCACTTTCTATTCATGTTCTATGAGGTTTGTAATATTTCAACCCTGTTACTCAACTTCCTTGTTTTCTAGCAGTACAGATTAAATAAAGCAAGAAGTACTAACACATGAAAAGTTATTAAAAATGAATTTAAAGTTAAAGAAACTATGCTACAATGAGTAACAGTATTTTAAGTAACAGAGTTGCACATTTAAAATCTATTTTTATCACTCAGTGGAGACTTCCGGGGGGGGGTAAATGTTGCTTTATCGTTATCGATAAAATATGGAAGAAATGTTGGTTTAAATATTTTTTATTCAATGTGTAGGGTAACAGAGTTGAATGTATTTGAGCTTTGCGAATGCAAAACACTGCATAAACTGGAGGAACAAAAAAAAAAAAATTCTACTTCCTACTGTGGAAAGGATTCAAATGCTGTTACTTTTTGTGTCATGAAAAAATTAAAAGTACTTTAGTTTTTGCGGTAAAATCCTGTGGTTGTGCTTATGTTGACCAGAGCTAAATATAAAAATTTTGGTACTTAAATCTAGTTTATATTTACAAATTGTTTAATTACATATGAATTGAATATAAATTCCACATATTGTCTCAAAAATATGACATGGTCCTATAAATTATTGGGTAGAGTTGGTGGGAGAGGCTAAAATGATCATTTTTAGAATGAGGATAGAAATATTTAATGCTACTTTAATGTTAGTTCATTTTAAGTTAGATAATCTGTATTTAATAGTTATTGCAACAAAAATCCGATAGATGTACATCTAAGGCACCATTCACACAGAACACATTTTTGCATTCCGCTGAATAGATTTCTATTGTTTTTCTTTTTAAACATGCATTTTTTTAACATTGTGACTTTGTTTTTTTCCCCATTCCACTGCTCATGTCTTGCATTTGTCAACACAAAAATGTATTTCAGAATGAAAGTCCTCTTGCAAAAATGTGGGACATTGATCTGTACCTCATCCATGAAAACTGGCAGCTGCTGAAATTTGAATATGTCTGTCTTTCCTGTCTTGCAGGGCAACTTACAGATCCACCAAGTGCATGTTGGGCAAGATGGCCAGGTAAATGTAGGTACTCTTTTACATTTATTGGTTTGACAGTGTCTTTGTGTATCCGCCCTCATTTTTTGGTTTGCTCTGAGAATATGATGTTTGGGGACAGCGCACAGTTCCTGTTTCTCAGCTCACATCAAAGAGGGACTCTAGATCAAACAGGGCTGAAACGCAACAGAAGACACACACACACACACACACACACACACACACACACACACACACACCACACACACACACACACACAAATTAATTAGTGTTCATTTTGTATTGATTTTGTCACTCTTACTACTTATTGTTTAAATATGTCTATTTTATTTCATTTTTAGTTTTAGTCATTTTAGTGCATTACATAATAGTATATGAAATATTGCTTTGACAACTTTTTGTTTCTTATTTCAGGTCAAATTTGTTATGGTTTTAGTTAAATATAATAACCTGAACTTCGCAACCATATAACAGCATTTAGCACTGTAGTGGAACATACACTGCAAAAACTCACTTTTTCCTCAGAAAATGAAATCTAGATTGCTCTTTGCCATTAAGCCGGCTTTTGCTGTTTTATCAGCACTTGTTTTTTCTAGCCTGTTTCCCAGTTCCAGATTTTTACACACTCACGCACCCATAACATACTCCATTATGATGATAGTTTTCATCTGTACAGTAGCAATGAGTAAATGTTTGCATTTAAAAAAAAAAAAAATTCCAGCCATATCGCCCAGATGATTGTAGATATGAAGGTGTATTTAGTCAAGTTTGCACGTACACAAAATATGTGTTTCCTGAAATCTTTAACTGGCTAAAATGCATAAGACAATGTCAATCTATGCATTCACGTGAATCGAAACAGGAAGGGGAAAGAAAGGGGGAAAAAATGTCATTAGCCCGGAGACCGCGCTCAGAGGATTTCCCTGGATCTCTTCCACATCTCCCTCTGCATCGGGTCTTTTTGTCCCTTCCAAGGATTTCTTCACTCTGGTCGCTCCTTCTCTTCCTCCATCTCCTCTCTTTTCATCTCCACGCGCTATGGTTCATCTGTCTTCGACTCATCTCCATCCTGTAAACAGCTGGAGGCCTGTCCTCCACTCAGCCTCAGGTCAGCAAAACCTCAGGCCAGTGGCACTGCAGTCCCCTCAAAGCTTTCAGCAGGGGTATAAATGCTCTGAAAACACTTTATATCAACGTGTTTACACCGTAATGGAAATTCTGTAATCATTTACCCTCGTTCCAAACCTGTTTGATTTTCGTTCTTCCATAAAACACAGAAGGTAAAATCTTTTCTCAAAGGTTTTCTCAAATCACATGATGGCTTGAATGAATCATTCAGACTGGATTTTGTGAACTGGATCAACTGATTCATTAAAAAGTTCAGATTCTCATGACTTCATGACATGAATCAGACTTGGCTACTTTTCTCATTAATTGAACAAGCACCAAATTTTTCTCCTATTTCTCACATGAAGTTATCATATGACTTCAGAGGACTTGGAATATAGTGCATATGGCCAACTTTTATGATGCTTTGTGTTGTTTTTAATGCTTGAAAAATCTGATTAGTTTTAATTGCATGAAAAAGAGCGACCAGCACATGTCCTCTTGTCTCAGTTTGTTTTCCACAGAAGCATTAAAAGTCATACGGTAAAATAACATGAGGTTGAGTAAATGAGGTTTATAAAATTATTACTTTAGCAATTATAAAATATTCAGCATAATCAAGTTGGTTTTATGGTCTACCATGACTTTCATCTAAATTCAGGTCACAGAACATTTAAATTCAGGTTCTAGACAGAGTTTACAGTGAAGCACAGAGGACATTGTCTGTTATGCATATAGATCACTTTTTGGCAAGGTAATCAGTTTGTTTGGCATTATTGTATAATGTCTTGGACTTTAAATAGTTCATCCAAAAAGTACAATTCTGTCATTGTTTATTCACCCTTGTGTCGTTCCAAACACTTCTGGCTTACTTTCTATCAAGTAATCTATCAAATAAGACCAACAAACAAACAAAACAAACATGAAAGTAGTCCATGTAATTTGTGCACTATTTTTCAAGTCATCTGTAGCCATTAAATAATTGATTGAAATTGAGTCATTAGTCAACAGAACATCTTCACTGTAACTCACATCTAGTGCAGGTTGGATGTCAGTCAAATGTCTCTGGGACCAAACATCTTTACAGCATATTTGATTAAGAGCTGCTGCAAATAACTTACATTTTTAATTAGATTTGGAACATAGCCCACTCTTCATTTAGACAATGTTTTATGTTTATTTTATGTTTTAGGTGTTTTTCATTCTAATTGTGGCTTGAAAGATGCAGCTTGTACAAACCTTGTCTTGCAAATAGTGTAAAGTTCCTTCTTTGTCTGGTTAAGCAGGATGTCTGACTTGCATTTGAGTTTTTACATCCCCATCTGCCCGCCATGTTCTCTCTGCTGTCAAGGGGAAGAGTCCATGATTAACAGGCTGTCGGGTCTATATCAGCCTGCCATATCATTTAGCCCCTTTCCACTATCTAAAACAAACACGCACACAGCCGGCACATGAAAGACTTCCATGAGAGAAAGTAGTGTTAACAGTGCGTTAAATCAGTCAGTGACCTCTTATCTGATGCCCCCTCTCTTGCCCTCTGATCTAACCCCCACATCTATAGAGGTCCAGAGCGGAAGATAAGGGAAGAACGTGAAAAGAGGATGAGAAGACTGAAGTCTGACTGAAGAGATTTTGTTTTTGGTACAATTGGTTAGTTCCACATTGTGCTCGCAAATTCTTCAGACCAGCCGTTGCAGATGTTTATTACTGAAACCTCTCAGGCCTTGTGTTTTCTATGAACAAGAGTTCTTTATTTACTTCTCCTTTCACAAGGGGTTGGTGCACAGCTGTGCACCCAGTAGGGGATCTGTATGGTGTTGCAGTCACTTCCTTGACCGGTTTTGAGGTAGGTAGGAAGAATGGAAGTAGGAAGGGGAGTTTTGGCTCCTGTTGGTAAGTCCAGGTGCGTTAGTTGAAGGTTGGCAAGTACAAAAGATATGTGAACAGTTCTGCAGAAGTGTGGTTGTATCTCAGAGGTTGTTTGCAGCCTATTTTGACAAGAAAAGTAAAGTGATCAACTAAAATGTGATTTTTAGGGCGGTTGAAACTGAAAATATAGTAATAGAAAGTGGTAGCTTGTTCAGATAATAAATGAATGAATAGCACTACAAGTGTAGTCTGGTTCAAGAACAAATGACTAAGTTGGTCCTTATAGTGAATCAATCAAAAAGACTGAAGGGGTGTTTACACGACAATTATGTGGTTTAGCTATTAATTTACTGAAAATACTCATTTTTGTTTTCAAAGTGCAGTTTTCAAAGTGCACATGCATGAAATCACCCTGTAGCAGATCTATAGAGGTGGAGCTGGGGAAGGAGGAGGGTTTCTGAAGCGCTCTACAACTACTGCAGTATGCACTAGCCAAGTATTTGAATGTTAAGCAGCAAGCTTATTGGCTGCTGACACAAAAAGAAACCAATCAGCTGTGCCATGTGAATGATGATGTTATTATATCAGATTGAGTTAGAACCTATCGACCTGCGCCATCTAGAGTTTCATGATATAACTTTGTATTTACCGAATCAATGAATACTCTATGTATACTCTTATAAAGAGGAAGTGGTCATGAGTTATAATTTTAACAGATTTAGACATAAATAGTAATTGAACTGTCTAGTTTGGGTCATTGTAACTGAATCGAATCGAATCTGGAAATGTGTATCGATACATAACCCAATCAGCTTGGTACATTGAGTCCGATTTATTTCCCAGCAAACTGATTAAAATGTACCATTAACAGTATCAAATAAAAGTCCTGCTCCAAACTTAGACCATTTATTGTGTCTGCAGTTGGGATGCTGGGCCGCTCAAACAAACAGCACAGTGTTTTGAAAGTAACTTGCTACATTTACATAGTACGATTTTTGGCACTATCTGCACATCTAAAATTGAGCACTACAAATACAGACTGCACCAGAAACAGACCCAATAAAGACTTATTCTAAGCCTGCTTATTCAAACAAATGTTAAAGAGTTAGGAAATACTACTGTGATCTGTTTCTAATAGGCTTTTTTGGATTTGTTGTTTTATTGAATTTGGACAAGACAAAAATGAACTCAGGAGTTTGAATATCATTCACAGGCCGCATCTGTATGTTCAATTGATGTAACTTTTTCCCTCTGTAAATGTGTGTATATTTATATTGGTATGTATGCAATTATGCCCATTTGCAATCCAGAACTTCCAAGTTTCCTCTATCTCAGGATTGAAACCAGATGTTCAGAGAGCTCGCATCCATTAAGTACCTGCTGTAGGATCTAAATTATCCAGGATTTAACTTCCAGCCCAGTTGTTGTCACAACCTTGAGGCTTTAGTCCCAATTCAAGCTCCTAAATGAATTGACCCTTTTTATCTCCATTGGAACAAGGATTTTCCTCTGGTTATAAAACAAAATATTCTAAATGAAATGGTCCAAGGCTTTTTGCTATCCCAGTGATCGTTGTGTCCTAATGGAGGGGATTGTATTTCACAGCATTGTTGACGCTCTTGCCTGTCTTGGGTCGTAATAGCAGAGTTCTGGAAGCTAATGTAGACATGGCAGGGATTCAGAGGTCTTCTCACAAATATTCACAAGTAAATCCCTTGGTAGTCTAATGGAGACATGTTCTCATTGATCTGCTGCAAGTGTTGTCATCGGTGGACACTTGAGTACACCAATCACATTGGTTGACTGTCCTCATTAACACAACGAATCATCTTCGTGAGAATCTGAACTTTTGTTTTACTGCAAGTTGGATACTTTACTGCCAGTTGGATGCAGTGAAAACATCTGATGAACAAGATGCAATAAATATGCAATAAATTCATCAAGTCATCAGAATTTATGCTTCTCTGAGATGCTTTCCATTGGAAACATTGAATACGTGGAGGAAAAACTCGAGGTTTGAAGGCGGGACTGGACTCTGCGTCTCCTCAAAGAGGTTGTTTCAAGGTCATGCAAATATTTTACAAGTTTAAAACACATGGAGTGATACGCCATAGCCTGTCAAATCAGCAGTATAATTAGAAACATAATGAAGACAACACAAAGAAAATACTTGACATTTTGACACTAACACTGAGGCTTTATTTCTTTGTTCCTGAGAACAAGCGTTGCAGCTTGGGTTATCCACGTGTTGATAAATTTGTAGTAAAATAGAGTTATTTATGTCATTCTGTCTGTTCTTTGAATCAGGAGTCTTATAGGTGCATGTCTGTTGTATGAATTGTTCATGGTCTGTTTGATCCCTTTCCTTGGATATGCTGTAAAAGATGGGTTTGGCTACAGGAGGAGTATCTCAATCTTCCACAGGGGTCATATTTAAGGTTGATGTTAGCGATTTGAGTATAAGGATGTCAAGCTAATGTATCTGGAATATATTCTGTTCTTGTTCCCCTTCAATCCAGCCTGAAGTCAAACCATTTATTTGAGAAACAGCAAAGCTTCACTTTCACAGAATATTGTGAAATTGCTTTTTCATTTGGTTGTCCTCAAATTAGGTCATGGAAGTCATGCATTTACGATGTGGTACTAAGGGGCTCAGTTTCAACCATTAGTAAAAGGATAGAACGTAAACCTGTACTTTTTTCTTTCCTAGCCTTTCTTGACGCCTTCGTTTTCCAAGCTTCGTTTTCCTTCATCCTGTCTACTGTTTTCCAAGCTTCCTTCCGAGCATCCTGTGTTCTTCCAAGCATTCTTTGTTTCTGTCTTCACATCATCCATTCAGATTTCCTTACCTTCATTTTAAGCTTCCTTCCAAACTTCTTCAGAACTTACTCAACTTCCTACTGAGCTTCCTTCCCTCTAAGCTTCTTTTCTATATCGAGTTTCCTTCATAGTATCCTTTCTTTTGAGGTTCCTTCCAAATGTATGTGCCTTAAACTTCCTTCTGAGCTATGTTTCTGCCTTCCAGTCTCTCCAAGCTTGATTTCTACTTCCTAAACTTCCTTTCACACTTTCTTCTATACATTCTCTTTTTCTTCCAAGGGTCTTTTCTGCCAAATACTATTAGTAAGTCAGATCATTGTCCAGAACCAATGGCCAATGTCAAATGTTACAAATGAAAAATGTTACCAACATTTGTGATGACTAAGCTAAACCCTGCATTGCTTCAGCATTACTAAGAGCATAACACGTGTGGAGGTCTAGATTGGCCACAACGAATGGCCATGTGATTTTCAAACGAAGCACATGGAAAATCATCATGAGCATTTCATGAAGACTGAGCTAAACCTTGTATTGCTTCAACATTAGTGATGTCATGCAATGCCTAATTATTTGGAACTGAATATCCACTAGAAATGATATCTGCTTCCAGGCTCCTGGCAATGTTAAATTGGTGTGAATACAGTACGGTTAATGGTTGCAGTTCTCCAAATTTGACTTTTAAAGAATGAAAGAAAAAGATAGTTTGGTATTTAAGAAGATATTAGTGATGGCACCACCCGTGCAAGCCTAATACTGTATCTTATGAGACTAGCTTGTTTGTGTGGAGACTTTTTTTGTAATGTATCAACCACATACTCATCAAAGAGGAATTAGCCGGTGAGATTAAATGCCTGCAGATGTCCTCATTAGGTAGTGTTCAATGTTGGGGTGAAACAAAGAGATTTTGGATACAAATTTAGACCCGTCTTTACTGTACAACAGTTTTTTTATTTTGATGTTCCTCTGTCTGTTTGTGGGAGGTTTTACAGCAGAAGTGATGTAGGATTCTCCGAAGGTTTTAGGAGTTCACTCAGTTTGTCCAGCGTCCTGTTGGCCCTCTTTCTTTCTGTCTGTCTCTTTCTCTCTCTCTCTCTCTCTCTCTCTCTCTCTCTCTCTCTCTCAGAACAGTTAGGCCATCACATCTGTCCTGGCTTAGGTCTGGCCTGCCGCAGATGCACAAGTTGTTGGACTTGGGTAAAAATTGGGCGGAAGTGTTTACCTTTCCAGATATACTTTTTTTTTCGTCATACTGACAGCTCTTGAGGGTATGAGGGAACTGTAAATGTTGCTGGGAGACTGACCTCTTTCACAAACCCCCCCCCCGAAAAACCTTAGATTCTTCTTCCAAAATAGTTTTGGACCTGCATAACGAATCGTGAAGAAGCATGTGGATTTCATCAAGCATATTAGTAGATCTTAACCAGTTTTCATACAGTTTTCAGGGGAATTCATGATTTTGAATGACTTTATCGTTTATAGCTAGTCGAGAATCGAATGCACTGAGGACGATACTAGAACGGCAATAATGAAAAATGGAGTTTGGGAGGAACGGCGTGTTTGCACAGTTGGTTGTTATGTTTCAGCAAGGCCCCAAACTAAATGTTTTTTGCATTAAGCGGCTGTTGTTTTGTTCCTCGTTGTCTTTGCTCCAGTTCCTCAATGTGTTTGCTGTCCTACTCTGCTGCTGAAAGCATTACTACATAAGAGAAAGATTTATTTGGGGTCCTTTTTTCTCTTTGTTTGCTTTTAGTCCCATCAACCCAAGCTGACAGTGGATCCTGACTGTCTCTGCCAATTTTTAAACCCTTTGTTTGGCAACTCGCCTCTATAGAGATAGCAGATTTGAGATTTGGCTGTTTTCGAAAGAAACCTGGCTGGGCACAAGGGTAGGTTAGCTCATGGAGACCCTTGAGAAAAGGGCACAATCCATTTCAGTTTCAAATGCCTTTCAATGTGAATTCAACCCAGCCATGAGCGAGAAGGCAAATAACTGGCTTGCTTATTTATTCTGTTTCCTCTGAGAGTTTTATTTACTCGCTAATGACAAACAGAACACAGATAACTAATGTCTCAAACGAGGCCTTTCATTTCTGTTAAAGTCAGCAGACCTCATGCATGTTGTGACATCATGACTGCTTTAGCTCTGGATTTCACCTTTTTCTGGCCAAGATTGGTGACACATAAGCCTCATAACAATTCGGCAAGACCTGTAGCAACTTTTGGACGACTTCAAGAGCGTCTCCAAAGTGATGCGTGTTTTGAATTAGCTTTATTTTATTTGATTGTGTTGGAACCACGTTCCCATGCTCAGTGGAGTGGAGAGTCGTCTTGAGAACAGTTGCGAGGCCGGAAGTCAAGCGATGAGAATGGGTTTACATTGCTATGCGATCGCAGACATTCTCCCAGCATCATAAAACTCCCCTTGTATTAAGTTGCACAGCTGAGCATACAAACAAACCTCACGTTCAGTTTTACAATTCCTGTTGTTGTAGTCGTGTTTGCTTTGACAAGTATTATTTAATGGGTAAATCCCCAAAACGCACTTTTTATTTGCGTAAAAAATGCTTTTCCTTCTTTTATGAGGCCTGACGGATGGTTTCAAAATGTCATATGGATGCTCAGTGAGCGGCATGCTTTATTTGATTTTTCATGATTGTCTGCATGAGAAAGTATCCATGTTTTAAGTTGGTGCCTCCTGTGTGTGTGTTTGCAGTTTTCTGGCTCAGATAAATGATGGAATGAGAAACGGGAAATGCAAAAAGACGTCCCTCAGCTGTGAATTACTCTTGTTCCCAATAACTTCAGATGTTTGTGTGTGCATATCTCTGTACTTGTGCATGTGTTTGTGTTTAAGACCTGCTTGGCCAGCCTTCGTTTGTTCTCATGGTATTCTTTGTTTACCAGAGTAAATGGGTCAGTGACACACAAGTGTCTATGATAAAGAAAATGGTTTAATGTGATTTTTAAAAACATTTTTGACCAAAATGTTAATGCAGTGACTGTCGTGTGGTGTAGCCATCAAGTAAGAATATTAAACATATTTTCCTTACACCTGCCACACAAGTGAGAGTACACAATCATTATTTTCCAAAAAGTGTTCAAATTTTAAGGTACAATTTTTTTTTTAAATAGCATTAATTATTCATAAATACCATTAGGTTTTTAGGGATCCGTACCACATGACATTTTACTAACCTAATTTTATAATTTTAAGAGACTTAATGGCACAGTTATGAAGGTCTGCAGAAGTCCTACCTTAGACATCATTTCTTGTTTTGATTTTAGGTTTAGGTCAGTGTTTTTTTTTTAGCCTAGTTCTTTTTTTCTTTTATTGTTATTAATTTATTGTGTTTTTTGCATTGTTTGTTTTGGTTTGTTTTTTGTAATGGATTTTGTTTGTTTTAGTTTCACCTGCCTCTGCCTTGTTTTTTGTTTCACCTGCCTCATTTAGTTCGGTTGAATCGCACTAGAGTTTGTTTTGCAGTAATCACACTCGGGTGCGCACCAAAAGCGGACCAAACAAGCGTACCGAGACCTCCTTGAAGAGGTGGTCTCGGTACGCTTTCAAACAAACCCTGGAGCGGTTCGTTTGTGGTGAGCACACGATCCGACCTCAAACAGACCCAACTGCAAAAAGAACTGCGCATTTTTGGACTAAACAAGCTGCCGTAGTCAGCTGCGCTGTGCATTATGGGATGAGGAAGTGTTTGTTGACAGTTTGCAGTTTAGCATGGCAGGTCGCGGACAAACTTGGGGTTGTGAGGAGGTGCGGAGCCTCATAGATGTTTGGTGACTTGCGATGCGCCTTCGCCATTTTCAGTGCACCAATACATTATTTTCCAGCCGCATCTGCGGTTCATTCTCAAAAGTTATATATTGCCTGAAGTGGAATATACAAACTATGTAGTAAAGGATGACCAGGGATAAAATCAACCCGCGCAGTTGTCTCTCCATAATAGCAGTGTGCTGTCTGTTGCATTTTACTCCTGTCTTTGTTTACTTCCGGAAGCACCGTTGGAATTTTCCCGCACGCTTTTTCTGACCAATCGATAAGCAGTTTAGGGAATGCGTTCAGACACATCTAGCCAACAAGTGAAGCGGATGTTGTTCACGTGACTGCATTTTGGTTCGTTTCAGCTGGTTCGGACCAGAGCAAACATTGTGGTGTGAAAAGGAACCAAAACGGCTAAAAATAGCTACAATGTATAACTCTTCAGCCTTTGGTCCGGACCAAAGCAAGTGAACTATCGGACTTTCCTGGTGTGAATACACCCTTAGTTTGGTTTAGTTTAGTTTCAGTGTAGGTCTTTTGTTTTGTTTTGTTTTTTGGCTTGCTTTGTTGTTGTTGTTTTTTTTTTTGTATAGTTTTTGTTTTTTAATTGGTTTGGTTTGGTTTGGTTTATGTTTGCTTTGTTTTTGTTTCTTTTTGTTTTTCTGCATTTTAATGACACCACGTGACTTTTAAAGATGTCAAGACTTTGTTTTTTAATGAGGCTTTTTTTCATCATTGTGATAGCAGAACCCCATTTCAAAATGTACAAAAATGCTCATCATAGAAGAGATGTATTTAAGTCACTGTATGTATGAAATGCATTTTTCAATAATGTTTCATCCCATTTACACCAACCCAACATCGTACACTCTAATTATGAACCCATGATTTGACTGGCAGCATTATCATCTATTTGAAAAAAGGAGTCGTGGTGGCGAAATTGGCATCTTTTCTCCATGCCGTTGGAGACATGGTGGGCATCTAAGCATGCCACTGACTCATGACTTCAAAGTCATCGTCTGCGCTAGAATCCGGGGTGGGGGCAGAGGCGAACTGGATCTGAAATTGGGGTTATTGTGGGATTTTTATGCAGCGTAGCAGATTTTCTTTCTCCTAATTGGGAGTGCATGGCAGTTCTGTTCCCACTCGGGGAGACTCAGATTTGATTGTTTGTGCCCACACTCGTGCTCCGAGGCGCTGATGTCGTCAAGACGAACCAGAGAGGTGTAACCACATGGAGTCGCAGCAGAGCTGTAATGATTAATGATTAGTGTTTAGTCTGAAGTTCACGTTTCATTTAAATTCTATCCCACATGGCCGTTTTTGAATGAACGCCGTGCATGTGGAAACGGTCAACTGCTGCAATCGAGAAATTACTGACTCACAGTTCAGGTTGAAGACTAGCGTCAGTAATTGAAGGGATGCCGAAGGATCCAAAACCATTGTGACCACATCAGAGCGCCTTTAGTGGTCAGATGGTGTGTAATCAATGATGTGTCCAGGCATTCGAACACAATGTGCGAGAGTATACGATCATGCATTAACATGCAAGTGTTTTTACTTTTATGTGCCTGTTTTGCGATGAGTTGGCACAGAATGGAGAGATGTGTGTTTGTGAGAGCTCAGCTGGAAACTAGACCTTCCATTGGGGCTGTTATGATGAGTGTTTGGATGTGTCTCACATGCAGAATCAGTTTCACGTGCATAAGGAAATGCAGTAAATCCCTGGCTTGATTTGAATTAGGTTTGCAACACCACTTAAACGCCAGATCAAAATTTCAGACTTGGCAATCAAGCAAGAGCATTCTAGCTGTCAGTTTTATATTAAATCACATAGTTTTGCACCTTTAAATCCTGAAACAGCTGCTTAGTGACTTGCAGCAAACAAAATGCATTCTGACTATCCTGATTAGCCTGTTACTGTAAGAATGGAAAACATTTCCTCCCTTTGGGCTATGTCCGAATCGATGAACTGATGATGAACATCATAATGTGTTGAATTAGATGAAGAACTTTCTGATTTTTTTTTCTCGACTTTTAAAATTGTATGGCTTCTGATCCAGATGCTTTATGGGATAGCAAAGTGTCCCAAAGTTGCATACTTCAGAATCCAGCAGATATTGTACCGCATCCAGATGTTGTTCACCTACTGTATTGTAAATACTTAGTACTGAACTTCCTACTCATTTGACAGTGTTTGCATACTGTATGCAATGTAGGACTTTTGAACTTCCTGAGAATGTGAAAAGAAGAGCTGAAAAACAGGTGCACATTAGTGAGGTTTATGGCAGTTGCGTAAGCTATGGAATGAGTGGAAACATTAGCAGATTAAAATGTAAACTGTGAGAAATTCAATTTAGTTTAAACAATGGGATGATGGATAGCTGATGAAGGTTAGAAAGGAACAATCAGTATGGATTGAAAGGAAGAAAGTGGTAATGGTTTTAGAAAGGAAAGCACAATGATTAATTTACACAAGTTTTTGGAACATACTTAGATAATCATGGATGTGAATCATTTCCATATTAAAATCTAATTATCATCGGAATCTCACCTTCCACTCATAAATAACATTTTGAGGAAAATTTGATCCTAGAAGCAGCGTTTGAGATTAACTAATTGAAAACACAAAAAGATTATTGCATTTGTTTCATACAATCAAAAACTCTGCAAAATATTTCAATATATATTGTAGCTATTAATGTAACTAAATATTTAAAATTAATAAAGAAAATAAATTAAAAAGGTAATAAAGATCCTGAAATTTCTATAATTAACTTTTTTTGTGTGTGTGAAGTTGTTTCAGTTTGACTGTCACTTTTATTTAGATACTAATACAAAGTAGCTTCAATGTCTTTAGCTACTTCTTTTTGTCTTAGAATGTAGCTACTGACTGATTAATATTAATATTTATTATTCTTATTATTGGTTTTGTTTTTACATAGTTATAACTAACTTGTAGTTTGAATATGAACAGTTTTTAAAACACTACCCCGCAATAAATTTGTATTATTGCAAGTCATGGGATTGGAGATGTTAGAATATATTTTTATTTTTTGTGGAAGGACTTCAAATCCATCCATATTTATAATGTAAATATGTACATAACATTCACCCATCAGTGTTATTTTATTATTATTAGTTTTTATGAATATATTGAATTAACCTTTATTTGTACATTTTAATTTTTCCTTTTAGTTTAAGTGTAAATTAAGTTAGTGAAGCTTTTAATTTAATGTGCTTTTGTCATTTCTAATTAGTTTTTTATTATTTACATATAGCTTTATTTTTTCTGTTTTAGTTATTTTAGTGCTTAAACTTCATCTCAGTTATTTGGCAAAGCAACATTTGTTTTTTATATACTTTAATACGTAAGCTTCTCATGTAATACAGGTGCATCTCAATTAATTAGAATGTCGTGGAAAAGTTTATTTATTTCAGTAATTCAACTCAAATTGTGAAACTCGTGTATTAAATAAATTCAATGCACACAGACTGAAGTAGTTTAAGTCTTTGATTCTTTTGTGATGATTTTGACTCACATTTAACAAAAACCCACCAATTCACTATCTCAACAAATTAGAATACTTCATAAGACCAATAAAAAAATTTTTTTTTTGTGAATTGTTGGCCTTCTGGAAAGTATGTTCATTTACTGTATATGTACTCAATACTTGGTAGGGGCTCCTTTTGCTTTAATTACTGTCTCAATTCGGCGTGGCATGGAGGTGATCAGTTTGTGGCACTGCTGAGGTGGTATGGAAGCCCAGGTTTCTTTGACAGTGGCCTTCAGCTCATCTGAATTTTTTGGTCTCTTGTTTCTCATTTTCCTCTTGACAATACCCCATAGATTCTCTATGGGGTTCAGGTCTGGTGAGTTTGCTGGCCAGTCAAGCACACCAACACCATGGTCATTTAACCAACTTTTGGTGCTTTTGGCAGCGTGGGCAGGTGCCAAATCCTGCTGGAAAATGAAATCAGCATCTTTAAAAAGCTGGTCAGCAGAAGGAAGCATGAAGTGCTCCAAAATTTCTTGGTAAACGGGTGCAGTGACGTTGGTTTTCAAAAATCACAATGGACCAACACCAGCAGATGACATTGCACCCCAAATCATCACAGACTGTGGAAACTTAACACTGGACTTCAAGCAACTTGGGCTATGAGCTTCTCCACCCTTCCTCCAGACTCTAGGACCTTGGTTTCCAAATGAAATACAAAACTTGCTCTCATCTGAAAAGAGGACTTTGGACCACTGGGCAACAGTCCAGTTCTTCTTCTCCTTAGCCCAGGTAAGACGCCTCTGACGACAACTGTAGCCAAATTCCTTGACACGTCTGTGTGTGGTGGCTCTTGATGCCTTGACCCCAGCCTCAGTCCATTCCTTGTGAAGTTCACCCAAATTCTTGAATCGATTTTACTTGACAATCCTCATAAGGCTGCGGTTCTCTCGGTTGGTTGTGCATCTTTTTCTTCCACACTTTTTCCTTCCACTCAACTTTCTGTTAACATGCTTGGATACAGCACTCTGTGAACAGCCAGCTTCTTTGGCAATCAATGTTTGTGGCTTACCCTCCTTGTGAAGGGTGTCAATGATTGTCTTCTGGACAACTGTCAGATCAGCAGTCTTCCCCATGATTGTGTAGCCTAGTGAACCAAACTGAGAGACCATTTTGAAGGCTCAGGAAACCTTTGCAGGTGTTTTGAGTTGATTAGCTGATTGGCATGTCACCATATTCTAATTTGTTGAGATAGTCAATTGGTGGGTTTTTGTTAAATGTGAGCCAAAATCATCACAATTAAAATAACCAAAGACTTAAACTACTTCAGTGTGTGCATTGAATTTATTTAATACACAAGTTTCACAATTTGAGTTGAATTACTGAAATAAATGAACTTTTCCACGACATTCTAATTTATTGAGATGCACCTGCACTTTATTTCAGCTTTATTTCAATTTCCCCCCAATTTTTTTTTATAGTTTTAATTTTAGTTGTAGTTAACAATAACCTCAATAACCACATCTCCCAAGATAAAATAAAATATTTTCAAAAGTAACCGCATACCCAGAAAGCTTAGCGGCATGACATGTATATGCTGTTTAACCGACTATGATTTGGAGCTCATCTGGTTGTTTTGATTCTTCATATGGATAATATTTGTGCTGGTAATTTAGAGAACAGCTTGCACTGCATTTTACTGTCTGATTCAATTTTTACAGTCACACTGTTCACATGTAAGACAGCATTAGTCACAGAAATTAGTCACATCGTCACATAGGAATGATTCTTACTACAACTATGTAGCCATGTTGGGAAATTTAGCAGTTGTATTGTGTCTAGAGCGCTTTCTCATAGATAAATAAGCGTTTAGCATAGTTTGACCTCGTTGTTTCCTCAAATGTTAGCATAATGCTAATGTTTCTCATTTTCCCTCCTATTTCTTAGGTTCTAAGAGGACCGCAGCTCATCGCAGTGGCATCGACCGACGGGACCGGCGGGGTTGACGGCTCTCCACTCCAGAGTAACGATATTCAGGTGCAATACGTCCAGCTGGGAACGGTGACTGACCACACCGGCGCTGTACAAGTAAGTTAAGCCAAAAACAGTCACAAACACAACTTACTGTAGTAATGTTTTCATCAATTTTGTCAACATTATCTGTGGCGTACAGCTGTTTTATTTCAGGAAGGAGTGTTTTCTGTTATGAAAAGACTACAGATGTCGCACAAGTGTGCAATGAATGCATCAATTTGTGGTGGGCGGCAATTTTGCGCCAATGCCGCTGGGTGGCGTAGTGACCAATATGTATAATCAAACTCGCTCTCTCAACATGGGTTCTTTCTAGAAATCGTCGGCAGTGGTTTTAACCTGCTCTCACTTTCGGCTAATCAGCAACCCAGATCAGTTTGTTTTTCCTCGGAAAAATAAACAGCCCTTAGGTGTCCTTTTTCTCCCTGTCTATTTTCTAATTTTTATTCCTCTTTTCCATCTCATGCGCTACATCAAGTTCTCAACATTCTCAAGCGCTCCTTGATGTGTGTTTTTACTCTAATCACTTCCACACGATGCTGTTACCACGTTTCAGAGACGCTATATGGCGTGCACGCATATTCAAACACATTTAGAGGTTCGACAGTCATCACAGGTCACCACATTTCCCCAGCTACACTCACATGTTTGATTCATGTGAGGCTTCAAGCTAGGGTTGAGGAGTGGAGGCACAATTTGACTTGCATATTTGACATCTGCTTTTGCGTTTCTGTCTTCGGAGAAGAAAAACTTGTTTTTAATGTGAAACAAAGAACAATCAGTGTTAAATCTTCGTGATGTGAAATTAGTGGGTCAAATTTTGGTTGGCCAAAATTTGACAATACAATTATTTGAATTAAAAGAATACTTTTCCCAAAAATGTAATTAAGCTGAAAATGTACTCTATCCAAGATGAGTTTGTTTCTTCATCAGAACAGATTCGGAGAAATGTAGCATTACATCACTTTTTCACTAATGAATCCTCTGTATTGAATGGGTGCCGTCAGAAAGAGATTCCAAACAGCTGATAAAAAATCACCATAATCCACACCACTCCAGTCCATCAATTACCATCTTGTGAAGTTAAAAATGTGTGTTTGCAAGAAACAAATTAATCGTTAAAGCATTTTTAGCTTGAAACTGTTGTTTCTGGTTAAAATAATTCTAATAAATGGTCTAAATAAAATAATTGGTTAAGTCCATAATTCATAACGTATTCTCGAGTGAAAAATTCATCTCATCTGAATAAAGAGAGAAATCTTCACAGATTAAGCTCTGTTTACAAGCAAAAAAAATTCTAAAGAAATATGGGACAAAAGGAGATGGACTTTTACACTGGAGGAAGAGTTATTATGAATTATGGACTCTTATGATGGATTTGTTTCTTCCAAACAAGCAGCTTTTCACTTCACAAGATCTTTACTGGAAGATTGGAGTGGTGTGGATTACTTGTGTATTATTGTGAGGTTTGTATCAGCTGATTGGACTCTCATTCTGACGGCACCCATTCACTGCAGAGGAATCCACTGGTGAGCAAGTGATGTAATGCTAAACTACTCCAAATTTGTTCAGATGAAGAAACAAACTCATCTAATTTTCATTTATGGGTGAATTATTCCTTTGGTGTATACAGTTGGTGTTTTAATGTATATCATTAACACTGCAAGGCATTCAAAATGCACTATTTATATATTTTAGGACAGGAACAATCAATCAGAATCAGAAGAGTTTATTGCCAAGTGTGTTTACACACACAAGGAATTTGTCTTGGTGTTAGGAGTTTCTAGTACAGAAGTACAAACATAGTGCAGACAACATATAATCAAGGTAATAAAAACACTAATAATGTAGAGAATAGACAATAAATTATATAAATAACAACAGTAATAAAAAATATACAGAAAATAAAAATGTCCATAGACAGATCTGTGAATGTGTCCTATGTACAGATGAAGGTTTGATGAGTTATTTACAGATGTACAGTACTGGGGTGTTTTATGTGTTGTTCAGGTGGAATATGGCTTGGGGTAAAAACAGTTCTTGTGTCTGGCTGTTTTGGTGCTCCGTGATCTGTAGCGCCGGCCAGAGGGCAACAGTTCAAAGAGAGAGTGAGCTGGGTGTGAGGGGTCCAGAGTGGCTTTCTTAGCCCTTTTCCTCACTCTGGAGATATAAAGTTCTTGGAGGTTGGGTTGAGGGGCAATGATAATCCTCTCAGAAGTCCTGACTGTCAGTTGTAGTCTTCTGATGTCTGTTTAGGTAGCTGAACCAAACCAAACAGTTATAGATGAACACAGGACAGACTCGATGATGGCAGAGTAGAACCGTTTCAGCAGCTCCTGTGGCAGGTTGTAACTTCCTCAGCTGGCGGAGGACATACAGCCTCTGCTGGGCCTTTTTCACAATAGAGTCAATGTGATTGTCCCACTTCAGGTCCTGAGAGATGGTGGTTCCCAGGAATCTGAATGACTCTACTGCAGCCACAGTGCTGTTCATGATGGTGAGTGGGGAGAGTGCAGGGGGGTTTCTCCTGAAGTCCACTATCATCTCCACAGTTTTGAGAGTGTTTAGCTCCAGGTTGTTAAGGCTGCACCAGACAGCCAGCTGCTCCACCTCCTGTCTGTAAGCAGACTCGTCTCCGTCCTTGATGAGGCCGATGACTGTAGTGTCATCTGCAAACTTCAGGAGCTTTACAGAGGGTTCTTTAGATGTGCAGTCATTTGTGTAGAAGGAGAAGAGCAGCGGGGAGAGAACACATCCCTGAGGGGCGCCAGTGCTGATGATGATAGTCCTGGATGTGAGTTTGCCCAGCCTCACTAGCTGCTGCCTGTCTGTCAGGAAGCTGGTGATCCACTGACAGATGGAGATGGGTACAGAGAGCTGTGTCAGTTTGTCTGAGAGAAGGTCAGCATTTGCATTTGAATCATGCATTTTATAAGCGTTTCAAAATGTTAGAAACAAAGTCATGGAAACCTGGAAATTATAAAAAAAAGTGTGATTTGTATAATACATTTAAATTAATATATTAAAATCTAATGGAAAAATCATTGATAAGTAATGCATTTCTTTAATGAAATTTTTTTAGCACTTAAATAGCACTTTAATTACATTTTTTTACATGTTTGGTTTAATGCTCTTTTGTTGGTTTTTATTGCTAGATTGTCCACATTTGTTAGTCGCTTTCGATAAAAGCATCTGCTAAATGACTAAATATAAATGTAATTGGACAGGAAAATTAGTAAAAGCTTTAAAAATCATCACATTGTTATAATGAGCAATTTTTATTTTTTAATAGTATTGAAAATCATGGAAAATCATAGGAACCCTGTGGAAATCTTAAGTTTGGACTGTTTCTGTTTGACATGTTTTTGTCATTTTGCACATTATCGTCAAATAATATTGAGTGAAATGGACTATAACAAATTAATATGTGACATATTGACAAAATTAATATTTTCACTGAAAGTTAAAATACTGAAGCAAAATTTTTTTGTAAAATCAACAATGAGAACATCAAACATTTCAAAGCCCTTTGTTGTAAACATCCCTCTTACATTTAAAAAAAAATGTGTTCTCAAACACTTCACATAGACGCTTAGCCCACTAGCACGCACCCCCAATATGGCTTTTGTGCGCGCGGGAATGTGAACTATTTGGTAACAGGGCGGAGGACGAGGCCTTTACCACAGATGCCCTTTAAAGTGGTTAAGCTGGTACAACTAAAACCTCTTTAGACCTTTGGGCGCTTATGGTTTAAATAGTCTTAAAGGGCATTTCCTGCTTAAAATCAGTACTTTTTTCAATTTTCTTTGTTAATACACTTTGTGCACAGTTCATCATTGCACGTTATTTAAAAAAAGTAATCTAAAAAACGTTCCTTTACCGATGACATCACCAAGACCTCTTATCTTTAAGCCCCTCCCCCTTCTCTATACTCTGCTGTAAACAAAGGCCATAATAAACAAACAAATGGTCCCCTTCCTCTTTTTGAAGTGCATTCTTTCATTGGATGTGCTGTAACTGGGCCAAATTTGTTGTACGGCTTGTTATCTGAGTGACCTGCATATTTATTTTCCTCTTTCTCTCTCTCTCTCACCGATACACACACTTGCGTCTTGGCCGACCCTCAAATATGTAGTGTCTCATCTTCGTCTAGGCAGGCTGTAGCAAACCCCGGAAAGCAGTTTGTGGGAACATCCTGATGGTTGCCTGCTTACCCAGACCCCATCAGAGGGTCTTAGATTTACCTCTAACCTCACTTGTTGCTTTCCTTGGTGGTCTGGACTCCTTCCAAATTGGCTCTGCAATTAAACTGTACACATCAAAGCTGTTGGAAAGTTGTTTATGAGCTTTGATGCTGGAACAGAGCGCCACATGCACAACATTTGACGCAATCAAGCGAGTAAATCTCTGCGAATCGATTATAGATTACTGCTGCTTTGTGACAAACCACCTGTCAGTGTGACACAGGGATAAAATAAACAGCTGTCAGAGGAAATTAATATGGATTATGGCATGAGCTCACCCAGTGGAGCTGTGCTGAAGTTAGAGAACTGAAAAACTACCTGCTGTTTTTGGAGAAATTATTTGGTGGGAAATTTGTTTACATGTAAATCAATTCTTGCACGTTTAATATAGGGGTGGGAGAAAAAATTGATGCATGATCGCGATTCTCTCTCCAACAATTCTGGAACGATTCTGAGCGTAGTTTTTAACCAGATGTGCGATGACGCTGAGTTTGCTTTAGAAACACCCGTATTCTGCCTGCTTCCAATTCCTCACACATACACCACTCGAAACTTCCGTAAAATAATCTTTCATAAATTTCGGAAAGGTTGAAGCGAATGACAAGGACATTCAGGGGCTTCATTGCACAGGATGCGTTGTGAGAGACGTGCGCTTTGTTTGATGTTACACTTGAAGTGTGCGGACTGGTCCGTCTGTATTTTCCTTACAAATGCTCTACGAAGTCATCATTTATGTGGTTTGGAATGCAGTGGACTTATATATTTAAAATACTTCTCACAAACAGAAGGCTGCTTTCAATTTTAAATGCTGAGGCGCGCTTTGTTTGTGTCATGCGGCTGTGTGCGACTCCGTGTAAGTGGTTTAATGCACTTGCGTCTCAAAATGGTTTTATGACGCAAAATGAATGTAAACACAGCCAGTTATGTCTTAAGGGATTAAACGGACAGGACGAACCACATTACTTCTTATATTTCAAAAGAGATCAGTGCGTGAACAGCTTAATAGATCCCCCGCTGTCTATGATGTCATAGTAAAAAAACAACAGTAAAGATGAAGAAAAATCATTCACAGTTCTTGAATGGAAGACGTTCAGATAATCTTAAATTCTGAAAGCACACTTTGTTTGTTGTTTTTATATGTTTATATGCTCCTCTTTATTATTTGCTACTTGCTTGTATGTTTTGAAGTTATTAGGTTAAAATTCTTAACATACAGCTGTTTTAATTTGTTTTTATTTTAAAAAGTAGGCCTGCTTAATTACTTATGTAAGGATATGTAAATTAAGAATTTTAAGATTCTCAAGTTGGTAAACTAATGAATTAATAAAGGGGGGGGGTAGATCAAGAATCGTTCTGGAATCGGATCGTGACTCTCAGAATCGGATCGGATCATGAGGTGACTAAAAATTCCCACCCCTAGTTTAATATCATGTTCCATTTTTTTAAGCTAAATTTTAAATATAATTTTATCTTAAAAAACAACAACTTAAATCTATATCGCAACCTGCATAAAGACGTTATGTATTTCATATATTAATCTCAATTAGTCGCAGCTGTGATTCGATCTTTCATCCATTTCTTTTATTGTAGCCACACCCACAGTAAAATTGAGTAGCCACACCCACAGTGAGCTCCTATTGGTCCAAATTCCTGCTCCACATAGCTGTGTATTAAAGATCAAATATAATTGGCTGTGATTGTTGTGTTGTACAGCGTTTTTCTTTTAAGACTTGGACACTTGTCATATTTAAGTTGGACAGAAAGTCAAAAACAGCTATGAAAAAGAATATAATTTTAGAATAAAATATAAAAATCTAATTTTGTTAAATTATATATTTTAATAACATTATTAAAAGTAGAAATGAACCTTGGTGAGAAAAACTAATAAATACTTACATACATACCATATATTTGGATTTCAAGCAGACACTGTGGATAAACATAAAATATCATGATTACTTTATAAAACATTAAACTTTATAACATTAGTGGACCTCGGGGAAAAATTCAAGTAAATAAAAATAAATAAGCAGGTAAGGAAGTGGTAAGTAAATTTTAAGTAGATATAAGGGACAAAAATGTAATCTAATGTTTACAAAGAAATAATAATAATAACAATAACAAAAAATATATTTACATTTTTAAAATAGTTTTTAGTGAATTTTAAGTGGACATCATGGACAAAAATAAAATGATAATGATTACAAAATTAAGTTAACTTAAAATAAAAATAATATTTTTTTACTTTATTGACCCATTGCAACCTACTTGATGAGCTAAGAAGCCAGGAAATCACATCCAATGCTTTAAACTATAGTAAAGCTTAATAATTGGTCAAATTCTTCACTTGAATCATTTAATTTGAAGCTGAATGATTTCAGACAGTCGTCTTCTTGCGTCTCACATATGATGCTCAGATCGCCCTGTTGTTATCAACCGCCATCTCTCTGAGGTCACGGCGCTTCTTCCTCTGTGAATTTCAGGATTATTTCAATCGCTCTCATCTGCTGCACAAAACATGTGGTAGTGTTTACAGCCATTTATTCATGAACACACCCCTTCATTTGTTTTATTTAATAGCTTCCATATCGCACATTCGATCGCCACAGATAAAGCTGGTCGAAAATAAAGAGATGTTTCCGGCCAGGAAGCTCTGTTCTCTGTACAGTCCGACAGAATGTCAGCTCTCTTACTCAGAGCTGTTTGAAACTGGTGCTGTTGAGCCATTCAATCATTGGCTCTAATGAGTGCCCTCTTGTGGAGCCGCAGGAAATCGGCCCCTGAGGAGTTTACACTTAGCACCTAAGATGAAAAGCACAGGCTGTGAGTGTCTCGCATCAGGCGGGCTGTGTTTTAAGAGTCTTGGCACTTGAGGGCCGTGCTCTTGAGTACAGTTTGAGCTTTGCACCGTGCAGGTGTACGGTCTGTTCCTTTGGCGTGTGTTGAGGAAGAAATGACTCACTGCTCATACTCTGAAGTGACTCATCCTGCGTTGTCTCCCCCTGCATCACTCCCTCTGCCTTTTTTTTTTTTTAGGAAGTGTTTTCATTTCGACGACTGAGATAAAGTGTAGCCTTCATCTGACCCTTTACTTTCCTCCTGGTTTTCCATCTCTTCTTGTTGTCTTGGTCTTTGTATCAATCTGTACACCTGTCAGCGTTGTATTTGTCTGCTTTCACTGCCTCCATCAATATGGTAAAACGGGACGTATTAAGCCTGGACGAATGACGGGATTTACCGTGCGGCGAGAGATGTGTATCCGCTGACTGACAGTGATTCGATTATATATGGTATCTTAATCAAACAGACACGTAAGAACGTGTTGCTGACAGACCTTTCCATTCAATGTTGTTTCTTTAACGCCAAGAATTCATTTCCATCCAAGATACACTGTCACTATGAACTCCCTATACATCAGGTATTTTACACCGGCTGCAAATATCATAACTCTATACGAATTAATCGGCAAACATTAGACATCATGTTAAATAAATGTGTGTATTTAAATACATTTAATGATACAGGTGCTGGTCATATAATTAGAATATCATCAAAAGTTGATTTATTTCACTAATTCCATTCAAAAAGTGAAACTTGTAATGTATACATTCATTCCACACAGACTGATATATTTCAAGTGTTTATTTCTTTTAATTTTGATGATTATAACTGACAACTAATGAAAACCCCAAATTCAGTATCTCAGAAAATTAGAATATGTACAGAATCTTAGTTGGGGCTCCTTTTGCCACTGCAGCAATGCGGCGTGGCATGGAGTCGATCAGTCTGTGGCACTGCTCAGGTTGCTCCTATGTTGTATTTATACCATCTCCATAAAGTTGGTCAGCAGCAGGAAGCATTAACATCTCTAGTAAACATATAAAAAAGAAAAAATTCAGACTAAAAAATTTATCAAACTTTGGACCACTCATGTCTTTTTAAACATAAAAAAAAGCTAAATATGGGTTTTGTTTCACAATCTCCAGGGTGTTATCCCTATTTGTACACTTTTTTCTACTTAATTGGCATGTACTATATGTCAATGGTCAATTAAAGTCTTGTATTGTGTAGTATGTATTGTGTGTTAATTAACGTGTCTTCAATATTGAATCACAATATTCTAATTTTCTGAGATACTGAACATTAGTTGTCACTTATAATCATCAAAATAAAAAAATAAACACTTGAAATATATCAGTCTGTGTGGAATGAATGTATACATTATACAAGTTTCACTTTTTGAATGGAATTAGTGAAATAAATCAACTTTTTGATGATATAATTATATGACAGCATATATATATGTGTATATACATATATATACACATACACAATAAAATTGCAGAAAATACAAACTTAGATGACCTTGCTTAAAAATAAAGTTTTAGTTTTTTAATTTACTTTTAATTCTTATTTATTTATTTACCCAATTGCCCATATGCTGACCAATAATGTAATGTAAAAAACTATTGTAATATATTTCAAAATGTCATTTTTTATTCCTGTGATGCAAAGCTGAATTTCCAAGTCATTGTTCCAGTCCGATTTTTTTGCTCTGACACGTTTTGAAATACATTTTAGAAATTTCACAAAGATTGTTGATTGCCTCAGTTTACACAAGGCTCCCCAGTTTTTTTAATCTTACAATTAATAAAATTCATAATTCACTGCATAAAATAAATTGCAGTTCAAAATGTTTACAGTCATAAAAATCAGGTCGACATGGTAAAATGAGCTCTAATATTTCATCCAGCGGTGTGAATTTGAGGTCGAACAGATGGAGGAAATGTTCAGAAAACCTGTTTGAAGCAATCATTTTTGCAGTTTCATTTGGTTTTCTAATGACACAAAACTGACACATTCACTGTTTTTAAATCTCAGGCTGAAGATCTGACTCCAGCGCTGCAGGCGGAGATGGGCGTGAAGGAGGAAATTCAGCTCCAGCAAGCCGAGAACGGAGAGGTGGTTCAGATCCAGATGTCAGGCACTTGAGCCGCTCTTGCAAACTTGTCACGTGTGTGTAAACAAAGACATTCGGCTAAAGCATCAAGGAGAGGGCAAACTCGAGGAGTGTGGCCACTCAAACTGAAATTATCTACCAAAACCACCGCTGTCAGTCAACAATTTTCGACTAATTCCAAGTAAAACAAATGCAATTTGTCGTAACATGTCAGCTCTAATGGAAACTACTGGCTGTCCCACCAAAAACAGTCACAGAAATGTAAGAAAAGAACAGAAGGCTTTTTCCTCTCCGGTCTATCTGAAGTACCTCATATGCAAGGAACAAGCATGTTTGACTGAAGATTCGAGCAGACGGTCGAGTTACTGTTTAAACCGGTCACAAGTGTAATTTTGAATACATGAGCATCACACTTTGTAGACTTTTGCTTATATGATATTTAAAAAAAGCAGCTGTGTAAAATATATTATAATCCGAGATTTTTCCGTTTTGCAATCTTTTTGTGAATTTTGTGTGCGTGTGTGTTTGTATTGTTGAAGATCTGCGGGTTTATTTGAGGGCCACCTGTCTTGATTCATCAGTTTCAATGTGTTTTCATATTGGTTAGTCTAAATGTTTTTTGTTTCTTATAACATTATTGTACAGAAAAAAATAAACTACTGGAAGTTTTGTGGAGCTTTTGTAGCGCGGTTTACAAATATACAGGAAAATGACGACAGTGAACAATAAACGATATACTTTTTCATTTATATATAAATATATATACATATATTTGTGTATGAAGGATTTGTTCAGACTGAATAAATTACCTTTGTTTTGAAATACAGTGTTTCGAGTGACAAATGACAATCTGCCAGACATCATCAGCAAAATTTCTGCAAAAAGTCATTGTCAATAATATGTTGATGTATTAAAGCACAGCTCACATAGACGTCAAACTGGAAGCAATCACAGTTTTTAACATCTTGATTCATTTGATTTCCAAATGTCAAAATAGGTTTTTAAATTTATTTTTGAAATTTTGTATTTTGTTAAATGAAATTAGATTAGTGGTCAACAAATAAGATGTTTCAGTAGTTGATTGTTAAATTATTACCCCAAATATGTGATAATAGCCTTACAAAGTACACAGTTATTTATTGTTACATACTCTAACCTTAAATCTGTCAATTTTTCCACCCCGTCACAGGAACTTTGATAGACATGGGCCTATAACTTAAATAGATAAATGAGTTAATTCTGACTCCGTTTCACGGTTCCTTTAAATGTTAATTTAAAACTCAATGCTAATTCTCTTTCAAAACATGTTTTGTGTCAACCCTGTCGCATTAAAAATATTGCGGGGTTGAAGATTTGTGCAAAATATTGAATAATGTCATTATTTTTGTCCTTCGTTGTGTGAAAAAAAATCAGTGATCAACTTCTTGCTGGAAAAATATTTTTCTTCTTGCACAGAGTTGAACTTTAGAGCTTGACAGGTCCCATATTAGCCTAACAGATGTATCAAACAGATGTATGAGAATACAGAGTTTAAAAAATAACCATTCAGTCAAAAAATTATGCTAATCTCTTGAATATAATGTGAAGAATGTTTCTGAACTTAAATGACACAAGATAACAGGGTTGAACAGTTTTTTTTAGAATAAAATTATCAAATTCAATAAATGAAAAAATAA
Organism: Ptychobarbus kaznakovi; assembly: GCA_027422405.1. Taxonomy (NCBI): domain Eukaryota; kingdom Metazoa; phylum Chordata; class Actinopteri; order Cypriniformes; family Cyprinidae; genus Ptychobarbus; species Ptychobarbus kaznakovi. The sequence continues at coordinate 28,471,045 of CM049796.1, read as the reverse complement.
TAAAAAATATAACTTGAATAGATAACCAGAATAGAGTAAATTCAGTTTCAGTGTTCCTTGTAATTATGATTTGAAACAAAATGCTATTTTTCTTTCAAAACGTGCTTTGTCAACTTTGTTATATTCAAAATATTGCAGGGTTGATTTTGCTGTGCAAAATGTTCAATAAAGTCATTATTTTTGTGATTTGTGTAAAAAGAACAATATTTTCCCAGGAAAAGGTTGATCACTACATTTGTTATTTTTTTGAGCTCGACAGGTCCAATATAAGCCTAACCAAAATGAAACAGGTATATGAGAATAAATATGTAAAAGAGACTTACCTCTGTTTAAACTATGAGGTCAAAACAATTATACCAATCTCTCAAATATAGTGTCAAGAACATTTCTAAAATAAAATATAACATAACAAGGTTGAACAGGGTTTTTAGAATAGAATTATGAAAAAAAATATGATCAGTGGTCAACAAGTAGTTGGCTTTAAATAGCGGATTCTTAAATTATTACCCCCTAATTAAAAAAAACCTAATTAAAAACTTTTACAAAATACCAGTAGTAACAGTATCTATTGTTGTTAAATTTCACTTTAAAGCTCTCATTTTTCAACCCCTTCACAGAAACTACAATTTGAACAGATAATCAGAAATGAGTTAACTTTAGTCTGCTTCAGTGTTCCTTGTAATTATAATGAAATAAATGCAGTTTGTTTTTAAAAACATGTTTTGCATCAACCCTGTTACATGCAAAATATTGCAGAGTTCAATTAAAGGGATAGTTCACACAAAGATGAAAATTAGCCAAATATTTACTCACCCTCAAGGCATCCTAGGCATGTCTGATATTCCTCTTTCAGACGAACACATTCGGAGTTATATTCCACCGTGTCCTGTCTGTTCCAATCTGTATAATTTGGCCGTGCGTATGACGTAATGCCACAAAAGTTCATGGTCGGTAAACTCTCAAACAAATATGGCTGTGCAAAAAAACTCAAGTGTCCTTTTGCCTTATATCGAAATCCTCCAACATTTTTCACTAAGAATCTTCGTTTTGTAGTAATAGTTTGTGACAGGTTGCGCCTTTCGCGGCGTTACGTCATACGCTCGACCACCTTGTTGGGAACGCGCCTGCTTGAGAGACCGGAAGCTGGACTAAACGGTTTATAAAGTTTTAAGAAACAACATTTTTCTTAAACTAACACATAGTTTCGCTTCAGAAGTCCTTTGTTAACACCCCGGAGCCGTGTGGAGTAGTTTTGTGATGGATGAATACTTTTTTTTTCGGATTCAGAAACGGGCACCATTCACTGCAATTATACAGATTGGAACAGACAGGACAAGGTGGAATATAACTCCGAATGTGTTCGTCTGAAAGAGGAATATCAGATACGCCTAGGATGCCTTGAGGGTGAGTAAATCTTTGGCTAATTTTCATTTTTGGGTGAACTATCCCTTTAAGTCATTATTCTTGTGCTTTGTGCAATAAGAACAATATTTTTCCAGCAAAAAGTTGATCACTATGATTTTTTTCCCCACAACAGAGTTGAATGTTTGAACTCGACGGGTCCAATATAAGCCTAACCAAAATGAACCACAGCTGTACAAGAATACAGATGTAAAAGAAACCTACCTCTGTTTAAACCATGAGGTCAAAAATGATGCCAAACTCTCAAATACAGTGTCAAGAACATTTTTAAACTAAAATATCACAATATAACAGGGTTGAACAGTTTTTTTCCCCAAATAAAATGTGAAAAAATACTTTAAAAAATCAGATTAGTGGTCAACAAAAAAATTAGTTAATTAGCTGATTCTTAAAGTATTACCCCAAATAAAAGATGTGATCGCTTTACAAAGCAAAAGCCAAGAACATTTTTAAACTGTCATAACAGAACAGGGTTGAAGATGATTTTTTTTTATAAGCTAATGAAAAAAGGACAACACTTCTGTTGAATTTTGAGTTTTTTTATGTAACCGTGATTAATGTGATTGTTCAAATTAGTTGATATTTAAAGAAAAATAACATTAAAATAAAAAAAACTTTTATCATAACACTTATTTTTCTCAACAATCTAAACAAAAAACGATTACATTATCCCAGTAAGTTATGGAGATACTTGGCACAAGTTTAGTTTCCTGACAACGGCCAATATACTGCACAGTATTCAAAGCAGATCTGTTCCAAACAAAGCCATCATGCACACACATTATTGCAAATTAAGCGTCAGTGTTGATTTAGTGTTGAGCCACTGAGCACTCATCACATGCATTGTGGTTTAATGATTGCAAGCTAATGAATGGGAGTGATTAGAAGCAAGCGGCAATGCATTCGGTTGCTATGTTTGTTTCAGTTGACCAGAACACTGTAGTGAGAGTCATGAGACTCATGTTTTGGTTTATTAGATCACCACATATTCTCTCTTGAGCCCCCCAAAACTCCTACTCTGACTCCCTCATCTCTAATGGGAACGAGTCAACCTCTCCCCCGTTCCGAACAAACATGGATGGAATATCCCAGATTCTAACAGTCTGGACTTTAAGGCCTCTAGTCAGGCAACACTGGGACTTTTGTTATGGCAATAGCCAGGCAACACTACGACTTTTGTGCTAACTGGCAATCCTCTCCCGCTGCTGTGGGTTTTACGAGTTCAGCTAACTCATCCTCTCCCGCTGCAGTGGGTTTTCATCAGATTATATCAATAAGGCAGGGTCGAGGACAATAATAAAAAAGTGTTTTGTTGAGTTTTCCCACGCATGCTGTGACATAATGGTGTATTTTGGAAGCATCCTGTACAATCGTTGATAAAACATCTCTCTATTTCCTTTTGTTTTCTTTTAGTCTCAAAGTCTCCTATTACACGTCTTCTGTACGCCATCCATCCATCTCTCTTAAGGAATCTATCGCTTCATCTTTTTCCTCTGATTTCTGGTTCTCTCACTTGTTCTCATCCTCCCACTCTTTTCTCGGGTGGTGTCTGGTGTGTGTTTTTTTGCCTTTCCTCCTCCTTTGCTACCAGTCTGTATTGGTTTTGTCAGAATTTGGGCTGCGGTGTCCCTGTAGCCCTTCTAAATTCCAACTCTGACTCCCTTTTCTCCAATAGAACTTAGTTGGCCTCTCCTCCGTTTCAGAAGATAGATGAAATGGCCTAGAATATAACCTTCTGGGGGATTTAGATGTTAAACCCAGACTGAGGGCCAGTCTTTTGTGGTGAAAAGACAGATTTGGTTGTCACTTTGCTTTCATGCAACCATCATATCTTTATGAATTAGATGTCCTTATCCTCTTGTTTCTAATCAAAATTTCTTGGAATACTATTTTAACTGGTAATTATTTCATAGCCCCCCAGTGTCCTCACTATCACTTAACACCCTTTTATTCCAATTATTATTTATAACAAAAGCCAGGTCCTTAGTGACATCATCACCCAGACCAGGATGTGACATCATTGTTAATGGGAAAACAACAGCACTAACTTTAGGGAGTATTAGTATGATTTAAGCTATATAGTGTTATATAGTGTTGATTTAAGCTACAGTATATAATGTTATGAAATTACTCTTTGTCTCACTCCTAAACCTTCCACACTGTTTGATAAAATTGCAGTAATTTGTCAAGTCAAGTTACCTTTATTTATATATAGTGCTTCATAACATACCGATTGTGTGATTGTAGCTTTAAAGTGTTAAACATGAAAATAATGTTTCAGTGATGCAAAATTCAATTCAGCTGTAAAGCAGCTCTAAAAAGAGAACAATATGAGTCAATTATTCAGTTAAAGTCAGTTCATTGTTGATTCAGTTTAAAAACTGTCTAAAGTTCATCAATTATGGATTGAGTTCAATTCATCTAAAAAGCAGCTCTGGGGAAAACATTAATATCATCAGCCAGCTCAGATCAGTTCTCATATCATGGTTTCCATCCTGTTACAATCATTTATGAACATTTAATACAAACTTACAATTTCCACTGTACAATTTATCCTGTTTCCTGTAGATCATCCTGTTATCCTGTCCATCCTGTTAGGAATCCTATTTTAGTTTCATTTGTATTTCCATTCTGGTAGGAATCCTGTATTTTTTAATCCTGTTATCCTGTACGATTTTTTATTCATCCTGTTTTTTTCCATCCTGTTATTTTTTATTCCCACCCTGTTACATTCCATCCTGTTTGGAATTATATTAGTTTCCTTTTTATTTCCACCCTAATAGGAATCCTATACATTTTTTTTATTTCCATCCTGTTACTGTTCTGTCCTGTCAGGAATCCTATAGATTTTGTTCATGCTGTTTTTTCCACCTGTTTTTTTTCAACCCTGTTATATTCCATCCTTTTAGAAATCCTTTTGATTTTTTTCATGCTGTTTTCCTTTCAGGAATTCCATTAATTTATTTTATCTCTTATCATGTTAATGATTGTTACTTTCATTGTTTCCATCCTGTTATGAATCCTGTTAAAGTTTGTACAAAGTCTGCGCTGATAGCCTTGTGGGCAGTGCAATGACATATAAATCTGTTGTGTTTTGGGCATCCTGAGTTCGAATCCCAGCTCGAGGACCTTTCCATATCCTGCCCCCTCTCTCTCCCCCACTTCACTTCTTTTCTGCTCTATACTATCCTGTTGTAATAAAGGCAAAATACCTAAAAAAAACAGTTTCTACATAATTGTTCTTATTTTTCTAAGTAATTGTAACACATTTATATAATGTTATACTTATATAAATGTAATAATTATAACACATTTATTTGTTTAAAGGTAAACCATGAATAGACGACATGTACTCTAGTATTATCTTTGTTGGCCTGACCTACATGTCCTCTGAAATTTTCTTTTTAGGTTTTATCTAATGCAGAGAAACTATGTTTCCCCAAGTCAAAACATGAAAGCGTTCTGTCTCCAAGATATTAAATCAGCACTTGTTGATCTGATAGCTAAGTGCGAGACGCCCAAGCAGCCTGGCAGACATACAGCAAACAGGAGACAAGGTCATATTTTATGACCCTAATGTTGCGCAGTGGCATATTTTATGTCTCTGACTCCATGGGTTCAAGTTTTTTGTATGATAATTCAAGTGAGCTCATGCTTTTGTGTGTGGACTCATGCCTGATGTGAATTTACAGGTTTCTTTCATTTACAGGACCTTCTGAGCAGAACGCAGATTTACGTGCTCGCAACCATGACCTACATCAGTGATTTCTCAACCCATTTATCACATTATCTTCTAATAGGATTAGAGCTTATGTTAAAAACTGATTAATGGTCAAAAATGATTATGTTGGCCCATTACATAATTTAAGACAGAGCAACCCTCCCAAATATCCCAAAAGACGTAGCTGATATTTGTCCAATTCCTTTTTTTTTTTAGAAAATAACATAAAATTCTACTACTTAATAATGGGAGTAAAATGAAATTAATGTGTAGGTTACATATCATGGAAAAACCTGTCCAACATGGAAAAGCCTTGCCTACCATGAAAAACTACAAACGTAGTCATTTTATTACTAATTTTCAGTTTTATGTTATGACACTTTATCTATTGATAAACGGACATACAGTACACTCGTGATAGGTACAGTTTGCTGGGTATGTGTCTTTTTTAAGGCACACATTTAATAAATCATATATCAGTTTATTTCGGGTTTGAGCGAGTTAAGTAAAACATTTTGAATTCTTTTTTTTTCAAAGCTTAAAATTGTGTTTTTGGGCGGCAGTTATTGGTGGCAGTTAGTATATATATATATATATATATAAGAAGAATCAGTTGGCAATTTCTCGAAATGTGTATAAGAGACACAGATTTCACTATCAAGGCCAAAAGCTTCTTGATCTGATGAAATTGGTGTTTTGTATTAGCATAAAATACCATTATTCATGTAATTTTCCTGTTACGTCACTGTTAACCCATGGCTGTTGCTGGATTTAGTGTAATTGTAATACAATTGTATCTAAATCAATTAAGTCATCAATTTATTTGGCACAGGTAATATATATTTTAGACACCTAAAAGAGTGTCTTTATTTTACAAGTGGCAAAACAATTTGCCTAAAACCAACAGGAAATGCACATTTTAGTAGGTTTTAGATTTAAAAAAATGTTTTGCCTACATAAATCACATTAAGCATTCAAATTTACATTTTGCTTTAATATTTTGCTTTGTGTTAATTTTGGATTACTATGGCAAGTAGTTGCACTGCCATATAACTTGATAAGTGTCCAAATAGCTTTTTTCTAATTCATTCTTTTGAACAGTTCATCTAATGTTTTATCATTTTAAACGAACAAATGTGTGTATTTCTGCTATTTCTCTTTTAACAGTTTGGTATTCTATTATGCAGTGATTTTCATACGTTTTGAGGCCAGTGTTTCATAATAATACATTGTTTCTGCACACGAATGTGTGTGCTGAAGAGTGCAGCTGTGGTCAGGTAGAGGTTAATGGTTCTGCGCTCTGGCGGCGGGGCAGGCGCGGAGCTGCGGCGCTCTTGACGCGGGGATGGAGAGCTCAGAGACGCGCTGCTGCTCCGACAGGATCCCGCGGCCGAGGCTGATCTTTCCCTGCTGCTTTCTCCGCTCTTCTGCGCCGAAGCTTTAAATCACGGGTGAGTCCGCTGCTTCTTCCGACATACTCAGCGCGTGACGGCTCCGGTGAGACGTCACAGTAACGTAAAGCGCGTGTGAACGTAACGCGTAGTCTATACGATCATCTGACAGGTTCATTGAACAGCATCCAGCGCATGACAGCTCGATTATTAGTCCTCTAGGAGTTCAGTAAGTTATGTAAGAGTGAAGATGAGTAAGTTAAACTGCTTTTAAGCACTCAGTGATTGATTAGCTTGTCAACATACGGATTTGGCTGCATATGAAGAGCAACTTTACAAAATGAACATAACCCGTCATTTACTGCAGTTGTTTTGAAAAAGCTGTGAGTGTTTGATCAACACACTAAAGACTCCATGACGTCACTTCACTTCCTTTCATATCCATCAATAGAGTGCTACAGTGCACGCTTCATTTTCAAACCATCATTTTACATACTCGAAGACATTAATTATTATTTTAGATTATTATTATATTGCATATTATATAATAATAACATTCTTACTTTATAATAGTTAATAACTATATAATATTAACTAATATTATATAAATTATATTATAAGAACAACTATAACAATAATACTTTTTGTTATTATTATTGTTAATAATAAATAAATTAATGACCACATTTAGTAATAATATTTATATTAATTGTTATTATTGTTGTTGTTGTTATTATAGACAATAATAAAAAATAATGACAAAATTATAAAGATGCCATTATTATAATATGAATTATTATTATGTAGACATAATAAATATAATGCATAACAATAACTTATTATTATTATATAGATGTAATAACAGTTATTTTTGCTATTATTGTAAATAATAATAAATAATTACTGATTACATATAATTATAATTATTATTGTAACAGTTATATAGACAATACTAATAACAATGATGACACATATATATATATATATATATATATATATATATATATATAATGTGTCATCATTGTTATTAGCATTGTCTATATAACTGTTACTATAATAATTAAAATTATAATTATTTGTAATCAGTAATTATTTATTATTATTTACAATAATAGCAACATTATTGTAAATAATAAAGAAGTGGCTGGTATTTATTAATTTTGAAAGTGTTTTATTGTTTTTTTCTCCATGGAACAAACTGTCAAGTGTGTTATACACATGCGGCCTGCATGTGTATAAAATAGTTTCCCTAACAAAGTACACAGCATCAACAGTTAATTAACATCCCTTAATAAGCATGATTTGATGTTTTAAAAGCACAGCCAAACCATCAGGTCTGGATGCGGGGGTGGATGAAAGCTGGAGTGATGGAGATCCATGGGATGCTGAGAAACTGAACCAGACCTAAATAAACGCAGAGCGACTGGGACTTTCCCAAACCTGTGCTGAACACAATGTCCTGCAGTTACCCATGTTTACTAGACCGCATCTCCTCGTGTGGATCTATAACTGCCAAGATTATAGATATATATCAGATCAAGATGCATCAGACCTTTTTTGTAATTAGCTTTAAGCAGCTGCTCTCAAGATTTTCCCAGACTGGCCCTGAACCTCAGAAGTCTCAGCATGTCCTGTAGGTAACACTTGAATCCTAACCAAAAGCATGTGTGATGTGTTGTGACTCACTCCACTCATTAACTAAATTGTTTGGGTAGGAATTGTACAGATCAGCTGAACTAAAAAAAGTGTTTATTTATCTTCATTGAAATGGAATAAATCTGAAGATGTGGGGTGTGTTGAGCAATGATCATACAGTTACAGCCGACTGATGAAAGATGAGCACAATAATGAGCTTCGATGGAGGTCTTACTCATAAAGCTTAACAGACTTACACTGCCTTCCGTAAGATTTTTTTTAAAGAAATTAAAACTCGTATTTAGGAAGGATGCATTCAATTCGTTACATGATTTATTTTACATAAATGCTGAACTTTTTATTTATAATTTGGGAAAAATTGTATTAATGCATCTGTTTTCAACATTTACAATAATAATACTTGTTTCATGAGCAGCAAATCAGCATATTAGAATGATTTCTGAAGGATCATGTGACACTGAAGACTGGAGTAATGATGCTGAAAATTCAGCTTTGCATCACAGGAATAAATTAAATTTAATAATATATTAACTTTTTAATATTAATATTGAATTTTTACATAATATTTTAAATAATTTTATAACATAAAATTAAATGAATAAATACAAGAATATATATATATATATATATATACATTTACATTTAGTCATTTTGCAGACGCTTTTATCCAAAGCGACTTACAATTGGGGAATATATAAAGCGATTCATCTTGAAGAGGCAAACAGACACAGGAAGTGCCCCCAACACCAAGTCTCAGGCATTGTTCAAATAAATACAAGCTAGCAAGGGAAGGAGAGAAAGATAAAGAGAAAGATGAAGATATAGAAAAAGGGAAAGTATTTTATTTTTATGTTTTTTTTTTTTATTTTTTTATGATGAAGTCAAGTAGTGTTGAAAGAGATGAGTTTTCAGTTGCTGCTTGAAGATTGACAGGGATCCAGCATTCCGGATGGGGGTGGGAAGATCATTCCACCAGCCAGGAACGGTGAACGAGAATGTTCTGGAGAGTGATTTTGAGCCTCTCTGTGATGGTACCATGAGGCTTCGCTCACTAGCAGATCTCAGACTTTTCTAGGAGGGGATGTAGATTCGTAATAGTGAGTGGAAGTAGGAGGGTGCTGAGCCTGTGATAGTTCTATATGCAAGCATCAGTGTCTTGAACTGGATGCGAGCTGCAACTGGTAGCCAGTGCAAAGAGACAAAGAGAGGTGTAACATGGGCTCTTTTGGGCTCATTGACCAATACCAGTAAGTGCCGCTGCATTCTGAATCATTTGTAGAGGTTTGATTGTGTTTGATGGAAGTCCAGCCAGAAGAGCATTGCAGCAGACCAGCCTAGAAATGACAAGGGCCTGGACAAGAACTTCTGCTGCATGCTGTGTCAGAAAGGGCTGTGCTGATCTTTCTGATGTTGTGAAGTGCAAACCTGCAAGATCGAGCAGTCTTTGCAATGTGCTCTTTGAAGGTCAGCTGATCATCAAAGATTACACCAAGATTTCTGACCGAAGCTGATGGGGTAATTGTTGATGAACCTAACTGAATCGTGAAGTCATGCTGTAGAGTTGGAGTGGCAGGGAAGACAAGAAGCTCAGTCTTTGCCAGGTTGAGCTGTAGGTGATGTTCTTTCATCCATGCCGAGATGTCCGCCAGGCAGCCTGAGATCCAGTGCAGCTACCGTTGGATCATCTGGTCGAAATGAGAGATAGAGCTGTGTGTCATCAGCGTAGAAATGGTAGGAGAAGCCATGTGCCTGTATGATGGGACCCAGTGATGTAGTGTATGTGGAGAAGAGGAGGGGTCCAAGAACCGAGCCCTGGGGAACCCCAGTGACCAATTGATGTGCTTTGGATACCTCCCCTCCCCAGGCCACTTTGAAAGACCGACCAGTGAGATAGGATTCAAACCAGCGAAGTGGAATCCCAGTGATGTCCAGTGATGAGAGGGTGGACAGGAGGATCTGATGATTGACAGTGTCAAAAGCGGCAGATAGATCCAGCAGAATGAGGACTGATGATTTGGAATCGGCTTTTGCAATTCGCAGGGCTTCAGTGACTGAGAGTAGCGCAGTCTCAGTTGAATGGCCACTCCTGAAACCTGACTGTTTAGCGTCCAGTTTGTTGTTCTGTGAAAGAAACAATGAGACCTGGTTGAAGACAACTCGTTCGAGTGTTTTGGCTATGAATGGAAGGAGAGAGACAGGTCTGTAGTTTTCTATAAGAGAAGTGTTTAATGTAGGTTTTTTGAGCAGTGGGGTTAACCCGAGCCTGCTTGAATGCAGTGGGGAAGATGCCTGTGAGGAGAGATGTGTTGATAATGTGTGTGAGTGCTGGTAAGGGTGTGGGAGAGATTGCTTGGAGAAGGTGTGAGGGGATTGGGTCTAGAGGACATGTTGTAGGATGGCTGGAGAGGAGAAGTTTGGATACTTCTGCCTCAGTGAGGGGACAGAAGGAGAAGATGGGAGTTTGAGCAGTGGATCTAGTTGGTTGGAGGTCCTGTGTGAGTGGAGGTGAAAACTGACTACTGATTGTTTTAGTTTTGTCTGTAAAAAAAGTTGCAAAGTCATCAGCTGTTATAGAAGTGGTGGGAGGTGGTGGAGGGGGACAGAGGAGAGAATTAAATGTTCTGAAGAGATTACGCATATCTGGAGCACTGTTGATCTTGTTATGGAAATGTGACGATTTGGCAGTGTGGACTTCAGCTGAGAAAGATGAAAGCAACGATTGATACATACTCAGGTCTGACGGATCGTTTGATTTTTGCATTTTCTCTCTGCCGCTCGGAGTCTGGTCCGATGTTCACGAAGAACATCAGATAACCAGGGGTTAGAAGGGGCAGTCTGTGCTGGCCTGGAGGAGAGAGGACAAATGTCATCTAGACAAGAGGTTAAGGTAGAGCATAAAGTGTCAGTAGCTGCATTCACATCCAGAGATGAGAAATGGGTAGGTGAGGGAAGAGAGGAGGATACTACAGGGAAAGATGGGAGGGAGAAAGGGAGCGTAGGTTTCGTCTAAAAGTAACCGGTAAGGGGGTTGGTGGCACCCGGGTAGCAAAGTGTAATGTAAATTTAATGAAGAAATGGTCAGAGATATGTAGTGGTTGTACCAGAATGTTATCTGCAGTGCAATCGCGTGTGTAAATTAAATCAAGTTGGTTGCCTGATTTGTGAGTGCTAGTAGTGGTAAGGCGTTTGAGATCAAATGAAGCTAGGAGTGAATGAAAGTCTGTAGCATAAGGCTTTTCTAGATGAATGTTGAAATCGCCAAAAACTAAGATTGGAGTGCCATCCTCCATGAAAGAGGACAGCAACCCGTCCAGCTCCTCTAGGAAGGGGGCTATAATTTGGCCAGGGGGACGGTAAATTACCACAATCTGGAGTTTTATAGGAGCTATTACAGTAATCGCATGAGATTCAAATGAGTTGTAATTGCATAGGGGAGAGTGGGTTGAGTATTTCCAATTGTTTGAAATGAGCAGACCAGTGCCCCCGCCCCGGCCGACTTGACGTGGGGTTTGAGAGAAAGATAAATTGTTAGAAAGGGCAGCTGGGGTTGCTGAGTCTTCTGGACGAATCCAGGTCTCAGTCAAGCCCAAGATGCTGAGTGTGGATTGTAAAGAAAAAGTGGAAATGAAGTCTGCTTTGTTGACAGCTGACTGACAATTCCAGAGAGCCATGGAGAAAGAAAGAGGTGTAGTAGAAGATGTAGAGATAGGGCGTAGGTTAGCAGGATTACGTTGCCGTCTGTGTGTGATGTTAGAGCGTGGTCGAGAGACAACCGGAATGGTTTTGAAACACATGATAGAGGTGGAAGGATAGAGGATAGCAAAGGAGAGTGTGTGAGGGAAGATAGAAATGATACTTAAGTGTGTTGCTCTGTGTCGTTGCTCGGTTGAAGTCGCACAGGAAAAATTTGTCGGTCTTTACACTCGTCTGTCTTCACACGAGGAGGCTGAACGCTTCCGCAGACGCTTCCGCGTCAGCGCTCGGACATCAAATAAATACACAGTCTAAGAGGCTAGAGTGAAAACAGCTGTGACCGGCTTCTGATTTGCCCAGCCAATAGACTAACAGAGTGCTAATAGCTCGAGACGAAACTAACACCTTGCCCAAGGAGCAATGGAGGCGCAAATGATTATAATTACCAGTAAGTGCAATCAAAAATATAAACCTCAACGAAAATGCAGACTAAAAAATAGGTAGGAAACGAAGTATTCCTTTCTAGCAGCAAGTAAATAATTTAAACAACAGATCTATGAACAAGTATTACAAACACTTACAAACTGCCGTCCGTTTCTTCTGGTGACTAATCGGCTTCTCCCAACTTAAAGCAGCAACCAAGCAGTTTAAATACTTTAACAGTCGCTGTGACCGGCTTCTGATTTGCCGGATATATAATATTATATGTAAAGATAAATAAATAACAATTGCTTTGTATACATTAAGATATTATACAAAGACATTAAAATATATTACTAATAGAGTAATTCAATTTTAACTTTAGTTGAAAATAGTATACAAGCTTTTTATAAAAACATATTAAATTAACATGAATAGAAAGATTATATTTGAGTAAACTTGGAACATGTACTGGAGACTAAATTTGAAATCGCAGACACTCTTATTTGTCTAATGTCTAATGCCACTAATGTTTTGATTCATAAATTCATAAAATAACATAGAGCAGACACACGATGCTTTCCAAAGATCAAAAATAGCTCCATTCCCTGAACTTGTACTGGCCTTTCTGCAACAGCTCAGAAAGAGATAAAACTCAAGCCAACATTAATACAATTCATTTCAAAGCAAATAATAACCAATGTGGCGGTGTCTGTTTTGTCTCAGCAAGGCTTGAAGACGTTCATAGCTAGTTAATGCAAATCACAGAGATTTAAAGAGCTGAACTGTACAGTATGTTGCATGCAAAGCCAAGGTCACAGGTTTAATTCCCAGGGAACTCATTGCATGTTGCTTTGGATAAAAGTGAATGCCAAATGCGTAAATGTAAATGAGGTTTGATAGAGATTCAGCAGCGGTGCCTTCAAATCATTGTATAAAACTGCACTTAAATGCCTCATTTGCAGAAAACACTGAAGAGCTTTTGCTCTCTGCGTTTTATGGAACCGAAGGAAAGCTGGGTTGTGATCATTCACCAGTCTGCTGCGGTTTATTGATGTAGCACTGGTCGGGTTAACACATCAGGGTTACTGAATTATTCTTGATCGTTTCCGAAAGGCACACTCCAATTGTGCTCTTAACAGCTCTGTTGTTTTCTGATTGTCAATGTGTCAATATCGATAAAAAGCAACCTGGGAATGAATAACAGCAAACATGAGAGCCAAACCAGCGGAAAGGAGACGATGAAATCTGTCAGCCTCCGCAAAACCAAAAAGAACATAAAAAAACAGAAGGACAACAGTTAAAAAATATTGGACAATAAGTTAATGGATTACTGTGAGACTATTGAACCCGTCTGTTCTGACGGGCTCTGGAGAATAGTTTTTAGTATGTCTAAAGCAACCTTCACTAAATCTTCAAATAATAATGAAAAATACAAAAAAAAACTAAACTAAATAATTTTTTTTTTAATATTTATTTATTTATGTGTGTATTTTTTAACCTTTTTTTGCATTTTACAAATTACTAATTCATATTTTTTTTAATCTGTTTAAAAAAATACAACTGATTGTTTCATAATTTATTTTGTTATTTTTTAAGTCTTAACATATTTCAGCTATACTTTTTTTAACAAAGCCCCCCCCCCACACACACACACATTTTTAATTCTCAAATATCATACGTTTTTAGGGAGTCAACATTATTCAAATAATTTAGCATTTAATATTTAACCATATGATTTTGGCAGACAAAAAAAAAATCTGTTTATACAAAGCAGTTTATATAATAATATTTTTTTTTATTAATTTAATAATACCTTAAATTAAATGATTTAAGATAAAATTCAAATGATTTAAGAAAAATAATTCAAATTAAATTCAAATGATATAAGAAAAAAATTCAAAATAAATTCAAACGATTTAAGAAAAAGTTTTTTCTTTATTAAGACATCCAATTTTTCTTTTTAATTTAGTTTTCTTACATTTTAAAAACATGATCATCATAAAAAAATCTGCATTTAAAGAGATAGTTCCCCATCAGTCGGTCACTCTGAGTTCCCCCAGGTTCAAGGGTATCCGGTTCACTTCAATCAAGGCAGCCGATGCCCCTGTCTTGCGAGTGAAAATTGCAGTCCTGCTGGTGAAAGATATGATTGAGCCTGTCCCTCTAGCCAATATGAGGTCAGGGTTTCTCAGCCCTTACCTCATTGTGCCCAAGAAAAGCGGTGGGTTACGACCAATCTTGGATCTGTGAGTTTTGATCTGTGCGCTTCACAAGCTGCCGTTCAAGATGTTGACGCAGAAATGCATTTTCGAGTGCGTCCGTCCCCTAGATTGGTTTGCAGCGATCGACTTGAAGGATGCTCGATTTTATATATCAATCCTCCCACGGCAGGGCATCCCTGCGATTCGCGTTCAAAGATTGGGTATATCAGTACAAGCTCCTGCCTTTCGGGCACCTCAGCCAGTTGGGTTTTCGGGTCAATAGGGGAAAGAGCAAATTTGTGCCAATGCAGAGGATCTCTTTTCTCGGCATGGAATTAGATTCGGTCAGCCAGACAGCACGCCTCACCCAGGAATATGCTCAGTCGTGTTGAAACTCTTTCAGAGGCTCCTGGGGCATGTGGCTGCAACTGCGGAGATAGTTCCGCTGGGCTGCTCCACATGAGACCGCCTCAGCACTGGCTCTATGGCGGAGTCCCGAGGTGGGCGTAGCAATGCGGTGCTCACCGGGTTCAGATTACACCGGCCTGCTACAGAACCTTCAGCCCGTGGACAGATCCCTCGTTCCTTCGGGCAGGAGTGCCCCTGGAGCAGGTATCCAGGCATGCTGTGTTATACACGGATGCCTCGGTCACTGGCTTGGGAGCCACGTACAATGGGCACGCAGTGTCAGGGGTATGGACGGGTCCCCAACTGCGTTGGCATACCAATTGCCTCGAGTTGCTAGCAATACTCCTGACCCTGAGCCGCCTCAGAGGGCACCTTCAAGGCAAGGATGTTCTAGTCCGTACGGACAACACGGCGACTTTTGCGTATACCGGCAATGCTCCCGTCGCATGGTGCAACTCAGCCGCCACCTCCTCTTCTGGAGTCAGAAGCATCCGAGGTCGCTTCCTGCCATCCATATCCCAGGAGTGTTCAATCAGGCGGCCAACGAGCTGTCTCGAGCAGCACTTCCTGGGGAGTGGAGACTCCATACCCAGGCGGTTCAGCTGATTTGGGGACGGTTCGCAGCTGCTCAGGCTGACCTGTTTGCATCTCCAGAAACCACCCACTGCCAGGGGTTCTACTCCCTAACCGAGGCAACGCTCGGCACGGATGCACTGGCACACAGCTGGCCCCTCATTTTAACAGTGGGAGGGACGAAAAAATGGGAAAGGCCAAGGGTGTCAAACTCAGTTCCTGGGGGGTCACAGCCCTGCACAGTTTAGATATAACACTAATTAAACACATCTGATCCAGCTAATCTAATCATTTAGGCTTATTTGAAAACTACATGGTATGTGTGTTGGAGCAGGGTTTGAACTAAACTCTGCAGGGCTGCGGCCCTCCAGGAACTGAGTTTGACACACCTGGGATATGGGCCTATAAATCTCAAACTACTTGTTTTTAATTAAAGGAATCAGTTATTTAGAATAATAACACATTTGGGCTGTCACCAGGCAAATTAAATCATTATCAACTAAATTAATATTTACAATGCAGAGGAAACACAGAAGCTTCATCTGAAGTGGCATAGATGTATTTACACACTGACATGAACGCATTTAGCCAGCAGTTACAAATGCAGAAATAATGTTTTGATAAATTAGACATAAAATGTTGAATACTCGTTTGAAATTATAAAAAAATACAAATAAATCAAAAGACTCTTTAAATGTGAAATAAAACAGCCAAGCCAGTAGGTGTCAGCAAGTCACTGTTAAGTGAGTCATTGCGACTACACCGAATCATTTAAACAGTTGATTCATTCAAGAACGAAACACCAGGCGCATTCGACTTTAAGCGGCGCTGCGCAGAATGGTCAGTCTATGACATCAAAGTACCGCGAGAGCGATAAGAGAGCAGATGGATCCTATGCTTTCGAATGGCTCTCGCGGTACTTTGATGTCACACACTGACCATTCTGCACAGCGCCGCTTAAAGTCGAAAGCGTCTGCCGCCATGTTGCTCAGAGACGCAAAACTGTGTATGGTGGCTGTGTTTGGAATTATTTTTGTTGTCAAAATAGAACAAAAACAGGCAATATGGTGTCTAAAATGCAAGTCTCTTAATGAACTTCTTGTTTTAAAAAAAAAAATCTACAGACCTATGTAATCATGCAGATTTGTGGAGAAAAAAACGGAACTCTTCGTGTGATGTTGATTTACTATATGAAATGATATAAATATATACATTTTCTACCTCTATATCTTCAATTTTGTGATCATTCTAAACGCATTTTAACAGACTGAATCACACATTGAAAGAAAGCACTCCAAATGCATGCAGACTAGTCTAATCTACTAACGTTAGATTTCACAGCACACTGTTTAGAGTGTTTTGTTTGGTTTTTGGCAAAATACTGATAATGTCAAATCGCACATCGTTAAAACAACATTTAATATATTATCGCAGACGATATCGCACACCCTGCCCCACTGTCTTTTTGGCTAATTTGTGCAAAAACTTTTGCTAAACTGTCAAAGCTTCATTTTAACCACCAATGCAGCGATGCAAGTATTTACCTTACCTCTAAATGCTTGCGAAGGGTTGATGTTGAGATTCTATAAGCTGCTGGTTTGGTCTCACTAGGCAAACGCAGCTTACACTGCATAATATAGAATAAATATGACCAGGGGTTCACTTCATTTCCTTCGAGTTCAACTTCAGCAGAATACGACGGGTTTGGTTTTCAGCTGGGTCTGCACCATAATGCCTGTCTTGTCCGTCTGCATCTTTCTTGTGATTTTAGCGCCAGTTTGTTCTTCTGCCCATTATTTGCTGCAGTAGGTTCCAGTGAGGAAATTATTATTATTATTTTTTTATTCAGTAATTAATGTGTTTTAAAATGTAGCGAAGTACAATACTTCAAACTAAATCTACTTAGTAAAAGTAAAATTAGAGATTTAAAAAATTACTTTAAAAAGTAGAAGTACACAAAAAAGCTACTCATTTACAATAACGCGAGTAAATGTAATTCGTTACTTTCCACCTCTGCATTTTAGCCTAAAGTTCATTCACAAATAGGCAGACGTGAAATGTTTACAAACATTATAATAAACACTGTAAACAGCTAGGCTATTTTAGTTTACCTCACTCCACACCAAATCCTTTCCATTTAACAGTATTTAGAAAAAACAAGAATTTAAAAATATTTCTTATATCAGTTGCTAAATGCTCTTTTTTGTCTGAGTGGTTCTTGGAGTAGCATGTCTGTTTGGAATAACGTTCCTATTCCATGGGAAAAGTTATCTTGTTTGTTAAATGCAAGACGAATGCTCATTTGAACTTATTTCTTTGAACTAAAAGTTCATCTGAGCTTGGCAAAGCTGTGTTTAATTTTCTTTCGCCATATCAGTGTTATAGTTACAAATATGATCATGCCAGATGTGGCAGGGGAATCATGCTTCACTTAAAATATTTCATAATTTGGACTCTGCAAATGCCAAAATGTGCAATTGCCAGAAGGTCACGTCAGGGGAACAGCGCCTTTGTCAAAGTGTTTTGCTGTGGCTGGTGTGCTGTGATTAAATTATTATTAATGGAATGTCTTGTAGGCCAAATATTTGTGATTTCTCTGACTTGCTTTTGGGCGCTTCTTACACGCTCTCATTTGTTACAGACAGACAGACACGCAGGGTTGTCCCCCGATGGTGTTGATCTGGGTCAGATCACTCAGATCTCTCCATGCCACCTTTCCCTGCTTCGTTTCACTTCTGCTGCCTGTAAGCAGTCATGGTACAAGTACTGAGAAAGACCCCGACAAACGCAAACGCATGACTGTAAGTGACTGCGACTGGGAGGGATTTAATTAGCAGGTTGGTGCTTTGCAGCCCTAGCGTCAAGGGGGGCTGGGGGGGCTTAGCCCCCCAATGACGTTTTGAAGCCCGCCCTGCAATGATCCATGCAAACGCTTTTTTTCAGTAGACCTAATTCATAAAAATATTTTAAATGGTTTGCTGCATGGATAAAATACGCTACACATGTAAAAAAAAATCGTTTTAGAGAGAAAAAAACATAAGTTGCTTATGTTGCATTTTAGCCTATAGCTAATTCAGAAATAGGCCGACTTGAAATGTTTACAAACATTATAATAAACACTGTAAACAGCTAGGCTATTTTAGTTTACCTCAATCCACACCAAATCCTTTCAATTTAACAGTATTTAGAAAAAACTAGAATTAAAAATATAAGAAGCTAGTCTATAAACCACAAGCCAAAACTAATTAATTTAACAAAGGCTAAAACGAAACTGAAACCAAAGTTGAGTTTCTCATTTGACAAAATGTATTTGAATGCCAAAATATTATTTATGTAGCTACTTCACTGGCGTTCCAATATCCACGTAAAACAAAATATTTTGACAGGTATGGTGATAACGCTTAACGGCACAGATTTGACTAGATATAAAAAAAAAATTCCATATGTTTGACTGACTGTATTTCATTATCATGATGAACAGGCTGCATCATTGTCAAGGTAGCAAAGCTTAACTGTGCGTAATCATATGATTTTTTCCTTCTAACAGTGGAAGCAACTTGCCTACTCCTTTTAGTCACAAAGATAATCGGAATTGTAAAGGTTTGCTTTTATTTGTATATATTCACACCACAAACATATTTTTGTGCTTTAGTAAAATAGGCCTACAGAAAAATAGGATGCTGCTGTCTGCCGTTTCCTTTAGCGCAGCTAAACCGAAACTGTCAGGAGAGAGATGAGGTCGAGGACTCAAGTGCAGAAGAATTAGGGGTTTTAATAATAATGAAACAAAAATGAACAAAAACCACCTCGAGCGGGAAAAAACAAGCAGGCAGGCAGAAGACTGGTGCACAGTCAACATATCACTCTAACAAAGACACACGAAAGACAACGGATCAGCACAGGACTGCAGACACCAGGAGGCTATATAGGAGAAAAATAGGACACAGCTGGAGCCACTGAAACAATGATTAAGTAACAAGATGGGGGGGACAGACAATAGACATGGGAGCACATGGCACCAACAAATAACAAGCCATGTGCTCAACACACAGAGACATCTGGTGGCCAGCCTGGGCACACAGCAGGACCGTGACAGAAACTACTTGTTGCACAGTTTTTTTCTTTTGTTTTCTTAATTTATTATTTAAGTAAATATATATTTCTCGTATAGGCCTATTTATTAGTTATATATATATATATATATATATATATATATATTATAGCCTATATAATCTCCACTCGCAGAAGCGCAGCAGGTGCGTAATGTGATATGATGTCCATGCTAATCCCGGTGTGCTGATGTTTGCTGCTTTTTGCGCATGTAAAATGAATCCCCGGAAAACAAATGTTATAGTAGCCTATTTCTAACAGGTCACAGACACGTATCCTTTACTTTTTAAGTAAATTCTAATTTAAATAATCTTGTCGGTTAACGGTTAATAATCATTGGTAAATAGTTAATAATCAGCCTGCGAGCGTCGGCTGTTGGTTACGAAAAATTACCGAAATTAACATCCCTAATTTTAACCATTTGATACTGACGATCACCGGTGTATTTAGAACATTCACAAATTCAAATGTACCTTCGTGTTTGTCTGGCGCTGAACCAGAAATAGATGCGCTCAGTGCTTTTAGCCTTATATCACAAAGATTCAGTGTTTTCAGCCACATAAAATTTTATTTCAGACATTTAAATTAATTACTAGCAAAAATATTTTTGTTAAATAGTACACACTGATGTTTGTAAGTTTGTTAAATGTGGTGTGTAAGGAAAGCAGCAATAAAAATCCATTAAAATCCAATAATAATAATCCGGAACTGGTGCTTTGGTAATTGGCAGGCCTTTGTATGTGTCTGGGAGACTTTAAACCGACATTATGTACAAATAAAACAGTTTTTGCATTTTCTGGAAAATATCTTGAGTTGCCAATACGCTGCTGGTTGGTAAGTGTTTTTAGTGATATACAGGTGCATCTCAATAAATTAGAATGTCGTGGAAAAGTTCATTTATTTCAGTAATTCAACTCAAATTGTGAAACTTGTGTATTAAATAAATTCAATGCACACAGACTGAAGTAGTTTAAGTCTTTGGTTCTTTTACAGTAATTGTGATGATTTTGGCTCACATTTAACAAAAACCCACCAATTCACTATCTCAACAAACTAAATATGGAGACATGCCAATCAGCTAATCAACTCAAAACACTTGCAAAGGTTTCCTGAGCCTTCAAAATGGTCTCTCAGTTTGGTTCACTAGGCTACACAATCATGGGGAAGACTGCTGATCTGACAGTTGTCCAGAAGACAATCATTGACACCCTTCACAAGGAGGGTAAGCCACAAACATTCATTGCCAAAGAAGCTGGCTGTTCACAGAGTGCTGTATCCAAGCATGTTAAATGTTAATGTTAATGTTGAGTGGAAGGAAAAAGTGTGGAAGAAAAAGATGCACAACCAACCGAGAGAACCGCAGCCTTATGAGGATTGTCAAGTAAAATCGATTCATGAATTTGGGTGAACTTCACAAGGAATGGACTGAGGCTGGGGTCAAGGCATCAAGAGCCACCACACACAGACGTGTCAAGGAATTTGGCTACAGTTGTCGTCAGAGGCGTCTTACCTGGGCTAAGGAGAAGAAGAACTGGACTGTTGCCCAGTGGTCCAAAGTCCTTTTTTCAGATGAGAGCAAGTTTTGTATTTCATTTGGAAACCAAGGTCCTAGAGTCTGGAGGAAGGGTGGAGAAGCTCATAGCCCAAGTTGCTTGAAGTCCAGTGTTAAGTTTCCACAGTCTGTGATGATTTGGGGTGCAATGTCATCTGCTGGTGTTGGTCCATTTTGTTTTTTGAAAATCAACATCACTGCACCCGTTTACCAAGAAATGTTGGAGCATTTCATGCTTCCTTCTGCTGACCAGCTTTTTAAAGATGCTGATTTCATTTTCCAGCAGGATTTGGCACCTGCCCACACTGCCAAAAGCACCAAAAGTTGGTTAAATGACCATGGTGTTGGTGTGCTTGACTGGCCAGCAAACTCCCCAGACCTGAACCCCATAGAGAATATCCATGCCACACCGAATTGAGGCAGTAATTAAAGCAAAAGGAGCCCCTACCAAGTATTGAGTACTTATACAGTAAATTAACATACTTTCCAGAGGGCCAACAATTCACTAAAAAAAAAAAAAATGTTTTTTTTATTGGTCTTATGAAGTATTCTAATTTGTTGAGATAGTGAATTGGTGGGTTTTTTATTAAATGTGAGCCAAAATCATCACTATTAAAATAATAAAATACTTAAACTACTTCAGTCTGTGTGTATTGAATTTATTTAATACATGAGTTTCACAATTTGAGTTGAATTACTGAAATAAATTAACTTTTCCACGACATTCTAATTTATTGAGATGCACCTGTATGTGTTTGCTAGTGTGATATAAGTGGTTGCTAAGTGGCCCCAAAAGAGCCCATTCCCAAGTCTCGATGTGTTTTCTGGGGTCGCTTAAGCCCAAACAGTTGATGGTAGCCATTGACTTCCATAGCATTTTTTCCATAATATGGAAGTTAGTGGCTACCATCAACAGTTTGTTTACTAACATTGCTTCTTCATTGCTTAAGTGTTTTATAAGTGAATTATGTGGTTGCTATGGTGATATAAGTGGTTGCTAAGTGGCCCCAAGTCAGAAGAGCCCATTCCCAAGTCTCAATGTGTTTTCTGGGGTCGCTTAAGCCAAACAGTTGATGGTAGCCATTGACTTCCATAGTATTTTTTCCATAATATGGAAGTCAGAGACTACCATCAACAGTTTGTTTACTAACATTGCTTCTTCATTGCTTAAGTGTTTTATAAGTGAATTATGTGGTTGCTAGGGTGATATAAGTGGTTGCTATGTGGCCCCAAGTCAGAAGAACCCATTCCCAAGTCTCGATGTGTTTTCTGGGGTTGCTTAAGCCCCAACATTTGATGGTAGCCATTGACTTCCATAGTATTTTTTTCCATACTATGGATGTCAATGAATACTGTCAACAATTTGGTTACTAATGCCAACGTCCTTTTAAGACAAGTCAATCAATCTGCAGCCAGCTCAGGCATACAAGTGCAGCTACTATCTCTTTGAATGGGGAATCATAACATTTTCCAAAATTGTTTTGTAAAGCTTATGATTAAATTTCATATTTGAAATCACCAATAAAATCTGACAACAACTGTTGTCAGAGCAGTCATACTGAGCGTTGCATTTTTCCGCATTCAAAACAATACAACTGTCAATGGCTACCATCAATGGTTTGGTAACAATACATTGCTAAAAAGTGTTTTTTAATAAATTATGTGGTTGCTAGGTTGATCTAAGTGGTTGGTTACTGGCCCCATGCCCATTTCTCGGTGTGTTAACTGGAGTCAATTACACCCAAAGTATATGCGATTTTTACACAAACGCTAGGGTATGCATATAGTGCATGTGACAAATTTAGTCATGAGCAAAGTTTGCGTGTAGTGTTTGTGCAAAGCCCAATTTTTCTAACCATTTGAACTTTGTATGCTCTGTATGCAGTTCACACATATGCCTTGATTTTTTTTTGTCGCAAATTAGTTAATCCACAAGTTGGCAACAATGAGGGTGCATTTTTCAAACAACTACGTAACTTGCTGCTTCACAGTACAATACATTGTTGGAGAAACTAACTAGCTAGTCACGACTGTTTCCCAAGAACATGAAACTTTGTCGCACATCCGGCATTCAAGCCACATTGAAATTCTGTCATCATTTATTCATTCTCTTGGCAAATCAAAACCTGTATGTCTTTCTTTCTTCTGTGGAACAGAAATGATGATATTATAAAAAATGCTTTTGTCCATACAATGAAAGCCAGTAGGGTTCAAAACAACACTAGTCCCTTTCATTATAAGGCCAAAACATTGAGTGAAGTTTTGTGTTCTTTAGAAGTCATACAGTTCTGAAACAACATGAGGATAAGCAAATAATGACAGAATTTTCATGTTTACATGTGATTGTCAAGGTAAACATTGTCAGGACTTGCTCTCTATTATGAAATATCTATTAAAGAGATGTTTTCCACTGATATCTAGCAAAACGAGTAGATACTGATCAGATACCGCCTGCTTTTTTGGGGGGGTTGTGGTGGTTCCTCGTACCAAGATGATAAAGTTGGTGATAAATTAAATGAGTGTTCTGCTCTTGACAGTATTGATAAGGGCTGGTGAAAGAAGAAAAGACAGAGAAAGGGTGAATTTATGTACTCGCCGAGCCAAAAACGATGTCCCACTTGGGAGTCCTGACCTCATTTTCCTTAGTCTGGCTATATTTTGTTAAATTGAGCTCATGAACCACTGCCAGACCCGTCTCATGTTTCTCATCATGTGTGAGGACTTCTCCTCTTTCAATGAACTCTATCGCTGGTTAAAAAAAACGTTTGGCATCTCACAACGCTGTGAATTACTGCAGACTTCTTCATTGGCAGCAAAGATGGTACTTGTTGTTTCTCAAGGAAATGTATGAGATTTCCACCAAAAGGGGAGAAATTGTATGCCGTTTTATTTTACTTTTGTGTACTTTTACCAGAATCTACCATAGGTGCTGTAACCTTTGTCCCATGACCTAACATCCCACCCCCCCCCCCCCCCATTGATGTTAGGTCTGATTTATGATTTCTATTTGTTCTGGAAGTATCTTAATGTCATAAAAAGTATCAGTTTTGAAGGAAGTCTTTGCATTCAGTTCTATGGAATAGGAGGAAACACAGCTTAGCCCTTTGAGCCCTGACTAATATGTCTTTAATATACTCCATACCTCTTGCTAACTTGCAAATGCATTCCCCTGTGCCCTTGGGCCGAGTCCAAATATGAAATCTGATCTAATCCATCTTCATGGAACCACTGTGGCCTGTCAATTCATTCATTCTGAGCGTAATGCACTTCCAAGGCATGTTGTGAAGAGGATTACATCTTACGCAAGTCTATAAATCATATGTAACACTGACAATGGACTAAGCGCTGTATTTTTGTTATTTTTGTATGACTGATTATGGAGTTTCTTGGCTCAAACTCTTAGAAGTACAATCAGGTCTAAATACTACGTATGCTTATGTAAGAGAGAAAAGGAACATGAGCCAGAAGTCTAATCTGGGAAGACAGTTGGCTCGCCTGTCCTGAAGTGTCAATAACCCCTCAAGCAATCAAGCCTAAACTAAAAGATTACTTACACTTTGTTATATGGATGTGCAGCCCACTATTAAAGCGATTCAGTCAAAAATTTATTCTGTCTTCATTACTCAGCCTCATGTCATTACAAACCTTTTTGATGTTAATTCATCTACGAATCATTGAAAAAAAGGGAATGAAGTACCTAAAATCCTCCTTTGTTTTTTATTTTGCAAATATTATTTGTGATGTTTGAATATGCGCAAAATAAAATTTGACGCATCATGATAATAAAACTTTGAAATTTACTTTGAAACAATTTTCATTAAGAAATTGCTGATACATTTTCAAAAAAAGTGACTGAAGTAGTATTTTCTTTTAAAACATAAGCCAATAGACCAATCTTTGTTTTAACAACAAAAATATTTTTGTAGTCTGTTGCTCATTTTCTTGATAATTGTTTTGGTCATTTTTTGAGACTGGTAGCATGATCACCATTTAGTTTCACTGTGTGGAAAAGAGCGACATTAACATTCTGCAAAATGTCTATTTTTGTGTTTTATGAAGGAAAAGAGTATTGATTCACAACAGAGACAATAAAAATACGTTTTTATTTGCTTTTTTTATAGAATATCTGGTTTGACATGATTTTCTATGTCCAAAATGTTGATTGGGATTGGGTTTTGTTGGTTAGCATGACCCAGTTTGTCCCTGCTTGTAAATGCCTTAACTACACCCTCAGATTGCAAATTCACAGACCACACACAGTTCAATGACATTCTGATGCATATTGGAAAGTATTTTCTCAATCTGGCAAGCTATAATCTGATTACCTGACATATCTTCTGGGAGTAAGGGTACATAGTTTTTATCAGTCTGCCTGGAAACAGCCATGTTTACGATTTTGATACAACAAGAGCCTCTGAGTATGAAATAATCACTGGATTTGCCATCACATACTTAAGTATATTCAGAGTTTGTTTTGAGGCACTCAGTAACAAATAATCACACCTAAATAAACAACAAAAAGATCTGTGGCTGGTCACTTTTTATTTTTGGGGTTACTCTCTTTAAGCAATGTTGTAAGTATCACATGCTGGGTCTATTTTTTTTTGCAAAGAGCACAGTTTTGGCCTTCTTATAATGCCATGTGCTTCTGTCGTCAATTGCGCAGGAAAATACGCAGAAAAGCTGATCGTTTTACATTCTGCTACACATCACAAAGAAATGTTGTGGAGCAGTAGATGCCAGGGTGGACAATCAGTCCTGGTTGCGCGCCAGGTATTTTAATGCACTGTTTGGCCAAAGGATTTTTTATTCGTACTGGTATGTCCACACATCAGAATTATGGTGCTCATCAACGGAGAAACAAATTGGTTGATAGAAAAGGCCAGCCAAGTTGAGGATCTCGGTGGTTGTTGTAACAATCTCATCTTCATTTTTATTTTCCCATCAGGGATCGTCACAATATCAATATTTAATCTGCCTCTACCGGTGAAATATCACTTTTCTCTACAAAGAAAAAATATATATAATTGATCACATGCTATTATTTAAAAAACTTAATGTATATAAAAAAACTAACAATCAAATTAAAACAATGGCCTCTAGCCTTCAAATACTTTTCAATAAAAGTAAATGTTGCTTCAAGTTTCATAATTGTTTCACATAAACAAACTGCCAGAAATGAAGAAATTAATGCAGAGCAGTGAGTGTTTTTCTGTTTCTTGTCAATGTTGTTTGATTCATATTAAGGAGCTGCTATTTATATTAAGGATGATAAATTGTTTAAATCATTTAATTGCTCACGTGTTCAAGACCTGTTTCAGTTCAACAGGAGAGCTGCGGCTGTATGAAGTGATTCCTACGTACAATATTGACTTTTTTAGCTTCCCCCCAAAATTTTATCGCTATGAAATCAAATTTGCACCCCCATTAATCTACTCCAAGCAGGACGTTTCCTTTAAGAACATTGCCTGTCAGCGCATGGAATTTGCCAACATATATTTTTTTCAAACAGTGGTGAGTAATTTGCTTCATTATTGCATGCATTGTTGTCACTTAAAAGGCTTAACTATAAAATAATGTGTTGATAAATAGCATGCATTAAAAAAAAAACTCTGATGAGCTATCAACATCGAAACTTTACCATCAGTACGCACCTCGCTAGTAAGTACAAACAGAATCAGAATCTGAATGAGCTTTATTGCCAGATACGAGGAATTTGTTTTCGTGACAGAAGCTACCGCAGTGCAACAGAATGACAGTGACAGAACAAAAAACACAGATAATAAAAAGACGAATCAAAAAGAACAAGTAAATAAGGAATAACAATATACAAATAGACAATTGTATGCACATGTATAACAATGGACAGTTTTGTATGTACAGGTATATTATGTGCAATTGAAGAGTAGACTAAGTATGTGTGTTAGATAAATAAGTGTATAAATAGTGTGTGTACCATAATTATTGTCAAGTGTTCATGAGATGGATTGCCTGAGGGAAGAAACTGTTTCTGTGTCTGGTCGTTCTGGTGCTCAGAGCTCTGTAGCGTCGACCAGACGGTAACAGTTCAAAGAGGGAGAGTGCTGGATGTGAGGGGTCCAGAGTGATTTTGACAGCCCTTTTACTCACTCTGGATAAGTACAGTTCCTGGAGAGTGGGGAGGGTTGTACCAATGATTCGCTCAGCAGTCTGGACTACCCTCCGTAGTCTTCTGTGGTCAGATTTGGTAGCTGAGCTGAACCAGACAGTTATTGATGTGCTGATTCAATGATGGCAGAGTATAACTGTTTCAGCAGCTCCTGTGGAAGGTTGAACTTCCTCAGCTGGCGAAGGAAGTACAGTTAACTCCTTAACCTTTGGTCTGTAAGCAGACTCATCATCGTCCTGAATGAGGCCGATCAGTGTAGTGTCATCTGCAAACTTCAGGAGCTTGACAGAGGTGTCTTTAGATGTGCAGTCATTGGTGTTGAGGGAGAAGAGCAGTGGGGAGAGAACACAGCCCTGAGGAGCTCCAGTGCTGGTTGTACGGGTGCTGGATGAGAATTTTCCTAGCCTCACTAGCTGCTGCCTGTCTGTCTAAACAGCGAATGCTGAATGAATCTTTAAAGTGAATAAATTGTTCTAGTTCACTTCCATGCAATGAATTGACTTATATTTTTCGGCCTTCCACAAATATAGGGTAACTGCAAAGAGGCAAACAATAACTTTAGCAATTTGAAAGCCTTGATTCGGTTGAGTCAGTTTTTAACGAATCGGTTAAGTGATTCAGTGACTCGTTCATAAGACGCTTGTCGCCATACTGGCAAACTGCAATAATAGTCACTGAACGAATCACTGAATGAATCCCTAAGAATGTTTCCATCATTAACACGTTACGTGCCAGATTCTGCACCAAGAAGGTTATACTGAGGTAAAATGTTATCTGTCAAATATTAGCCACCCTTATTTTGTCAAATAAGAAACTTTACATTTATACATTTGTCAAATAAGATACTTTAATAAACGAGCATTAATAGTCTACTGTCATTTCAAAAAGAAAACGCTAACGTTACTTTCCGTTGAATGGACACCCAGGGACGTTGGATTCAGACAGTTAAGACTTAAAACAAACCCGAATGAAAAACATTTCCCTCATTATAACTTATTTTCACTTTAATGTAGATGCTGTTTACACAAAATTTTAATTGTGGCCATTTGAATCAAGTGTAAATATCAACAAACACGTCCAAGTTCAAATAGTGATAGTATGTCATATTTAAATAGTGATGATGTTTGTATTTGTAAGGATATTTTGTCTGAGTAATTGTGGGCTGAGTTGAAAAATCTGAAAAAACAATACCCTAATATTAATGACATAATAGACAGTGACAGGTCTACTCCAGTTCACTCAGTAGATACCTGTGTAGAAAACTGTGCAGATACCTTTGCTAGTGGTGGATTTCACATAATGATCTGGGCCGTACTCCACTTTTTAGATCTGCAGTAATAGTTGCCGTAGTTGTGGAAAGCTGTTTCTAACTAGGTATAAGTGGAAGGGTATTAAGCTGTTTGGAGGCCACATGTTAAAATGCGAGGTAGCGTCAACACCTGAGGATATTTGTGAGAAACGCCTGCTGTTCTGTAAGCAGTTACGTAGATGCTCGGAGAAGTCGGACCAGGAACGAATAGTTTTCTCCTCTTATGTCACTCCACACCCCACAAAAGGTCACTTTCAGTCTGTTTTGATGAAAACCTCCCATGATGTAGTCGGCGTGATTGGAGAGAAGTTTTTTTCCCTCTTATGAGATGGTTTAGTTTGGTTGTTTTTAGTTTAGATTATTTTGTACTATATAAAATAAATATGATAAAAGCAAGAAAACACAAAGTCCGAAAACCTATAAGGGCTAATTTAAAGGCTCCACCTTAAAGGAGTAATTCGCAACAAAAATGAACATTTGCTGAAATCACTCACCATCAGGCCATCCAAGTTTGTTTCTTCATCTAAAGAGATTTGGAGAAATGTAGTATTACAGGGAATTACTGCAGTGAATGGGTGCCGTAAGAATGAGAGTCCAAACAGCTGATAAAAACCTTACAATAATCTACACCACTTCAGTCCATAATCTTGTGATGAGAAAAGCTGTGTTTTCATAAACAAATATATCACTGACTCATCTTTAAACCATTGCTCCTGGCTAAAATATGAGTCTATAATTCATAATAATGCTTCCTCCAGTGGAAAAAGTCCATCCGCTGTTTTCCTCTCACAATTATTTTGCTTGTAAATGATGCTTGCTCTTTGCAGATTTCTCTCCTTATTCAGACGAGATGACTTTTTCACAGCAGAAATCAGTGTTGTGAATAAAGGTCTCATTTCAGCCAGAACTTAGGTTTGAAGTAAACAATGTCTTGATGGATTTGTTTCTTACATATATGCAGCTTTTCGCTTCAGATGGTAACTGATGGACTGGAGTGGAGTGGATTATTGTGATGGTTTTTATCAGCTGATTGGACTCTCATTCTGATGGCACCCATTCACTGCAGTGGATCCACTGGTGAACAAGTGATGTAATGCTACATTTCTCCAAATCTGTTCAGATGAAGAAACAAACTCATCTACATCTAGGAATGCCTGAGGATTTCAGCAAATGTTCATTTTTAGGTCAACTATTTCTTTAAGCCTCCACCTAAACAACATTTTCACAAAGTTATAGAAAAAGTAAATACGTACATAAATCTATATGAAAGTACATTAAACTAATAAAAAATGGTGTTTTCAAAAATAAATATCCAAAACCAGAGATATAGGTAAATGTAATAATAAATGTATAATTTAAATATAATAATATAATTATAACAAATATAATGAATTGTATATATTTACAAGAGGTTTAATATTTGCACATATTCAGATTTGAATTGTATATGTTTCTAAAAAAAGATGCATATGCCCTTCTTGAAGGGTTGGAAAGTCTCTTGATATTGAGCATTTTTTTCCAAAGGGAATTTTTTTTTTTTTAGTAAAGCAAAATATTTACAAGAGGGAATTTCTCAGACAAGCAGTTTGTTTCTTTCAAGGAAAGTAGTCTCTCATTGTGATTCCCATTGTTACAGTGTTACAAATCCCAAATTTAGATCCCAGCACATTCATTTCCAAATAGGAACAGAAACTTCCAAACTATGTGACCTCTTTGTGGATCTCGATAAGCAGCAAATTTGTCTTCATACTGCATTCTGTCATGAACAAATGCACAAAATATGCATGCTTCATGCATTGTTTGTGTTGTGTAACCTCTATACGAATGCGATCAGTGATTTGAAAGTTCAGTGTTCTTGAGTTCTTCGCAGCACGTCTCATGACCCAGTTTGATGTCATTATGTTGTTGATCTCTGGACGTAGTGTTCTCTCGGTGCGTCCCGTCTGTGAGGCTGAAGCTCTGTCAGCTCCACTTCAGGGAGAGAATATTGAAACCAGCTCCAGCGTTCTGTCTGGCTCTTGGCATATCCACTATGCGTGCTGATGTGAGACAGATGCATTTAAAGGACGCTTTCAGCTGAGGGGCCATTATGTGATAAATACTCAGACACACGTAAAAAAGGGCTGTCCATTTTAACGTTTTAATTCAGTGCAATTCATTCAAAATGAAACTAATGCATTATAAAATAGGAAGTTAATCATGCATATTTAAAAAAATATATAATAATTTCAATTTATCACCAAAAATCTTGCAGAAGCATATATAGTTTAATGAAAATGTACTACTTAAATTTTCACTGAAAGTAGTACAATCTTGTAGTTTATTATGTCAGATGTTGATTCAGTAACACTCGGACTGGTTCAGTGTGTTCATTCTGTGAAATATGTTAGTGTGATTCACACCGGTAGTGTGTGAGTCATTTCAGTTGATTCACTGAAAGTAAGAGTCATTTATTTGTGAGTTGGACTACACCGGTTGCACTCTTTGTTGTTGATTCACTGAATAGAACTAATTCAATCATTAGCTCGAAAATCTAATTTTTTATTAATTAATCAATATTTTTATTAAATACCCCTGACAGACAAAATCATTAATTACTTATTGTTGCCTGTCAAGAGTATTTAATAGAAATATGTCAATTCCGTAACACTCAGACTAATTTATTGTTTGTTTAATGAATCATTTGGCAGAGTGATTGAGACCATGAATTTTTGGGTTGTCTTAAGTGATTCATTAAAGGAACAACTCATAAGAGTCATTTGGTGGTGAATCCCTACCCTGGTCACACTGTATTTTATATTTGTCTTCATGTCAAATATTTTAGATAAAAACAGTTTTTGCTGTCATAATTTTCTAAATTCCCTAACACAGTATTATTAAATATTTTGTGTGTGTATATATAATATATATATATATATATATTGAAGTTTAATTAAGCATGCAAATGTTTATGCAGACGAGGCAATAGCTGGTGCTAGTAATATGTAAACATGTTTAATATGTTTAAAGGTGAAAAATGCTTTATTTATATGGTACATTACCTGGGATTGCTGAAAATGTGTGTTTTTTTGGCCTTGAATTTAACAATGGGGTTTTGCATCTACATTTAAATTTTATATAATGATATATATGTTTTATATACATAAAATGACATAAAATATACACTACCAGTCAAAAGTGTTTGAACAGTAAGATTTTTATTGTTTTTTAAAGAAGTCTCTTTTGCTCACCAAGCCTGCATTCATTTGATCCAAATTACAGCAGAAACAGTACATTTAGTAAAATTATTTTACAACTGTTTTTTATTTGAATATATTTTAAAATGTAATTTATTACTGTAATTTCAAAGCAAAATTTGTAACATCATTAATCCAGTCACATTATCCTATACAGAAGTATTGATTTCTATCACCCCCCCCAAAATAAATAAATAATAATATATATAGATTGACTCCAAGCTTTTGAACAGCATAATAATGTATAACATGTATAATAATGTTACAAACACCTTTTTATTTCCGATAAATGCTGATTTTTTAATCTTTATATTCATCAAAGAATCCTGAAAAATAAATATTGATGATGATAAAATAAAAAAAAAAAAATCTTGAGCAGCAAATCAGCATATTAAAAGATTTCTGAAGGATCACGTGACACTGAAGGCTAGTAATGATGTTAAAAAATTAGCTTTGCATCACAGGAATAAATTACATTTTAAAATATATTAAAATAGAAATAAGTTATTTTAAACAGTAAAAATATTTCTCAATATTGCTGCTTTTGCTGTATTTTGCATCACATAAATACAGGCTTGGTGAGCAGAAGAGACTTCTTTAAAAAACTTTATAAATCTTACTTTTTCTTTACCTTTTTTGTACATAATTTGTTTGGAATAAATAAATTGAATATACAGTATATAATTGCTGGTTTAAAACTTTTGTTGGTAATAACATTTTATTGAATTATGAATTATAGCTTTAAAATGTTGGTCTTTCCCTATTATAGCTATATTTGCACGACTGGAATTAGCAGTGCTGACGCTATGTGAAGTGGCTTTCTTAAAATGTCAGTAAATACATCCTGCTAGTGGAAATGACCTGTCTAAATTGTAAACAGTGCTAAAGTTAGGCTTCAGGAACCTCTAAAACACAATACGCTACAGCAGTTACAGTGCTGACACTGTAAAAGCACAAGATCAGGCCAGTAAATATGAGACGAACCACCAAAACAACAAGCGCATTGTGCTTTTGAGTTGCTACAACAGATCTAGGTGTGCCAGCAAGAGCAAAACGTTGGATCTAGTTGGGTCTGTACAGCTGCCTCTAGGAAAGTGAGCCGTTACAGCAGGCTTTGTTCATAGCCGTTGCTAGACTAGACAAAAGCGGTGTCATTGAGCTAGAGAATACAATTTAAACATCATTGTCAGCATTTTAGTAATCAATCCACCATGTTCACATGACTCAGAGCTAGACTTCAAAATCAGGAACAGCTTCAAGTGCAAATGAGCATGTCAACATTTCAGCAAACACACTAAAGCGAACCGGCAAAATCCCCTTTCACAGTAAATGACCGACAGAATGGACTGTTTCCCATTGTTTTAAAGAGTTCATGTTGTCCAAAATGCAGTCATGAGACCCTCTTTCCGGTGATGTCAGTGGCTCGTCTGAAAATGTAAACAACACTTCAAATGCAAACAGACTTTTGCTGCTATTGCATGTTGATTTAAAACAAACGGGAATGGGAAAAGGGCGGAAAAGGACAAATCAAAGTGAATGGGGGTTGTTTATGTGCTTGCTAAAATGTTCTAAACTTCTACACAGTTAACAGAAAAAATGTGACTTAAAGGGCTGTGGAAGATAAAAGCTGGGTTGGTGAAAATTATGTTGGTCATGTTTTTTAATAGAACTTTATTGAAAGCCTAAAAGATTATGCTATTATGTGTCATAAACATGAATAGAAAAGTAATTATGTCTGATTCATCAATGATTCATTCTGAGTCTGAACATTTCAATGAATCACTTGATCCAGTTCACAAAAGCTGTCTGAACGATTTGTTCACAAATCAGACTCTAAAGTTTTACCCAATGACTTTATGATCCAGGGTCATATTCCTAGATCATGAATCATACCGACTTCTTTTATGTTTTTGCTTCCACTTTCATTACATTGAAGCAGAATATTCTTCAAAAATTCAGCTTTAATGCACCACATAAACTACATGAGGGTGAATAAATATTTACAGTATATTAATTTTTGGATGGACTACTCTTTAAAAATCCTTCATGCATGACGAGAGCTGGCCTTTCTCGCAGCACAAACATTTCGGGCTGTATGAACGCCACCTGTGTGTACATACAGAGCTGGCATATATAACCAAACTACCGTACTGTAATTGTTCCCAGAGCCTAGGATATGGGAATACTTTTGATCCCTTTTCAGATCAGCAGTGTATTGATGTTTATACTACGGGGCCGTTGAATGCTTGAATCTGATTGGCTGAGGAACGTTTTGAGGCGTGCAATTATTTTCAGGGAAACACACGGCGAACGTAGTTCAAGGCAGCTCTCTTGACCGCATTACATGACCATATCACTTCGCAAAATGATTTCTGTTATTTCAAAGGTCTTACAACAGAAAAATAACCAAAACCCACAACGACACTGGCCAAACAAATAAATACAGTAAACAAAAGGATAAAATCGACAGACCTAGCCATGTTTTTGCCACAAAATTACGTTTTATTATGTACAGAAAGCACATAGCCTACTCTCTCTCTCTCTCTCTCCCGCTCTCGGTCTCTCTGTCACAGACACACATATAGTTTGTACACACCGCAACACAAGCGCTAATGTAGTTAGCACTACTCTGACAATTTTATCAGTAACATAGTTTAAGAACTTAAAAACTACATGACTTCCCACAAGCGAGGTAGCAACAACTGCTCTGTTCGTGAAGAAAATGAACTTAAAGTCTCACTATAGACATTGCTGCCGATCACTGAGGTAACATTCATCTCTCTCTCTTCTCTCTCTCTCATAACTTAGTTATTAACTGCATTAGTCTGCCATCAATGGCTCAAGCGTCCGTTACGGTTTAATATGACGTTTTGGAATTAGCAAGGGAGGTATTTGGATGAGATGGCAATGTCGGCCGACTCATCTGTTGAATTATTAGAAAAATAATGTAATGGCCACTCCGCTTCACGTCGTCACCGCATCACCACGTCGGGTGTACATTATTTTTCGAATAATTCAACGGCCCGTCATCAATTATTCCTTTCGTATAGGAGTGTAATGTCAACATTTTGTAAGGCTTTGTTAATCATGATAATTAAACTGCTGAGTGTTTTTTTTGCTGCTTTAGGCCTGTAATGGACAAGCTTTTCATATTCTTCATAATCTGTGTGGTAGTCAGTTCACAGCAGTGACAAAAGTGAACTTTTCCACTTAGAGGCAATATTTCCATGCACCGTAAACAGATTTTTACCTTTATAAGGGCAAATGCATCATGTAGTATATTTGTACATGAATTAAATTAGAATAAGGTACTAATCGAATTACAGTAAATCGGTATCAACAAAATCTGTTTTTGCACCGTGGGTGCAGAAGCTGTATCTAAAACAGCATTACGTACGCTGTTGTTAAATAGCATAATGCTTTGAGATTAATGTTTTAAAAATAATGTTTTGCACATTGAAATATCAAATAATTAATCTTGCACCAAATAAAACCTGCTTTCAAAAATTATAAAAAGTAATTCAGCAGTACTGCAGTCCCATGACCTTCATCAGCTACCCATGAATTTTTTTTTTAATGAAAATGTTGTATAATTTTTATATTTATTTGATTGCATGTTTTAGTTTCATATTTAACGTACCATTTCATTAAACAGATTTAAAGAAATTATACATTAAATATAAACCTAAAACATGCTGTAGATGGTGACATGTCTTATCAAGGGAGTCATTGATTCATTTATTCAACTGATTTGTTCAAAAAATTCATTCAAAAATTTTTTTTTTCTAAGAATATTAAACAATAATGTTTCTAAAATGTAACAAAAATATTGGCTATTTATTGAACTGTTTTTTAACTGTTAAAAAAATCAACATCACATTCCTAAACGTGCTGATATTTGGGAAAAACAGCATGCTTGCTTGTGCGATATTGCTTATCTTTACTGTGTCATATAGAAATATAAGAAATAAACTTATTCAGGGCATTTTTGCCATTATATATTGCATTTTGTGTTGCATTCCACCATAATGTGGGCTTTTCATAAAAACAACAACTACGATATTATCATAGACAATACATATTGCGCCTCTTGTAGATATGACTAGATTTTTGCATTTTCTGTGTAGTTCGCTCGTACATAATTGAGCACAGTGGTGCTGGAAGGATGTCGATATGCAGTTTTGTTGCTGTGTGGTTGCTAGGGTGTTTTGGATGGTTGCTAAGTGATTGCTCACTGTCAAGATATTCAGGTCTCTAGACGTGACTCTGGTCTCGCCATTGTAACTCTATGGGATTTTTACTCCGTATGTCTTTAGTTTGTCCTCTTTTGCCCTGTTTCTTGTCGTATTTTCGTCTTTTTTCTCTCTGTTTTTCTTTGATAACACTGTTCCATGCTCTTGAGCCAGTCCTAATCGAAGTGCACCACAAAACTTCCTCCTCAGCAGACTAGACGATTGATAAATGATGGAAACTGGCCGTCCAACTGGTTTCGGTCCAGGTGGAATCAAGCAGCTGAGGAACATGGGATTTGCAGCCTGGCTGTAATGAATTTTAACAGTAATGTTTGCCCTGACTGATGATGCACTGGTGCCCAGATTGAAGCTTCTGACAAAACCCTGCTGGCCAGAACCGATCTGAAAACATGCTCTGACCGTCTGCCACGGCCTAGTTTTCATGTTGTCTTGTTTTTCCTCTCAACACTCTCTTCATCTCCTGCTCTTCCACCTTCCCAGAGGACAATTGTTTTGCTCAGAATTTTATCTTTTATAACTCA
Organism: Ptychobarbus kaznakovi; assembly: GCA_027422405.1. Lineage (NCBI taxonomy): Eukaryota > Metazoa > Chordata > Actinopteri > Cypriniformes > Cyprinidae > Ptychobarbus > Ptychobarbus kaznakovi. The sequence continues at coordinate 28,434,428 of CM049796.1, read as the reverse complement.
GATTACTTAGTTACCCCCCCCCCCCCCCTAAAAAATATCTGCTTTTGGTATAATTGGTATATTTTTAGTACACGTGTGTGTGTGTGTGTGTGTGTGTGTGTGTGTGTGTGTGTGTGTGTGTGTGTGTGTGCAAACAACATTTAATGTACTACTATATAAGTGTACTATATGTACTATATAATGTACCATATAAAATATATGTTATCTATTTAATTTAATTTATTTAAAACATTTTAATTACATTTTTGACACAGAAAAATCTGTAAGTTGTTATTCTTTTATATAATTACTTTTATATCTTATTACTTTTTAAAGTTTTTATTTTCTCCTTTTCATTCAGATTCTGACATTCCTAAATTTGAATAATTTCTATTATTTTCTTATTTATACAAATAAGCAATAATTTTGTACTATATATTATATATATATATATATATATTTATAGAGAATAATTGCTATGATTCTCATTCTCATCTTTTTGACCTTTCTCTAGACAACAGATTTTTTTGCTATAGTTCATATTTATACATCTAATAATACTGTAAAATAGAAAAAGAATAGCGTACACCAAAACCTAAATGGGTCTTTACACATGAAAATACACATTAATCTACATGAAAACACGTTTATATTTTTAATAAGAGTTCTGTGACCTCACAAAATTGAAAGGGATAGTTCACCCAAAAATGAAAATTCTGTCATTAATTACTCACCCTCATGTCGCTCCAAACCCGTAAGCCCTTCCCTCATCTTTGGAACACAAATTGAGATATTTGAGATGAAATCCGAGAGCTTTCTGACCCTCCATAGACAGCAACATAACTACCACATTCAAGACCCAGAAAGTTAGTGGAGACATCACTAAAATAGTCCATGTGACATTAGTGGTTAAACCTTATTTTTTATGACGCTATGAGAATACTTTTTTTGCACAAAGAAAACAAAAATAAAACATGTTCCGAAGATGAACAAAGTTCTTACAGGTTTGGAACAAAATGAGGGTGAGTAATTAAAGGTGCAATAGGTGATTGTCTTCAAAAACATTTTTTGTTATGCTGGTTGAAAGTCTCTTCACATCCCGATAGCAATCATTAAGTTATGTGGTCTAAATGTATTTATATGTATTTACATATTCTGTGGAAGGCGTCGAACCAAGAAAAGTTAATCCAATCAAAACGCTTGGTCAGAGCGTTTTAATTGACTTGCCTACCTGCCTGTCAATGTATGAACTTGCATACCTCTGCACACCCTGTTCGCGCAGACAGGATACATCATCAGCGCGTTCACGTACGCTTTGGAGTAGGGGTGTGAATCGGCACTGATTTCACGATTAAATTAGATTACGATTATCATGTTAACGATTCGATTCAATTCAATATCACGATGCATCATAATACATCACGACATCATCACATTTATGTTGTGCATTTTTATATAAGCAGGCTACTGTTTAAAATAATTATGTTAATTAATTAACTTATTAATATATGAATTAATTATTGTTAAGAATTCAATGTAAATATAGCTTCAAAACATACAAGCAAATATAACGTAATAAAGGGGGGGAGGGGAAGACAATTACAAGAGAAGTGTGAAGTGTGACATAATGAACCTCTGTAAATAAATACTATTTAAATTTACGTCTCGCACACTTTAATGCCCTTTGTATGGAAGTAAGGAACATATACTCTCGCTTCGAACTGGAATTGGGAACCGCTGATGTAGTCTATTGTAGTAATGTTGTCTCTGGTATTCGAGTCTGTGAGCGTATATGCGTGCAGGGGGTGTGGCTTTAGACGGCGATTTCAGGGAAGGTGGTTAAAAGTAAGCACTTTCCAAGATCTCCTACTGCTCCTTTAATGTCAGAATCTTCATTTTTAGGTGAACTGTCCCTTTAAAAGCCCCTTCGACTAGGTGAACAATTGAGATCAGCAATCTCCTATGTGGGATTGTTGTTTCCTGTGGCTCGAGAGCTCCCATACGTGACCTCATCCTCTCCAAGGGTTGTGCCAACGCTATCTCACAGCAATTCATACATATTTTACGAGGTGGCTAATTCGTACGAATTCTTTCGAACTCACTTTTTGTCTAAACCCCAGTGACGGGTAGGTTTAGGGGCTGGGTTAGGTGTAGGTCATTCGTACAAATTCGTACGAATTGGCAACTCGTAAAATACGTACAATTTAGCAAAAATCGTATGAATTTGTGCGACTGAGGTCGTACGAATTCGTAAAATATGTACGATTTACCGTGAGATCGGGCTGGTTGTGCTGTATTCCTGGCTGTGTGCTGCAAATGTGTTGCTGTTTATCGACTGCAGTAAAACTTTGGCGTCCGATATTGCATCCCTCTGGGTATGTGGTATCTGTAAATGAGTGAATAAATAAAAACACGCTTCCACTCCTACTCTGACCCGGAGCAACCCAAGGATCTGCTCTGGGTCCTATAATGGGACAGATGTGTCTATTTTGGGGTTTGTGCTCTTTATTCATTACCAGCAGACTCTTAGACTGCTTACTTGTATATATTCTTCAATTGTTTCCCCGTGGCTCCATTTTTACACAGTCCCGTGCCTTTTTAGGGGACAGTTTAAAAAAAGAAGGGATATAATGCCTGTTACTCTTGCCTTTTTCACAAGCCTTGCTGATTCTCAAACTGCTGAGCTGTAGGGGTGTTTGTCATAATGTTGTGAAAGCCATAGACGGGGTTATCATTACGATTGGGGTCGGGGTTAAGTGGGACAGACGGCTCATTTCTGTGTAATGTTGTGCAGTGATGCATTCGCCACTACAGCACATCTGCATGCGGCTGTACAGTGTCATCGGTCCAATCCTGACGACCGTTAAAACATCTTTCCACAGACCACTGAGCTGTTGCTTAAATTCACAGGGCCCTGGTGAATTTAATCATCTTTGGATGATGATTATGTCTGATTTGAGTGTTTAACTCCATACATGAGGATGTGGTTTTATTCTCAATGTGGTGAAGTCAATGAACAGAGTTATGAATCATTCTGGTTCATTACTTGACCTCTGGTGGCGCCGGTTTGGACAAATTCATTACGAGTAGATTTGCGTAGCCTACTGTGCAGGTGTGGGATGTAAACTTGTTTGATCCTAAAAAAAATATGGATTTTTGTAATTGGTTCTCGAATGTTTATTCTTACACAGATGTGGAACTGCTACCCACCAAATCCTGAATGGCTAAATGACTCTCATGAACTTATGAAGTTTTTTTTAGTAAATTAAAAACATACAGGCTGACCAGTATCTAAATTCTGAACAAATGACTCATGTGAGACTGTTCTTTTTAAATGAATCAAATCATAAATTGTGACCAGTGTAGTCCGAATCATGCACAAATGATTCTTAGGGGCTGGCTCTTTTTAAGTGAATCAAATCATACAGTGATACCAATGTAGTATGAATCCTGAACAAATAACTCTTAAAGCATGAGCCTGCACTTATTTGTCAATCAAAAACATACCAGTGTGACCAGTGTAGTCCAAATCATGAACAAATGACTCGTATGACCTGGTTCTTTATAGAGAATCAAAAACCTAAAGCGTGACAAGTGTACTCTGATTATTTTACAAATGATTCTAATAAGCTTCTAATAACCACATTTTAGTTGGTTTAGCAGTTTTATTTAATATGTAGCTAGAGCCAGTTTTTAGATTGCATTCATAGTGAAGAATGTGAAAAGTCATTAAGCCTTTGTAAATATTGTTTGCAAGAATTGTTTTAAATTTAGATTTGTTAAAATCTGAAATTATGTCATGAGTTGTCAACTGAAATATCAAGAATATTTTTTTCTAAATATTTATTCCTCAAAAGCATTAAAATCATTAATTAATGGAAACATTACAAGGAATCGAGACCTAGATTCCTCTTGCTGTTTACGGAAAGTTTATTTTTTGTAAATCCCAATGCGTGCATCTGGGAAGTCTTGTACTAAAGTTCATAAATCAGGCTACAGGAATGTGTATCAAGGAAATAAACACCATTTATTTTGATTCCAAATTCTCGATTTTCTTTCCTTGCATGATTTCTCTCTAGGAGACCAGACTGAGACGTTCAAGGGTTCTCATTTGTGACTTTTCCTCTCCTCTGGCTTGTTGTGTTCCTGATAGTTCATCAGGCATTTCCTGGACTTCCTGGTTTCTTGGCCCAGTCCAGCTGTGAGTCCACCTGCTCCGCTTGGAGATCCAACTCGCTTTCCCATGACTGCTGGAGTCAATTAACGGCTCAGAAAAAACCACCGCACTGAGGTGAATTTAGATGCAACTGTCTGCCGAGTGGAGGAATAGAGCCCAGCACTGCAGTGACAGGTACATATGACCGCTGCCAGAATCCAACAGTCACACATTCACGTCTTTGTTGATTCGTCACAAGCCGAGGCAGAGCTGAGTTAGCTGGCGGACAGCCATGTTGAATCAGTGCTTCATCTTTCAGGCGTAACGCAGTGGAGATGAAATGTGGTATTTTCTGTTCTTTGTGTACCTGTCTTCACCGTGAGGGTTAGAAACAAGGGGAATGTGTTGTGAGTCACTCGTGGGATTTGGCCCAGTGTAACATTGGAAAATAGGCTTAAAAATGCTGTTTTTGGCATGAAGCAGCAGGTACGTTAATGCACTGTCAAGAACTCGAATTTGCTCATGTTCTTCTGCCTCATATCACCGCCAGGCATGCTGAGTGTCATTTGTAATCTGCGAAGATATACAGTAGGATCTGCAGTCTATAGTGAAGCATGTAACATTTCCGGATAAGGTCGTCCATTAGTGTGGCCCCATAAAATATCATAATAAATGGTCATTTCTTATGTATTCTAAGGTTTAATTCAGCTGCCTGTGGCGTTTTTGAAACAGCAATTTTTTTTAAGTTTTCTTTACAGTATTTATTAATATTTAGGATTTACCTTTACATTTATATTTTACTTTTCATTTTTAATTGAAGGCTTTTTTCTGTTAGTTTTATATTTGTATTTAGCTTTATTTTTTTATTTTTTTGTGCTTTACCCTAAACCTTCAACTTTTTAACTTTTTTTAACAAGAAGCTGCCAAGGCAACATTTCCAATTATTAAGTTGAAGTCTTTCTCATATTTCTTATCAGATGTGAATGTGTTCAGCTTTATTTCAGTTCAGGAAGAAGACTTTTGATAATTACTGGCTATTTTTTATATAGTAACACTGGTTTGAGCTGGGATTGAAATCTAAAATGCAAAAAATAAATAAATAAACCTTAGGGAGTACTTTTGTCTTGTTTTGCAGTAAAAATTCAGTAAACATTCCTAAAACAATATTTTCTGTGTAAGTTAAATTGTGTTAATTATTATCACATTATTAATATTGGGATATAATTGTTTGCAGAAAATATTTATTGAATTAGCTTTATTTTTCTTTCTTACCATATTAGCTATGTTTTTTCTCTTATTCTTTCACTTTTTTATTTAAAATAAGAATAGTTATGCTCTCAATCAATCATAATATCTTTTGTCAGTAATGTTGAAAATAGTTTTTTTATATCACTATAAAAATGTTAAGTAAAAAGTGATGAAATAATTTTATGATTTTTTTATCATTATAAGGGATTTCTTTTTCTGTCTATAACATGTCATAAATATGGTAGTTTATTATTCTGTTTCTTATACAGCAAAGACACGAATGAAGAGAAAATGCAGACTTGAGGAATGAAGAGCAAAATTCTCCTGCTTTTTGGATTTTTCTTCTGAGATAAATACTCCAGTAATGCCACATTTATATATAAATGCCACTATATATATATATATATATATATATATATATATATAAATGCATCATTAATTCATTCATCATTTATTCATAACACTATACTCTCACTGAATACCAATAATTGTCTCATTAGTGTCTCATAAGGAATTTTAGGAGAAATGTCTGAGACAATATTGATGTCATAATTGAGAACACCAAGTTTTAAGCAATGAAAGGGCAATATCTGAGCAATAAAATTAATATTGACTGTTCTTAAAATTTTACAGAAACCAAAATGTCTGAAAAATGACTTCCTCCTTAAAGCAGACGGTAATCTCACGCCAAACGGTCTATCTCTCCCATCTTCTAACGCCATCGCCTGCCTTTCTGGTTAGTCATGTTTGTTTGCATCTGTTTATTCATGTCTGGCTGTAGTTTTGTCTTCTTTCACAGGGAGGGAGCTCTTGAGAACTAGAGGTGAAAGCAGGCTGCTATCAGATCCAGTCTGAAGTGGATGTATTTGGTTTCATTTGTGTTTTGAGACTAGAGAAAGTCCAGACTTCCAGCTCTTATCCAAAATGATAGCTGAGCAATAAATTTGACAATTTTGTGCTGACTCGATGGGAAAATGTAGTGCTGCATATCAACAACATTTTTCATTCAGTATTGAAGATAAAAACAAACATATTTAAATGCAAAGCTTTTTCAGTTACGTCAATAAACATAACCTTTTGTGTGAATACATGTACTTTAACTGAATTATTGAATCATTCAGGGGTGCGTTTCCCAAAGGCATCGTTAGTTAACTATGGTTGTTAGTTCCATTGAACTATACTGGGAACGACGGAACATGCGAACATAGTTGTTTTTGGGAAATGCACCCCAGATCGAATCATTCAATTTTTCATATTCAGAAATTGATTTATTGAAAAGATCCATCTTCAAAGAATGATTCATTCACAAATCTGTCATTAGAATCATTCAGACCAAATCATTGAATCAGTCAGGTTTTATGTACATGTGCAACTGGTTCATTGAAAAGGACCATTTCTAAAAAAAAAGGATTCATTCACAAATCAGACAATCATTCAGACAGAATCATACAGGGGTTATGAACAGGAAAAAAAATTCATTGAAAACTCCTATCTCTAAAGAATGATGTATTCACAAATCTAAGATTGGAATCATTTGTTGAATCGTTCAGAAACTTTCAGGTTTTATGAACTGGAGAATTTGATTCATTGAAAAGTTCAATTTCTAAAGAATGATGCATTCACAAATTTGACATTTACGTCAATCATTGAGAATTATTGGATCAGTCAGGTTTTGTGAACAAGAGTAATTGATTGATAAAAAAGGTCCACATCCAAATAATGATTAATTCACAAATCAGACATTGGAAGCATTCAAACCAAATCATTCAGGCTTCATGAACAGGAGCAACTGATTCATTAAAAATACCCAAGAGTGATTCATACACAAATCTGACATTACTCTTTGTCTCTTTTTTGATCTGTTTGTCACAGTCATATAACACAAGACTCATATTGTCATTTCTGAAGCTTGAAACCCTTTCTTGAAAGGTTTCTGCAGTCCCCATTAATTGCAATTGCATGGAAAGGAGCGACCAGAACATTTTGTATTCAATGAAAAACATTTGAAAATACATGAGGTTAATGACAGATTTTTCCGTTTTGGGTCAACGATCCCTATAAAATTATTTTGGATCAACAACTTAAAACAGATCTCATGTGACTCCCAACTGAAACGAATGGTTGGCCGAATCATTTCAGAAATGCAGAGAAGAATCAACAAGTGGGTCTGGGCAGAGACAGGGTGTCGTCGACAGTCTGGACTCCAGACTGCAAAACAAGCCTGCAGACTATAAACGCTGACTGAGTTGACAAGGAACTCGGCTCATCTTTTCAGGTCATTTTGAGCCGTACCTGCTTATCTTGGGTGGAGCGACGCATTCCTGTAGTTTGGAGAGTTCTGCTCTGGCCTTGTGCCATCGTATCGTGCCCGAAGCGTGTACATACATCAGTGCACATGTTATCGTTCCATCGGGTGCGTCTGAAGTGTGTGTATTTTAGCAAATGGTGAAAATACACAATAGCAGCTGTCTTATAGGCTTATTTGCATTTGCACTAGTGGAAATTTTGCGCAGGCATGTATTGTTTGTTTTGGCCTCCTTTACGTAAAACCAGGCTGCAAAGCTCTGAATGTCATCTTTATGGTCAACAACGCAATAAAAACCCTCGGTAGCTTTGTTAGTGCTCGTTTGCAGTGTACTGTATCTCTGCAAATCTCTTTTGTTTGAACGCGTGATGTACTTATGTGTCGGCCGACCACCCAGATGCGGGTTTATAACAATAACACTTCCACTTCCTATCGCTGATAACGCTACAGCTACGGCTGAGGGAATCTCCTCGGCAGGACAGACTGTATCAGTCAAACTCTCTGCACATCAGAGGAACAGACCCCTGTGTTTAGGAAACAGCTGGTCAAGCCTACATGTCTAAAATTTCCTCCCCGCTCGTGTAACCTAAACACACTAATCTGGCTCTAAACTGTCATTATAGCAACACTTGTGACAGTGTTAATGCTCTGAATGTATATATCTCTAGACCTTATTATGGATATCGCTGGTAGTGACTTTGCCAAGTAGAGTAAGATGTGTTTCTGGACAGTGTTCAGATATTTAAGTCATAGTTAGTGTCTTGCTGAAAATTTTTTTTTATGAATAGGCAATATTTTGTTATGCTATATACATTAACTTTACTCCATTTAAATGGCTTACGGTTTTAAGTTAAACAATTGCACCTCATATGCTCACCAAGGCTGCATTTATTTGATCAAAATACAGTTAAAAACAGAAATATTCTTAACATTTAAAGTAACTGCTTGATGCTTGAATATATTTTAAAATGTAATTTATTCCTGTGATTCAAAGCTGAATGTTCAGCTTTATTACTCAAGTCTTCAGTGTCACATGATTTAGAAATCAGAAATTTCACAGTCAGTACCAAGTGCCATATATCATTATAAGTGGAGGTAACTTGAAGTTTTAGTCTGACTAACTTGAAGGCCCAATTTTACATTTGATTTCTCTACGAATGGATGAATTTGCCAGAATTTTAAGAAAAATGCAAGCAACAGCTTGATGTTGTTTTTTTGTGCACCGAAACAGAAAGTGTTGATGTTTTGATTTTTTTCATTAGAAAGCTGTACTTGGATGTTTTACACTTCCAAACGAAATTTTGTCTACATCTAACATTCCCTAAGCAAGTTATAGCCGTTTATTTCAGTGGTATTCTAGGCGTTTTTTCAGTGAAGAACATTTTCAAAGTCTATTTTATTTACTGACACAGATGCCCCCCCCCAAAAAATAAAATAAATAAATAAAACAAAGTTCAAAGAGTAAAGTAAATATGAACTTCCTATATAATAACAGAACACTGAATCAAAAGTGACTTTTTTCAGAGAAATATATTTTCTATCTGAACATGAACAATATACACAAACAGTGTAATGAAAACAAAAACTATTTTAGCTTCAATTTTAATAAACTATTTTAACATTAGTCTTAACTTAAACGTGCTAAAGGCAGAGAAAAATTAGTCAGGGGATTTTGTAAAATCTTATTGGTGATCGAATAATTTATTTATCCAATAACATGTCCAATATCATGTCCTTATTTATTCCTAATATATTTATTCATTTATTTTATATCTTTTTTCTATAAAAATAATACATTTAATTATAGCTAATAAGATACAAGTTAAGAAGGATACTAAGAAAATCACAATATTTACTCAAAATATACCAAAAAACTTTTTAGTATTGGTTTACTATTTCAGTATTACGTTATTATTGATATACTATTATAGTTTTTGTTCATATTTTGAGTTAGATTTAATTTTAATATTTTCTGTTTTCATTTTTAAAGTTCTAGTACTTTTATTGTGTTTTGTCGTATTTATTAGATTTTTTTTGTCTGTATAGCATTTATTATATTTTTTTATTTATTTACTAGGCCCAGTTTATATTTAGGTTTAGTAATTTTATTAATTCAACTTGAACTAAATAAAAACATTCTAAAAATAAAAAAGTGACCTTAAATGTTGCATATGTGACCCTGGAGCACAAAACCAGTCTTAAGTCGCTGGGGTATATTTGTAGCAATAGCCAAAAAATACAGTGTATGGGTCAAAATTATTGATTTTTATTTTATGCCAAAAATCATTAGGATATTAAGTAAAGATCATGTTCCATGAATATATTTTTTAAATTTCCTACTGTAAATATATCAAAACTTAATTTTTGAACAGCAAAAGAACTTCATTAAAGGCGATTTTCTCAATATTTAGATTTTTTGGCACCCTCAGATTCCAGATTTTCAAATAGTTGTATCTCGTCCAAATACTGTCCTACCCTAACAAATCATTCATCAAAGGAAAGCTTATTTATTCAGCTTTCAGATGATGCATAAATCTAAATTTCGAAAAAACTTCCAGGCAGGTGCGTGTGGAGGAAAGTTGGAGCTAAACTCTGCAGGACACCGGCCCTCCAGGACCGAGTCTGATGACCCCTGATTTAAAGGGTATCCAGAGACATTATAATTTTTGTTGTCTGTCTAGTCTAATTTATAGTTGTGTACTGGCTCCAGGCAGTGATGCAGTTTGACATGTATGCAAGATTACACAATAATCATCACGGCTCATGAGAGAAAAACTCATTAGAATGATGGAAAGTCCCCACGGTTGTTCCTACACATGTGAATATAGCTCAAGGTATATGTGCACTCTGTTAACAATTTTGTTAGTGTGCTACTTATGAAAGATTTATTGCGTTAAGTGATAGTTGTGTTTTTCCTGTGTGGTTTGCTCGAGAGCGATAGCACATTGTTTTACACGTTGGAAGCCTCTGCCAGCTCGTTTACCCCATTCTGTCTAGACTTAATGTTTGATGATAAATGTTAATTGGGAGCAGCGCAGAGATGAACTCCAAGCCGTCTGACTGACAGACTGCTATTGCAGTCATTTTCTGGACGAGTTTAGCGTCAGCTACGCAGGTTAAAAGGTGATCATCATCTGCACATGACAGTAAAGCTTCACTTTCAGGTCTGCTCGACGGCCCACGTACAGAGTGATAGACGATCAACTAAAAACAACCAGAAAGAGGCATTTGCTTCTGAATCAGACGTTGCTTAATGTGTTAATGTTTATTTTTGCGTGCAGTGCATGAGGACTCAATTGAAAACTCTTCAGACGAAGCGCCGCTGTCCCCCCATCCACCCCCGGTCTTAAATATATGTCATCAAGGTAGACAGAATGATCCTTATTATTATGTTGATGATGGTCAAAACATCTATTATTGATGTATTTTCACGTCTATCTTGCTTTGGCATGTCGGCATGTCTAATCCCAAATTCTACCCCTGTGAGCGCCATCAAAAACCCGAGACCGTTTAAATGACACGCAGCTATTTTGTTCAGAGAAAAGCACACAATCACTGCCACCATGACGCCTAAATGAGTGTTTTCCTGGATGAAATGCAAGTGAAGGTTTTCCATCATTGCGCTTCACCTTTGTAATAATAAACACCAGTAGATGATCGTCATGCAGTGGCAGCTGGCGGAGGATTGGTTTGTGTGTGATTTATGAACGATTCATAAGCCAGTATCCATATTTCTGCATCTTCAGATGGTTTCTGAAGGAAACTCTTTCAACACCTGCTTCAAAGCATTGCTAGCTGCTCAATGACAAAGTCTTGTCATCACAGACAGGCAAATTACAGTTTAGCGTTAGTTTGGTTTCCACTATGACTGCCTTTCCGTCGTCTTTCTCTGCTCATCCAGTGCAAAAACATGTTCCAAGATGAGCCCTCTGATAATAATGTATCTTCTGAACCTTGAACATGCTCCAACACCTACATCTGCGCTGATTTATCTCCTGAAGGAAAGCATTTCACCCTGACAGAAGATTGTAAGGTGGCCCGATGCGAGAGTTTCAAATGGGTGACATTTAGTGGGTCGTGTGTTTTTGTCTTTACTACTGATGGGTTTGATCTTTATGAAGTTTGTGTGTGTATTTACAGAATCACCAGTCATGGGATCTGTATTTATCCCTTTTGCTTTGAATTTCCCTTTAGCACGCACTGCTTCCTGCCACTAGGGGGGAGGCCATAAGCACGGTTGGAGCACTCGAAAGGGCATTTTGCTGGATGGATGCAGTTTCTGGAGCTTGAACTTGGTTATTTACACATTGGAAAGGGCAGACAGTGTTTAATGTTTGTGGAGTTTGGTCTTGGTCACTTTGAATTCTTCCTCACTGTAATCATGCAGCCATATTGCTTTGTTAATTAGAAGAAAAAAAGTTTTGTGGTTTGAGTGCATGTGCTTATCAAGGGGTCTCATTATGTAGTATCAAGCGATATCAAGTATGACAGAAATATAAGCTGGAAAGAATAAATAGTCTACATATATGTTTTTGGCGCCACAGACGGGGGCCTGAATAATAAAAGTTCCTGCTGTGATTGAAGATGACATCACAGACATTACAGAGATGAAACGCTGATGAACTTTGCTGTCAGATCCATGAGAGCGAGCGACTGAGAGCGTTTATGTGTGTCTTTTATCGCTGTGATTTAAATACACAGCCTTGTTTTTGTCGTAAATCATCCAGGATAGTTATTCCCAACCAGCGGTATGTGTACAGCAGGGGTTACTTAACAGAAAAACATAACAAATGTTTATTCATAATATGCTAAAAAATTATAATTAACAGTTATTATTTATGTAAATATCTAATTGCAAATAAATTACTATTTTCATATAAATTTCTATAACATTTATAATCATGATTGTTTTTATGTTTTTACTTTTACACTTTGTTTATTAAATATAATTTAATTTATTTAACCTAAAATAAATGTACAAACTAAATAAACAGTTAATTTATTTTATTCTTTTTTTACTTGTATTATTTTATTATTATTATTATTATTATTATTTGTATTCCAATTCAAAAAGATAGCAGACAAAAAGTCTAATTTCATTGGAGTCTTAAATAAAATTCTATTTCTAATTTGATGTTAGTAATGAGATGGGGAAAGACCAAAAAGGTTTGATAAGACTAAAAATGTTGGGAAACCCCAATGCCAACGGCAAACACCTGACGGTTCTCCTAATGCACCACTGCGATGTCTTCATTCTTCTCTTGTCAATTATCCATCTTTTTCATTCTAGCCATAAATGTGGCTCTTAGCTGTTTTTTGCTCTTTTTCCAGTGTCCATAAGTCAGTGCCAAACACTGTGCCAGACGTAACATTTCATGAAGCTATCACGAGCCCAAGCCAAAGTAATTATTTCACTTAATTTTCAGAACATTTTTCAGGGCAAGGAAAACAAAGTCTTGGATATTGTTGTTAGACATTTGAATCAGTAGTTCAAATGTGTAGATTATTATATTAGCATTCTTAGATGTTGCTGCTTGACTAGGGAGTGATAAAATTCAAGTTGAGTTATTGAGTTGAGAATGCCTAGACCATATGTGGAGAAACTCTTCATACTCCTCTGATAAACATTAATATATAACACACACAATTATACTTGCATAGATATAAAATCTTTTTGTTTATTCATTTATATTTTGCTGTATATTTTAAATGGCATTTGTGTAATGAAATTCAATATTTGATTGGAGTCCAAGATGAGGATACCATAGCGTGCCATAACGGTCATCTTCTTTTGTTTGCAGTCTTGGAATGTCAAGTTCTGCATCTTGGAGGCCCCTGGCAGTCAAAGGGCCCGCAGAATTGGCCCCACAGTCCCAGACCATAATTCAACCCTGGCAATATTACATCAAAGTTTCCGAGCATTCTGAAACTGTCATGTGCTTCATAAACGTGAGATGAAAAAGTGGAAAATAATGCAGATGTCTGTAAATTTTCATTATTTTCTCTCCCCTGCCGTTTTGCCGAATAAAGTTCTGCGAACTTGATTTCCAATATCCTGTGTGTTTTGGAAATGTGCGGAGTGCGAGGGCCCGTCTGATGTTTTAAGGCAGAGGATTTACGAGACCCTGCAGTTAGTCCTCGTGCTCCGGCCATCCTTCTAATAATCTTCCACCATGTGCGTTTTTCCCCTTTGCAGACATTTGGCGTAATGACACAATGGAATCACCTCCTTATCGGCCTGTGAGCAAGTCCTACTCACATCTGCAGACTTTCCATTGGCTTCTGAGCTTTCTTTGCCAGGTTTCTAAGATTGTGACTCAAGAGTAGCTATTAATGGTTTCAGTGGCTCAGTAGCAGAGCATTGCATTAGCAGCGCTAAAAAGGTTGTGGGTTCAATTCCCAGGGAACACACATACTAACAAAAACATTTATAGCCTGAATAAGTTGCTTTCGATAAAAGCGTCTGCTAAATGGAAAGTAATGGTCTTGAACATGAAGCAAGAGAGGCGTAAGAGTGTCCCATTTATTTCACAGCTGCGGTGCTCATGTGAGAAATTGCGAGTTTGAATCCGACTCGCAACGTTTTCGGATCCCATTTTCCTTTCTTTTCGGTGTTATATTTTTTTATCCTGTCTCCAGTAAATTCTTTAAAAAAGGTTATCTGCATTTATGATTCTGTGAAAAACCCTTAACATCCATGGAGCTTTTCCATTCCACAAAATGTTTTTAAAAGTGGAAAGGTTCTTTAGATGCTTAAAATGTTCTTCACACTTAGAAACAAAATGGTTATTTTCAGAACTGTGAAATTCGAAATTCGCTGTTCATTTGCATAAAGTTGAGCAATTCTTAACTTAAGTGTCGCACTTTTACTCTTTAAACTATGCCAGTTCATGGAAGTTGACTTGAAACATTGTATTAATAATGTTTTCAGGTAAGAATAAGAGTAAAGAGTTCGAAATTACACAGTTTATGTCCCAAAATCTTTGTGGAAAATGTGAAGAAAAATTCCATGTGGGCCTACTTACGATATATATCACTGTAGCTGTTTGCAGATGTAGCAGCATGCTTTTGAATATTGATTTCACATAATGCGGCCACGTATGCTGTCATAAAAGCATATGACGATTATTGAGTTAGGAAGTTAATCCATTTTCATGTTCATACAGTTTTGTTGAGTTCCTGCTGAGGTGACTGACGGTTCACGTCAAAGGCCACTGGACCGTTGCCACCTCCACATCACTCAACGTTTCCACTCACAGTCCTCATCTAAAGCTGCTATTTTAATGTGATCTGAGTTAGATAAGAAAACACTCCATGTTTTCATATCTCACCGAGTGCCCAGTTCATGTATCCAGCTTTGACAGGTTGACACAGAGAGTGTGTGTATTTTGAGGGGTTTGAAGGAAGTTCATCCATCTTATTCTTCATACAGGCTCATCTTTGCTTTCGTCGGGTTGTGTTTTTGTGTGGTTGGGGGTCTCGGGTGGAGCGGTCAGTGGAGGTGTGACCCCGGCCGTGTGTTAAACTGCTCACATATGCAACGGTAGCTGGGGTCAGGGACACATGGTGGATGTTGTTTGCCCTTGACTGGGGTGCGTTAAACCACTCACAGCTGTTGTGCTGTTTTGCTTGGGGAAACAGGAGAGAGAGAAACAAACTGTTGAATCAGGTGAAAAATCAAAAGAGAAGAGGCCTGAATTTGTAAACAGTGCATTTTACACCTTTTTATTCAGCACAAGTTTGATTTGGAGTGAGCTTGGAATCTTGGGAAAATCCAGTTCAACACTTGTTTTGTAGAATGAATGGGATGTGGCTGTCATGGAGATACTGGTTTGGGTCAATGCACACCTGGGAAAAATCGATGTGCACCAATACTTAAGTATATGGTTTTAATGGGTACAGTAGGTTATGCGTATAATGCACGAGATATCGTCAACATATATGTGTGCAGCCAGATTTTTATAATCATGCATTCTATTTAAGCTCAGATTTCCTTAAATTAGTTTATTTTTTGCGGTAATTATTAAAATGGCAACACTGCCAGCAACGTTGTTTCACCAATTTTTGAAAATAAAATAAAATGTTATTAGTACAAAGACACAACTTCTGGAGAGAAACTGAGCATGGATGAAATTTCTAGTGCATATGTATTGATTGCCGGTACTCTGGCACTGTCAGATATTTTTGCTGGAAATAATCAAAATTATAAGCAGGTATATAAGGCTGCTGTCACTTTAAGGCCTAATGATCCACCTCCAATTTTCTCCTAACTGTTTACATTCACTTAAAATGTTAATATGCCCATGTTTTACTATTTTTATTATTAAAAAAATATCCTTGCTGTTCTAAGCTTTAGAATGGGAGTAGGCGGGTGTTTTTTCAACAGTCCAAAAGTAGTCAAATAAAGCATAAAATCGATGCGACGCGGAAGTGCGGAGGAGAGACAGCAAAACAAAAAGCCGGTCACGAATTAAAAGCACAAAACGAGGAATTGTACAGAAAAATGCACATATGAAAGTCAGCGGAAGTGAGAGAAAAGTATTTATAATATTTTAAATATGGACATTTTTCTTTCAAAATCACATTGATTCGCTACAGGAGGCCTTTATTCACCCCCCCAGAGTCGTGTGAGGCACATTTGATTACGGATGCGCGCACTTTATTTGACGTCTTTTGGACTGTTTAAAAAAAAACACCTGCCTACTCCCATTCTAATGCTTGAAAGACCAAGGATAATTTTTTTATATAACTCAGATTGGATTTGTCACAATATTACTATTTTTGTATTTTTTTCTGTACAAATAAATGCAGCCTCACTGAGCAGGAACTTCTTTTAAAACATTAGAAAATACTACAGATCCCAGTTTGAACACTGTGTGAATGTTGTAATAAAGGTATTAATACAGCTTTTGTAATTATTATTATCATTATTATTGTCTTACCTTTTCATTGTATTTTATAGAACAACAGTAAAATTACAATACTAACATTTATGAACGTTAATGAAGTTTTTGCTTTTGTCAGCTTTTATTTTGGTGGAAACCCACAGAAAGACTCAGTACTTCTTTTTGTTGACAAGAGCAGATTTATAAATGGTTCTCATTACGAATTTGGGAAGATGTGTGTTGCACGTATCACTTTGTCACCTCCATGCCTTGTACAAAAAATCATAAAAATGTTACTGAGCAACTGACGAGTAACACTATTTCGGGGCATATTTTCTTCGCGTTTTGAACCCTGGTTATCAAGCAGATAGCCCCACGAGCTCATGCAACGCTGTCAGAATACATGCAATTCGTGCGTGTATTAGAAAACATTACATCCTGCAGTTTATTTAGTAATTGTTTAAGGCCATTCCGCAATTTCAGTCATCATACAGTAACCAGCAACAAACACCCTTTCCTCTTCTCATTGAAGACATGCAATGTAGTCCCAGTCTCTGGCTGTCGGTACTTGTAATGATTTTTCCATCTTTCTCAGATAGTTTTAAATAATTCCACAGTGCTGACATGTTTGCTGCATTAGTGCGCGCCACGTCATTGTTTGGTACAATTTATTCAGTATTTTCATCTATTTGGCCGAACACAAAAATAACTTGTTTGCTGTTTTCGGCCAAATAATTTTGGTTGCCGAACATTCGGTACATCCCTACTTTAAAAAAAATATTTTCACCCCTAAGCAAAGAACTAAAAATAGCTTTGCTGTGAGTATGTCGGGGCCTTTCGACAGAGATGGGTCACCGCAGGGAGCGCTGACAGTGTCTAGTGGTATTTGGTAACATGTGCAGACACACAAGCGTTGAGTAACTTTCTCCTCTCATGAAAGTGTCACTTTAGCATGGCGCCTCTGAGCTCCAGGATCCAGCTGGCTGGGAAAGCCTTTCTCCCATAAATGTTCGTTTGCCTCATTAAAGTATGCCATGCTTTTTGATTCTCAGTGTTGTAAGTTGTGTTCCCTCCTGTGGTCCTGGACGGCACTCAGACTTCACGTCCCAGCATGCATGTGCGTATATTACTCCTCTGCGTTTGTGTAGATGGAAGGATCGAGGTTGCATTTTGTGACTGCGCAAGAGACGGATTGTGACGAATCCAAGGCATCGGTCGAAATAAAAGCCATGTGCTGGAACATATGCCATTTTCACTCAGCGTGGATTATTTCTGTACTATAGTTGTCTTTAACAGGCAATTAAAGTTTGAGGTACCTTGAAAACTTCTGACTGACTGACCTCGCAAGAGATGCATTGACTCATTATTACGCTTCCAGAACCATAAAAGGCCCTTTTGTTCATAAATATAGCTCAACATAATGTATTTTGTGTTTTTTTCCCCCTCTCACTCTTCCCTTGACATATGCGTCATGTTCGTTTGCACCTCGCCTGTTGGTTTGCATCATTAACCACATTAAATAATCCACTGTTGTGTATTCCTGCATCATTTGCTAAGAATGGAGTGTGGCGTTGTGTTTTTATAGTGAACAGATGCTAAGGAGCATGTTTGGAGGATATTACATTGTCCAGAAAGAGTCCTCAGCACGCTTGAGAGACTTTCAGATTATGCGCCCCAAAGGCAGCCATTTAATGAAGCTCTTGAAGTTCAGTCTGCTGTTACCAAATCATTGGTTTGAGTAACATGTCACGACTGGTCCACTGGTACTCAATAGACAGATCCGTCTCACATTAAAGTTCAGGAACAGTGTAATGCTAAGTCCTTGTGAATATGATTTTTTGTTTTGTTTAACCCAGAAAGTTTTACTTGCACAGCTACATGATGGAGCATTTATCAAAAACAAATGGGAGGAATCACAAGTCCCACCTTTCAGTTAAAAAAGTGACTGTCCTTTTTGATCTTTTACTCTACAATTTGGGTTTGCGTTAATTGGACTTAGTTATATATATATATTGATTGATTGGATTGCGATTTGTTATCATCTACTGAATACAGAATTTCGGTATAATTTCCACTTGTTATTGCACATTTCCTTAGTAAATAAAATATAAATTTTCCTGATGAAGTTAACATTGAAAAAAAAATCTATATAATAATTGACAACATATAATTGACAATTACAATTGACAAAAGTGCTTCTACTCCAAGAGATACTTCACACAAAAATTAACACTTTGTCATTAATCACTTACCCCCACGTCGTTCCAAACCTGTAAAACTTAGTTCGTCTTCGGAAAACAATTTAAGATATTTTGGGGTGGAGTAACCCTTTAATTATTTTCAAATATTTATACATGTAGTCAAGTTCGTAAATGTAAAATTATAAATCTCTGTATAATTTCCAGGAAAATGTATAATTTAAAGTGAACTCTTGAAAATAATAAAATTAATAATTTACACAACTAGTACTATTAATAATTGATTTTATTATATAAAAATGTTAATGTGGTAATCTTCAAAAATGTAAATAAAAAATTAATTTCTGTATGATTTCGAGCCATTATTGCAAAAAGGAAATGCAACATTTCAAGATAAATTTGACATTACTGTTATTACTCCTTACTGTTGAGACTTTAAAAAATATATTTTATTGATTTATTTTATGAGTGACACAGTGACCTGTGCTGTTTGCTGTAAACATGTAAGAAAAACACAGCTAAATGATTCCACGATTTGATATTAAGCAAAATAACTAATTTTACTATTTTTTCCCTATTTACAATTACAATCAAGAGTTAATTTTGGACCGAGTATATGCTGCTTCAAGCAGGTTTTTGTCCAGATTGATTAGTTAAATGGCATTTATGGCTTAGTGATTGAAATAATACCTTTCTGGTTTTGAATGACATACATGTGGGTGGTCCTTTGCCAGCTGAACAGCAAACATTGAGACGACCTGGAACGTCCTCCTTAGATTTTTGTACTTTGGAGCCTCATAGAAGCAGCACTGCACTGAAAATGGCCAGTTTGAAAGTTTGCACGACATTTTCCTTCTTTTACTTCACTGATCTGCTGCACAATTTGAGTCCAGTGTAGTTTACTAGTTGATATCATGCTGCCCTAATCTAAAGAGAGGCTTTTAGAGTAGTGGTGGTGTTAAAGCAATCTGTTTACCATCTGCTAGCATGAAATGTTCCCCCTGCTAGCATGAAATATATCCATTGCAGTTTTTATGAGAAATCAAGTGGTTAAACTCAGTTCACTAATGACGCTTTTACTGTTTGACACCAATTTGCAAGTGACTCACAATGAGTTGACTGCTCTTTTATCATCATTTCAATTTGACATTAGCACGCAGGTCTCATTGGAAACATGCTCACCTTCTTACCTTTAAGCAATCAACAACACCAAAGAAAATATACAAGTATGTTGTGAAATGAGCTTATAATATCTGATTGGCCTGGAATGTGGAGTTATTGTTATATGATTGATCAGTGGAAATAGATTCAGGCTGTCTGAAGTGTAATAGCAGTGAGTTTTGGGGGTTTTAGTAAGTTCACAACCCACTTTTTTTTAGACCTGCACGGCATACATGTACATTCAGCATCCATTCCCAGAAGTCTATCTCAAAGAATGCTCAGAAGTGACCATGGACGTGTTTACTCTTAACTATCCTCTGATAATTCAGAGGAAATTCCCTGCAGACTCAAATTCTAAGTTTCTAAGGTCTGAATAATTTTTTCACACACTGTTCATGTCCCGTGTGATTTTTGTGATTTATATGGTATTAACCTTTTCCCTGAGTGTGAAAGTGAGCTACTTTTGTTACACAGAATAATTGAAATCAGCTTAGTCTCAGTCTGCATGATTCAGATGTCACAAAGCGGTACTGCTAAACTCACCCGTGTGAATCAGGTCTCCAGAGCTGTTTCAATAAGTAATGTATGCCAAAAGTCAGAATATCGCAAAAACAACTAGTGAGTAATGCAGCGTTTTCATCTCGTGGGAAATTGGTGCAGAATGTAAATGGAATTTGACATTATAGGCACATGACTTGTTGATGTCGTATTTGTTTCCTTTGTTGTTTATAGTATAGTTTATGCACATCTTCTTACAGAATAAGATAACATCTGCCTAAAATGATTTTATAGATTTTTTTATATACACTCTGGATTTGTTTTATTTTCATGTTGGTATTTTTTTTTTTACATCCATTTATGCAATGTCCTAAATTTAGCATATTATTGTCCATTATCCAATATTAGAGTTTTCTATACATGTTATTTTAGAGTTTTCTATTAATTGAAATGGGATGATATTTAATATTTAATTGTTCATGCTTATTCCCCTGTTTTTACATTTTAGGTTGTCTTTGCCATTGTTGCTTGATGCTATTGGGAAAACAGACATTTCAATATTTTGTATTTGTGCAATTATTTATTGCAATATAAAAAAAAATATTTTTACTTGATGACAGCTATATTTGGAAAGAATTCAGGGAGCTCTGTAGAAAATAAAATAATAGAACATTTTTATTTTTTTAAATGATAAAATTAAACACAATTAACGCTAATGTACTTTTAAAAAATGCAGTTAACACATGAAATAAATATTAACTTTGGCATCTTCATCTTCAAATATTAAACCATTACATTTTAATTTTAGTGGGTTTATGGCAAATAAATTCTTTGCAGGTTTAAAAGTGAAGCTTAACAGTGCATATATTAATTAAATTAGCTATTTTACAATTGCATTGTGTCATATCACAATGTCCTTTTTGTTTATTATATATCATACAACTGTATCATTTAATGTTCACTTTCAGTCAATCTATAAAAAGCACTAATAATTTTATAACACTGTTAAATGTAATCTTTACCTAATCTTGACTTTTAATGACTAAATTCACTTGTGGCTTCTAAATAGATAAGTATTAGTGTTTAAGTTTGTTTTATTTTATCTTATTGAGACACAGCAGTATGATATTTTAATATCAGTTATTATTATCAGTTATTGGCTGATACATGACATGAAAATATTGGTCTGTCAGTAGCAGCCAGATTTTTTATATTGTGTAATCCTAAAAATGTTATTGAAAACCTGGCATATATTATTCAGATTTCTCCTTTGGTGCAAACCCCCCACGCTTTCATCATCCTCCAGGTGAAATCTGTCCAATTTTGAACCAAAATAGCACACCACTGCCCCTCAAGCCGCAGTATTTGAGGCTGGTGTTGTTTTGAGAGAGTTCTGGTCTCGCACAGGATCGAGAGCGTCCCAGTGATCACACCAGTCTCATTACCCGTTCACATGCACATAAGTAACTGTTTTGCCGCTTGAACGAAAGTCAGAATGCTTTCGAAATTATGATACGTAACATAATGACATGTATCATTTTTCCCGGATTATTGTTTTTTCCGTCTGGCCTCTCCAGATGGAAGTGATTATGCACAGAGGGAGGTGTTTTTTCACAAAAAAAAAAAAAGTGAATCTGACTTCCTTACCCAAGTACTTTCCCAAACACCCCACGCTTCCTTTGGGGCCAGGGATACGTGGTTGCATTACCGAAGCGTGATGTCGCCCCATCCCCCCTCCGGCAGGATCCGAGGGGGGCCGGGTCACGAGTCTACGGCACCCAGCTGACTGGAAGCATCTGGAGCTACTGCTTTGGGCAAACCACTGATTGCAAAGTACGCCGTGTGGCCGAATCCCAAACGCTCGCCGTCAGCTGATTGGGGCGATTATGCACGCTGTCCTTGTGTTTGTCTTTGATAGCGTCGATTTCAAACTGCCCTTGAGGAACAATCATTACACTACTGAGTCCTTCTGTGGCTCTTCTGCTTCCAGCGCTCTTGTTGTGCTCCTTTTCATCGGCTTTCAATCATCAGCCAATCAAATCAAGGGTTTTTTCTACTACCGTCCAGTCTGGACTTGGTATATTTTCCTTCTTCACAAACACCACCAGTTGAAAATTGGATGCACTTGACTAAAACATATGAGTAATATTGTTGTTTTTCAAGTTTAGATTTGTTTTTCATATTTTTGGTCATGCATAATTTCTAATATTCCATTTTGGTTAGAGTTTTGTTAACTTCTAATTGTAAAATGTGTACAAAAAATGCTGAATTTATTCATTATTTAATGTATATATATATACACTTTTTAATCTGCCACATTCCTATTTTTTTACTCGTTCTACATTATATAATTTAAAAAAATACTTTAAATACTTTTTTGCATTAAATATGTAGGGAGGCCCAATATTATGGTATTATATTGATCAAATATTAGTTTTTTAATAATAGTATATTGGATGATATTGAATGTGTAATTGTTCTTGCTTATTTCTATTATTTTTACATTTGTTTTGCAATATTTTGTATGAATAATATTGGATAGTGAGGGAATGTTTTTTTATTTGTTTTCTGTTTTTGATTGTTCATTATTTACATCCAGCTGGGTGAGTTTTGTTGACTTTATTTTACAATCTAGACAACAAAATCATGAAAAAACAAGGTGTATCGAAACATGTCTGATATATAAATATAAATACATCCACATATTTTGATTTCAATGCCTTGGACACAGAGTAAAATAAAGCCTGCATGTTATAATTTTCTATATCCGTTTGCAAAATAAGAACGGGTAGTTTGTGAAGATCCACTTTTGTGTCAGAATCTTGTTTTGTATGTAATTTTTACTCTGGTCTTAAATTATGTCCACCCGTTCTGGACTCTATCTGATCTTACTGTCATGTTTGATTAGTAAATGCTTAATGTTTTTCATTGCTCGTTTTACTGGTTTCTTTTTATTTCTCTCATCGTTTCTCTCCCTATAAAAGATTTTTCTCATATTACTTTGAGAGTTGAGTATCTGTGGGATTGACACATATTTTTGAAAGGTCTCACACGTCTGCAGTTGCAATGGTAAAAGGAAACATTGGGTGTCACATTTAAGCTTTTATTAGTTTCCTGCCAAATAGGATCACACTAGCGCATGGATGATTGGCATTAATGCATCAAACATTAGTTCTGTTACACATACTCCTGGCTACCTAGAAAGTGCATAACAGTCAATTTTTCATGTCAAGTTCTTGTCACATTTCATAGCTAAACTCTATAGCTGTTACTGTGTGACCGATCACAAAAGAAGAAATGTAATTTTTATTATTTATTATCATCATAATCTTTCCAATTGTTAGTTTTCTGAAATAAAACTTTGATTAGCTGCTAACACCTGTTAGCGTTCACTTTTAAATCAATCATCACAAATAAAAACTACAGATACAGAGACATGGAAAACTTCTAAGGTGGTTTTCAGACAGGAATGGAACCTCATAAGGAAGTGATTTTGAACCTCTACAACGCTGTACGACATGCAAATAGATTGATTCATGATGAATTCCAGTAGCGTTTGGCATTAGCGCATTGCTAGGCTAACAATAAGTCAGGCAGAAAGCAGGACATTTTCTTGGAATCAGCGTGCCAAGCCTAAAAATGCTGAAACATTTTATTAAACTCTTTTGTTTTATTCCTACTTTCAAAAAAATATTTTTCACTGTGCTTGGCGCAGTATATTCTGCAGTTCGTCAGTAAAACATTTTCTCCTTTCTGGCTCCAGATTTTGACAAAAATGTGACCAAAATAACATTTTGAGCAAAATCTGTTCACTATTGCCCGATTTGCAAACAGTTGACTCGTATCAATGACTCTTTTTTTTAAGACAGTCAAAAGGTTGGAAAAGCGTTTGGTTTTGCAGGTGTGTTAGTGTTTTCCTTGCAAAATGTCTCACAATTAGTATTATTTTTTGACAGTTAAAATGTGTAAGTGCTATAGTCTACAGTCTAAAGAATGTAAGAAACAATATAAAACTGTATTTTGCAGAAAATGGCTGAATCTATCGATTTTCAAGCAGAAAAAGGTGTCACACCAGGTGTGCATTTCAATGTATTGGTAGAAATGTTTGATCTCTGACTAAAATTGTAGCGTACTTTACTAATGCGCTGTTTGAATGACATAATAGTTGTTATCTGTGTGAGAGCTTGGACGCTCATCTGGAGGTCTTTGGTCCTGCTTGAGATGCTGCTCTGGGCTGTTATCAGATGAGAGTTTGATACTTATCTCCTCAAAGCAAGTTCCTACCCGCGTCCACATCCATCATCTCCGCTCAGAGCTTTGCTCCTTCGGCACTGCAGCGTTGGACCTGTCCTTGCCTGCTCCAATAAATCTGCTCAACTCAATCCAACATCTTATTCCAGCTCTTTAAGATTGCGTCCAGTCCAACAGCACGACCCCAAACAGCACCTCTGAATCAGTCTGGTGGTTTCTTTTGGCTCATGCTTTTCATTATTTCACATTCGATCAATCGAAAGGTATTTCTGTTCCTCAGAACAGAAATGGAGATATTAAGTACCCTAAATTTGAGTATTTCATCATATGCGATCTTTGCATTTCACCTCAGGCTTTTGGAACGTAAAATAAGGCCATAAAGTAGTAAACTGCTTTCGGTCCCGTTCTTGTCAAAGATTTATGGGACCAATCGTCAGCTGAGCGGTCACGGCCCGGCCAGTTGCATATGGAAATGTGAGAGTAATAATGATTGTGTTTTCTTTTATACACGTGGACGTTTGGACAACAGCCGTCTTCAAATGGATACATTTTTAAGTGCTCCCATCCACAAAGCAGCTCTGTGTTCTGTTAAGAGCCATTGGCGATTTGGACGGGACAGAGCAATCTTTTAGCTGTCACACACACTCTTTGAACACTTTGACTTCATTACTTTGAGGAGAACGGTTCTGGAGAGCTTTTATGGGGAAAGTACCCCTCCACCACCACCTCAGCTGGGCCCAGAGCGGACTAGATCAGATCCAATACTAGATCAGAACTGACTCGCTGAATGTGTCTTAGCTGAATCAGAGGTTTGTGGCTGCGCTTTGCAGGAAGACTTGTCTTTTTAAATCAAGGAGCTGTTCCTGACCTGCAGCTTCTCTTGTAAATGAAACAAGCCACACGATTTTCAATGGTATTCATGTTTGTAGCACAATTATTCAGGATAGGTTTAATATCAGTGAGTTGAGTTTGTTCAAATCAACCACAAGTATAGTAGTTGTAATGCTGGCCTAAACACTTTTTTCTCCTGGGCTCCAGAGTGCAACTGAAATGTGACCGAAAATACATTTTCAATAAAGTCATCTCACTATTGCCCATCTGCAAACAAATTAGTTTTTTTTAGGAAGCTAGTCAGAAAGATTCATGGAGCAATCTTGATCTGACTCTGTGAATGAGACTTCAGCTGTATATAAAAAATACATGATTTGAGGTGGTCTTCATATTAATGAATGATTTGGGATGATTTTGATGTCAAAATGTAATATTAAGTGAGAAGAGTTTGTTTAAATCAACCACAAGGATTAGCTATAGTGATAGTGTTTAGCTCCACCTTCTGTTTATGAAAATGCAATTCAATTCCAACAAAAGAAAATTAGAATTTTCAAACGAATGACGCTTATTATATTATTATATTAATGCTTTGTTTTAAGAAGCCAGTCGAATGACCTTATTATATGCAATTAATGCCAGCCAGTCATTTCATGTCAGTCTCTCCCTGTGAGATGCTTTGAATCAGATTCAATCAAAACTCTGAGTCCTCTAGCTGACAACTTTTAATATTAATATGAAGAATGTTTTTTCCAAAACTTTTTTATTGACATCTTGTGCAGGTACAACACTTATATATTTCCATATCTATTTCCATATATATATATATATATATATATAGACCCAGACTTTCAATCTTAGATTTTAAAATGCTAATGATTAATTTCAATATTTTTTTCATTGTTCAATATAAGACTTGTAATGTGAAGAATATGAAAAACAATCTAACTAAATATCACTTGTGGAAAGAATGTTTTTGCGCAATTATTTAAATGAAGCTATAATATTTTTGTTCATTGTTCAATAGTTTGATTTACACTGCCCCACACTTCATTGGCTTAGCCAAAGTTGATATGTTGGCCCACATGGACAAACTAAGCAAAGCACTATACTCTCTTCAAAATAAAGGTTCTTTATTGGCATCTGGTTCCACGAAGAGCCTTAAACATCCATGGAACTTTTTTAATGCACAAAAGGTTGTTTACAGTGTAAAAAGGTTCTTTTAAATTTTTAATTGTTCTTTACTGTAAGAAAAAAGTGCACCTTTTAGGAACTGTTCAATTAATATTTTTTTGGGTAAACCAAAAATGGTTCTTCTAGGGAAATCTCCCTTTTGGAACCTTTATTTTTAGGAATGTAAGAGCCACAGTGTACACTATTCATGGAAATCAATCAACTTGACTGACTTATGGTTGTATGTGCGGTTTGCAGTAACATTGAAAAATGACTTCACCTTTCATATGTGAAAACTCACTCTTCATTAAAAGCGAGTTCTTGCCCTCTGGTTGCTTTATTCCGTAAGCGTGACATATTCCAAGCTGATGGGGATTTAGATTGCAGTTGATCTATTGTGTTTTGTTCCACATGTGCTCCGGTCTGGTGGATATCACGGCTTATTGATGTTTTTTATCAGGAGCAAATGTCTTGGCTGTCTGTTACTCCTGCATCATATTTCCACTGGTAAATGAGAGTTAATGAGATGATCAGTTATTTGAGGCTGGTTAGGTTTATAGGGTAAAGGTTAGCGTTAGGGTTGCTTCAGGGCTCAAATTAGAGCCAATAATAGATAATGTTCACCAGAAAAATCATTTAAGACTGTACCCAACCTTGTTTCCTGCCCATAAATCAGAGCTTTGAGAGTTTCTCAAAGCTTTTATCAAAACCTCATGACATTGCCGTCAATCATTCAGAGATCATTTGAAATCATAATTATACAGACCTACAATTTTGTCCTGCATAATATCTATCTACCATCATATAATTCATGACATATTTGCTTATGTTTGACACTGGTGTTCATTTCTTTGCTTTGCATTGCAGATAAATTCCTATGAAAGGGAAACTTGTTTCTGAAAGCTGGAAGACGGAAAAAGGAGACTTTATGCGCTCTGCTTTTTGAGTTTCCCTGGGGGGAATGCGGTGTCTCCGTTCCCTGACCTATTTGCCAAATGCTTCCGAAACAATGAGCAATTTATCTTCTACTTCTTCTTTCCACGCTTTTAGGATTTGGGTGGTAGTGCGAAATAAACCAGAACAAAGTGAACACTCTAAAAGCACACAATGATTACAGTACATTAAACTCTTTGTTAGTTTAAGGGCCAGTGGAATGATGCATTTGCATTTTGTTTATCCAGATATTTTTTTTTTTAGATGCAATTCATACAAGAATGACCTTGGATTTCCTGATATCGTAATAAAGAAAAATGCATTATTAAAATAATAAAACAGTTTAAAATAAAAATAAACAAAAATAAAGCTGTAAAGCTGTAAAGCTTGTTAAAATATTAAACATTTTTGGAATGTCATTTGGTGCAACCAGCATGCAGAAAAAAGCCATAAAACAGTAAAGTATATCATAGAGGTTGGCCATGGGCAATACGTCTCTTTAAATAGCAGATAATTTGACCTTTTATTACAAGGCAAGTTTAGTTCTGGTTGCAAAATGTCATGTGGTGCAACTCCCCAAAAACATAATACTTATCAACACATTAAAATTAATCTTTGTAAAAACAATTTTTTACCTGAAATATATATTTAACATTTATTACATGATTGTGATGTGTACATTTATATATTTTTTCTTTTTAACATGGTTGCACTGCATGACATTTTTCGAGCTGTTAAATATAAACTTTTCTTATATATTGTCAAGTTGAAACTGTTCATATATTTTCTTATTAAATATATGAAAAGTTTAAACTGAATAACTCTAAAAAGTCATGTGGTGTAACCTTGAAGCACAAGGTTAATGGCTCCGACTACTGATGCAACAGAGTCAATTCCTCAACTCTCATTGTTGACTCTGTTGCTGTGTCTGAAATCGCTTGTTCACTCATTCTCTAAACCCTATATAGTGCATGCCAGTTGAGTGTACTATATCAGCAAGGAATGAACAAAATGAATCAAGGAATTCGTACACAAAAAGGTCATTGTATATTACTTTGTAATTACACATACTTCTGTGCCAGCTTTGTAATTTTATTGATATAATATATTAATGCAATAAATATTAATTTGATTTGCCAAGTGTTTTGATTAAGAGATGATTATGGATGCTTAGCACCACCGTCCTACCATTGTACGCTAAAATTAATTAGAAAAAGGTTGTGTCTCATGAATTTTCCCTCTTTAAAATTGGCTATTGGCCACAGGTATGAAATGACAGTGATGCTCATAATTGCAAGTTTATGTCATCTCTAAATTGGACTAATTGAGGGAGCCATGCTAAAAGTGTGTTGTTTTGATAAAAAGAGGCTTTGTGTCAGAAGAAAATGACTGAAAGTCTTGTTTTCTTATTCCTGACCTTGTTTTGATGTACATGGACTTAGGAAAAAACAGAAAGCGAACATCCCTAGTGACGACAGATTGGAACTTTTCTTGAAAATGATGTAGAAAACCATATGAAACTGACAACTTGGCACATGCATTTTAAACAATATTTAAAAAAAGATGTTTCATTATCTTTATCTTGGACACTCTTATTCATCACTGGCTCTTAAATTCTACAATTACGCATTTAAAGAGTTGCTTTTAAGTCTATCAAATATGGTTTGGCTGGGATTCAGCCATTATTGAAGCTTAATCGTGTTTTTTTCATTTTTGCCGAGAATACGGTTCCAGAGACCCACCTCTATCACACACTGGAAAATAATCACATTTGATCCGTCCAGTTCCTCAAATGTAAGTACAGCTATTTTTCTTCTCATCCAAATATAACAGATGTCTTACAGCCCGGACACAAGGGCAATTGTTGAATGTTTTTTTGAGGGGGTTGGATTATCCCAGTCCGTCATATAAAGGCCACGGTCGGGCCAGTTTAGGGAGCCCTACTGTCCACACCAGGGCTAAGAGGTGTTGACGGGGGCCACGGTCCCCAAACAAGCCCTGGCACTGGTCAGGCTGTGAAAGACGGTCTGTTTGGTTTCTATCTCCATCCTTCAACACCACCCCATCAATCCTAGATGGGCCAGGCCATCCCACTGAAACAGTGGCCCTCTTTGTCCGCCAGCTGATGGGCTGAGGCCCCCAGCCCCGCTCTTACACCAGCTCTTAGTGACAACCACCTGACAGAACCGGCTCCTAGCAGACTGAGACCTCGAAGGCTTCATCTGCCTCAACTTGTAACCTTTACACCACTTTTAGGGCCCTATGATTTCTGTTATGAGCTGCATGGGAAACAAGTGAATAATAACTAGCAGGGTAAACCATGAGCTTTTTGTCCCACCCGCTTTGATTTTGAGGATTTACAAATTAGAGAGAACTATCATAAAAATCCTTATCACTCACTACAAATTAATCAGAAATAAAAAGCGGAAATCAGGGTTATAGCACAAACGGAAAAGGAGGGAGGAGCGGAATCCTTCAAGAGGGAGAGAAATAGAACTACAGGCTCGAGCATTCTAAACATAAGGGAGCACAGAAATTAAAATACATGTAACTACTTTTAATTGGACAACATAAAAAAAATGACAGGTTTAATTTTAACAAGTAAACAATACAGCTCCCAAGGGGAACAGGATTACATGTAAAAGACACGTTTTATGACTTCATTTGATTACAAATTTTGAGGAAAATAAATTAAAATAGGCAGCACAGAATTTCTAGAAAATAAATAAATAAATAAATATTTACAATAATAGGCCACTTTCATATGGCCCTGAAATGTAACTTATATATATATATATATATATATATAAAATATTGTATATATTTCAACAATATTGTATATGGTTTCAATTAATACTAAAATTTTGTTTAACCATGAAAGAAAGAAAGAAAGAAAGAAAGAAAGAAAGATATCATCCCTAATATTAGGGAAAAAATTGACAATTAAAATTGAATTTAGGGCACTAACAGTTGAACTTCTGAATTTCTGTTGAACTTTAAAACGAATTGTTGTTAAATTGTGCACGTTTAATGATTTTATCAGACATGCTTTCTGACTACTAAAATGCAATTTGATAATTAAAACAGAATCCGAAAAGAACTTAAAACAGAAAAAAAAGCATCCAGAATCCATTTAAAAAAAAAAAAGTATTTTATAGGGCCCTACACCTTACAAACTCTTAATGGCAGAGCAAAAGACATACAGTACACATACACATCAGAGAACATGAATCACGGAGGACTTGTGTAGGAGATATGATTGTAGGAGACTCTGAAAACAGCAGATCTTATGTTGGAGATCCATGTTAAACTCTAAAGGATATGCTGGCCTATCACGTTTCTATTATTATTTATGGCTCCAACAGGGATCCATAACTTGGATCCGCACTTCACACAATAATAGGGCTTAGGATTTTTGTGGTTTACAGTATTCCAAGGCAAACACTTGGTTGAAGTGGAAATCACACACTTACTGTATTTAACTCTCTTGCTGTATTTCACCCATGGACATTGGAGTAAAAGATCACAGCATCTTCCTGCCGAGGGCCCAGATGTTCTCGCAGGCTTTTGAGTCGGGGGTTTAGGATGCGGTTAATGGATGGCTGAGAGGTCCACACGCAGAGTTTGACCATTCGACTCCTGGTGTGTGATGTTGTGTTCAACTCTTTATAGTGCTGTTGTTACTTTTCTGAACACTTGCCTCAGTCTTAGACCGATTTATTGGGTGCTTTCGACAAAAAATAAACTTGGAGGCAGAATTTTTTGTCTCCTAGCCATATACTTGCCAATTTCTGCTACAAACTTCTACAATTTTAATCACAGGGAATTCTTCTAGAGGACGTGTAGAGAAAGGATTCGATGTACCATTCAAACAATTCCCGATCAAACCCGGGTTAGGGATTTAAACTTGAATAATGAATTTATATATATATATATTTTTTTTGTTTTGTTTGAATGTTTTTGAATGTTTTTTTTAGTTTGTTTGAATGTGTTTTGTTTTAGTTTGTTTATTTTTTGTTTGAATGGTTTTGTTAGTTTTTTAGTTTGTTTGAATGTTTTTTTGTTTGTTTATGTTTTTGTTTATTTTTTGAATGTTTTTTGTTTTTTTTAGTTTGTTTGAATGTGTTTTGTTTTTTGTTTGTTTGAAGTTTTAGTTTTTTTTTTTTGAATTTTTTTGAAGAATGTGTTTGTTTATTTTTTAGTTTGTTTGAATGTGTTTTGTTTTAGTTTGTTTATTTTTTGTTTGAATGGTTTTGTTAGTTTATTAGTTAGTTTGAATGTGTTTTTTGTGTATATTTTTTGAATGTTTGTGTTTCAAGAGTTAGCTTGTTTTATTTTCTTTCCCTTCTTTTTACCTTTGTTGGTTTTCTTTCTTATAACTGACTTTGACTACTACTACAAAAATTTTTTGCGAGTGTTAATTTGGCAGTTTATCTCCCTTTTGATATTGTCTCTATAAATCACTTTAAAAACCTGTCTTATGTAATAACCAAATTATAATAATTTCTCAAAGACATTATCAGGGACATTATGTTGGTTTATATCCTCTATACTCCCTTTTATGAATCTGTAATTGTGCCATTGTGCCATTCACATGGGCTGTTCTTATTTCTTTGAATGTAACTAGACTTTTAATACTAACGGATGAATGAATGATTAGCTACAATTGGTATTTCATTGTAGGAGTTGATTAATTTTGTGTTGGTGCTTTTGTTTGTCTGTTTTAATTATTTAAGTCAATCTTTTTACATCACAGACCACTTAGAATCTGTCACGGACCTCCAGAAATCTGCGGCCCATAAGTTTAAGAACCCGTGAACTAGGTTCATGCTCCTCCATCCAGACTTATGAGCTCTGTTTGGACCCGGCTTTAAGCTCAATGCTGGAGGCAGTCAATTTACATCATCATCCAAACCAGAACCGCTGAACCCTTTCTTGTGACTTTGTGATGGGTTCACTGGAGGGCAGTTCTGTTTTTATGTGTTATTTGAAGTCTTTCGAAGGTCTTGCTGCTTTTGGCTTCAGTCGATTGAGTTGTTTCAGAAAGGGACACCCTCCGTGGCTATTCTTTCATTAGTTTCCTTTTCCTCTTTCTGTTTTTAGGCCTGACTGTTTGGCCACTCTACTATTCAGCCATTTCACATACAAAGTCTGTTTGGAAGGTAAAAGCCAGCAGGAAAAAAATACTTTCACCTTTTCTCAGATATTCTTTCAATGTGCATTTGTCCATACGCTGCAGTGCAAAATCGTTTGGCTCGTTGGTTTTTCTTTACGACAGCATTAAAAGCAGTGAGAAAGGGGAGTTTATTGTTTCAGTCTGTTTACTTTGATTATTTATGATTAATTTTGCATGTGTCTTGGTCCGGCCCTCAGGTTTGGAAAGTGTGGTGTCATTTGTGTCTGGATTTTAGCTTGGTCTGCTGGCTTCTTGGAGATATGTCGGGTGTACCGCAGAAAACTACACAGTTAGATTTTTTTTTTGGGGGGGGTTCTACTTTTGTCAGTGAGATTAATATGTTGTTGGCCGGAGCTGAGTCATGCTGCATGTTTGCATTGGAGAAGCTGTTTGGAAGCTGTCAAATCGTCTTCATCTGTATTATTCTAAGAAATGTTGCTTGAAGCAAAAGTGCTTTCTCACAGATGAAGCTCTTTCAGATGTCTACAGTGGTATAAAATAACAGATGTATAGATGTGATATGATCACTGTGATTGAGGACTTCCTGTCAGGTTATCAAAATGATTCAGAAAGATGCATGTTTGGATGTTAGGTTACACTTCAAAGGTGATTTGATGTGGAGATGTGAGCCAAATTAGAAATTAATGGCAGATTTGTTTTTTTTTTCTTTTGGAAATTAGTCATTATTTTGGGGATTGCATTTGGTGACAGCTTTAAATGTCTTTCTCTTACAAAATGTAAGGCATGTGTACCAGGTTTTTTGTTGTTTTTCTTATTTTGTTTTATGTTGTGGTGTTTTGTTAGTGGTTTTTGAGCAAAGTGTACAGTATATTATATTTGAGCAACTGTATTTACCCTGTAAATGTATACAGCATATAGATTGTCATAATAATAATAATAAAAATAAATAAATAAATAAAATAATAAATTCACGTTTTTTCCACAATCATATCTGCTTATGTCTACAGTGCTCAGCGTAAATGAAACACCCCCTTTGAAAAGTAACATTTTAAACAATATCTCAATGAACACAAAAACATTTCAAAATGTTGACAAGACTAAGTTTTATATAACATCTGCATGAAAGTAAGGTTTAATAGAGAACAAAATTTCAGTTTTACTCAAATAGGGTGATGCAAAAATGAGTACACCCCACTGAAAGTCTCTGGAGCAAAGCTAAATTTTAGACTACAAATGTCTAATTTAACAAGAATTCTACCACAGGTGAGTCTAATTATTCATTACACAGGTGACAGTTGACTATAAAAGGGTGTTACTTAAAGAAAACCCCTTCCCATTTCATGCTGTCAGCAATGGCACCACATGGAAGAGAAATGTCACAAGCCTGAGAAAGAAAATAATTTCTTTACACAAGAAAGGTGAAGGCTACAAGAAGATCAGTAAAGCTTTACTTATCAGTCAGAATACTGTAGCAAAAGTGGTAAAAACATTTAAAAAAGATGGAACTGCAACCATCTCACAGAGACAGGTCGTCCACGGAAGTTAAACACCTCGTCAGGAGCGTCTTCTGATGAGAAGGGTTGAAGAAAATCGACATGCAAGTTCACTGCAGTTTCTAAAGAAGTAGAAAGCCAAAATGGGGTATTTCCCGTGACACAATACGGCGTACACTGCAGAGGAATGGCATGCATGGGTGCCGTCCACGAAAGAAGCCTCTCCTAAAGCCCAGGCACAAAAAAGCCCGCCTAGATAGGGCCCATGCTGACAAAGATGAAGACTACTGGGACTCTATACTCTGGAGTGATGAGACCAAGATAAATGTTTTTGGAACTGATGGCTTCAAAACTGTATGGCGTCGCAAAGGTGAGGAATACAAAGAAAAATGCGTGAAACATGGTGGTGGCAGTGTCCTTATGTGGGGCTGCATGAGTGCTGCTGGTGTCGGGGAGCTGCATTTCTTTGACTGGCATCATGAATTCACAAATGTACTGCTCTATACTGAAAGAGAAGATGCTACCATCACTCCGTGCCCTTGGTTCGTGCACTTTTCCAACATGACAATGATCCTAAACACACATCTAAGGCACTGTTGGATTTCTGAAGAAGAACAGGGTGAAAGTGATTCAGTGGCCAAGTATGTCTCCTGATCTGAACCCAATCGAACATAGGGAATCTGAAGAGACAAGTTGAGCATCACTCTCCATCCAGCATCCAATCTCTAAAAGAGGTCATTCTTGAAGAATGGAAAAAGATAGATCTGGCAAAATGTCGCCAACTTGTTCATTCCATGCCTAGAAGCTTGTGCTGTCATTAAAAATCATGGAGGCCATACAAAGTACTGTTAGTTTAGTTTTTGTTGTGGGGTGTACTTATTTTGCATCACCCTAATTTGAGTAAAACTGAAAAATGTGTAATCTAAGTTATTATTAACCTTACTTTCATGTTATAAGTTAAACAGATATATAAACTTAGTCTTGTCATTTCATTTTGGACATGGTTTTGTTTGACATTGAGATATTGTTTAAAATTTTACTTTTCATATGTACTCATTTATATACATATATATAATATATATATATATAGTAGTATGCATATTTGTTTTTATACCTGTCTGTATGTCTGTCTGTGTGCTTTCTCATACTAATAATTTTTGGTTTAGGGAATTTTTTTTGAAGCTGTAAATGGAAAAGAAACTTGTCAAGTCAAAGTATTTAACATTTTAGGAAATACCATAGCTGCTGTTTTAATAGCAGACTTCAGCTGACCGATATATTTATAGGTAGTCATTTTAGAGCGACTCTGAGAAGAGATTGATTTTTATTCAAACTCTGCGCTTAAGATTAAACATGTGACAGTGATTTACAAGGGACATGACTGAAACACAAACCTTTGTGTAACTATAGAGCACAGAGAGGAAAAACCGGAGGTTGTGTAAACACAGTTTGATCTCACATATAAAAGGCCATGCTCATTTTGAGCCAGATCCGTCTTAAGCTGCACCATTGCTTTTCTTATTGATGGTCGTCTTCTTTCCAAATTCACAAAATCAAGGGCTCGGTGTGGGTAAGAGACATAAATGATATACGTTGTATTTCCAGGTTA
Source organism: Ptychobarbus kaznakovi (assembly GCA_027422405.1). Lineage (NCBI taxonomy): Eukaryota > Metazoa > Chordata > Actinopteri > Cypriniformes > Cyprinidae > Ptychobarbus > Ptychobarbus kaznakovi. Next base: position 28,398,574 of record CM049796.1, on the reverse strand, counting down.
AGAGAGTTACAGAAACAACACAGAGCATTTTATATGTTTGCCTTGTGTGGGTTACTACTTTGGTTTAAGGGAAAGTGTCTCCAGCATCCAGTATGATGGATTGCTATCCACTGAATATCAAAAAGAAAAAACAAAAAGGAGGGACACACTTTAAATGTACATTTCGGTGTTTTTGTTTTGTTTGTTTTATTTTGTCTTTTTTTTTTGCTTTTTGATGTGTTTTTTTGTTTAGGTTTTGTCTTGTGTTTTTGTTTTCATGCATAGTTTTTGTTTTGAGTTTGTTGTATTTTTGTGTGTTTTTGTGGTGTTTTTTATTTAATGTTTTGTTCATGACTTGTGTGATCTTATCAAACTGCACTCGTTGAACTGGATTACAATGTTGTTGGATAAAATGCCAATAAATGACATTGTTTGTGTTTTAGTCAGCTTAGCCAAAGTTTTAGTTTTCTTTTGGCCATATTTTTTACAAGTGGGTTATTTGCAGTTTACACATTGATTAATCTTACTTCTCTACTTGAATGCGGTATCCTACTTTGATTGATGCACTGCAAATGAAACACTGTACATTGGCATCTGTAGGCAACGCTGATCTTCAAAATGCTGGGGCATGTTTATGTTTGGTTTATTATTTCTGCCAGCATTCATATCTTAAGTGGTCCTAGAGATCTTACATGGACTTGTGAGTGATACCAGACAAGTCAACAGCTCTTCAGGTCTTGGCAGAAGTTGAGAGTGGAAGCGAGAGTCCTGCCGTAGCCAGCAGAGGCTTAGTGGAGCAAATCTTTCCATTTCTGTTATATCTGAAAGCTGTTTTTCCTCTATTGAACTGTGAATAATGAAAGTTCATGACATTACATGTGCCGTGGCATTGGGGGAATACTAAAAGAACGGTGAGGGTCTCTGCGAATGAGAGCGCAACAGGAAAAACAGCCACAGCAAACGCAGAACCCACGTCCAATTTGAGTCTCTATTTTCCTGCCAAAAAAGTGTCTCGGTCCGAGGAGGAAGCTAAAACTCATACAATTAGCCTGCGTGTTCCACTTGTGCTTTCCAAGGGTCATGGCAGCCTGGCTTCCAAGTCCAGCTGAGTGTGTGTATCAGACGTTTACATAATGAAGAGAGGTCAGGGGTAAGGTACAAGTGTGTACATCGTAACAATGCTGATTCTGCTATTTGTGGTGTCCTCATGCGTAACTCTTTTACATGGCTGGTTCATAACTGAAACTGATCGCTGCGCTTTATTCACCCAAACCTGCGGACTACGCCAAGTACGCACAATGGAGTAACCTTCTAATGCACTGCCATATGCTAATTAGTAGTAACAATGAGACATTGATGGATGTGTGTAGACTGTGTCGGCAGGTGTTTCTGTGTGAGTCCAGCACATATGGTTGATAAAAGCCAAAGAAGTGGTTTTGAAGTGCTACGCTGAAGTGTGTGAAAAGTCTTCAAATGGATATTAAAATCAGCCAAATAGTGTTGTGGGCATGAAGGAATCACTGTTTTTGGGCTAAGTGAACAAACTTTTAAGTAAACAGATCTTCTAAGTGAAAATATTTTTTGATTAAATTGATCTTGTAGGTGAAGAGATCTTGCAAGTCAACAGATCTTAGGTGAACAGAAGTAATTATGTTTTGTAATTAAATGGATCTTGTAAGGTGAACGGATCTTGTAATTGAATGGATTTCTTAACAAGTCTGTGTTTTGAATCTGGATGAAGCATCCTGTCTGTGAATGATCAAAACATACTAGGACAAAAATGAACTGAATGAACAAGACCTTTGTGAATCAGACATGCTGGCTGACGATGACTGAACGAAGATCGACATGTTGTTCATTCATTTCAATATGACAGTTTCATTCAGTAGGTAAAGAAAGTGGGAGGGCAAGAGTTATTCCAATTTGATATTATTAAAGCTCATAATTAACTTAATGGATTAGATCACTCCCAGAATAAAAAAAAATCCTTATAATTTACTCACCACCAAGTCATCCAAGGTCCAGAAGTCAAAATGAAAAAACTAAAAAATCATGCATTTTATCATTTGTGGTGAAAATGGTGCAAATGCTGATGGCTAAAGCTAATGCCTGTTCAAACCAAGTGCAATGCAACTAAACATAAAAAAATTACGAAATAACACACTATGATATTTTTGTACTTTGTTTAGTGATGTTGTGATTCATTTGACAGTGTATGCAGATTGCAGTATAAGTAATTAGTGCATCACTGACCTTGTTTTGTTCTGTTTATCTCCAGATTTTTGGAGTTTCCTGCTGTGGAGTCCCCAAAGAAAAGATACATCAATAGGTAGGATATTCTTTCTTTCTTTCTTTCTTTCTTTCTTTCTTTCTTTCTTTCTTTCTTTCTTTCTTTCTTTCTTTCTTTCTTTCTTTCTTTCTTTCTTTCTTTCTTTCTTTCTTTCTTTCTTTCTTTCTTTCTTTCTTTCTTTCTTTCGTTGCCTCATTTACCTTTAAAAGCACTACATCTATTTATATTCTTATCTCATTCATATGTATAGCTTAAAATGTGTCACAAGAGTCACCAAAAAATTGCGAAAACACAATTTTGTTTTCCATTTGGTTTTCTCATCTTCTCCTATTTTCTTTCTTCTCTTTTTTTCTCAATCACTAGAAAAGTAATTCTGTGATTCCAGCAAATCTGTGTGTATATCTTCATTTTCCCAGGTTGTGGTTTTAGCCTACATTTTCAATATAAATCTTTTATTCTTTTGCCAAATTTTTACAGTTTTTTGAGCAGTATGACATGCAGTCATACAAAAGCTGCACATTTAAGCAGATGACATGAGCTAAAAGGAAACAAAACTTGCATTCTGATCATTCCTGTTTGTCCTTTAAGACCATTGACTTTTAGACTTTCACATGCTTTTTCACTCTACCCGTATAAATTTGAGCTAATTTCCTGAGCCCCTCAGCTGCTCGTAATGCTGATTGGCAAATGTGTTCCAGAGCGGTTGGCGTCATCTTCAGTAAAGCCCCAGTGCTGATGATGTAAAGATTTGGCTATAAGCTTATGAGCCAGTCAGTCCCAATCAATGTACTCTCCTATAGTCCAGTTAAAACTCCACACATGGAGGCCGCAATGATGTAATGCTGGCGGTTATGGTCTGGGGCACGCAAAGAGAACTTCTCCATTTGGTTGCTTGCACATTGTTTTGGCGGCAGTGTGACGCTGGGGTCACTGAGAGCTCACGGTTTAGGAAGGAGTTGCCTAAGTTAATGGAACGTGTACGTTTGAAGACATAGTAGTTAGACTGATTACAGAAGAAAATAGAAAGAGAAGTAAATAATGTGACTTAAGAGCATTGCACCACACATCACTATATACTGTATATATGTATAATGGGTGTAACGGTTCACAAAATAATTCGATGATATGACAATGTGTGTGTAATGCCAATGAAATTTCTCTGTGTAGACTTTAAACAATGAATGAATGAATGAATGAGGCATTTATATAGTGATTTATTGTGTATTGCTGTACACCCAAAGCACTTTACAATCATGTGGGGGGGGGGGGGTCTATCCTCAACCACCACCAGTGTGCAGCATCCATTTATTGATGATACAACGGCTGCCACAGGACAACGGCGCCAGTGCGCTCACCACCTACAGGTGGAGATGAGAGAGTCTCAGAGCTAATCAAGTGTATGGGGATTATTGGAGTGTTGACAAGGGCCAGTGGAGGGAATTTGGCCAGGACTATACAACTACTCTTTACAAGAAGTGCCATGGGATTTTTAATGACCACAGAGATTCAGGACCTCGGTTTAACATCTCATCCGAAAGACGGTGCTTTTTGACAGTAGTGCCCCCGTCACTATACTGGGACGTTAGAACCCACACAGACCACAGGGTGAGCACCCTCTTCTGGTCTCTAACACCTCTTCCAGCAGCAACCTAGTTTTCCCAGGAGGTCTCCCATCCAGGTACTGACCAGACTCAACCCTGCTTAGCTTCAGTGGGCAACCGGTCTTGGGCTGCAGGGTGATATAGCTGTGGCTGAACAACAGTGTGCCGAACAACAGTGGCATCTCAGATTAGCTGCAGGAGTCGGATTTCATTTATCATGATTTATCACGAGTCGAGCTAACGATGAGATGAGAAAGACAAGAAGTTGGTGAAACATTTTTGACATTAAATACAAAAGCACCTGCTTTCAAAATATTTTAGACTTTGGAAGGCCTTTTGACTTTTGCTGTTTAGCCTCTAAGATGATCTTGGAAGCTTTTTTAACATTAGTTATTTATTATTTAATTGTTTCCACTTTGTTTTATATTTACATTTTGTGTAATTTATTTGTTATTTTATATTAGGCCTATAGCATGGTGTATTTGTATTCATTTTGTTAATAAATTAAACATGCTATGCTTAATATAAGTGAGTTTGTCGTAGGCACTGTTTTGTTGTTGTCAATTCAATCAATTGACGCAGAATTGCCGCATATTCGAAAGTGAAAGCAAAATGCGCACAGGAATTTACAAGCAATTTAAAAGTGAATAAAAGTGAGGAAAAAAGGGACAACTTCTAATGAACTACCTCACCGTCACAACTCTGCTGTAGTAGTGCGTTTTTCTTTTGGGGTGGGAGGGGCAGACATCATGTTGCTTGTTACGTTGTTTGAGCTGCCTTTTTGAGCACAGTGGCAGTAGTGTTGTCAAAAGATCCGGTACTTCGGTACCAAGTCGGTACTAAATAAATGAAAATGTCACGGTACCAGGTTTTTTCAAGTACTGGTGGTACCGAGGACCTGATCGACCTGGTTCTTGACGTGTAGGGCCGTATGATTTCCGCGACGCAGAAAATGCGGACGAATCGCGGAACCTAGTTTAAAAACAGAATTTACAGTTTAACACAGAATATCATGAAATTTGTCAAGGTTTGGATGAATTAATCAAAAGTAGGTCATTGCACTTAAATCAAATTGCGATATGGACTAGTATCTGTAAATATTAAGCCGCAAAAGTTGATTCAAATATGAATCCCGCATGTTCTGCGAGTCTCCGTGTGAATGAATGAATGGCAGAAACATGCAGTTTTGTTTACTAACGTTACATACCCTTAAACGCGTGTTATGCTTTCGGCGATTTCAGCGTCTGCCGTCTAAAGGCGGGTATAATGTCATACTATGTCAGGACATACTTTTGCGGCTTAATGGTAACAGATACTGGTCCATATCACGATTTGATTTAGGTGTAATGACCTACTTTTGATTATTTCATCCAAATTATACATAAATAACATCTCCAGAACTACTCTGTCTGTCTGACTATAGCTCTATCTATGACTGTATATTGCTCTCCAGAATCTAGTCTCTGTCTGTCTGTTGCTCTATCTATCTATTGTTCTAGCTGTCTGTCACTCTATTGCTCTTATCTGTCAATCTGTCTATGGCTCTGTCTGTCTGTGACTGTTTGTCTGTCAGTCTGTCTGTTGCTCTATATGTCTGTCTGCTACTCTGTCTGTATCACTATAGCTCTATTTGTCTGTATGTTGCTCTATCTGTCTATTGTTCTGTCTGTCACTATATTGCTCTTATCTGTCAGTCTGTCTGTGCTCTGTCTGTCTGTCAGTCTGTCGCTCTATATGTCTGTCTGTCTTTCTGTCTGCTATTATGTCTGCCTGACTATAGCTATATATGCCAGTCTGTCTGTTTCTCTATCTGTCTAAGAAAAAAAATATGACCTGTGTGAATGGCCAGTTAGACAAATACAGAGAGAGAGAGAGAGAGAAATTCAAGAGAGACAGATGGATGTACAAATTAGTCAAGACAAAAATAAACCACCAGATAGCAGATGAGGAGACAGAAAAACAAATTAGACTACCCGGAGTCCGCACAAAAGAAACATACATCTTTCGACAAATACACAGAAAAAAGATAAATAAATGAATGTTCTTACAAAGAGCAAGCATGCTAGAACATCCAAATTCCCCTCATGTGAATGATGTAGGATTTCAGCATGAGGAGACAAAGAAAGCAAAAGGATTAGTTTGAGTTATTTGTCTTTCAGCAGAAGCTTTTATCTAAAGAAACTTACTGGAGAACCTCAGGTTAAACACTCTGCTCAAAGGTGTAATGAGGATAGGATGAGAGAAACTCACAAAGGAATGTCCTGGTGGTATTTCCTCTTAAAATCAGGGAAAATATGTTTATGGGATTAATATTGCATTAAAAAGTGATTCATATTATATTTATATGAAGATTTAAATGTATTAATGTAATGAATTAATCTTCATTAATCTGCAATTGACAGCACTAATACATTTTTATTTTCCTAGATTCCTCGTTCAGAAACTGGGCTATAATTGTCAATCTATATGTTTACCAAAAAAGTAAATAAAAAAATTAAAAAGAATCTGCTCAAAAGATTCATTCATCCAGCAGTTGAACCCCAGTGGTCATACTGTATGTTTTTGATTCACCAAAAAGATCCAGCTAATTAATCACAAATTAATTTATTTTGACTAAAAGAACCAGGCTCAAAATATTCACTCATTTGACAATTGAACTTCAATGGTCACACAATAAGTTTATTATTCACAAAAGAACCAGCTCATAAGATTCAATCATTCAGCACAGTCGAACTACAGTGGTTACACTGTAACTTTTTGATTCCCTAAAAAGATCAGGCACATAAATTACTTTTGAAAAAGGACCAGATCTCACTTCTCATCCCTGATTCTAAGTCAAGAAAGTTTAGTGACCTTGGCAGTAGGCTACTAAGAATTGGTGTGGGTTGAGATTCACCCAGATTGTCCCAGTATCTGTAGTCTTTATGTTGCCAACCCATTTCTAAACCCAGACCAATTACACAGTGAAGTGGAGAAATGCGTGAAAGAGCAAGAGATTAAGAGTTTAAGTAGTGCAGTATGTGTCCTAAGCTCAGGACTGAAGAGCATGTCTGTCTGAGTGCTCTTTCCAGCGTGGAAGCTCAGGATTTGTGTGGAAACTGGGATAGCATCCATTGTGCAGATCCGCATGATCCTGCCACAGCAATAAGGTATCAGAGCTTGCACCAAAGTGCTACATTCCCCCACATGCTCAACAGGAGGGGGTTTGCACGGATTCGGCCTGCCCTTTGAGCCAGAATTCTGAAAAATCAAGGGAAATAAGTCCCCTTGTTTTCATGAGCAGTTGCCAGATATTGTGTTTCGGTAAGAGCTTACGGGGAAAGTAAAGCCATATGAAGCAAATCTCATTAACTTCTACCAATATCCACTCCAGAGATGGACATAATACTGATGCATACCAATACAAATACATATTTCTGATACTTTTGAAACCTCAGATTTCTCACACCTCCTTTTCAGCATTGAAACCCCAGCTCATTTTCTTCAATATCGCGTGATTTGGTCTTTTCAAAAACAATGATTGTGTTGAAAGAATGCAAATTGAGCAAGACGTGCTTTAGTAATTTCATGGCTAAAGACAAGGAAATAACTTGGATAATTAGGTTTATTCCCAAATTGAGTCGTTTTTTCCCCTTTCTCATTTACATGTATAATTTTTCTTTATTTGCTTTATTTCCCCAATGCAACTTGTCAGATGTAATTTTGATCACTTTAAGATCACTTTTAGACTGAACTTTTTAACTTTTGCATTTCAAATATTTGTTTAATTGTCTGCTTCTACACATATATATATATATATATATATATAATTTATGATATGTTTATAACATATTTTGATTATAATTATTGTAACATACACTAATATATTTTTTTTAAAGGAACCCTTTTTAATCCGAGTATAACATCAAGTCAATTAAACTCCTGGGATAATGATCTGGGGTGCGTTTCCCAAAAACAACCATGGTCGCAAGTTCCGTCGTTACCAATAGAGTTCAATGGAACTAATGACCATAGTTAGCTAACAATGCTTTTGGGAAACGCACCCCAGGTCAGTTAAGTAGCAGAGGGGGTTGTTAATCTGTTTCAGCTGCTTTGGTGTTAATGAAGTTAACAACAGGTGCATTAGATGGACAAAAATAAGACGACCCTCAAAACAGGAATGGTTTTACTGGTGGAGGCCCCTTGACATTTTTTTCCCTACTGATTTTTTCTGACTTTTTTTCACTAGTTTTGCATTTGGCTAAGGTCGGTGTCATTACTGGTAGCATGAGGCAATATCTGGATCCTACAGAGGTTGCACAGGTAGTCGAACCCCTTCAGGATGGCACATCAATACGTGCTATTGCCAGAAGGTTTGTTGTGTCTCCCAGCACAGTCTCAAGAGCATGGAGGAGATTCCAGGAGACAGGCAGTTACTCTGAAGACCTGGACAGGACTGTAGAATGTCCTTAACCCATCAGCAGGACCGGTATATGCTCCTTTGTGCAAGGAAAAACAGGATGAGCACTGCCAGAGCCCTACAAAATGACCTCCAGCAGGCCACTGGTGTGAATGTCTCTGACCAAACGATCAGAAACAGACTTCACGAGTGACGTCCTCTAGTGGGCCCTGTGCTCACTGCTAAGCACCGTGGAGCTCGATTGACATTTGCCATTGAACGCCAGAATTGGCAGGTCCGCCACTGGCACCCTTTGCTTTTCACAGAGAGCAGTCTCATGTGGCGAGAGTATGCAGGCAGTTCCTGGAGGGTGAAGGAATTTATATTATTCAATTATGGACATTATGTTTCGGTCCATCTGACGCCGCCAGGTTGCATCTCAGACTATCCAGGAGCTCAGTGATGCCCTGGTCCAGATCTGGGAGGAAACAACCCAGGACACTGCCCATTGTCTTATAAGGAGCATGCCTCTGACGTTGTCAGGTATGCATACAAGCATGTGGGGACCATACAAACTACAGAGTACCAATTTCAGTTGCTGAAAGGAAATCTTTTTTTTTTATGACTTTTGTCTTTGCATTCAGCCCTTTGTGGGTTGATCATTTTCATTTCCATCAAACGATGTGGCATCCTTTCGTTCCTAACACATTTTACCAAGTCCATATCAGTTTAGATATCCAGCATGATGTTTTTTTCCCATTGAGATCTGATGTTTTCAAAGTGTTTCTTTAATTTCTTTTAGCAAAAATATGACCTATGATTTTAATATAAATAAAATACAAATAATATATTATAAATAATAGTAGTAGTAATAATAAAATAAATTATAAATATAATAACATATAACAACTGAATAATAAAATATAAGTAAGGAATCATTGAGGGTTACTGTACAATAATAATAACCATTTTTTACTTTTGCATTCCTCTTACGGTTCTCCTCGCAGAATAATACAAAAAAGTTATGCATATTATTGCATTTCAGTTTGAATCTCAGATGTGAGTTAAATCAGCAAGCCACATTAAGTTCATTTAGCCAAGCTCTTTGAGTTATATGCTCAACATTGGCCTTCTCTGGAAAACAGTTTTGTGTCGACCATGCAGGCGGGAAAACACCCCCTGGCTTGGTAGCAGGGGAACCGGTAGCAGAGCTGGTAAAAGCATTTAGGATTTAAGGCTTCATTGTTTGTGTTTCCAGAAGAAAGAAAAGCCTCCTTAGTGGTCAGCCACAGCGATGGACATTGAGGGTTTTAGCTAGACTGTTGTGAACTGCCGCACTCATTTTAACCCGTTCTCCCAAACGGCCCTCCTCGCCCAGCTTCTGTGGAGGCTTATTTCATCTGATTCCAGTGTGGAAACAGCTCTTGCACATCCCTGTGGTGACTTGATATATCTGTTAAACTTCTGTTCCTGCTGGGTAATGTATGTGTACATCTGTTTATAATGCATTTGTCCTACTTGATGTGTATTTTGAACTCGTTTATTAGCTTGCTAGTTGTCACATTGATGTATCAAATCTGATATTTCAATCATTTCTTGACTCATGGTTCCTCTATTACTGGCCAGTGGTCTAGACATTTACATAAGAGATATTAGCTGTGTCCCAAAACCTAGTGCTCTGCCTATGTAGACAGTATTTTAAGGTACACCTAAACTTTCCAAAGACTTTCCAATATCTAGACAGCAACATTATGCTGCCTTTTAAGACACATCTTATTGTCAAATTCTAAAAGTAATTTCAGAATGCCTTGCGATGAACTTGGTGAAAAATTACATTCAAAATTATGAATCTGGAGTCGTGAGAAATGTAGAAAATGTTCTAATTTGGTACCAAAAAGTGTTAATAAAGTTTAGTCTCAATTAAAACTATGAAAGCTTGTTTCCACCACTGAATAAAAAAAAAAATCAAATTTTTGTGGAAATTAATTTTTTCCATTTCTGTGGAAAAAGTCAGAGTTGTGAGATAAAAAGACACAATTGCCTTGTTAAAGGGGTCATCAGATGCCCATTTCCACAAGTTGATATGATTCCTTAGGGTCTTTATAAAAAAAATCTAAAATATACTTTGGTTAAAATTTCTCAATGGTAGTGTAAAACAACACACTTTTTACCTTGTCAAAAACAGCTCTGTTTACAGCAAACCGTTTTGTTGCATGTTGCTTTAAATGCAAATGTGCTCTGCTCACCCCACCCCACCCCTCTCTTCTGAGCAGCTCTCTGAGATAGTGTTGCACTATATACCGGTACTATGGTAGTATCGCGATACTAAAGCTTAAAAATACCCGCAGTGCATTTTTTAAACGGTAGTATCGTCCATACAGTAGTACCGTAAGATATGTTGTATGCACGGCTGGAACACTGTTTAAAATGCTGGCATGCATGTTCAAATGAACAGAAACAAGTTGATTCCCAAATGTCTTTTTGCTGTGCTCTGTGTAGTATGGTCTGTGTATACGCTTTATATTGTAATGTCTAAACGACCTGCCGCTGCTAGGATTTGCGCCTGCTCTTCTCTCTCTCTCTCTCGAAGAAGAAGAATGACAGACAAAAGACGCTCCGTACCGTGTATGCGCGCTTAACTCGCTCTTCTCTCTCTTCCGGGTCCTGAACTTCCCGCATTAACACCATCATTGCCGGTGCAAAACAAATAACAGCAATTTCCCATTGATTATAAAGTCTGTGCGCTACAATATGGTGTTTCCCATATTTGCAATGAGAAGTTGCACTTGCACGTCGTTGTTCATGCTGCGGAAGAAAGGGTCTAATTCAGACCGTCTGATCTCATTTAAAAAAACAGCAGCTCAAGCATCACTTAATCAACATCATAATATCTTACAAGAAAGTATTCTCACAGTTTTATTCATTTGACTACTTCTAGAACATGTATAATAGTTTGTTTCTGGAAGCATCTTTGCGATCACGAATGCAATTCCATTCTTCAACATAGTGGCTTTGCACTTGGTTCTTATCAATCATCATAATGATCATATATATATATATATATATATTACAAATGCACCGATTGCAATTTTCTTGGCCGATTCCGATTTCAACTTTTTTTGGAAGTCTGACCTGCCGATAACGATTATTGCAGATTCCGATTTTCTTTCTAAGAACTATAATTGACAGCATATACAAAAAAAATAAATGCAAATATCAACGAAAAATTATTTACATAATAAAATAAATTATACAAAATTACAATTTCCCCCAATCTGAACTAATTTACAGATTTTCTCTCACTTAAACAACTATCAAAATAAAGTGCTCTGTTACTGGAAAGAGGAAGACATAGTTAACTTAAAATTAGTTGCTTTATGTAACAAAACAGATGTCATTTCCCACTGTTTATGAATGGTAATTTCTTTCTCCTAACCTTATTAAATGTGTCATCTTTCACATCAAATTCTTACTTTGTTTCAATTAATTTCGTTAGAATAATAAGAAACTGTAGAGTTGTTACCATTCATATAAAGTTAGTATGAAGTAGTAACACACTATCTTTCCACTGCATCAGAAGCTGCATCTGAAGTGGTATTAGATGCATTTACACACAGTTTGATGAATTTACACTAGAACATTTCAAATGCATAAATAATTTTATAAGATTCATGTTTTACATATTTTTTTAAACATACAAATGAAGGTTGAAAAAATGCAATGATACTTTTAAATATGACTAAGCCACCAGTAGGCAGCAGCAAAAGTCTGTTTTAATGAGCGAGTCATTTATTAATTCATTCAACCGATTCATTAAAACGGCTGATTCATTCAGAAACGAGTCAATTGGCTGTCTTTATAAATGGGCCACTGAATCAATTGACTCACTCGATTCATTCAAAAACGTGGATTCATTCAGTAACGAAGCACCGCTATGAGCTGCTCAGAGACACACAACAGGTCTGCTGTGGCTTTGATCGCAACTATTTTCATCAACAAAATTGAGCAAAAACAGTCAGTATTTTGTCTAAAATCTAAGTCACTTAATTTCAACCTCTTGTTTATTGAAATACTACTGTATAAAATCAGTGTCACATTGCAATCGTGCTGATATTGTTATTCAGGGAAACATGGCCGTCATGGCTTACTAAATCATATTTTGTAAATCTCTAATGTTGCTTACATTTCTAATGTGTGCTATCTCTCTCATACTGTGGCTGTGCAAGCCTTTGACATATAATAGCAATCTCTATTTATTTAGAATTTTCACGCAAAACGACGTCTACGTGACGATATCATACAGTGCATGCACGTCTCTGCCTGTGCCGCTGGCAATACATCAGCAAGACATTCTGACCGGCCGGAGATCCGGGCCGGTGCGAGAAATATTTCGATTTATCGGTGTATCCTAATATATATATATGTGGGGGCAAAAAAGTATTTAGTCAGCCACCAATTGTCAAGTTCTCCCACTTAAAAAGATGAGAGACTGTAATTTTACATAGGTATACTCACTGGAGACAAAATAAGAAAAAAAATCCAGAAAATCACATTGTAGGTTTTTGAATTTATTTGCAAATTATGGTGGAAAATAAATTTGGTCAATAACAATATTAAATCCAATAACTTGTTATATACCCTTTGTTCTGGTCACTGTAAGTCTTCACAAGGTTTTCAAAAACTGTTGCTGGTATTTTGGCCCATTCCTTATCTCCTCTAGAGCATGTTTTTGGGCTGTTGGGCAACACGAACTTCAACTCCCTCCGATTTTCTATGGGGTTATGGAGACTGAGGCCATGCCATTACGAAATCCTTCGTTTTCCCGGGCGGTGTGTTGGGAATTGTCTTGAAAGACCCAGCCAGTTTCATCTTCATGGCCCTTCTGTGGAAGGAGGTTTTACTTTCTCACACGCAATTCTTTCCTTTAACGAGTCGTCCGTGCAGAAAAAAGCCCAAAGCTTACATGCAGTAGATGGTGTTCTGTGATATTCTTTCTCCTCCAAACACGACATCAAAAACTATTTTGTTTTCATCTGACATTCTCCCAATCCTCTTCTGGATCATCCAAATGTGCAAACTTGCGTGGCTGTAAGCAGGGGGACTGGCACTCAGGATTTGAGTCTGCAGTGTGTTACTGATGTGCCGCTTGGTGCTCTTGCAATACAGGTCCCCCCGTGTGGTTCTGGGATTTTTGCTCACATCGGCATGTTGACCCCACGGGGTGGAATGGAACCAGCAAGATCAGTGTTCTTGTATGTCTTCATTTCTAATAAGCTCCCACTGATTTCTTCACACCGGCTTACCTATTGCGATTCAGTCGGCACCTGGTGATCAATTTTGTTTCGGGTCCTTTGACGCTCTTTGTCATAGTGGAGTTGGGATGCTGTTTGAGGTTGTGGACAGTGTCTTTTAAATAACGGTTCAAACAGATGCCATTAATACATTGGAGGACAGAGAGCCTCTTAAAGAAGAGTTTCACTGGCCTTGTTTGTAGGTCAATTAATCGGAATTTACCAATTATTCATTAAAAATCCTACAATGTGATTTTTTGGATTTGTTTTTTTTCTTATTTGTCTCTAATATATATATATGAAAATACAGGCCTCTCTATATGGGAGAATTGCACAATTTGTGCTACTAAACTCCTCCCTACTTTTTTGCCCCATATAATATAATTTTAAATAAATATGTTGTAATATACATGTTGCTAACTTGAACATTTCAAGATATGCAAGCAAAAATGCTCCTGACAGTTCGGCAATATGACACGAGCAAGAGTGCTGTTTTTGTTTAATTTTGTGTTCGAATCCGAATCCGCATTGGCTTGGGTGAATCACTGATTCACTAAACCATTCATAAGTAAATGCTATAGGATTCAGCCGTTTTGAAAGAATCGTTTGAATGACAGTGATTCAATAACAAACTGCTGCCACCTGCTGGCCGTTTTTCCCAGTTTCTTATCTAAAAGTAGGCATATACATTATTTTCCAACATATTTCTACATTCAGAATTTTGTATTTAAAACACATTAATCTCATAAAATGTTTTATGCAATTATAAATAATAAATACAGTCTAAATGTACAAATGCCACATCTAAATGTCACTTCATGCAGCTTCTGTGCAGTGCTAAGATGAGTTTTGTTTACATAATTTCAGGAAAAACAATAGCCAGTCATTCATTCACATTAATTAAGTATTCAGAGAAAAATATTGTCTGTTTTAATTTATTTATTTACTAATTTTTGATTCATTTTGTAGAATTTAATTTTAAATGAACAATACTGCATGGCATCGTGATACTTCAGCTGGTATAGTATCGTAAGACATTTTTATGGTATCATGACAACCCTACTCTGAGAGACAGTAAACTTTAGCCGCATTCTTCGTGAAACTTGCTAACTTGTATGTTAATAGGAAAGGCGATAAGTAAAGATTCATAAAAAAACGTATACTCACTTCTTCTGTATATGAAGCTGGATCACAAATTATTTGCTCGAACATAGACACATTTAGGTAGATCGGGGATCGGCGCATTCCCTTCACAAACAAATGTAATCCACAACATCTTTAACAGCTCAGATGTTGGGAGTAAATAACTACTGCTGTGTTCATTATTACATCCAACAACAAAATACTTCAATCGCTTAGGAGTCATTCATTCTACATCTGCCCCGGCGGTGAAACAATGGCGGACTGATGACAGCTCACTCAGGGCAGGTCTAAGGTAAAACGCTTGTGTCAATCAAACAATCATAAGAGGGCCTGGGTCTGTGTGACGTCACACAGACAACAAGCTGAGAACGGCTTGATTTGAGAAAGGGGTAATGATTTTAGAAGATAAAAAAAAACACTGGGTGGATTTTTTATCATTATAGGGTGGTTGTGTACACACACTGCCAACACACATTTATTTTCAAACAACATGTATAAGTGCATTTTGCATCCAATAACCCCTTTAACAGTATTGTTGTTGTTAGCTTAGCATCGTGCTAATATTAAACTAATGGAATCAGTTATGACTGAGTCTCACTGTGAGTGAGCTCTAAATGTGTGGCATATGGAGTTTTGAGCATCTAAAACAGTCACTTAAGAGGCTTTATTTAATTTTATACAGGATGCTGCCTATATAGGCAGTTAACAGTCAAAATGACGGATGGAGTCAAGAGAAATGTCATATGTAAATGTTTAATTTGGTACCGAAAAGAGTTTATAAAAAGTTCAGTCTAAATAAAAAATTACTTTTTCACGCAGTGTTTCTGTGCAGTGTTTTTTAGCCATTTTAACGGTATTGTTGTTGCTAGCTTAGCACGATGCTATGTTAGAATCAATCATGAGTGAGTTTCGCTGTTAGTGAGCTCTATATGTGTGGTACATGGAGTTGCTGCCTATTGAGCATTCAAATCAGTCAGAGGATTCATTTTGGTTTGGAATGCAAGGGAGCTCATTGGTTTGGAACCATTATGTCCCAGTTTACATGTGCACTGTTCTACTCCATTTTGCAGCAAATAGTGCAAATATTGTGTTCCCGCTGAAAATTCCAACAAAAAGTGCACTTTAAATACCTAGATGATGCCTAGGTGATACTACCAGATACCACTTAATTTACCCAACAATATCAAGTATGAAATCTTGGACTCTTTATCAACTTATAATTCACAGCTTTAATTATGAAGTGGAGGTAAAGATGGTAGATGAAAAACTAGCTTTCAAACTGTCATACATTGAACAGTAGGGTCCATGGTGTATTTGCGGCACAACTTGGGTTTCTAGCCCAGTTCTTTAGCGTCATGTTAATCGAGTACAATTTGTTCTTTTTATATGCTTTCTCCATTCTTCACACTCCTCCAAGTAGCAAACAAAGACGAAGCTTGTTCCACACATGCTTTTTTAAATCTTCCTTCATAGTAGACACTTTCCAGAATGAACTATGTCTTTTAAACGAGATGGAGAGCAGATACAGTGGCTTCTATTGTGAAAGGCACCAGACGGGGAAAAAGTCCAGGTATGCTTTTATGAGCACTTTAAAAACTACACTGGCAAAATAGCTACTGTACAATGATGAAATATTTAATTGAATAGTTTTTCTTTAGAATACCCATTTCTGAATGGCTGTAATTGAGAAAAGATGCTTTTTTGTCGCCAGATGGTGTAGCTGCAACATCTACCGGATAGCAGAGGCTATGGGAACCAAGCTAACTATGAACAAATTGACCTTGTGCCCCCTGTTTTCAACCCCTTCTCCTCCAAACAATGGTTTCATTCTGGTATGTACCCCCCAGTAAGTTCCCAAAGGATAACATCAAACCCCATTTCACTCAGAAATATGTCCAATTACGGAAGTCAAATAGGTTGCTGATATTACTTAATCTGAGTTGAGTTTTATGGGCTTGCATTGTAAATGTTAGGGTTTGTACCGCCTATGCTTATGCTAGAAGTGTGTAAAAGGGTCACTTAGCGCGCACTGCATCGACAGTGGCTCATGTTGACACAAAGCTGGGCCTGTTTCAACAAGTTATACGATATTCTAAGCAGATTTACAATGGGTAAACAAACACATTTGGAGAAACTGTGTGCTGTATAGACATGAACATTAATTTTTAGCAATACTCAATTCCCTTAGCCCAAAACTGAAAATACAAGCTGTGCGGTGGGAACTCTCTGGTGTGTACGTCTGCAGGCTGACATATGGGGCGCATGTACATCTATTAGCAACTGGGGTGCAATTGCGGCCCGCACGAGTTTGAGTAACAGATGCAGGCTGCTTGGTTTGTGCGAGAGAGTTGTTGAGGGCTGTAAGCTGTGCGTGCATCGTATAAAGTTGCCTGGGATTATCACAGGGCTGGAAGGTGCGATGTTGTTAATATGCCCTACCGGGCCATGACTTCGGTTTGGGTCAAAACTTGATACATAAATACTAAAAATTGAGGACCTGCACATGCTAGTCAGTGGAAAAGGCAAAAAATGCGAAGGGAACTCTGGCAAATGTCAAAGGCACTGGAAAAACGAACGTCCTTGTTCTTATAGTCCAAGTCTTGATTCATCAGTGGAGAACTAGTTTTTCGTCTTGTATATTATGCGGTTGCGTTAAATGACATCAGCGCTCAATGTGCAGAGCAGTCAGCTTCATTGAACTGCTCTGTAATGTATTGTCTGTTTGTTCAGCTGCTTTGCATGTGTGTCTTTTTGGACGGTCGCTACTGGAGCAAATTGGGTTTAATGTATGCTCGAGGCTTCTGGAAAACTGCATCTTGGATTAAACTTCTTCAGATGAGGATTACAAAGTTTAATAGATAGCCGTCTGGAGGTTTTATGTATCGACTGATTTACTAAAGTTAAAGGGTATGATTTGTTTCACCACTAATGACACTAAATGGAATTACAGAACATATGAATACTTATAGTTGTCAACTAGCCTATGCTGGTTGTCTGGTCTTGGCTGGTTAAAGATGGACATAAATGGTTTAAGCTGATCTCCCAGACTGCTTGACCAGCTAAAACTAGTTTAACTAACTTAAGCTGAATTCAGTTGGTTTCTTCAGTAAGGATAATTAAATGAGATAAAATATTTTCATGTTGTATTTAAAAGTGAAATCCATCGGCATATAGTATCGTTGCGCTTTGGGTGTCCCAAGTTTGAGTCCTGGCTCGCGGACCTTTCCAGATCCCATCCCCCCTCTCTCTCTTTTCCATTTTAATTATTTTCTAAACACTGTCCTATTAAAAATAAAGGCAAAAAAGAAATCTAACAAAAGAAATATGTGAATTCCATGTAACATTTAAGTTTAAACAAAGCTTAATACTATTAGTTCAGGTTATTTGTGATGGTTTAGACATTAAATACAGATCCATGTACATATATGGATTCCTTAAATGCTTAATAAGTATGATTTCTTTAAAATAAATGCTAAATGGGCAATCCACACCAAATAATGCATCAAATTTAGGTTTTTACCTGTTGTAGCCAATTGAGTACTTGGACAAAATTTTGAGTCTCTTCATGGTTGAATATTTACTGTGTCACTGATGTATTATTTTTAAATTTGAGTCTCTTCATGGTTGAATATTTACTGTGTCACTGAATGTTTTATTTTATACTGACTGTGTTTAATTATATCATGTTTTTTGACACCTACATACAATAATATTGTGCTGATTTAGCAATTTGCTACAATACAGGTTTATGACTTTGGTTCAACAATGCTTGCATTTAGAAAAAGAAACAGTGTGATATTTGATTTAAAAAATCAGTTAAAACCTAAAATATCAAATTGATTATTCAGTGTAAAGGCCACATTTGTGAAACTTCAGCAAAAAATGTGCAACCTAAAAATATCCACCGTCTATTGTCAATAATGTATTGATGTATGAAGCACAGCTCAAACAAAAGTCACTTTCAAACAAGTGCAACTGCAAGAGCCCAACTAAAGCAAACACTGATCTCCATTATGGTGGCATCATTTTAACCAATAAAACCTCAACATCTAATCCTCTATAATTCTCATTAACAGCAGGTGTTCATCACTAATGCACAATCATTATTTAATTAGTCACTTAATTATTCTCATTAACTTTAACTCTTTGAAGACTTAGGATTTGACTTGAGACTTGCTTGTGACTTTAAAGGAATGACTTGGTTCTACCTCTGGTGAAATCAGCTGTTGAATTCATGGGTGGAATAAACATATGGCAGGACTTTTACTTTCTGACCCCTGGACTACCAACCTCTGTATTCAGGGATTTCTAGCTGTGACATTGGTGGTTTTAGAAGTGCCTGAGTGGAGGGCTGGATCTGCAGGCTGCGGCTGCTGACTGATATACTGTGTGTAAAAAGTAAAGAGCGTTAAGCAGAACACGAGCCAAGAGCAGTAAAGCTGCTGTATATCTGCCAGGGACTACCTTTAGTCTCTCTCTTCCTCTCCTCAATAAGTCTTTCTAACTGCATAACAATCATATTGCATCCATAACAGACACATGGTAGATTAATCACCAGATATGCAGTGTTCAATACATAGAGATTTGTTTTTATCACATGGCTACACTTTTTTTATCAGTTATGTTATTAGTTTTCCTGGTCACCAATATCGGGGAGGGCACATTGCAAAGTATATATATACAGTATATATTAGTGCTGTCAAAGTTAACATTAATAACGCATTAATGCAAATTCCTTTTAACTGCTCTGATTTTATTAACGCGCGACTAACGCAGCGCGTATTTTCTGTTTGACCCGTGGCCCAACTCGTAGTTGGAGAAATGGATATGCACAGTGTTGCCAACTTAGCAACATTGCAGACCCCTTTAGCGACTTTCTTTCCCCTAAAAAAAACGCCCAAACCTTATTTAGTCTCCGAGAATCGCCGGTGTTCTGTCGATTTGTGCTACCCTGTCAGATTTTGCTACCTTCCATTAAAACAGTGGGTAGTACAACTCGACAACGAAAAATGCTACCTGTTAAATTATGTTTTATTAACATCTACACCAACCCCAACCCTGAACCTACCCTTACAATAATGCAGATACATTAAATATCATTGTTCAGCATGAGAAAAAGAATGCAATATTGATGCGCGCATGTGCAGGAAGCCGAGGTAGGAAAATGTGACGGGTAGGATAAAATGTCAGGACACCGGCACTACCGCGCGAGCGCGAGGTCTTTGTGTTTGTGAAAGTTTGTGAACATCAGGCGCAGCGTTTGCATACATTCTGCCATGTTTATGAATGGTTGTATTGACAAGACGATAATTCTTCCACGTGCAAATTATGGTCATTTTTGTCAGTTAAGTTTGTTAGCATTTTGTTCCAAATCAGACAACGGAGTTGTTAGGCAGAGATCGTATTTATTTATTTATTCTACAAGCAATGAGGCTTAGTTACTTCAAAAAACAGCGATTTTAACCCCCTCATTGCAGAGAAAATAAAACATTGCGACTTGCGAGTCAGTAGCCTATCGAAGCTATTTACTATAAATGTTGCCGTGCTTTTGTGCGCTGCGCAATCTCTGATATCTGTGTGCAATAATGTGTTTGCGTGCGTCTATGAAAGCAGCGTAGCCTCTGCATATAGTTTTGGTTTAGCTACAAACCCGAGCCCGACCCGAAATCTGAAAGTATTTCGGGACCCGCAGGCTCGGGCTGGGTTCGGGTAGCAGACCTCTAGCGCACGCACACACATACATCTCTCTCTCTCTCCGCGTCTGCTCAGTTTCTGTTCAGCGCGCGCACACACACATCTCTCTGTCTCTCTGCATCTGCTCAGTTTCTGTTCAGCGCCGCACACACATCTCTCTCTCTCTCTCTCCTCTCTCTCTCTCTTGCATCTGCTCAGTTCTGTTCAGCGCGCGCACACACATCTCTCTCTCTCTCTCTCTCTCCGCGTCTGCTCAGTTTCTGTTCAGCGCGCGCACACATATCTCTCTCTCTCTCTCTCTCTCCACGTCTGCTCCGTTTCTGTTCAGCATGGCGCACACACATCTCTCTCTCTCTCTCTTCTCTTTCTCTCTCTCTCCTCTCTCTCGCTCTCTGCATCTGCTCAGTTTCTGTTCAGCACGCGCGCACATCTCTCTGTCTCTCCGCATCTGCTCAGTTTCTGTTCAGGCGCGCACAAGATTTTCATACACATCTCTCTCTCTCTCTCCTCGCTGCATCTGCTCAGTTTCTGTTCAGCTGCAAACATACACATCATCTCTCTCTGCATCTGCTCAGTTTTCTGTTCAGCGCTCACACACACACACACACACACCACACACACACCCACAACACACACACACACACACACACATCATCTCTCTCTCTCTGCACTGCTCAGTTTCTGTTCAGCAACGCACACACAACACACACACACACACAACACACACACACACCCCACACACACACACACACACACACCAACACACACACACACACACACACCACACAACCACACACACACACACACACACACACACACACAACACACACACACACACACACACACACACACACACACAACACACACACACACACCACACACATCTCTCTCTCTCTCTCTTTCTCTGCATCTCTCAGTTTCTGTTCAGCGCACACATACACATCTATTGTGTTGCTTGCTTCTTTAATTTTACATGCAAGTATAGCCAAAATCTCAGCACAGCTATTGTCATTATCTTATTTAATCAGACAACGGCTCGATTATAAGGATTTTTGGGCAGATTAACATCTTGTAAAGGAGAGCTAGTTATGTAGTCTTAATGGGTCGCGTTTCAATCACTTTTTCATATTCATTCCATTGTCTGACAACAGAAACAGTAAAATATATAAATGAAAACTGTTTTATTGAGAATTTAGCGGCATCAAAATACAGTATGTGGGCACAGAGAGGCAAACAAATGTAATAATAAACAATATAGGCTATGTACATTTTGCATTTTCAGAAGAAGTGAACTGCCCTGTCGTGCAGCAATGTAAACAGGTTTGTGTCATTAAATTGCTCAGTGCAAAGAAAGAGAAGTAATAGGAACCTTGTATTTCTTTTTTCATGTGTCTAATAGACATGAACAAGTTCTTTGAAAAACATCTATTACCTTTGAAAAATGTCTAGTCTTCATGCTCTATATTGAGTATGGTTTCAATAATAATAAACACACATTTGCATAAAGCATCCATATTTGTCCATGCCCATGCTGATTAGAGTATTAAAAACGTGGAAAGTATACATTTAGAACAAATAAAAATTGTGCAATTAATTGTGATGAATCGCGAGTTAACTCATGACAATCATGTGATTAATCGCGATTAAATATTTTAATCGATTGACAGCCCTAATATATATAGAAAATATATGGAAATGTTTCATTTGCTAATTCTCTCATAGGGGATGGGTACTTGTAATTACCATGAGAAAAAATATTCAAGCACAACTTAACTTTCCACAAGTAATAATCACCCAATTAGAGTGAGTCCACATCAAATTAACACACATTAAAAATACATACATTACAAACATACTTAAAACCATCATAGAATCTCTTTAAGAGAAAAATCCTTGTTCATACCTTTTGGAAACATAATTTTCAAATTAAACTTCCTGCTTCTTATGCAATTATTGTTACCACCTCTTGAATTCTGCTTAACCTTTTCAAGTACAAGAAAGAAGAAAGATGGCATTTTATGGTTACATTCACAAAAATGTCTTGCAAAAGGACTCTTTAGATCCTTTCTGTTTATTGCGTTTCTGTGCTTTGTGATCCTTTCCTTTAATAAATGGGATGTTTCACCAACATACATTTTATTACATGGGCATTGAATTATATAAATCACATTATTTGTCTTACATGTTATGAAACTCTTGATAAAAATAGGACTATTATTATCAGGATGATTAAAAAACTTTACATTTTTTGTGAATTTACAATTAACACAATTGCCACATTTAAAATTGCCCAATGAAACCTGACCTGTAAGAGTATTTTGTGGAAGTTTTTTTATAGAACACGCTTTTACAACTCTATTCCTTATATTACTAGCCCTTTTATACATAATTAATTAATTAATCTTTATTAAATATCCCGTTAAGTATTCCGCAGTATCCCGCATCATCTTTCAGAATGTACCAATACTTCAATAAAATATATTTCATGTTAATTGTCTTTGGGGTATTTGTAGTACAAAAGATAAGGTCTGGAGTAGTCTTAGGTAAAAACAATAAAAATTGGGTACTGTCTTTAATATAGGACTGCAATTTAGGAGCAAACAATTATTTAATATGGTAATCTACAAAGCTGGATATTCTCTCTGTACGGCTACCAACACCAGAGACAATGGTCTCCCAGGAGGGTTATCCACATTTTTAGGAAGTTTAGGTAAAATATATAAATAAGGTTTTAAGGAAAGTTCATTAAACAAATTTAGTTATTTTACTGATATATCTCCATTATTAAAACTTTCCTCCAGGAGAAATCTTAGTTCTTTAGAAAATCTTTTTGTAGGATCATATTTAATTTTTTCATAAAACCTAGTATCCATTTACTGTATTTGTTCTTCATTATCATATTTAACTTTGTCCATCACCACTATTGCACTACCTTTATCAGCAGGTTATATTATAATTTAATCATTCTTTTTAAGATCAGATAATGCCTGTTGTTGTTCTTTTGATATATTTTTCTGAACAAATTTATTTTTCTCAAGATGTTTTCCAAATTCCAATTCTGTGCATCTACAATATGTTTAAATTAAGTGATTCCTGTTTCCAGGTGGGATAAATTATATTTTAATGTAAAACTTATATGCCTTATCTAACTTACAATTCGAGTCCATGAAAAAACAAAGATTTCGAGATCACTTACAGATGGAGTAGGGACAAAATAAAGACCCAATTCCAATACAGAAATCTGCTTAGAAGTCAATTCAAACTGGCTTGATGACTGATGACTTTCTTGAGTGCATATAGACCGAGTCCAAGGTCGTTGACATTGCCATTGATCCTTTTCTTTTGCCATGTCTTGTCTGTTTAGTCTTTTTTTGGTAATTGTAATTTTACTTTCCTTGTTATAGGTCGCAGAGGTGGAAAGTGGTTTACATCCAAAAAAGCGACATTGACTTTTTTGTTGGATAAATCAGGTCTAGTATCAGAATTAGATTTTTGTTTATAACTTATTTTTGGGAAAAAATGTGAGGTGGTTGATTTTGATTCAGGTTTAGACAAAAAATACACATCCTATCTTGTAGTCTTTCTCATCTCTTAAAAACTTTTTTCTTCTGCTCCTTAATTTCTTGCTCATATTCAGTTAATTTCACATAAATTTCCTCCATTTTTATAAGCACTGTTGGGTTGTTTTCAGACAATATTTCAAGGGACTGCTCATCTTCCTCGAGAGGTCTCTTGGGACGTAAAAGGATGCAAACATGCAAGCTGCTTCACAAACTACCCACACCTTAAGCTTAAATATATTTGTCAATAGGAAGTGCAGGGTGGAGTTTTCTAAATTTCTAAAGGCAGAGTGTGTTAAAAATAAGATTTATTCCTGGTCTGTGACATTGTAAACATTGTATTGCACTCTTCCTTGTTCTCTTCCATATGGTTTTCCCACCCAATCCACCGGTTGCTCCAGCTGAGGAAGCAGCTGGTGTCCATGTCTGCTCAGCTCATCCCAAGAGCCAGCAGCCACACCTTGCCATGATTCACATCTTCAGGGAAGCAATTCCCCTTTAGCGGTTCGCGCATCTCTGGACATTGCGTTTTGATGAGATTTTAACGCGCAGGAATCTCCAACATCTCCAACATCCCATGAATCACAACATCTCCAGCGTTAAAACAAACATCTCCAGATGCTTCACTTCACCTGCCGTTCTGCGATAAAGATGATCGAGAACCTACACAGAAGTACGACTCCTCATGTTTTCGAACCTCCCACAGGTGCGAATGGAGCTATGAAATAATACTGAAATAATACATCACTGCTTAGCCTGCAGCCATTACGGGTTAATATCCTACATGTGGATGTCAGATGAAAAACAACACTTTGGAGACGAGCACTTACTTATGTCGGGAGATGGTGCTCGTTTAGCACATGTCTCTGGAATGGGTTTTTATGTAGAACATATGAGCTATTGAAGTGAGGAATATTTCTGATGTGACTGCTGTTATTTGTAGAGGAGAAAGTCTCTTTTTTTTCCATAACCCTTCTGATCCGTAATGGTGCCCTGCTGCAGTTTTGATACGCTTTAAACCTGCGACCTCATTTATTAATAGAGCTCTGGGGATATGGAAAACTTGTTATAATTTATGTGAAATTTGCTACGTTAGTGCTGACATGTAGTGACATCAGATCTGTTGGGCCGGTGTTTTGATTTACGATATGACTGACTCGCCTCGGGACATAAATTTGAGGTAGACGAAGCAAACCAAAATCGCCGCAATCGAGTCATGTAAATACTATGGAGTATTTGGAACCGTCTCTGGAATTAAGTGTGTTGTGGGATATTCAGGGAGTACTGTGGGAAGAGAACATATTATTGAGGGATATTATGCAAGGGGAAAATTGGGAGATTGTTTGCAAAAAAAAAGTGGAATAATTTTTGATAGTCGGACTGGGGATTCTGTAAATAAGAAAGAGCTTGTGGAAAGTTTTCGGAGCGTTTTGGCTTCTGGATCCATGGGTTCTATACTGAATGAATGGAAGTGATATTGGACATGCTCGAGATGCATCCATATGGGTACATTTTCAATTCATGCAGACCAAGATAAATATGAGTCCGAGAGCTAGAAGAAAAGAAAGACTTTCATTTGAAGTCTTGCGTCCTGCTGTGTCTTTTGCTCTGCTAATCGTACGTAAGGTATCCTTGGCTTTTGATGAATCCTGAATGTCATTGAAATGGCAAACAAATGTCAAGGCTGGGAAACAGGTCACATATCCTATTCCCATCTCAAAGAAACACAAAGAGGTGCCAGCAGCTATGGAAAGAGAAAAGAAACCAGTGTTTTTCTGGAGACGTTGAGGGCAAGCAATGCATGCACTCATCCCTCGGCTCTGACTTCTGTGGACAGGAAGGCCTGCTGAGCAAAGATGTGCCGTGGATGGATGGAAATGGAGCATTTCTTCCCTCCTTCGACCCAATGGAAAACATACATGAAGGGAAAACAAATGCTGTATTGATTATGCCTTTAAAGTTCCAAATGGTGGCCTTTCATGACATTTATGATGCTTCTGTGACTGGCATGGTTTTTCTTGTGGCGCTTGAGGGATTTGATGTATAGTAACACAGATGTT
This sequence comes from Ptychobarbus kaznakovi, assembly GCA_027422405.1. Classification (NCBI taxonomy): domain Eukaryota; kingdom Metazoa; phylum Chordata; class Actinopteri; order Cypriniformes; family Cyprinidae; genus Ptychobarbus; species Ptychobarbus kaznakovi. The sequence continues at coordinate 28,372,578 of CM049796.1, read as the reverse complement.
ACATTTTTGTGTAATAGTTCGGAAAATAAAACCCCCGTTTATTTTCCCCATAGCGGAATTTATTTTTAACAATACATTTCAAACTGTTAAAGACAGACCTACTGCGAGCTGTGAGGTTAATTTATGGTATATGCTTTTGTTGAAGTCATTAGCCATCAACTTATGTTTTAAATAATCTCCTTTAATTGCAGAATTTCTGGTAGGAAAGCTACATTGCCCATGAAATCTCCAGAGAACTGCAATGAGGAAGTCAAGCCAAAAGAGTATCTGTAGCATCTGCCAAATTCTATGAAGCACTGTGAATGAGGCAGAGAAGTTTAACTACACTAAAACTACTTAAACAATTATATTAATACATATTAAATATTACCATTAATATTTAAATAAATGCAGATGTTTATAATCAACATACATAGGATTACAGTCTTTTACCCTTGTCTTTTTGACAGATTTTAAAATGCATTTTTGCTTCAAATCAAATTATAATGTTGTGATTCACTTCATATGTGGTTAGTTTGGTTCATGGATTATACATTTTTGATGAAGACTTTTTTAAATACTATGGGAAAATGGAATGGGAAAAATATTATAGAACCAGTGACCGACAAAATGGACAGTCACTGACAAACTCTGTATAATAAGCAAATATATAAATTCAATTAAATTCAGTTAAATTCAAGTTTATTTGCATAGCACTTGTCTCGATGATTGCATTGATGCAAAATAAATTTAAAGTTTTTACATTATATTTAGTAATATATAGAAATATAATTATAAATATTATTATATTATTTATTTATAAATATTATAAATATAATTTAGTAATATAATATTTATTAACATAATTACTTAAATGTATTGTTATGGGCGACATTAAAATTTGATACTTTTAATTTTCTAAATAAAACACTAAAAACTAAAATTATATTTAAATGCTACATATTAATTTAGACACAACAACATTTTAATGCACAGTATACAAATTGGATTTGTACTAAACATTGCATTTTACAGTGTTAATACTTTATTAGTATTTGTAGCAACACATTTATAATGAGTGTTAAATGTGTTAGTGGTAGACAGCAAAGGTAATATAAATATTAAATTAGATTAAATAAGCTAAACAATTCACCTTTTACCGGTAGTTTGATTGGCAGGTGATCTGACCAATCATAATGCAGAATCTGCCATTTTTGTCCAACATCAAACCAGACAGGAGAGTAACATCGGTGCACTTGAGCTTTAAAAATTGTGTATTGACGTCTTTCCACAGTCAAAAAAATATACTTTCTGATGTTCATTCAAGTTTATTTTGTGATAACTAGTAAAGATGAAGAGATGATCGGTTCCCATGCCGATTGAACTGAGGCGGTACAGCAATCTGTCACGACACATTAAAGAGCCACAAAACAGTATTTACTCTTTGAATTTCTTACAAAATGTCAAAATTTGAAAGCTGTCACTTTGTTTCATACCAGAAGTAACCTGCTCTGACTAGTCTGTCGGCGAATTGTCAGTGTACTCTTTGCTCTGCGATGTATTTTCACTGCGTGAGAGTGGCAAGGCTTGTCGGACATTAACAAAGGGTGGTGGTGGTGGTGGTGGGGGGGGGGGTCTTTGTGAAGGGTCAATTAAGCATTCAATAACAACCAATACCAAGTGAAAAAAAATCTAAAATATCGGCCGATAACCGATATGCTTCTGTGCAGTTTCCACAGTCAGCCTTTATTCGTCCATATTTGTTAATCTAATATACATAATGGACTGTGCTTTGGTCCAATGAAATCACACTGTGGGTGCAGTCCCAGTCTCAAGACACACCCTGGAATGGAAACACAATGTTCAGTTGCTGAGATGAATTGAGAGTCCGAAGAGGCCTAAAGCGCATATTATGATCACTTCAACAGATCGACCCCTGGCGACAGCTCAACAAACACCTGACAACATTACGAATGCACCTGCATATCTCTTTAGGGCCGCCCGCATGTGTTCGCACACGAATTTGGGCACCCCAGACACCGTTCGGTGGAGACGGCAGCGTTGCGTCAGGATTGTTGTGGAAAGTTTGTTCTGTACAGCCGAGCCAAAGACTGACATCTTCTCCCACTTCGTACATTACACCTTGTTTATCATTCAGTCTCGATGGTTCCCGTCGAAAGAAAAATAGCGGTGGAAATATGTGATGGCTGATTTGAGGCAAGTGGATGGGGCTTAAGTGTGAGTGGAAAGAAGAACAGAACTGTTTCCATCAGACAGCTTCTCCTAATCCTGACGCCCAGCCACTGGAAGAAGCGGCTCTCCTCCGGACATGTGTTCGTTATTAATCCAGGAATTCCTCACACTTCAGGAATCCTTACAGGTTTTGCTTCACTGCGGTATTATCCAGACTCCAATTGAAGCATATCCCTTGTCAGAAACTTCATGTTGTATCAGAGTCAAAGCTGGAGCCGGTTTCAGAACGCCTGGTGGATTTCAGTCTCTTTGGGTTGTTATGATCCATGGCTCTGAATATGATAATTTTTATATTTATGGCCATCATAAAAACCACTGTAATGCATCTGCCATGAAAATACTGCTGATAAAAGATGCAACTGGCAAATAGCGTTGATTATGTAATTTCGCACAGACATTACTTTCCAAATGAAAACAAAGCTTTTAGATGTTGGTGACTCGGAACAGAATGTGTTTTTGTGTTCAGAAAGGTTTTCCAAAAAAATAAAAGAAAATTGTGACACTGAAATTTGAAAACACGGAGCAAGATGGTCTAGATTTTATTTTATTTAAAAAAAAAAATCCATCACATTTGGATTGGTTCCATTTTAGTGATTGCATTTTTATTTAATGTCAACAAATAATAATAATAATAATAATAACAATGAGTGCTGTCAAACGATTAATCGCGATTAATCATATCCCCAAAAAAAAGTGTTTGTTTAAATAATATATGTGTGTACTGTGTATATTTATTATGCAGATTCACACACATGCATGTATATATTTCAGAAAAATATGTTGTTTATATTATTAAATATATTTATTTATAATATAAATTATATGAATATAAATATAGACATGTAAATACATGTACATATTTTCAAAATATATACATGCATTTTGTATTTATATATATATATATATACATAATAAATATACACAGACACACACATATATTATACAAACAAAGACTTTTATTTTGGATGCGATTAATCACGATTAATCGTTTGACAGGACTAATAATACAAATTATAATAATAATAAAGTCTTTGGATATTGTTTTTGGACATTTAATTGTACAGCTTTTACATTTGTAATTTTTCCATTATCTAATGCTCACTTAAAGTTAAACGAATAAACAATAATTTAATGACATTGTTAAATGTAATGGCGAAACCAATGGTTCATGCAACTTTTATTGTCCTTTTCTGAGCTTTATGTACGGGACAATTTTCAGTGGATAATTACTTAAATTTTGGTCTGTTTATCACATAAACATACTTTTAATATGGTACATTAATTGTATGTACAATTTTTATGCTTTTCTTTTAAAGTGTTACATAAATCACCATCCTCAGACATAAATTGTTCCACATAAGAAATAGACAGGTTTAGAAGTAACATTGTATAAATAATGACAGAACTGTCATTTTCACTTCAAGTAAGTATAAACAGCCAAATACAGTGTAAATGCTGTGCAATTTTTTTTCTCAAGGTTAAAACAACATTGATTTATTTAGCTTTATATCAAAGTTAACTACTGCAAGCAACTTTGGCTTCAGTGTTATGTGACCGTCAGCTTCTCTGGACTCCAGAAATATGCTCCCATTTTTGTCCTCGCTGTCCAAAAACAGTCTAATTCAAAACATGTCCCTGGACTTTGTCGTTGAATTGGGATTTTTTCCTCTTCGTTGTGCTTTGGCCCAGACAGAAAAAAACAACAGGAGAAGGGAACCTGGCACGGGAAGTTCATAGAGTATTATAACCACTCATAAAGCACCAACACTCAATGCTGGACGGTATTCCTGCCGCACAGGCCCAAAGCAAGCTGAGCTGATCGCTCTAATGCTTCTTTAATGTTCCAAAGAAATCTTAAGACAATTACTTCTGGAACTCGGTTTGTGTACGTCATTGCGAAAAGGCCAGTCTAATGATTGCCGATACATAAATCAATAGCACTGCTGATTTGATTCACCTCGTCAAAGAGCGTGATTCATTCCTGCCTATGAGACCGAGGTCTGCGTCCATGAATGGAGAGTATAGAGTTCTCCTCAAATAACCAGCCGTCCAGGAGCTTCGAGTGGCAGTTTAAATATACAGAAATATTCTCAAACAAACGCGTATGCCAAGGGCAACAGCTTTTAATTATTTATGTATTTTTGGGGATTATAGATATGTTCAAACCTGTAAGTTGGAAAATAATCTGTGTGTGTGTGTGTGTGTGTGTGTGTGTGTGTGTGTGTGTGTGTGTGTGTGTGTGTGTGTGTGTGTGTGTGTGTGTGTGTGTGTGTGTGTGTGTGTGTGTGTGTGTGTGTGGAGACCAGTGGAGCGCTTGACTGGACTCTGGTCCATCTAACAATTTTTATTTGCCACCCCACCCCCATTATGCTATACCAGTCTCTTAATCGTAAAGAATGGTAGCTAGAAACCAAGCCTTATAAAAAAACATTTTATAATGAATTAATTCATTCATTCATTTATTCAAGTAATAATTCTTATTTTTAAAGTGAAACAAATATATATATATAAAATTGTAAATAAATTATTGTATTACTATTATTATTATACAATGATGCTGTTATTAATAATATTACTAATAGTTACTGATTAATTTATACTACTAATAATTTAATTTAGATTTTTATGTTCTATAACTTGTTCAATAAGTTATACAAATGTATTATTATAATTTATAATTGTTATTATTATTATAAATGGTGATGCTGATGATAAAAATAGAATATATTAGAATGTTACTTTTAAATCCTTAGAAGAATGAAGAAGTTGTAGTAATAATGATAATGATTATTAATAATAATTATTATTTTAAAATTGTATTGTTCTATCAATACATTCTAACATAGTGGTGATGATAAAAATCATAAACTCATTGAAATAATTCCAATTAAATTCCAGTTTTAAAATTATTTAAATATTAACCAATTTAACATTTTATGTGTATATAATATTACTATATTGCACATACAGTATAAGAACTGTTTCATTGTGGTAGAATTTAACAGTGTATGGTTTAAATTTTGTCTCTCTCTTATGCTTTCAATAAAAACACCAAGAGTAAGACTGTAGATGACCCTGAGAAAGACCCTGGGATTTTTAGTATAGCACTGGTGGTTGTGCTCGTTCCTCACAAATTTTGTGATAACATTGTGATTTTCTGTTGTTGTTCTTTTTGCATAATGTCTGTTATGTTATTGAAGCAGAGAAATAGTTTCCACTCTGTCGAATGAAACTGACTCTAGAGATGGTACATTCCGTGGCATTGGCATGTTTCCGACTGAGCGGTCTGAACCATCATTTCAAAAATGAACTTTAAAAAGGCTTGTTGAGCTGAAAAGTATATCACTTCCACATTTAATAGTGTTCTATGATATAAAACACTGCTAATTTTATAATGTAAATTATTCATGAATACGGTTTTAAATAACTACCATTGAATCTTTTGTTGACAGTTCAAACCCCAGGTTGGCATGATTTATCCTTGCCTTCCCCATTTTTCTTAATATTATATCTATCGTTCTATCATTCATTCATTCATTCATTCATTCATTCATTCATTCATTCATTCATTCATTCATTCATTCATCTGTCATTCTGTCGTCTTCATTCTGTCTGTTCATTCATTCATTCTGTCTGTCTGTCTCTTCATGTCTGTCTGTCTGTCTGTCTGTCTGTCTGTCCGTCCGTCACTGTCTGTTCATGTCTGTCTCTGTCTGTCTGTCTGTCTATCTGTCTGTCTTGTCGTCGTCCGTCTCGTCGTCTATCTGTCTTACATTCTATCATATTCTATAAATTGTTCCATCTATCATTCTGTTCTATCTATCCTTGTCGTCTATCTATCTGTCTATTGTTCTGTCATTCTCAAACCTGTTCTTCTGTCATTTAGTGTTTCTGTCTGTCCATCTTATTGTTATCTGTATCATTCTGTCTAACTATTGTTCAGTTGTTCTGTCTTTTTCTCTCTGCGTCTGTCCAATATTATACATCCATCTGTGAAATTGTATCAGCTCACCAACCTTTTTCATCTTTGCATTCTTGAATTCCAGCTGTCTGTCTATCTGTGCATCTTGTTTGTCCTTCTGTCCTTCAGGCTGCTCCTTATTGATCCAGAGCGGACTGCTCTCTAAATTTGGCATTGCTTGTAGTAGCAGTTGGCGCTTGTGCTTCACACTTTAATTACTCAATTTTTAGATAAATTGCATTATTGACGTACCAGGCAAAATTAATTGCATATTTTGGTATTATTATTATTTTTTTGTTAATAATTAATTGCACAAAATAAACCTGTTAAATTGATGTCTGTATAAAACAACCTCTCGTTCGCCCAGTTAATTATACTTAGATTATCATCTCAAGACTCTGTAAACTGACGACAAACAGACATCTTTTATTACTCAAAGAAGTCAGGCCCTCAGTCTGCTGTAATTGTCAAAGCATCCATCATTGACCAGACCCAGAATGATGTGCACACCCGACTCCAACTAATATGCAGGTAGCCTCACGGACAGTAATGGTCCTTGACAGAGGGACACTGTCTCTTTGCATAAGGAATGCTGTGTTCAATATAGAGAGAGGCCTTTGACAGCGTCTCCTGTCAATCAAACTAGTCACGGAGCGATCAAAGTAGTGCGGTCAATACTTGCGCAATGGTCTTTCTCCTCTTCTTTCAGAAAAGATGTGCTGTCTTGCTCCCGTCATGGATCTATCGAGTGCATACGTTCGATGACTGATATGCCTGAGAAAGGCCTCCCTGCCTCTCACATCAGGAGGTCGTGTCTGTTTGTATGATAGATGTGACTACTGGAAATATTATTTTGTATAAAGTTGGAGAGGTTATAAAATAACTAAAGAAGAGAAAATGAAATGTGTTATTTTAAGAATATGAAGATAAATATCTAACTGTGGGTCAATTTTAAAGTCAACACAAAATTGAAACTCGACCAATCAAAATGTACCATGTTTACGTCCTTAATACACTTTCTTGGTCTTATTGGGCACAGTTCATCAAACATGTTTGTCTTTGCAACTTGCACCACTACAAAGACAACCCTGGAGCTGCATGATTTTGATAAAGATTTTTTTCTATTTTATTTTACAATTGTAATACCATTGTTAAACCATCAAGCTTTTATTTTGGTGAAAACTCCAGGTGGCCCTTAAAGCGCTTCTTACTACAAGTTTGGGAAGATGGTTGACAATGTTGCGTTCCCAAATGCACATAATAAGCGACACATGTGGAAATAAGCATTTTGTGGAGCAACATTTACTGTGAACCGAGCCACTCTGAGCTGCTGAAAACACTGGATCCTGAGATGCTCAGTGCCTCGCTTCACTCTGAAACACATAAATGTAGTTAATTAAATCTCAGACTTTTGCAAATACATTTGTGGCCATGACAAAACAATATCTGGTAGCATATTTAAAAGAGGGATGTTCTCTATGTCCCACAACAACTTAATGTTGCAGGAAAGAAAACCATTTGTCCAGTACTTTCATGGAGCTTTTCTTGTTTAAACATTTAATTCTCTTAGCTACAGTGTTTTGCGGTGTCAAAATTCTCCACCAAACATTCATAAATCCAGTTTTCTGAATAATAATATCAAACTTATAGTGCTGTTATCAAGTTTTATGTGGCTTGTGAAAGGTTTATCGTTGTTTTGTGTCAGTGCAGGGCAACAGCAGAACGTCCCTGCTGAGACTATATCTTCTGCCAGTTGTTTTGGTTGATCCACTCATTTAGAAAGAGCTAAACAGACATTTAACAGTTTGTTTTGGTTCTCAAACTCAGTAAAGAGTAGGCAAAGTTTCAACCGCTAACAGAGAAATTATTAACTTTTTTGTTGGTTTGATGGACATGTTTTGTAATTGTATTTATTACTTACTCTTCTCCCCTCTATCTGCTTATAATGTTCCTCTTTTGTCCCAATTATCTTATGTTTCTGTTTATAGAGAATGCAACAGTGTGTGATCATATCGTAACTCTGTGCACGAGAGTCCAAGTGACCACAGAGTCAAACTTCAGGCCGAACCAGAGCAAAGGAAAAGTTTAGAAATCAACCCAAGCTGCCTGTTTGAGGATGGAATCAGCCGAACCAGGCCAGATTGTGCTGCATTTGAAAACATTTCACAGTTTTTTTCCATCCCGAAAATATGGATCAAATTGTGAAATGATGACTAGTTGTTCTACGTGTGTGACAGAGAGCGAGCATGTTTGTGTATGTGTGTGTTCGCATATTTTACAGGGGCCTCCAATCCATTAGAATTTCAGTCTGCGCTGAATTATTACCATAATAACACTGGCCTTTCACACACCACATTTCACCGGTTTGGCAGTCCGTCGTTAAATGCTCCTCAGCCCATGGACTTTTAATCATCAACCTCACACCTTGTCCAGCCATGTAGATTGGTTAGTAAATTATTGTAACCACAGAACAGGAGTTGAAATCATCTATCAGCACAGGGTTTTGTTTAACAATTCCTTTGGCTTTACAAGTAGTGTTCAGAGGTTAAAGTAAGGAATGGCTTCCAATTATTGATTGAGTTTCGATGAGTCAACCAATTTATGTGCCACTTTTTTGGAAAACATTGTTTAAATCATGTTGTTAATTACTTTAAATACCCATTAAGCAAGGTGACAGGCCAAGGGATGCTATGAAGTAGAGGAAGAAACCTTCTACAAAGATAATGCTTTGAGGTTAAAGAGACTGAAAGACAATAACATCTGGTCTGGAGAAGAAATCAAAGCTGAGAACAATCAGCATAACATTTTTTTATATATATTAACATTGCCTTAAGCAGGATTGTCAAACTCATTTAAGGTTGAGACCTGATTTGAACACAGTGTCACGATGAAGGGGCCAGATTGTGTGTTTTTTTTTTTAGACTTAGTGTATCCATGGAGCATGAATGCACAACACATGCACTTCTGGAGTTTATAAAGTTCAGAACGAACCTCGTCAAAACACAAAATTATTAATATTGTTAATTGTTGATTTATAATGAGCAGGTTAATCATTAATAATGACATATGAATGAATATTAATCTTTATATTTATATTAATATTATTAATATGAATACTTTTTTGTTTATGAAAAAAAGAGAAAACCTATCTCGTTGCTCTTCGCTGGATAACTTTAATAGCTTAAATAAAACTGAACATAAGCACAAACTATGTTCTGTACAATACTACAGCTCATGTTAATTTAGAGCCCTGTCAAGCTCAAAGAAAATGTATTCAGTCTTAATTAATTTTATAATCACTCAGTGGAAACATCTGCAAAATTCTGTTTACTTTTAATATTTTTCCATTATTGCTGTGAGTCTCACAAAAAAAAACCCCTCAGTAAGGAAAATTAACAGGGTTGCCCTGGAACAGTTGTATCACCAATAGATCAAATAAAAAAAAGTTTTTGCAAGTAAGGGTTTTACTGCTTTGAGTAAGCATGGTTTGCGAGTAAGCACAATTTAAGTTTTACTGCTTCAACACAACAAATTAAAGATGTCATGTCTCCTGCTGTTGCTAAAAATTGATTATTATAGATATAGCACACTTTTTAAGTTTTGACAAATCATTCTTAGTCATAAAGCAAGCATTAATGAGAACAACAGTAGAGACCCAACACAAAGCCTTGTGGCACGCCATGTTATGTTTGTCAGTTCTTTCTTTCATCTTTATTACAAGCATGTACATTCAAATCAAGTGACGATGCAAAAAAAAGTTCTAATGTACACCGACATGCTTATGTAAACATTGCCTGTCACGTTGTCAGTTATGCATTTAAATGCAAAGCAAATTGAACAAAAAGTATTGTTTGCTCAAGCATAATCAGTTTCAGATTGTGCGTGTAAACACATTCAGTGTCTAGTAATTGTAGCTACTAAGAATGTTTTCCTCATGGCTACACTTTGAAATTGTTTGACAAAGTAGATGTTGCCTAAGGTTCTGCTTTCTCCAGTGGAGTCTGGTTGCATCTTTTTTTAGTTAATTCATTGTTCTGACTTTGTTTCAGCTTGAAGTGATGCATAATTCCATATCAAAATATCCAGAGTCAGCTCTACGACATCGTAACAAAGAAGGTGTTGATATATCAGTCAAACTGTCAAATCGATGGCCCGGCTGTTACCGTTTTCATTGTGGTTACCTTGTTTCTCTCAATCCATCTTTCTGTCTGTCTCTTTGCCCAGGGCACAGTACCCGTCTGCAATATTATGAACCTCACATCTGTACCAGTGGGAGAAACCAAAGAAAAATATTTTTTTTTTTTTTCCGTAATTTCACTGATTATTCCCATATTGGTCAATGCCCTAGTTACGCCAAATACTTTAGCCGAATCAAGACGAGTGGTTCAAACCTACGTCTTTTAGCGGTTGTAGATGTTTTGCATACTTGTCTTGTGACATATAGTGTCCGTATTATTCACTAACATAATTATTGACCACATTAACGAATGAATGGGGTCCAAGATTCTTATTTTCTTTATCTGTCTTTGCTGTCAGCTGTTTGTGGATTGCAATTATAGCCTACGGCTCACTCTTCTGGCCTGGTGTTCTTTTTGCTCCTTGTTTCAATTAATTTCTATTTTATTGGGACTTTCCATTTTTCTCAGTGGGCCCCAATATTATGTTGAATTATATAATATCCCACTGTTCCTTGCTGCATTTGGAAGCCGTAAAATCTGTATTATGAGGGCAGTTTTATAACGAGGCTAATCTTTAAATTGAGCCATAAACCAAACCAGATTCAACAACAAAACCCCTGAGACAGACTGACCCTGTCAACAACACAAAAACATAAAAACAGATACGCAAAAAACAAACGTGTCCATACGGAAATGCTTTACTCTCATTAGCTCACAGTGTGTGTGTGTGTGTGTTTGTGTGTGTGTGTGTTTGCATTCTTTATAGACTTTCAATTAATTTGCGAGTTTTATGAACTCTGTTATTCCAGGCTGTTCACTATGTCTGCCATTTCTACAGTACGTAAGATTTGTGTTTCATGGTGGTCCAAGCTATTTTCCCACTTGATTGTAATAAAGACTTTCTCAGATTTGACAGAAAGGAGTATTAACCCTGTCTTTCCTTATCTCTGGAGTGAATTATGGTACATATTCAGTCAAAACATATTTGGCCTGCTTGTTTTTCCTCTCAGTTGTTTTCTTCAATAATATGTACTCTTTGTTTACTTGAAATCTTCACATGTTTGTTGTGGAAGACACATGATTTGGTTCAGCATACCGTATAATAAAGCTTCTGTTTACCATATTAATTTTGGCCATCCATCCTGCGGTGTTCTGTTGGTGGAAACTTTTGGGTTCTGGTGGTTTCGTTGTCAGTTAGTTTGCTTTAATTTTTTTATTTTCCCTCATATTAGCTGGCCTAAATGTATAACATTTCTGGTTGAAATAGTTGCGCGTGTGAGTGTAAATGTGCCAACTGTATTTGACACTGACGTTTATTAGAAGGGTTAACGTGCTGGAAATTAACTGCCTGCGAAGAGACGTTGTTAGCACCCATTTACCACACTAAAATCTACTTTGACTTTTCCATCTCAGACTTTATAAACTAATCTGGCTGTGCAAGAAGAAAAACTGTTGCTTTCTTTTTGCAGTGGTGGCTGTTTCTGTGCTGACTACATAACTTTGAGTGGGGGGTTTGTCTTAAAGATGCCTGGAATTTCAAAGACGTCCATCCAATCACCTTCATTACGTTTAAAACCACAAACAGTTTTTGATTCTTGAGTGGAACACAGAATGAGATGGAAGTGATCAATGGTGACCAATGGCTGTCAGGGAAGATTTTCTGTGAAAAATGACAATTTTGTCATCGTTTACTCACCCTCATGTCGCTCCAAATAGATAACAATGTTTTGAAGAATCTTGAACCATTTAATGAAAGTCAAAACAACATTGGACCATGTTGACTGCCGTAGTATAGCCAACCCCCCCCACACCCCCACTTCAAAAATATCTTCTGTCTATAGAAGAAAGACAAAAGAAACAATTGTTATATATAATTATTTTGCAAAATTTTCATTTAAAATTGAATCTGTTCACAACACAAAGCTATCTTATCACACATGAACCACTTTTATTATACTTTTATCTGCTTTTTGTCCTTATTAGTGATTGGCAGCCCTTGGTCCCCATCCACTTTTATTGTGTGGAAGAGAAGAGCATTAACATTCTTCAGAACTTCTTCTTTTATTTTTCATTGAACAAAAATACATACATGTTTGGAAGGACATGAGGGTAATAAATGATGACAGAAATGACATTTTAGAGTAAACTATCACTTTAATATTGAGCATTTTTAATGAAGGCAGCAACCGGTACTGATAAACTAGTTTTTTTCTTAGTTGCAAAAATATATATAAAATAACACCGCAGGTGTCATGATGACCGCAGGCACAGAGGTGCAACTTTGAGTTACGAGCTGAGTTATGACTGAAAATAACATAGGCTGCATTGATTTCACAGTAAAATTCACAGTACACAGCATTTTATTGTAAGAAATTACTGTTAAACCTTGTGAAATCCCAGCAATTTTTACAGTGCATAAAGTGTGCACTTAGCTTTAAGCTCTTTCACAGCATTAATGGCCTTCTCTGACACCTTTACAAGAGATACACTTTCACACAAGCTGGAAAACAGTTCAGTTTTCAGGAGCTGTGAACATCACATTTGAAAACCACTGTCATTTTCCCACAATGCCCCAAACAAACAGGAATGTCCTGCTGTCTGACAGGGTGCTTAGCGTGAGTAATGTTAAGAGATTTAGAGACCAAGTCGTGCTCCGTCTCCCCTGCTCTTGAAAGCCCGTAAAGCCCATAGCCACCAATGTTCTCTCCATGTACTTAACAGATCAGTCTTGTTCCTGCCAATTATTCAGCCACAGAACTGCGTTCAAGCCAAACTAAACACAACAATCAACAGCGCTGCTGCTTACCTTCAGACTTAAAGGAATAGATAAAAAAATTAAATTTCTGTTATTATTAACTCACCCTTGTGTCGTCCCAAACCCAAATGCTGTTATTTTTCTGTGGAACACATAGGAAAACTTTGTCAAAAGAATCTTCACCAAGGCTTTTCCATACAAAGATAATTAATTGCGGCCGCAGCTGTTGTGTCCCAAAAATACAAAAGGCACCATGAAGGCACCATATTTCTGAGAATCCTCCCCTTTAGTGAGCTGTTAACCTGAGAATCATTGAGTGAGTGAGTTAAACTTGTGAACTGGATGAGTGATTAAGGTCAGTGATTAACCTGGCTAATCAGATGTACAAATCTGACTCAAGAGATTCATGTTCATAGATGTGTGTTCAAATTGATTTGTTCACAGATTTGACTCATGAATTTGAGGTCTCAACTGACTATCATATGACTTCAAACGACAAAACAGCACCACAATAGTGGTCTGTAGTGTATATTTCCTTAGGGATGCACCGATATGAAACTTTTGGCTGATACGATAACGGATAATTCTTTATAAATGAAAGCCGATAACCGAAATGTTGGCCGATACATTTTCAAAAGTCGAATCCCGACTCAAGGACCTTTTCGACAACTCAATTATTTTAATTTAAACCATATTTTTGATGAAAATAATAAGATAAAAATAAAAGTGGTGGTTATTATTTTTTAAATAATGATTTTGAAAAAGAAGTATCTTACATTAATACCACTGTTTCAAATAGCAGCATGCAGTTTTAGCTGTGTGCACTGCTGAAGAGCTGAATGAACCCGAATATAACCGAATCACTGTGTCACGGAACCACCTGCCTCATCAGCTGAACCAACCTCCTACACCCGCTCACAATCACCAGAGTACTAATCACGAACACCTGCAATCACTTACCACTACCATTCATAAGCTCACTCACCTCAGTCACTCATCGGCTGGTCTCAAGGTCGCAAGCTTCTCAATGCTGGTCGATGCCTACCTATCTGCCCGTCCATCCTGGAACTCGTCCCTGCCTGTGGAAACGCAAGTTTAACGACAGTTAGAACTGTCCCTTCTGCTTCCAGTACATCCTTCGTTATCTCTCTTATGTTGGAAGCCCAGCCTTGGTTATATTGAATAAATTACCTTTTGACTTGCATCTACCTGTCTGTCTCCTTGACCAGTATGTGACAGAAGACCAGCCCTTAAAGAAGATTCGATGGACCCTCGGGGTGCATCCTCACCCGAGCTCTTCGCCGATCTCGTTCATACTCTCCGGGAATCGCTCCTTCCACCTCCCGTCACCGCCCACCAGCAACCAGTCCCATGGCCCGTCCCACAAGCTTTTCCGGTGAGGCGGTCTCCTGCAATGGGTTTTTGTTGCAATGTTCCCTTTACTTTGAATTACAATCCCATCAATTTACGACGGAACGGGCGAAAGTGGCATTCATCATCTCCTTGCTGAAAGGAGGAGCCTTGCAGTGGGCGGAGGCACTATGGAGTTCACAGAGTCCGAGGATTAACTCACTGGAAGATTTCGTTGAACATTTCCGTGAAGTATTCAGCCAGCCGACTACTGAGGTCTCGGTGCATGATGAGCTGTTCCAGTTACGGCAAGCTGATTCATCAATTCACGAATACACGCTTCGTTTTCGCACCCTCGCTGCTAGCAGCGGCTGGAACGAGGTTGCCCTGCTTTCTGCCTATCGCCGAGGCTTGAACCCCGCTTTACGTCAGCAAATGTCCATCTACGACGACTCCGTGGGGTTTGAGAGCTTCCTCCAGAAGGCTGCTCGTATCTCTCAACGCCTAACCGCTTGCCATATGGAATCCATGCCCATTGCTACCGCCTCACCCAGCCTCTCACTTCCCACACCAGAGCCCATGATCACGGATAATTACCATCTGTCCACCTCGGAGCGATCCCGTCGACTCACCCAAGGGCTCTGTCTCTACTGTGGATCCACTGAGCACCAGCTCCGCACCTGTCCTGTTCGTCCACCACGCCCAGCGGTGAGTACTATCCAAATTGCTCCTGATGTATCTAACATGTCTCTGGTGGATGCTCTTCTCAGGTATCAAAACCAATCGTTCCCAGTCAAAATCCTCATAGACTCAGGAGCTGCGGGAAATTTCATCTCCTCTCGCACCCTCGCTGGATTCAAAATTCCCCGTTGCAGGAACGACACCACCTACCAAATCACCACTGTCCAAGGAAAACCGCTGGGCAAGGGTCTGGTACGTCACCGCACGCCTGAGGTCAGTCTCCGTATCGGATGCTTCCATACAGAAAGGATCTCACTACTGGTACTGGAGGAGGCGGTCGTGGATGTCGTCCTGGGACGCCCCTGGCTCTCCAGACATCAACCCACCATCGACTGGAGATCAGGGGAGATTCTCAAGTGGAGTAGTGGGTGCAAGCAGGGATGCCTAAGGGACCTACCTGTCCCGATCTCTAACCGTACCAGTCTCTCAATCTGTTCCACCACCATAGAAAGTCCAGAGACACACCAGGTTACGCACGTTCCTCCCGAATATCAGTCATTTAAGGACGTGTTCAGCAAGGAGGCTGCCACACACTTACCTCCACACCGGCCATGGGACTGCTCCATTGACCTGCTGCATGGGGCCAAACTACCCAAGGGACATATCTACCCACTGTCGATCCCGGAGAGAACCGCCATGGAGGAGTACGTAAAGGAGGCCTTGAATCAGGGGTTCATCCGCCCGTCCACCTCACCCGCAGCGTCAAGCTTCTTCTTCGTGGCCAAGAAGGATGGAGGTCTGAGGCCCTGCATAGACTACCGCGTTCTCAACGACCAGACGGTAAAGTTCGCCTATCCCCTTCCTCTGGTCCCAGCTGCCCTGGAGGAGCTCCGCGGGGCCTGTATCTTCAGCAAGCTTGATTTAAGGAGTGCCTATAATCTCATCCGCATCCGTAGGGGTGACGAATGGAAGACGGCCTTCGTGACACCCACCGGGCACTACGAGTACCGGGTTATGCCGTATGGGCTATCCAACTCACCTTCCATCTTCCAGAATTTCATGAATGAAATCTTCAGAGACATGATCAACCGGTTCGTCCTCATCTATATAGATGACATACTCATATACTCACCCAACATAGAAGAACACCGTCGCCACGTCACCCGAGTACTCCAACGCCTCCGTCAACACTGCCTTTACCTAAAAACCGAGAAATGTGAGTTCCATAAATCCACAATCCACTTCCTGGGCTACATCGTCACCCCTGCCGGTGTGCAAATGGACCAGAGGAAGGTGGAAGCGGTTAAGAACTGGCCTCAACCCACGACGATAAAAGAATGCAGAGATTCCTGGGATTCGCCAATTTCTATCGTCGGTTTATTGCCCATTACAGCCAGCTAGCAGCGCCTCTTACTTCTCTCCTCCGACAGAAGGACAAGTCTCTCACTTGGACCGCAGAGGCTCATCGGGCCTTCACTCAGCTCAAATCTGCCTTCTGCACTGCCCCGGCTCTTACACATCCAGACCCCAATATCCGCTTTGTGGTCGAGGTGGATGCGGCTACCCTGGGAGTGGGTGCCGTTCTGTCCCAATGGAAGGGTGAACCCCCCGTGCTCCATCCGTGTGCCTACTTCTCAAGGAAACTGTCCCCGGCGGAGCAGAACTACGACGTGGGCAATCGGGAGTTGCTGGCCATCAAGCTCGCTCTGGAGGAGTGGCGGCATTGGTTAGAGGGCGCTCAACACCCCTTTGTAGTGATCACCGACCACAAGAATTTGCAGTATCTCCAAGAAGCCAGACGTCTCAACCCCAGGCAGGCCAGATGGGCCCTGTTCTTCACCCGTTTCCGTTTCAAGATCTCTTACCGTCCGGGAAGTAAGAACATTAAAGCTGATGCTCTCTCCCGCCTGCACCAACCTGACCCAACTCCAGATGAACCAGAGCCCATCCTACCACAATCCATCTTCACATCACCTGTTCTGTGGAAACTCGACAACCAAATCCAAGCCGCCACTCTTACCGAACCTGCTCCGCCAGGAGGTCCAGAAGGGAAGAACTATGTCCCATCCAACTTACGCCTAACCCTTCTGGACTCTGTCCACACCTCTCCGGGATCTGGACACCCAGGCAGTCACCGAACCCTCTCGCTTCTCCAGAACCGTTACTGGTGGCCCAACATGGCCCGGGATGTCGCCCGCTATGTCAAAGGATGTTCGATCTGTGCCATCTCCTCCACACCACGCCGTCTGCCTGAGGGTAAACTGGTCCCTTTGCCCATTCCTCACCGACCCTGGTCCCACCTGGGTGTAGACTTTGCCACCGATCTCCCTCCTTCAAACGGGTTTACCACCATCCTAGTTGTCGTTGACCGATTCTCCAAATCCTGCAAATTAATTCCTCTACGTGGATTGCCGTCAGCCCTAGAAACAGCTGAATCCCTCTTTCAGCACATATTCCGGAACTTCGGTCTCCCAGAAGACATAGTCTCCGACCGGGGCCCCCAGTTCACCTCTAGGGTCTCTTAGATACCCTCCTGGGAGTATCAGTGAGTTTATCCTCCGGGTACCATCCACAAACCAATGGCCAGACCGAACGAAAGATCCAAGAAATCGGGCGGTATCTCCGGGCCTACTGTCATGAACATCAGGACAGCTGGAGCCAGTATCTACCCTGGGCAGAGTATGCCCAGAATTCGCTACGCCAGGAAGCCACCGGACTCACTCCATTCCAATGTGTCCTGGGATACCAGCCGCCATTGTTTCCCTGGACCGAGGAGCGATCGGAGGTCCCAGCGGTAGATCACTGGTTCCGTGAGAGCGAGAGGGTATGGGACTCAGCTCATATCCATCTCCAGCGGGCAGTTCGGAGATACAAGGCCAATACAGACACTCGCCGTTCCGCAAATCCCATCTATCAACCCGGGGACCGTGTCTGGTTATCCACCCGGGACATCCGTCTCCGACTGCCCTGCAAGAAGCTGAGTCCCCGGTACATAGGTCCTTTTCGGGTAGCGAGGCGCATCAACGATGTCACTTACCGGCTCCACTTACCTGCTCAGTACCGGATCTCACCCACCTTTCACGTCTCCTTGCTCAAAGCTTTCACTAATCCTCTTCTCCCTCCATCCACAGAGCACGAGTTACCCCCCCCTCCACCCGAGGTCGCTCCCAACGAAACCATCTACACAGTCAAAGAAATCCTCGACTCCAGGCGGCGGGGCGGCCGGCTTCAATACCTCATAGATTGGGAGGGGTACGGTCCCGAGGAGAGGTCGTGGGCAAACAAGGATGACATTCTGGACCCATCCCTCATCAACGACTTCCACCAAGCCCACCCTGATCGCCCCGCTCCCAGGGGACGCGGCCGCCCACGCCGCCGATCCCGGGCATCAGGAGACGCCCGTGGGGGAGGGGGTAATGTCACAGAACCACCTGCCTCATCAGCTGAACCAACCTCCTACACCCGCTCACAATCACCAGAGTACTAATCACGAACACCTGCAATCACTTACCACTACCATTCATAAGCTCACTCACCTCAGTCACTCATCGGCTGGTCTCAAGGTCGCAAGCTTCTCAATGCTGGTCGATGCCTACCTATCTGCCCGTCCATCCTGGAACTCGTCCCTGCCTGTGGAAACGCAAGTTTAACGACAGTTAGAACTGTCTCTTCTGCTTCTAGTACATCCTTCGTTATCTCTCTTATGTTGGAAGCCCAGCCTTGGTTATATTGAATAAATTACCTTTTGACTTGCATCTACCTGTCTGTCTCCTTGACCAGTATCGTGATACACTGAACAAATCATTCTTTTGAGACATTTCTTTTCAAAGAACTTTGTTGATTCAATTAAAAAATCTGATTCAATCAGTCATTCCTGTATTGGACTGATTAATTCATGAATCTCAGCACAACTGACTTAAAGGGGTCATATGATGCTTTTTTTAAAGATCATTATTTGGTGTATTTGGTGTAACAGAATATGTTGACATGTTTTATTGTTAAAAAACAGATTATTTTTCAAATACTGTACATTATTGTAGGTCCTCTATGCCCCGCCTCTCTCAAACACTTTTGCAAAGGACACGTTTTTTACAAAGTCCCTTCTTCCGACAAGCACGGTCTGCTCTGATTGGCCAACTGGCACAGTGCATTGTGATTGGCCGAACACCACAAGCTGCATCGGAAATGTAACGCCCCTTTCCATAATCGTGAGCTTCAGCTTTCAAAGTTATAGTAAAGACAGTTAAAAATGTCTTTAGTTTTACCATCAGTTCAAGCCCGAGAGAGGAACAGAGTCACGTGACAGACACAGTGATGATACTCATATGTGTTTGCACACAAGCCGCGGTTGTGTGACCCTGTCTCCCTCTCTCACACAAGTGAGCACACACACACACACACACACACACACACACACACACACACACACACACACACACACACACACACACACACACACAAACACACACACACACACACACACACACACACACACACACACACACACACACACACACACACACACACACACACACACACACACACACACACACACACACACACACACACACACACACACACACACACACACACACATGCACACACACGTGCACACACACACAACGCACAAAATTTCAGCATTTAAACAGTCAATAGCAAATATTTAAACTAATAACAAAACATACAGTCGCTGATTCAGAAGCACCAGATTGTCATAGCAAAGTCAGAATTACCTCCTCTCCTAGGTTCACGAAATCGTCATCCATAAAATGCGTTGCTGTTCTGTTGTAAGTAATCTTAATGATTCCTAAATGCAACTACTTTCAGAAGGCCAAAACAGTGCTTTTGCTTTCACCTAGAAACACACAGCATCTCCCTGACATGACTGCCTGCATCAACACTACTGCGGTTACTAAAACCATGCCTTCTTTATTTGCGTGAACATTTGGGCTGCATTATGCAAATATTTCCACATCGTGACGTAGACATGTGGGGGTGTGTTTGAATAAGCCATTCTAGGAGGGCGTGGCAGTCTTAACTTTGATAAAAAATATCTCTTTGGTTTTGAGACTTTAGTCTTTGCAACTTCAGGGATCTTATCTATGCACAATCAGCTTGTAACACTCCAAAGAGAAAGCAAAACTTGAAATCGCATAATATGACCCCTTTAATGAATTTCAGTCTGTTTTTGACACAATTATTATCACATCACTTCAGAAGACTTTGCATGTAATGTACAGATCATGTGGACCACATTTTGCACTTTTTTATGTTTTTAGTAAGTTTTGAGGCTTAATATTTGTGGTCACTATTTAGTGTCCTTGTATGTTAAGAATTATTTCAGAATATATCATTTGTTTTTGTTTCACAACAAAGTCATACAGGTTTGGAACCACTTGAGGGTTTGAGTAAATGATGGCAGAATTGCAATTTTTTGTAAGAACTTTCCCTTTAAGTATGCCGAACTGTGTTATAGCATACAGCATTCATGCCTCCAGCTATTTTGGAGGCTCATTTTCCTGAGCTTGGATAGAAGCTAATTAAAGACATCAACTGAGCAACAGGAGCCAAATCTGAAGATCTTAACACCAAGTTGCAAGACGCCACAGGGTTGACAGAGTTAATAATGTCAATTTCGCTAAAAAGCCCCATTATGTGTGATTGTAATTGAGACGTTATTTAAGGCGAATGAATATGTGACTTTTGCCTTCTTAAACTCTGTTTGGCTGGTCGGGGCAGGCGGTGAGTTGATTGATGACTTGCAGTAAATCTCTGATGTTTCCCCAAATTACAGGCTCGTCTATGACCTCATCAGCACGGCAAGCTTTCACACTGAATGTGGCAAACTCAGGCCATGCGTTTAATCTCACAATATCAGCTCCCCCACAGCTGTTTCACTCCTGGAGCTCCGCCACACACTTCATATCCCCTGTGCACACTTAAAAACTCAAAGTCTCATGTTTTTTTTTGTTAGTTTTTTTAGTAGGGAATCTGGCTGAAGTGTGGCCACACATATATCCATTAGGGGTGGCACCTTGCAATTTGAATTTGATTCAGTTCAATTATGATTCGTAGGGCTGTGATTGATTCTATTTCGACATATCAGATGTTTTTTCCTGTCCTTAAGACAAAACTGACTGTGGTTACATGTTTACATCTTTTATATTTCTTTTTTTCATTTTTCTTCAGACAAAATGTATATTTCAATCATGACTACTCTCGGAATGAATCAGCATTTATTAGTAAGCATGAAATGTACATAGGCTTGATCTTGGCAGACTAGATCTGCTACACTGCTGCTGCTGCTTCTGAAGAAGAAGAAGGAGTAAGGATACATCTGAAATGCACATGTGCATAGTGACTTGAATTCAAACTGCTGCAAGGAAAATAAGGAGAACCTCAGAGCGGATCTAGACAGGTGGTGCTGGGGAAGGTGGAGGGCTAGCGAAATCCCATGGCAAGCTGCAATGAACTGATTCGATACAGTTAGGAATAAATAGGTTACGAAGATAGAAACAAATAAATGATTGGATGAAACAATCAGCTTTAAGTAAACCAATCAGCTGCTCGGAAGAGTTTCATGACTGAGCTATATATATTTCAGCTAGTTTATCACTTGTATTTTAGCTTGAAGTGGGTCAACGGGTTTTTCGCACCTAATTACCCCCTTGACATCTATAGAAAGCAACAGCAGATGCAAGTTTACCTTCAGTCCATCATTCCTGCACTCATTTACCCATCATTACAGCCCTGAATCTGTCAGTTCAGATGTACCGTATGAATTTTCTGTGGGGCCATTGAACAGACCCTCTGGGCTGTGCGCTCCACTGTAAATGTTTGTATGGAGTTGTGTAAGGGTTGTCTAACAAATGTTATTTAACGTGCCCAATGACACCTGGTGTACAGGTAGAAACAAGAGGTTTGAACATATTTCACAAGTGCTCAGATTTGCATGAAGTAACTCAGACAAGTTATTGTTATTATTATCATTAATGTTAGTAATAATAATAATTGGGTTCAAGTCATAACTAAGACAGTATAAGCATTTATAATTTAAAAGATTTGAAATTCAAAGGTGCAATTCTTACTATTATTTGTATATCTTATTTGTAGAATCTTATTTCTCAGAGTCTGAGCGTCCTTTAGGTGCTTTTTTTGTAAATTCCAAGTGTGTTTTCATGCGTCTCCACTGAGGAGAGGATTGAGGTTGGTCACACCGGCATAAAGCCCAGATCGGTGGAGTGTTGCAGTGATGCTTGTTTTTCTGTAGATTTCTCCCATCTCCACATATGATCATTGAGCTCAACTAGAGTGACCATCAGCTTCTTCGTCACCAGTTTAACCAAAGCCCTTCTCCATCAATTGCTCAGTTTGGCCAGGAGGCCAGTTCTAAGAAGATTTCTGGTTGTTTCAAACTTCTTCCATTAAGGGTAACAGAGACTACATGCTTCTGTGACCCTTCAATGAAGCAGAATTTATTTGAACTCTTTCCCAGATATGTGGCTTGCCGCAAACCTGTTTCTGAGCTCTACAGACTGTTCTTTTGACCCCAGGGCTTGTTTTTTGCTCTGATATGCATTATTAGCTGTTGTACCCTTTATTAAGACGTGTGTGCCTTTCCAAATCATACCCAATCAATTGAATTTGCCACAGGATAGCTTCACTCGAAGTGCAGTGACATCTACAAGCAATATGAATGCTCCTGAACTAAATTCCAACTGTCCCAGATAAGGGTATGAATACATATGCAATGGAATCATTTAAGTTTTTTTATTTTGAATAAATTAGCAAAGATGTTAAAAACCTTTTTGTTTTATTTTTTGCTTTACCATTATAGTGTATGGAGCTTAGATTGACGTGGAAAAAAGTAATTTAAAGCAGTTTAACATAAGGCAGCAGCATAAAACATGAAAAAAATGAAGGGGTATGAATACTTTCGCAAGGCACATATATATATATATATATATATATATATATAGTTAAAATAATATTTGAATACACAGAATGTTTTGGCTTGCATACATGTACAGTTATGCATATATACATAAATAAATGTATTAAACTACCCTTTGTCAATGTTTATGAATGATATTTTGTATTTCTGGGCATATCTGGGTGACTATTTAAAAGTCTTTAATGGCTCATTTGTGTGTGTATGTGTCAATATTTGTATATTGTATGACAGTTACAAATCACTTTGGGTTCAAGTGACATCTATGTTACAATGTCAATGTTTGTAGAAGTCTCTAGGTCTCTAAGTCTCTACACACATACACACAGTTTTGCCTTATGTATTGTGCGCCTACAAGCCAAGTTCATAAAGTGTAGTATGTTTTAAAAATTGATAGCTTAACCAGTTCCCTTTAAAGCTCACAGTATGGGAACTGTGTTCATATTAAGGTGGGATAGGGTGTGGTGGGCAAACACCGAATCCAACGGTAGGTGTGGAAAACGGTCCCATCTGTGTGGAGTTACCAACAATCCCCATGTTTATTATGCTGAAACTCAAGCCTGTTTGGAGTGTGGCTTTTTCTGAATTAGAGGCTACAGGATCTATGTTGTAATTGGCCGATCCACTTTCCTTTTCCACTGTTTAGATCTCCACACTGAAGGATGAGCTCAGAATCTGTGGTGCGGGTCTACCATGACGCTACTAAAGTTATAAAAATAGGCCATACTGGAATCCGTCTCCATATAACTGTTATTTGATACTAAAAGTCAGAGTGTTATGAGAATAGATGATCACTTATAAACTATTTCTCTCAGACACGTTGAAGCAGCTTTTCAGCTCACATCCCCTAGGTCATTCTGGGCTAGTCCTGCCTACAATTTTTCATTGAATATTAATTTCAGTATTTCTTGTTGACAGAAATCTGTGGTCTTTGCATAGCTTAGCTATATGTTTGTCCTGTTTCTTTCTTAAACTTTTTTTTTGAGACTTCAGTTGGAGAAACAAACCCATCTGGCTTTGTTTAGCTAAACAAATTAAGAAATTAAGCAATTTGAACATTTTAAACCATTAGAGCCTTTATTTAAATGTATCAGCTTCTCATGATTATTAAATCACACTGTAGAAAAGTAAAAAAAAAAACATTATTTTTTTTAATTAAGTTGACTCAAGAAATTTGTTATGTAATTACTGTAAACTTAAACTCACATCTCTTTTGTTGTTTGCCATTTCACTTAATCAAATAATAATAATAATAATAACAACCAACTTTAACACTTTAACCTTAACACTTATTTAATTAATATTAAAAATATATATTATTATTATTATTACCATTGCTACTACTAACCAACTGTTATTGTTATTCCAACTGTTATTCCAAGTGTTATTTTCTTAATTTTAATAATAATCATAA
Organism: Ptychobarbus kaznakovi; assembly: GCA_027422405.1. NCBI lineage: Eukaryota > Metazoa > Chordata > Actinopteri > Cypriniformes > Cyprinidae > Ptychobarbus > Ptychobarbus kaznakovi. The sequence goes on along the minus strand of CM049796.1, from coordinate 28,348,056 downwards.
TAACAACAACCACAATAATAATAATAATGTCATTACTATCATTATTGATACAAATATTTATAGCTGACGTTCATTTAATTTATTTTTTACATTTAAATAAAAACATATTATTTATATAATGTAATTATAACAATATTAATAATTGTTGTTGCTGTTACATTTAAAATGACAAAAACAAAATAAATAGTTGTTTCCTGTTTCAGCCTGTTTTTAATAAAAATTATTGTACATTCAAATATTAAAATAATAATACTATAATAATAATAGTGTTTGTTGTTTTTATACATTTAAGCAGTATAAGTTATTTCTTAATTACTAAAACAACTGAATTATTTCTAAAAACAACTGGTGTTGTTGTTTTAATAAAAAAACTCAACACATTGTGTAATAATAATAATAATAATAATAATAACAATAATAATTGTTACATTTAAATATGAACAATATTTATTATTAGCATAAGCCTAATTGTTATTAATCAACAACTGCTATCTACAGAATAGTTATTTAATATGCAGTATACAGTGCACAGTTTTATAGTAAGCTAGTGTTCCATTTCAAGAACTTTTGACAGCTTCATACATTTCCTCATTGTCCAGTGTCACTCATCCACATTTTTATTGGGTCCGACTTGTTCTTGGTTTCCACCTCTTGTTAATTTGAGCATCATTATGAAGGTTGTTGGCTTTAGTCCCACAGGGCATTTCGTGGAGTATCCCAGCATTTAGCTTCTTTAATATTTTTGTGCTCTCAGGGCTGTTGGCGAGCTGCTTCATGCTCTTAGGGCAAACTAATAACAAGCTCTTTGAAGAATAGAACCGCAGTAGCAATTTCAGTCGGGCCAGGGGTGACAGATGTCATGAAAGGGCTATTGTCATCTACAAAGAGCGCTAGATTGAAGTTCGGTTGAGATGCACAAGGTCTGGCCTCTCCTCACCTGTGTGCCGGGCTACATTCTTTCAGCTTGAAGCACTTTCCTTCGCTTCGGCTGATCCAGCAGTCAGCTACACCTGATATAGCCACTGGCCACAACATTTTGAAGACAAATGGTTCACCTGGAATAGCTGAAATTCTGTTCTCAATGTGTATGAATCCAAATATCCCACTGCAACCCAACACAGCACATCTTCCCCCCTTGGGTTCAAGTCCAGGATACGGTTTTGTAGCATGAGAGATCCTTGTTTTTTCGAAGATGAGACAGGTATGGACTCATGCGACCTCAGGGATGAGCAGCGGTTTGTTGGATCCATATTCGAATTGGACCAGAGATCACAAACAGCCACTGTCCCACTGTCCCAGGACAGCATCACCTGTTCTCAGCTCAAAATGGGCAGACTGGTCAACTAGTTGCTCAAGACCTGGCTTTAATGGTGCTGGCAATGATGCAATGTCTCAGTGTCTTAGCCTCACATGCTAAACCTTCTCGCAGAAGTTGCATCCTCATCTGTCTTTCCTCAGTCAACTTGTGTATGGATTTCATGTGATTTCTCATTTTGGTGGTGATATTATGGTAACTCAGTTTCACTGATTAATTTGATCAAAAGTAATTTCATTTTGTAAGATCATTTAGTAAGATCATTTTGATCAGCGTCATTCCAAACAATTCCAAAGGCAGACAACAACATTCTGAATTCCCTGCATTTACGGCCAGCAAAGCGGCACACATTAAAATTTGAATAGTGCTTTTATTTTTCGATTGATAATTACAGAATGAATATTTGAATATTCGACTATTTGTGCACACCCCTAGTTGGAAAATTATATTATTTGTCTGAATTGTAATTGTATATATATATTACATGCATGCTTTAATGGAAACATTTAGTGTGTCATCGTTTTCCAGCTCTTTCTAGCTTTTACAATTCCAATGAAATACCTTAATATATATATATATATATATATAAAACTGTAAAAATAGGGCACAATATTTTATAATTTGAATGATTTTTTCCCGCTTTTTTTACAGTTGTTTTACCAGTGTTTTGAATTTTACACTTCACTGCATTGTGTTTTAAAGTTAACGGAAATGTCTGTCAAATGAATGGATAATGTTGTGTGTAATGAGCTGCCAGTACTTTTTCTGTTATTTTATGGATTTATTTTTTACAGTGGAGTTTTAAATCTGAATGTAATTGAATTTCATTGTGAATCAAAGCTAATTGAATCATTCTGAGTTTGCAAAAAAGTTTTTCCCTTTTTAATTAACTCAGAAATTTGTTAATCACCTAAACTATAAAAAAAAACAATTTCTAAGTTACAAATACATATTATTGGAGTATATTCTACAAGAAAATACTATTGCAGTCTTAATATTTTTTAAAAAGTGCTTAATTAAGTGTGATACTTGCCATTTTCTTGTAATTATTTATTAGATTTTCCCACAATTTTGGACAGATTTGTTTTGCAATGTTTCCATTATTATATTATAAGTAATCCAAAGGTCTCCATTTTAGCGAGGACTGATAATTTTTTTTAATTGTGTCTCAAACATCAAGAAAGCAAATCATTAGTTAATTTGAAAACATAGTTTTTGCACATCCATGTTCACATCCAACCAGATGTTTACTTCCATCAGCATCAAAGCGCACACCTGTAAAACAGGTATGTGGAAAAAAACATGACTTCGGATTATGAAAGCAAAGGTCCCGGGGTGCACTTACAGAAGGGTTACGTGCACACATGCTCGGACATGTGGATCCGCTTTGGAAGTCTTCATAGCGTCTGTCCTGGAGACATTGGCTACAACTACAGGAGATGCTTTGGAAAGGAAAGTTGTCACTTCATCCTTGAGCCTCCCATGAGCAGCAGCGCCAATGATCCGATGGATATCTACATGGTTTCACTGCTCATTCCATCTATTATCAATGGTTTTTCAATAGGCCTCAATGTATATTTAATGAATGTGCTCCATGCTGTCTGGATTTATTTTCACACCCTTCAAGAGCACTTAGATCAAGTCGACAAAGCCTTCAGATGGAGACAGCCTGCCATCATCTTTGTTTTCAGATCTTTCATATCACAAACAAAACACATGGCTAAAAAAACTCTGCTTGGCCTGTGTCTGATGACTCTGGTCGTGAGAACTCGCTCCATGTGTTCAAGAGCTGGAAACACTGAAGAGTGAAGTACACTCACGCTTACTGGAGCTACGATTTCAAGCATGTTGAAAACGGCCAGAAATCATTTGATAAATTGTAATGATGTGAGACCTTTTGGCAAATAATTTTTCCTAAAAGATTTCTTGAGGAATAAGGGTTTGAAGCTCTCCTTCAGGTATTTTGGACCTTGCCCTGAATGGTTTAAAATGTTGACATTAAGGACAAAAAAATGGAAATACAACAAGAAATACTTCAGGCTGTTGGATACAAGGATTCCATGTGGATATTGTGAAATGAAACAATTTAGCTAAACATGCTCACTATGGTTAGTTAGTAAATGCTAAGTCTGCAGTTATTTAGTCTGGTAATGTGTAGTTTGTAACCCTTGTGCTGCAAAAACTTCTGGTGGATGACCATTTTAATAGAACAAATCATTCTTTTGAGTCGGATCTTTTCAAGTGAACTGTTTGAACAGTTTTACCAAACTTGTCTGAAAGATTTGTTCTCTACACTTAAAAATTATTATTATTATTATATTTATTTATTTATATTTTATTTTTTGAAATTCATTTGAAGAAATTTATCAGAGTATATTTTACAAGAAAGAAAGACTTTTTCAGTTCTTGATACTTAAAAAATTCAATGTGCATCCATTTTTTCAAATTTACTAACAATTTCTGAGTGAATTTCTTACAAAGTCCTACTCCATTTTTTTCAGTCGACTTAAACTGTCAATATTTACCTCACATGAGCTTGCTGAAGTCTGAAGTACGACTCCTACCAACATGTGTGACACTGAACATGATGTCTGAACCTTAAAACTTCTGGCCCATGATTATTTAGTGACCTAAAATGCTATTACAAATTATGAGTACAATCTTTTACATTTTTTTGTAAATATATGATGAAGTTTTAAAATTACTTGTCTTTCATGAAATAGGTAGCTGCTTAATATTCACTTTATGGATGTTAGAATTTAAAGACACAGTCTTTTTTGAAACTATTTGAAGTACTATAATACAGACTATATAATTTTAAATTTAAAAAATTAAAGATCATTAAATTAAACTGTCTATAAAAAAATGCCACATAAATTTACATTATGTTGACATGTGGCACCCTACTTGGATAACAATACCTACCGATGGAAACAGAATCAGTTACATTTAGCATGACTAAGGGGTCATCGGATGCCCATTTTGCACAAGTTGATATGATTCTTTAGGCTCTTAATTAAAGGTCTAAAACATACATTGGTTAAAATTTCTCAATGTAGTGTAAAAAACACCTTTTTTACCCTGTCAAAATCAGTTCTGTTTTCAGCAAGCCGTTTTTTAGTCCATGTTCCTTTAAATGCTAATGAGCTCTGCTGAACCCGCCCCTCTCTTCCATGGGGTGATGATCAGTACTGTTTTTCTTTAGCCTTGAAACTGGCTAGCTAGTACATTATTATGAAAGGCGATTTGCAAAGATTCATAACCCTTATACTCACTTCTACTGTCGGTGAGGCTGGATCCGAATGATTTGCACGAACATAGATGCATTTAGGCAGACCGGGGATCGGCGCATTCACTTCAAAGCAAAAGTAACGTTAATTCTCTGATTCTTCAGCAGCTCAGATGTCAGGAGTAAGTGACGACTGCTATATTCATTATTACATCCAACAACAAAACACTTCAATAGTTAAATCTGAGACATCTTTTCTTCCCCTGTACCGGAGTCGACACAATGGCCGGCGGACTGTTTACAGTTCACTCAGCTCACTCAGGGCGGGTCTAAGGTAAGACGGCCTTGTCAATCAACTATCGTGTGAGGGGCCTGAACAGAACTACGTCATTTTGACAGGAATCACAGAACAGCCTGATTTGAGAAAGGGGATTTTAAAATAGGGATTAAAAAAAAAAACCTGGGTGGATTTTTATAGTTATAGGATGGATGTGTACACACACTTCCAACACACATTTATGTTCAATCAACTTGAAAAGTGAATTTTGCATCCGATGACCCCTTTAAAACAAACTGTTCAAAAGAACCAATTAGCAAAAATGAATCACTTCCAACTTCCCAATGACTTCCCATCACTATTTTTGAATCTAAATCACGGAGCACATCAGCCAATGCAGAACAATTTTAAACACCCATCTGTTGTCTAGAACTATATCTCCTTCCTTCTTTCCCTTTGTTTTCTGTATGAATTGGCAGTCAAGTTTACGTCATGTGATTTTTGACCACGGCCAAAACACGCAAAGCAGCTGTGTACCAAAGACATGCAAATGGACTTTCTGGTTTTTAGTACCTCTGTTTATTTCAGATTTTCCACAGTGCGTTTCAAGAGTGGATGTTTTGTGGAGTATTGTGCTTGGATATGAGGTGAGAATTGAGCTCCATTGAATTTACATCCTATGTCCTGACTCACTTTCTGCTTAAAATGAATCCGGTCCCCAGGGTGTAAATGACTGGCAGAGGGGTTGATGGCCTGGCATGCCGTGTTAGTTCCTCAAGGCGTTAATAGCATTCACAGCAGGCCAGCGGATCACAGTGTGACTACTTCTGGGCTGCACCTTCAGCAAGATCACCTGGACTTCCTCAACACTACAGTCTGTGGCACAGATTGTTCTCTCGTTAAGTTTCAGTTTCAATCTACCTTGTAACCAGTGTTGCCAACTTAGCGACTTTTGACTAGCGACAGCGCCTAGCGGGAAAAACCTTAGATGGTCCTGGAGATCTTGAGTTACATGATCAGTGAGCGCTGGCTTAGCACATTCCAGTCACGGCAGACATAGATGTCAATGAGCTGCGCATGTTGCACACGGTGTTACGGCACACATTTGACATTTTTTTTTTTTTTATCTCATGCACTTATATTACTCACTGTCACAGAGCTTTAGTTCATTCCAGTTTCTGAACTCCTCTAAGATCGCTTACTGGGCTACGTCTGAGAGACTGTACGTGATTGTACTTACTCATACACAACAATAAACTTAATTAAACTTATTAAACTCATATACACATATAAAAAGCAAAATCCAGAATTGTATCATTGCACTGCTGGTTTTACAAGTTCAGTTCGTTGTCTGACAGAAAATATTTAACGTTAAATGATAACAATTTTATACTGGACACTCGGCTTGTATATTAAAGTACATTATGTGAGCACGGATTAGGGAAAACAGTTATACACCGTCATTTTAGGCAGAATGCAAAATAGGACGTGATTACGTCATTAATATGCAAATTTGCGCATGACGTCATCTAGCGACATTTAGCGACTTTTCGAGCAGACTTTAGCTACTTTCCATTGAAAATAGTTGGCAACACTGCTTGTAACACTAGTCTAAATCACTAGCCATGACATGGCCTTTGGGGGCCGACCACTGTGTCCCTTTGCCAAAATGTTATATTTGACAAAAATATATGTAATGTTGACTATACTAACATTATAGTTTGATTGAGAGCTACCAGTTTTAACCTTTATTAGACTATTATACTTATTAGAAATAACAACTTCTAATTTAAGTAAATTTAAAACAATCTTCACAAAAACCCATTATAATAAATGTCATATTTATCTGTGCCCTTCAGGAAATATACAGAAATTTAATAAACGTATCAAACACTAAATTAAAATAGATGAATCCTTAAAGCTACAAAAGTTATAGATTTTTTTCCTTTGTTCTTTGATTAACATACATCACAGCATCTGGGTTATTAGGTTATTTGGCTGCCATTACTTTAAGAGCTGCCATTTCTGAATGTAACATAGATCTGACACGCATGCTCATAGTTTTATTTATTATAGTTTTTATTTAATTTAATATGAACTGATACAGACTACAGCGTGCACCGCAGTATTTGTGCATGTAATTAAAGCCTTTTTACTGACATATTGCCTGACAACATCTCATGAATTCAGTTGTTCTACTGAAGCTAACTCGTCACCGGTACCGTTTCCGTGCTCAATGTGGCTGTAAATATGATCTGCATCACAGAAGCAGCAGTTGTGAGTGGAGTGGCCAACCCTAGCTCCACCCCTGTGTTAACTGAATTAAATATTTGTAACGCCATTATACTAATGTATTTCATTAGATTACTCCGGTTTAGTAATGTAATCTAAATATTTTAGAATACTTTGAAATACTTAAGCTATGTAACACAAGGGAACTAGTTTTCCCAGGAGGTCTCCCATTTAGGTACTGACCAGGCTCAACCCTGCTTAGTATCCATTATTTAAAATGTTTATGTTTTTAGAGTTATGCATTTGTATGTCTCTGTGCTTTCGATGGTGACAACAGAACACAGCCACGCATTTATTTGAATAAAGGGTTCAATGTGCCCCATACGAAATTCCTAAATGCGTTCTGATGTAATTCATCTTGGCGCCAAGTTTTCAGACAGTCCATACCTGCTAAAAGAGCAATGCTGTCAGACCAGGAGCTTAAACCCATATGTTTGAATATATGTGGGAAAGTCATCATGAAAGTGTACATGAGTGCTGTGCCTTCCTGAAATAGTTTGCTGTCGTGTTATGATTGATTGCCCACCATCTGCAACAGTTGTTAGTGTCTTTGGTGACATAAGAGTCTGTGGGACTGTGTGAGTGATAGAGGGTTTGGGTTGAACGTTCACGTAAGCATTAAATCCTTTTAAGCTTTTAAAGGTTTACTAGCATTTGCATCAGATATGCATCTAAAGTTGAGTCTGACCATGTCCAGCAATGCTGCTGCCAAAGTCTTTAAAAAGACAGCAAGGAAAAAAGACACAAAAAAAGAGATATAGGAATGTTCACTTTGGCATAATGCCATACTACTCGCAATGTTTTTACTGAGGTTGCATGGCAGCATTGATTTGAATTTATTTTGTTGTTGTTCTTAAAGTATTAAATAAAACCGGTTTGTACTAAATTAAGAAATTTAAGATCTCCCATTCAATTAAAACTGATAGATTGCTGACCTTATTCTATCATTTTTTACATTATGTACAATTTCACATGACATACACTCCACAAGACCTCCTGGGGTATCTTGCATCAAAAAGCAGTAGATTCATGTCTGGAGGTGGAGGCTTCATGGGTTGAACTTGTTGGTCCAGCACATCATATATATGCTCAATCAGATTGAGATCAGGGTAATTTGGAGGCCAATGCAACACCTTGAACTCTTTGTCAGGCTTTCTCAAACCTTTGCTGAACTATTTCTGCAATATGGTAGGTGCATTATCCTGATAAAAGAGGCCACTATCATCAGGGAACACCACTGCCATGACTGGGTGTTTGTAGGCTGCAACAATCTTTAGTTAGGTGGTATGTGTCAAAGTAACATTCACATGAATACAGGACCCAGGTTTCCCAGCAGAACATTGCATAGGCCATAATACTGCATCTGTCTGCCTGCCTTCTTCCCATAGTGCATTCTGCTGCCATCTCTTCCCCAGGTATACAACGCACACCCAGCCATCCATCTGATCTAAAACATAAAGTGATTCATCAGACCAGGCAACCTTCTTCCAGTGCTCCATGGTCCAGTTCTGATGCTCCTAGCCCATTGTAGCTACTTTCGGCAGTGGACAGGGGTCATCATGACCACTCCGACTGGTCTGTGGCTATTCAGCCCCATACGCAGCAAACTGTAATGCACTTCATGTTCTGACATTTCTATCATCAGAATGAAGTTTTTCAGCAAGTTGAGCTGTAGTAGTTCTTCTGTGTGATCAAACCAGAGGGACTAGCCTTCACACCCAATGTGAATCAATGAGTCCTGATTCACTGGTTGTCCTTGCTTGCACTACTTTTGGTAGGTACTAATCGCTACATACAGCGCAACCCCACAAGAGCTGCTATTTTGAGATGCTTTGACCCAGTCCTAGCCACTAGGTGCCCAATTAGTTTGCGAACTGGGGAATTTTGGAGACCAAGGCAAACCTAGAACCCCTTTTGTCACGTTCCTTAAACCATTCTGCAACAGTTTTTGCAGTGTGACAAGGTGCATTAGCCTGCTGAAAAAGGCCACTGTCATCAGGGAACACGATTGCCATGAAGGGGTGTAGGTGGTGTGCAACAGTCTTTAGGTAGGCGGTACTTGTCAAAGTAACATCCACGTGAATGCCAGGACCGAAGCTGGTTTTAAAAATGTGCTGATCAGTGTTTGCTGTGCAGTATCCAGTATGCCGTAGTATCTCATTGCGATCACAGTCAGTGAGAATGGGTGGCAGACTGGTGCTCAGTAGAGAGTGACACAGCGTAGGCTGTACTGCTTGTAAATCCAAATTGAAATGATAAAGTTTTACTTCTGTTTCAGACGTGTCACATGAGCCATTGTGTCTTTAGCCAAATTACTGCCACAAATGATTTGGCACCAGAGAGAAGTCGCATATGGGTGGTAACTTCCCGTAAGTGTGGCAAGCTTTGACCACATCAGTGAGATATGACTGTTTCTCGTTAATCACGTATTTACTTGAGACGCATATGCTATATTTTGTATCCAAAAACATGGCAGGCACACAGAGCACTAAAATAACAGACTTTGTTCTTTTCCTTCCCAACTCTTCGAATAGAGCCAGAGTTTGTATCACCCTCCCGTGGGAAGGAATCGTTTTCTCTGTCTCTCCATCTGGCTCCACCAGAATTCATCTTTTCCAGCCTCATATAGTTTTTTCCCATATATATGATAAGTTATTGTAGGTCTGTATAATTTTATTTGGTTTAATATGAAACAAGGACAGCGGGACCCCTTTAAAAATGTTGTAAAATGACACCAGCTGGATGGTGGTCAGGGGCACAGCTTGTCATTTTTTTAAAAGTCTGTTTTTAACACTACAGCTGGAAAATCATGACAGGTCTTTTCTGACAAATTTCTATAGGTCACAAGTGTCTTACTTTTTGTTCTCTTGCCAACATGTGCAGAAGCACATGCTATTGAACAAACTTTATGAAGTATTGTGGTTGAGTCTGAGCCATAAGAGAGTCTATAGGGTGAACGAATGTGAAATAATTAAACCTGAAAGTATTTATTTCCTAGTTACATGGCCAATGGGTTGATGCCAGTGCAACACTGGACATTACCTTAGCAACTGTTGCCATCCGTCATTTTTTTTACATGCAATTTGATAGCAGCTATCATCAAAAAATGTATGTATGTTATTTTGCGACTGTTTCTGGCAATATGACTTTAATATTTCGGAACTGTGACTTTCTCGCAATGTGACTTAATATTTCACAATTGCAACTTTGTTTCTTACAATTGCAACTATTTCTTGCAGTGCGACTTATATTTTACTATTGCGTCTTTCTGTAAATATGACTCAATATGTCTGAATTGTACTCACATGGTGACTTTCTCACAACTGTGACTTTATTTCCCTCAATTGTGAGTATTTATCGCAATTGTGACTATATCACGCAGGGCAATCTCATAGTTAGACTACTGTTTTTCTCACTGTTAGTGACTTTATTTACACAGTTGCAGCTAATTTATTTTACATTTGAAACTACTTACCTCAATTGTATGTCTTGTAAATGCGACAATATCTTAGAACTGTCATAGCAACATTGTCAATTTTGTGACTGTATCCCACATTTGGATGTGCAAATATTTCCTCTTACGGTTGCAACTACTGTTTCTTATTATTTTGTGACTCTCAAATTTGCCACTATCTCTCGCAATTGTGATTATAATAATTGCACCCATATTTCACAATTGTGACTGTTTTTATATCTCAGTTTCAACTGTATTTTTTACTTTCTCATAATCTGTTACCTGTTGTATATTGGGCTGCAGCGATTCGTCGACGTCATCGATTCATTGATTATAAAAATAAGTCGATTAGCATGGAGTGCATCGACACGTCGCACCTTTAGCCACCCCCATTGTGCGAGCCTACAGTTATCCCTACTTAAAACTGTTTTCCTGCCATGTTTAACACAAACAAGACTCTAGAGCAAAAGGTAAAGGCTAGTATGGTAACAATTCACTTCATAGAGCGTTCATAGAGCATTCTATTATTACACGACCGTCAGAACAGCATATAGCCGAACTGACGCCTTTACATTGTCAGGATTCACAACCGCATTCAAAGCTGCGCTGAATGAACTGAACAGCATGGGATATCGAGTTGCTTATATAATCATGACGGGTTAATGCACTCACAGAGAAGGAGAAATGATTCGCGTTCATCTAAAATCGGAGCTGCCGTCAGTGCTGTGTGTGTGTGTGTGTGTGTGTGTGCGATCGCGAGAGCTCAGAGACGCGCGCACCAAACGAGCTCTCTGCAAAGCTTTTAAAGTCATTGTTAGTTGTTTAATGTGTGATGGATAGCACAAGCCTCGACTGATTCTGTTGCTCTAGTGTCCTGAATGTGATTGTGACTTCAGCTGGTCATTCATATACAGATATGTATTTAAGCAATTTTTTTTATTAATAATTGTTATTGTTATTATTTTTCTTTTTCTCTATTTTCATTTATTGTTATTTTCTTTCTTTCTTTCATTTTATTTTTTATTAATTATTTATTGTTATTTCTTTTCTCTATTTTCTTGTTATTTTCTTTCTTTCCTTCTTTCTTTGTGTTGTTATTATTATACATTTTTTGTAAAGTATTAATTATGAGAAAACGTTTAAATAAAATAAAAGATTATAGCAGAAGTTACTGTTATTATTTTTTGATAGTTTAACTAAAGAATTCATCAACTGATAAGAAAATAATAAATAGATTAATTGAAAAACAATCGATAGATTAGTCGACTAACCGATAAAATAATCGATAGATTAGTCGACAATAAAAATAATCATTAGCTGCAGCCCTAGTTGTATATTTTACTTTGAGGTAGAAACTAGCTTCCATATTTCACCACATAGTTGAATGAAGGTAGCTTCAGAGTTTCACAGTCTCAAAATAAAGATATAACTGTTTAATAAAGATAATTTAATTTTAATTTATTCTGTTTGCTGTGTATCAACTTATTTGTTTCTGTAAATAATGACATGCCTTTGAGTGTCTTTCTCACTCCACGATATCTCCACACATATAAACATCTACAGAAATATTAAGTTTGGCTGTCAGATGAAATATTAATGGTAAAGCACAGGCTTTATTCCAAGTCTACTCCACTACACTGGAACTTCACTATCCAGGGTCCTGATAAGGTTTTTTTCTTCCTATCAGTAGGATGGGTTCTGGACTCGGCTTAGGAACAGTGTATAAAGGGAGGGTGTTTTTGTTAACTTTGGCTGATGTAGAGAACGAAGCAGGAATCCTGTCCTATTCTCCATCCCTCCCCCTTTCCTTTCCTGTATCTTCAGGTCCCCAGTAGTTCACGGTAAAAATAAAACAGCGCTGAGCCTGGCACTGTGCTCAAGCAGTAGTTAAAGCTGATGGATAGCTGCTGGCTCGGTGCCTGGAGCACGGCTTTATGGGTCTGAGGGGATCTTGGGAACCCCGCGATGTGGAGCTTGGCGCTGGGTACGGATGCAGGAGGGAGTGGGGAGGGTGTTGTGGTTGGGTGGACATGAGGTGTGCGCTTGTATGAATACACAGATCCTGGCATGAACGTATTTTCACATGTCTGTCAAGATATGCGGTAGTGTGTACTAAGAAAAAAAGGGCCCTTCAAGCTATACTGTATAAGCGTATTAGTTGTGATTTGATTATATATGATCATTTTATTTATTTATTTTGATAAACACTTGAGCATGATGTATCTACCATCTGGAAAGCATTGTTTTCTGTTTTAAACATCGGATAATCATCGCAAAAAGATCACGTTTGCGTATGTTATGATGTTAAACATTAAGAAAATGTCTGTTGAATGTCATTCTAAATTACATTCTGAATGTTGTTCTAAATTTGCAACGCATGTGTGCTTTCACGGATTTCTTTCATATTTTCAACGGGTAAATCTTACAAAACCTCTCAAGATCATGTATGGGCACAAAATCAAAATAAATAAATCAGAATATTTTGCTTTAAAAAATAAAACCTTTTTGTAGAACTGTTGAGATGTGTTGCATATTTTTTTGCATTTTAATGACATTTAATCACATTTCTGTCTAAGCTTGTTTACACCACAAGATAGATAACTAAATAAACTTAATAGTTATTTACAACTTTTAATCTCACATATCTGTCTTGTTTCTTGCAATTCTAAACTTATATATCAAAATATGGACTTTTTTGTGTCTGAATTGAGATACAAATTTCAGTTAATTAAAAAAAATATATATATTCCACGTATTAAATAAGCTTCCATAGAAGTGTGCCTAAATGTCATTAAAATGCTGAATAAATAAACAAATAAATACATATAAATTAAAAAAATTATTAAAAATAAAATAAAAAGGCAAAACATCATAAATGTTCTAAAAAATATATTTTCTTAAAGCAAAATGTAGTTTTATTTCTTTCTTTTGATTTTGTGGCGAAATAGTACACCCCCACTCACACAAAAAACGTTGCATTTTTGTTGCATTTATCGTACTGCATTAGTACTATCATTGGATTGTAGTATTTGTTTACTGTAATAAACTTTATTACTGTGATGGGAATCACTAAAAATATCATTACAAAACTTAATTACCTTACTTTAAAATTTGGCTTAATTATCATGAAAACTATGTCAGTGCACCTGAAAATACAAATAGGTATCATGTTTTTTTTTCACCTAAAATTCAGTCTTTTCGATTTTGAAATGAAATGTGAAATGTTTTCACGTCGTATTAACCCATAAATACCATACATTAGATATAATACTCCATGACCCATTCTATAATATCAAATCAAAAGAGTAAACTGGTTAGTAGTAATAATTAGGGGAGGATGATGGACAGTGCTTACGGTGCAGTGGAGAACAAGAGCATTAGCACTGAGAGCTTGTTATGGTGGGATTATGGGAGAGGTTACGGGGCGGGAGAGGGAGGGTCAGCCGAGGCGGGGTGCTGGAATCCAGGGTAAATCAGGTCTGTCGCTTGGCCCCTTTACCCACGGACAGGTGAGCGACATGGAACAATGAGGACTTTGTGAGAGAGCAGGACAGGTGCACTGTTCACCCTCACAGAAACCCAGGCTACACAGCAGCGCTCCTGCCTCCGTGTCTCTCGTTTGTTTTATCTCGTCTCATCTCAGGCCTCATTTAACATAACTGTCAGAGTTTCTCAATGCATGCAAAGAAATACCCTTGAGAATGTACCGTAGTTCTAGCGTAATAACCACAGTGTGCTATCTGCACTAAAGCCATATCCAACTGTTTAACCAGAGTTAGATCAGTGTAAATACATTGTTTATTTATTATGAAATGTAGAAAACTATAAAATGTCATACTAATGTTTAAAAAAAAGCATACATACAGTATAGATCTGGCATCTGACTTAAGAATTGTTGCAATATTTTTCAAGTTTTCAGTGAATATTTGATGAACACAAATATATTGCCAATATTTTATCTTATAACATTATTATAACAAAACATGTTATCATTATATCAGTGATCAATATCATTATGATATTATATAACACTTAATAGAACAGTAGTTTATGGATATTCAGATGTGACTATACTGTATGCACAGATATTATTCAGAGTTTGATGACATTCATAACTTTGTAATGCATTTTAACTGGTGGTCTGTTACGTGTTATACAAAGTTTCTTAAAATGAATGAAAGTCATTATAAAATGTTAACAATAATATACCTACGCATAATATATATATATATTAGTGGTGGCACGTTACACAGTTGTCACGTTTCGGTACATACCTTGGTTCGGGGGTCGATACGATTTCGGTACAACAGGGGAAAAAAAAGAAATCTACTATTCTCGGTTTCTTTGCTTTTATTTTTAACAGACAGTAGTGAAAATATTTTTTTTTTTACAATTATTAATCCTAATGCTATTATTACATTGTTATATTATGTATAAAATATGTTTTGTTTTTATTTTGAGTGTGCACAAATAAAAGCAGACCTTTATCCAGTGATTATTAATAAGACAATAAGTGTTTAAAGTTGATTCTGCTGGTATAAGGAAACAGTTGAAGTGATCGCACGCTGGAGCACACACACACACACACACACACACACACACACACACACACACACACACACACACACACACACACACACACACACACACACACACACACACACACACTTTTTTAAATTAATTGTATATATATATGTATTCATCGTAAGGCCTCATGCACCGAACCGAGAGGTCCGTACAGTGGCGGTTCGGTACGCATACATGTACTGTGCCACCCCTAATATATATATACAGCATCTCAGAGAAATGTGAGAGACCCCTCACATTTTTGTAAATATTTTATTGTCTTTTCATGTGTCAAAACTGAAGAAATTACACTTTGCTACAATGTAAAGTAGTGAGTGTACAGCTTGTATAACAGTGTAAATTTGCTGTCCCTCAAAATAACGCAACACACAGCCATTAATGTCTAAACCGCTGGCCACAAAAGTGAGTACACCCCTAAGTGAAAATGTCGGGACCAAATAGCCATTTTCTCTCCCCGTTGTCATATGACTCGTTAGTGTTACAAGGTATGTTAAATTTGGTGTTATCGCTCTCACTCTCTCATACTGGTCACTGGAAGTTCAACATGGCACCTCATGGCAAAGAACTCTCTGAGGATATGAAAAAAAGAAATGTTGCTCTACATAAAGATGGCATAGGCTATAAGAAGATTGCCAAGACACTGAAACTGAGCTGCAGCACGGTGGCCAAGACCATACAGCGGTTTAACAGGACAGGTTCCACTCAGAACAGGCCTCGCCATGGTCGAACAAAGAGTGCACGTGCTCAGTGTCATATCCAGAGGTTGTGTTTGGGAAATAGATGTATGAGTGCTGCCAGCATTGCTGCAGAGGTTGAAGGGGTGGGGGGTCAGCCTGTCAGTGCTCAGACCATACACCGCACACTGCATCAAATTGGTCTGTATGGCTGTCATCCCAGAAGGAAGCCTCTTCTAAAGATGATGCACAAGAAAGCCCGCAAACAGTTTGCTAAAGACAAGCAGACTAAGGACATGGACTACTGGAACCATAAGATAAACTTATTTCGTTCAGATGGTGTCAAGCGTGTGTGGCGGCAACCAGGTGAGGAGTACAACAACAAGTGTGTCTTGCCTACAGTCAAGCTTGGTGGTGGGAGTGTCATGGTCTGGGGCTCCATGAGTGCTGCCGGCACTGGGGAGCTACAGTTCATTAAGGGAACCATGAATGCCAACATGTACTGTGACAAACTGAAGCAGAGCATGATCCCCTCCCTTCAGAGACTGTGCCGCAGGGCAGTATACCAACATGATAACGACCCCAAAAACACATCCATGACGACCACTGCCTTGCTAAAGAAGCTGAGGGTAAAGGTAATCTGTGGGGCATTCTTAAACGGAAGGTGGAGGAGCGCAATGTCTCTAACATCCACCAGCTCCGTGATGTCGTCATGGAGGAGTGGTAGAGGACTCCAGTGGCAACTTGTGACGCTCTGGTGAACTCCATGCCCAAGAGGATTAAGGCAGTGCTGGAAAATAATGGTGGCCACACAAAATATTTTCACTTTGGGCCCAATTTGGACATTTTCACTTAGGGGTGTACTCACTTTTGTGGCCAGCGGTTCAGACATTAATGGCTGTGTGTTGAGTTATTTTGAGGGGACAGCAAATTTACACTGTTATACAAGCTGTGCACTCAATACTTTACATTTTAAGAAAGTGTAATTTCTTCAGTGTTGTCACATGAAAATATATAATAAAATATTTACAAAAATGTGAGGGGTGTACTCACTTCTGTGAGATACTGTATGTATATATATATATATGTGTGTGTGTGTGATGCATGCATAAAATATATCTTGTTTCTTCTCTTGTTTTACCTCATAAATATGAATTCTTATAAGAAATTTGCCCACTAAGACAGACAGACTAATTAATAAACCACACAGAAGGCAGATGCCTGATAAAAAACACATCCTGCTATGATGAATTGTAGTTTATGAATTATTAACAGATTAAGACCTGTTCACACAGAGACAAATATTTGGCGGAATAAACATTTTAAATTGAATGAATGGCTGTTAATGTGTCTGTTTAGACCAACACAAACATTTGCTTGTACTGTAAGTCTCTCATTTTTCTCCAAATTTGGATTCAATCGTTTTTTCTTTGTGAAACTCTTTTAAATAGCACAGATTTTGTGTTTTTTGTTTTTTTGTAACTTTTTAATATACTATGTATACATCAGAGTATATATTTGTAATATATACTCTGAGCTTATGTCCTACAGTTTTTGAGTAAATAAAATGTTCTTTGTGGACAATTTTGGTGATTTTCATTCAAAAATTGAGGGGCATAAGATCAAATCTATAAGGCTTACGATCAATCAGTTCCAAAAACTAATACAAGACATTTGCTAATTAAAAGAAAACAAGTTGATAAAATGAAAAAATCCAATATTTGGTAATAATATAGCTTGTCAAGAAATTTATAAGCAATTTTTGGAGGCCGGACATTTTTATCAGGATCACCAGAAATAAAAATATAAATAAATGAAATAAAATAAAAAATACATTTTGGAGGGGAAAGTTGTTATACCCTGTGTGAGCAAAGTAAGCAAGTATTAGTCCACTGCTATAACTTGCAAAAAATACTTTCTGGGTCAAAACGACCAGAAAACAACATGAGTCATAACACAGAGTTTTTATAATCGTTTTTACATTACACTGCTAAGAAAACTGGATTTATGCTTTTGGTCACATGCCCAGAGCTGCTACTGTTAGATACATTTACTTACATTTGTAGGGGGCAGTTGTGGCCTAATGGATAGAGCGCCGGACTTGTAACCTGAGGATGTGGGTTCGAATCTCAGCTCTGGCAGGAATTGTCCACGACTGAGGTGAGACCCTTGAGCAAGGCACCAAACCCCCAACTGCTCCCCGAGCGCTGCAGCGTTGGCTGCCCACTGCTCCAGGTGTGTGTGCACTTGGATGGGTTAAATGCAGAGCCCACATTTCACTGCTGATTATACTCTGTATGTGACAAATAAAAAAATATTTATTTCTTATTCTAAAAAACTTGGTGGCACTCACGGACAGACTAATTTGTTAAGCAACAGTGAATAGCAAAGGCTACTGGTTGTCTTGTCCTTGGACTCTTGTATTTGACTTCATTTGATAAACACTTGCGAGTAAAAAGAAAAAGTAAAGACTAGTAGGTGTCAGAAAGCTGAGTGGAAAGTTGCGTACCGCTGCCTTTTGTGGATCGCTGTATTTTTGCTTTTTTATTATTATAATCACCACCAACTGTCAGAGTGAGAATTCCGTTTTCAGTTACCCCATCTACCGTTTTGATTGTAAGTTTTCAGAAGATTACCAAACAACGTCTGCATAACTATTTATATTTGCATTAATTTAAGATCAGCTCAGCTCCAATGGCATTACATCAATCCTTGTGCTTTGATCAGAAGCTGTTGCATTGAAAAAGTTTCCACATTTGCAGTTGTAGATGGAGTGATGTGCTTTCAATCTGAAGCCCTGGCCACTCTTTATGATTTATGATGACAAATTGGGTTGATTATGCTGCTGGATTTGTTACCGTAAACGTCCACTTGCATACTAGCTCCCGTGTGGTACTATGTTTCTGCTCTTTCCTTTCCAGTGCGTTGGTTGACGTCTGTGTCATTGAGTCGTGTGTATATTTGCTGTACAGTAATCACGGTGCTTTAGATGATCAGGTTATATGAGATGTTGTGTAATTAGCTGGTTATGTCTTGGGGTGGCTGCCTAGCATGTGCTACGTTGTTTTTGAGTTATTGCTTTTGAAAGGTATGCAGAGCAGACTCAAAATGAGGGGAAACATCTTAAATTATTGGAGAAGTGCTCTGGCTTGAGGAGCGAAACCAATATGGTTTATTTTTCCACAGTGGGACAAGGCCGCTAGCGTGTTTCCAATGGCAAATATTATTGTGGGTAGAATGGTGTCTATCTATCTATCTATCTATCTATCTATCTATCTATCTATCTATCTATCTATCTATCTATCTATCTATCTATCTATCTATCTATCTATCTATCTATCTATCTATCTATCTATCTATCTATCTATCTATCTATCTACATAAAATTCCGATAAAATAATAAAAGCTATGAAGATCATCATGATGAATAAAATCTGGAGTAATCTTAAACTTTTGTTGGTTAAACACAGAACTTATTTTCTGCAGTAATCTAAAGCTAATGGAAAAATCATATTGGCTTTTTGTCAAGGGAAATTCTGGGTTGGCCTACAATAATTCTTCATCACTGAAGCACTCCATATTGTGTATAGAAGAAATGCTAATTTGAGTGTAGTGGAATGAGTTCAAGAGAAATGGGAAATTATGTGTATCAAACAGGAAGCCGCGGTGCCCGGGCACGCGTTGATAATCTTTCAGCAGGTTGCGGTGGCCGCTGGTGACCCGAGTTGCGGTACAATTTGACTCGTTTTTCTTCCCAGCTGTATTGGAGCACAGCCAGCTGTTCATGTTATAGGCTGGAGATACGCCAACTTCCTCTTGCTGCCAGTCACCTCACACACTGGCATCTGGCCATATAGATAGAGACCCAGTTAAACATTCACACCTACCCTGTCTTACCTTCTCATAGGCCTTCATGTAGAGCTGAATCAGTTGTTAAATTTGACACATTTTGAGCTTAGATGGAATTAAGATGTAAATATTTATAGTCCCCGTTCTATACAATTATCTTAATTTGAAAGGCCCACCAACATGACCCTTACAGGCCCTGGAAACTTTTCAGGAGTCAAACAATCCCATGATTGTCTTCACAGACTATGAACTGTTTACATAAATTATACAATAATGAACTCCCTCAAAAAGTAAATGGACAATAGTAAAAACATTGTGAAATTTCATCCCGCTCCTTCTGTGGAAATCTGTAGATGCTGGAGTGATTCCCAAACCACAGCAATTTGTGATTCCTATTCCCTGAATCCCTATAGGAGTTTTCTTTTTCCAGAAGATAGGTCGTAACAATGACCACTACCGAATGGGCGGCACTCCAGAAAGAGTCCTTCCCTTGTTTATTGTGCACACCTGCTCTTCTCTTCATTCTGTCCTATTTCAGAATATTACTGTATTATGTTTTCTGGCGTGTGTGATTTTTGTTATATCTAGTCTCTCCTGGGAGTTTCTGGATTTGGTAAGTGTTTACTATCCTTGTTGAGCACTGGGACCCTTTTAGAGTCAGAGGTTCTACTGATTATGTAATCAGTTTCATAATGCTACTGGAATGAAAGTTCTGGACACACTCGGGTGAAAACTGACATTTTTATTTAAAAAAATTATAAAATAACAATAACTAATAAGTAATTTATAGCTATAAATAACAGAATAACAAATATATTCGCAAATATATTCATTTTCCATATTAGTTGTGTTAAGTATAAGTTAAGTATATATTACAATTAAATTTACTTTAAAATACCCTTAGTATGGAATAGCAAAATACATTTTTTTTGATTGTTTATTATAATGCTGTAACTATAATACTATAGTATAATTCTATTTTTTTAAGGTTACAAAGATTCTTGAAGGTTCCCACTTAAAAAAAAGACAAATAATAATTTACATGACTTTTACGATCAATTATGACTTATCTGGAAACAGATAAGGATAGTATTTACCCCCCCCCCTCTCTCTCTTTCTCTCTCTCTGTATAATTCAATTTCTACCCTAGGGCTTGACATAATAATAAAAAAAATATACACAATTATAAAAAAAATCTCTTGGTCCACTGGTCTAGAGGCAAAAACTGTGCACTTATGCAAATTTTACTAAAATTAATATTAACATTAAATAAATAAAACCTGTCCCATAAGAATTAGATGTCTGTGATGTGCAGAGGTTTGGTTTTAACTGTATCATCTTTCGTCATTTACATTCTATCCAAATAGTCCTGGATTGCTTCATGGGTGCACTGCTTATTCTCCATGTCAAAGATTTTGTTATTAAATGTTAAACAGTTTCTGTACACATTTTTAGCCAAGATTTTCGGCCTCTTTTAGCCAAAATCTGAAAGTTTTCAGAGATTTTTGGCTGCCGATAATTCAGTCCATCTTTAGCAATTAGATTAGTTTGGACATTAATTTAAAGACACCCTTTGCAAGAAGGTTTTAACTATGGCAACATCTAAATCTAAGAACACTGTCAGTAACCTAAAAACATAATAGATCCACTAATTTAACATGTAGTTGACAATCATGACCCATATCTTAATGTAAGACGTGGTCTGGCATCGAAAGCTCCAAATGTTCAATAGTGAATCCAGTAGGTTCGTATCACAGTGGCAGGTTTCTGGAACTTGAATGACCAGCAGTAGGCTTCCCATAATCAACTAGTGACTCACTTCTGCTGAGCTCAAACGATTGGCCTGCAATGTTCTTTTTGCCGGGAAGAGAGTGTTACGTTAACCCCAAACAAAATGGCCTCCAAACCTACCATCATGGGGAGTATCAGATCAATTGCTTTGCGGTAAGACATGCTTGAAAGAGTCCATGCGTAAACTCATTGCATTGCACCGACTGGATCTTCCCCATCACACAATGGCATAGGAGAAGAAAGGCAAACTAGAGCATGCAAGTCTCAAGCCCAACACAAACGCATCTGCGGCCAAGGATCGCGCCACACACCATGCGCGTTAAGTGCTGGACGTCCTGTCGGCAAACGTGCCCACTCGATTTGTGTGCGGTCGGAGCAGAAATGGCACAGCTTGTCCCTCTTGGACTTTTAAAGATGGTTCTGCACGCTCCCCTTGATTGCCGTTCAGCTGGAGTTTGTTTGCCACAGACAAATGTGAAACGCTTTCTCAAATTTTATTTCCCCGGAACATTGGCACTGGATTTGGAAAGCCGCCATTAGAAAGATTCAAGATACAGTAATACTGTCAAAATTTGCATTGCTTTCATCACCAGTGCACAGAGATCGGGTTCATCTGTTTCATAAAAAACACATATTATCGTGAGCTACATGTTTCCATGTATTATCTAACAACACGCCAGCACTTTTCCTATGTTGGGTGCAAGTAGCGGCATCGGGTTACCCCTTGTTCTGTATTGGTCATTTGGTAAGAGTGTTTAGATTTACTTTGGTGTAAATCTCTCACAGGTTCTCAAATGAACATTCCATCTGGAGAACCCATCAGCTCTCCGCGTGCAGTTAAATTTCAATGTAGGGTGCTGCGTGTTCCCTGCTTTCTACTTCAAATCACATAGAGGGTCAATGGAAATATTTATAACCCATGACACAAACTGCAAAGACTTAATTCTTCTCCTGTTGAAAAAAGTGGTTCCAGAAGAAAGGTTTAAGGTGGATTCTCAGGAAGCTCTTCCAAAGGCTATCAGCAGACCCTGACAAATCACAAATGGCATGGGAAGTCGTAGCACTTTATGTTGCAAATCTACTGCTGCTGGAAAGAGAACATGTAATCCTCCATATAATTTATAATGCATCCTTTTCCTGGCTTTTGTCTTAAAAGAATAGTTAAAGGCTCTCTTCACTGATAGCAATCAACAAGTTTAGTGGTTCAAATGTATTTATACCTTCTGTGGAAGGCATTGGACCATACATTTCTCATCCAATCATATCCCTCAGTTCGATGGCTACAATAGGCTGTCCAACCTGCCTGTCAACGTATGTATTTGCGCACCTCTGTACATCATCAGTGTGCTCCATTACGCTATTGCAGACTAAGCGAGAATGGAAGATGTTATTATTGTAATATTATGTGCTTTGTACTGTAATGTTTTCTCACCGGTGAATGAGACATGAGGTAATCTGACAGCGTTGACGCCGTCTCTCATCGCGTCGCTGGTTAGCCTATGGTCTGTCTGAGCACATTCATGTGTTTTGGAGGAGGCGTGGCTTTGGAGAGTGATTATGCAGGGAGGGTGGTATCTTATGCTTTTAAAGCTAGCTTACTATTGATAGCCTCTCTGAAATCACCTACCCTAGTTTTAAACCAATTACTGACCTTTAATGTCATTCTCAACTTTTCCCCAAAATTTGGGAACAAAATGGGAACAACTTTTTGGAAACGATGACTTTTCCCATCTCCAAATGTTTCTAGCTCCAAAAGTACATAAGAACTAGAATGTACATTTCCTGAAGAAAATGTGAGTGGTGCTTGCAGTGGCATGTGACTAGCATGTGATTAGCAAGTGACTAGCATGTCGCTAGCATGTTTCTAGCATGATAAGTATTCTACTAGCATGTCGCTAGAATGTTTCTAGCATGATTAGCATGTTACTAGCATGTTGTTAGCATGATTAGCAAGTGACTAGCATGATATGATGAACAGTGTGAAATATAAGTGTTTATTCACTCTCAAATCCCAGATCAAATATAGAAAATCTGCAATAACAACAGACCTCTTTGGTTCTTGTGTAATGATGTTTAGTTGTGTGACACCAATGAGGCTTGATGTTATTGATATTTGATCATTTTTGTTTTAGGCTTTGTATTGATTAGTACTTTGATTTGGGAATAAATAATGTTTGCTTTTTTCATTGTACAAAATGAACATATTGTTTCAGAAAACAGAATTAAACCACTGGACTTTGGATTACTGTTACACTGTCCTTTTTGGAGCTTGAAACTTTTGGATCCCATTGATATTAAGTGTATGAAAAAACAGCTTTGTCTTCGACAGGCAAAAAAGACACAAGTTGGGAATGAAATGAGGGTGAGTAAATATTGACAACATTTTTTTTTTTAGGTGAACTATCCCTTTAAATGGACTAAACGGGGATGTTGTTCCTTTCATGATGAATAATGTGCCCCCTTTCCACCGCCATGGTACCAGAGGCAGTGCCCAGTCTGGCCACATTCCGGATGTTTCCACTGAAGACAAGGCTGGAAAATATTGGCTCTACATTGGACCCTTAAACCAGCTGGTGTCGAACCAGGAACCACTAACGTCAATGTCATGTCCTCATCATGAAAGTTTCATCAGGCCACAGAGGGGTTGACATAGCAGTTATAGATCTGGGCTTGTAGCCGAAAGATTGTAGGTTCAAACTTTGAATAAAAATGCCTAATTGTCTTAAAATCCAAATGTAATATGGACGGTGGACCAAATGCAAAACAATTAATACAAATGTAAAATAATGGGGGAATCCCAAAGGGGCAAGCAGTGAATTTTCCATTTAATAAATAGCAGTATAAAGTAAGTGTTGAGACGTGTATTATGGGACAGTACGTCATTGGCTCCTTTGAATACTTTCATGTCTTAGGTCATACTGGCCGTTTCCTAATTTCCAGACTCTGAAGTGTACTTTGTGTCATTGACCAAGAGTTATTCAAGTCCTCCGTTAGCACATATCCACACATTAGCACACAGATAATAACAAACCCTGCTTTTGTGCTTAAAGGAATAGTTCACCCAAAAATTAAAATGGCCCCATAATTTACTCACCCTCAAGCTCATTCAGACGAATACATTAATTATATTCAAGTTATATTTAAAAATGTCCTGCTTTTCTAAGCTTTATAATGGCAGTGAATGGTGGTGTGGATATTTTCATCCATCATAAAAAGTGCTCCACACTGCTCCGGGTGGTTAATAAAGGCATTCTGAAGTGAAGCGATGTGATTGTGTAAGAAAAATATCCCTATTAGCGTAAGCTTTGGTGAGAATATGCTAGTCTCGCGAGAACCCAGTTTTGTTTACAACAACATAAAATCCAGTCTCCAATTGGCTAAAAACTAAATACTCCATCCATCATAAAAAGTGTTCCACATGGCTACACTTTTTTATGATGGATGGGTTAACTTTTTTGGGCTTCAAAATCTCAA
Source organism: Ptychobarbus kaznakovi (assembly GCA_027422405.1). Classification (NCBI taxonomy): domain Eukaryota; kingdom Metazoa; phylum Chordata; class Actinopteri; order Cypriniformes; family Cyprinidae; genus Ptychobarbus; species Ptychobarbus kaznakovi. Next base: position 28,323,114 of record CM049796.1, on the reverse strand, counting down.
CATCCGCTGCCATTATAGAGCTTGGAAGAGCCAGGACATTTTTTTATATAACTTTGCTTGTATTCGCCTGAAAGAAGAACGTCATATTCAACTAGGATGACTTGAGGGTGAGTAATTCATGGGGTAATTTTCATTTTTGGGTGAACTATCCCTTTAACATCTAACTATCCCATTTAATTATGAGCAGTGTAATGCCAACTATGAAGGTGTCTCCTTGAAACTATTCTTAAAACTAGTTTTTAGGAAACTAGTTATAAAAATCATGATTTGTCAGCCTATTTTGTTTTGGGGTAATTTGGCTAAGTAATGGTTGCAAAAAAGGATTCACAGAAAGCTAAGAAGCAGAAATGTGTTATGTTTACCTCAGCAACGTCTTCTGACACTCTGAAGTTTCATCCCACTGGGATGGTCCTACACCTCACTGACCTCCTGTGAAGTCACTGAAATGCACATTCAAAAGCCTGCAGCAAAGGAGCTTTGACCGTTCTAAAGACTCTTCCCAGCAAACGAGAAGGCTGAAACTTCATTTCAGCACGGCCCTCTGACACACTCATTAGGTAATGTTGAAAATCATTTGGAATAGTACCTATATCTGTGATCTGTGACTGAATGGACTCCATTGTGTGGCTAATATCGGAAAATGTTGACCAGTGAGTAAGTCTTCAGTCATTCAAAAGAAACCGTGGTTTTGTGTTAAAGACATTTATAGTAAATGTGATCAGTATCTACACCATGAATGGGCCTCCTTGCAACTTTTTCCACCTTGAAAATGTAAAGACTGCAGACTGTTGCATTTAGCTTCATAGCATTTTTTTTATGAGGTCAGAGATTAAATACTTTTTTCTATTGGGAACAATTCTCACTTTTAACTTGTTGCTAATTAACATGCCTATTATTAACATATTGGTTGTTTATTTGTACTTATAAAGCACATATTCTGCATGAGCATATTCTTCATCCCTAATCTTGCCCAATACCTAAACTTAACAATTACCTTGCTAACTATTAAACAGCAAATTAGGATTTTATTGAGGCAAAAGTCATACTTAATGGCTTGTTAATAGCGAGAAATGGACCTTAAAGTGTGACCATACTTTTGTAATGACTAAACATTGGGATTTAGTAAAATGCTAATTACTTCATTCTGGGAATTGAGAAAATTATTATTATTACATTTTATGACATTTAATAATAATAATAATAATTGATAAAAGTGAAAAAGTGACAGTAAAGACATATAATGTTATTAAAGATTTTTATTTTAACTACAAGCTGCATTTTGAACTTTCAACAAATCCTGAAACAACTGTACAGGGCCGGCTCTAGGCATGGGCAGGGGTGGGCTAAGCCCACCTAAACGTCTGTCTTGCCCACCCAATCAGAATATAGGTAAAGACAGCGTGACTAATTTTTACGATTTGTGTATTGATTAAAAGCAATCTGAGGCGGGCTCTGTGTTGAGAAGTTCGAGTAAGGGCTGTAGAATGCCCCGACCAATCACAAAATAACACCAGTAAAATTGCAGTATTTTGATTGGCTGAAAGCAACGGCGCGGTTTACACTCACGAAGCGGGCGGCTTCAGTGACAGTCACGGAGAAGCAGACGCTGACAGTCTCGCAAGCGATAAAGAGCGTTAAAAAGTCATAGTATTTGCGTGTAAATGCAATGCATAGATTTTTGGTGCCTATAAAGAAGCCTAGTGGCTCCAGCAGCAGTGACCATGGTGTGGCTGCTGTTGCTTCACAAACTCCAACTTCCCCAGCTCCCGCTTCAGAAACACGTCCGACTCCTTCCACCTCAGTCCCCCAAAATCTGTATAATATAAATGTTATAAAAAATATCTATCTATCTATCTATCTATCTATCTATCTATCTATCTATCTATCTATCTATCTATCTATCTATCTATCTATCTATCTATCTATCTATCTATCTATCTATCTATCTATCTATCTATCTATCTATCTATCTATCTATCTATCTATCTATCTATCTAGAGTAGATACCAAAGTGTAAAAATACTGTATGATATAAATATTATAAAAAAATATCTATCTATCTACTACCAACACAACATACCCCCCAACACAGAATCAGCAAATTAGAATGATTTTTCAAGGATCACGTAACACTGGAGACCGGAGTAACAGATGATGAAAATTTAGCATTGCATCGCAGGAATAAATTATAAATAAACAGAAAACAGTTGTTTTAAATAGTAATAATATTCACATGATTACTGATTTTGAGACTATAAAAGTTTACAACAGCTTTGAACAAATAAACAAACCTTCTTTCATAAGAGATTTATTTAAAAATCATTAAAATCTTGTGACCTTATTAAAAAGCTTTTTTATCAGATTCATTTTATGAAAGATAATTGGATTTTCTGTAAAACTTATTTTGTGTTTCATGGAAGAAAGCAAATAATATGGGTTGCAATGACATGGGTTGAGTAAATGAGTTTTGAAATTAAATGAAGCTGTTTAAGAGTCAGAGGTAGTTATTATATTTAGACTATGAATTATTATAATTTTTTTGCGTAACTGATGAATCGTGCACTGTAACACCAGAGACATTCATCAAGAAAGTACATAGGATCGGTTTTGACTTAAAGAATGTTTTGGATGCCATAAGCAGTAACTCGTTCAGCAAGACACTTTCATCTCCTCTGTATCCCAGTCCATCCCTCTGAGAATGAAGTTATGCCTGCTGCCATTTCCCACACAAAAATACCTGACCCATTCAACATATCTGCGGCTTTTAACGCCTCATATCTCATCTGCACCTCTAGCAGCTCCCAAAAATGATATATCATCTCATTGGAGCAGCCACAAATACTTCTCGCCGGGTTGTTTGTCCCAGAAAAGAATCTATGACAGAAAAAAAAAAACGAGACGAAGAACAGGAAAAAATTGTTTATAGAAGCGGCTAATACTATTTTCCCTCAGATGTTTTTGTGTTGTTACATTAACAGTCCTCCATACGACCGAGATCACAGACCTGGGGTAATGGCCAGGAACAAAGAGTGTTACCTTAGCAACGGGGGAGCCGAAAAGGTCATCGAGGGTCAGACAGTCAGTGGAACACTTGAGAGACAATAAAATAAATCATATTGCCTCCAGAGAAGTGTCTGATTTAAAACACTTTAACCAAGCATTGAGAAAGTCTGGAAAATAAAAAGAAATGGTGAGAGGAGGGCAGCTGCTGCGTGTTAGTCTGTAATGAGATCGTCTCTGTGGCCCTTCTACCCCTGCGCTCCATTGCCGAATGGAAAAAGGCCTTTTAATCTTCCTGAAGAGGCCCTGCTCTCGCCTGCGTATTCATGTGGCTGCACGCGCGCGGGACGGACGTATTTTCACAGTTTCACTTTTCCTGTATTTCGGCACTTTATTTAGGCTGCTTTGGAATTTGATTCTTTTAATTAATTTGCTCTTTTTTTATTTGTAAATTAACTTTGAAAATAGGGTTGCTTATGTTGTATGGGAAAAGCTTATTCGTTTTGCGCAGTAATACAAATTGCTTATTTACTCATTTATATGTCATTCCAAACCCAAAAGACTTCATTGGATACACAAATGAAGATGTTTTTAATATTCTGTCATCGTTTTTGCGCATCCAAAATTTGCTTGATACAAAAAGTACTAAAAAACATAGTAAAAGTAACAAGCGAATGTGGTTTGTTCTCGCAAGTAAATTAAGTTCAGTTGTGTTGCTGCTGACCATATTTGATTTGCTTTATTTATTTGCAATGATCAATGTTTATGTGAGAAAAAAATTAGTCTAAATTAAATCTCATCATAATAATGTTTCTTTAGAAGACTTAAACCGCTCAATGCATATAGATTTTCATGAGGCCCTTTTGTAATTTTTGATGTGTAAAAGTTTTGAGTGAATGTTTTTTCAATGGACAGACAAAAATGAGGAGAAAATATAAAAAAAGTACTCTGAAGATGAGCAAAAGTTTTGTTTAGAACTATTATTTTAGTATTATTCATATACTGTTATACTGTTTATTAATACTATTTTGAATTATCTTTTTACATTTTCTTATTTCATATTTTTATAAATGTTTATGAATTATTAATATTTCTGTTTAGCTTAATGTATTTCCTTTCATTTAAAGTTTTTAGGGTTTTCATTTAATATCTGTATGGTATTTCAGCTTAAATTCAGTGTACTATATATATATATATATATAAACAACACTGGTTTGGAAATAAATGAGGGTGAGCAAATGACAATTTTTTTTTTTATATACTATCCCCTTATCACCATAACCTTAGTGGTTTCCCAAGAAAATTGCACACACTGAATGTGAAACTATACAGTGTGACATAACAGGATTACAGCCAATTCAAAGATATTTAATGTTTATGAATGAATGAATGATGCACTTATATAGCGCTTTATTGTGAATTGTTGTACACCCAAAGCGCTTTACAATCATGGGGGGGGGGGGGTCTCTCCTCAACCACCACCAGTGTGCAGCATCCACTTGGATGATGCGACGGCTGCCACAGGACAACGGCGCCAGTGCGCTCACCACACACCAGCTACAGGTGGAGAGGAGAGAGAGTATAGAGCCAATCAAGTGTATGCTCTCACCACACACCAGCTACAGGTGGAAAAGAGAGAGTCATAGAGACAATCAAGTGGATAGGGATTATTAGGAGGCCATGATTGACAAGGGCCAGTGATGGGAATTTGGTCAGGACACCGGGGTTACACCCCTACTCTTTACGAGAAGTGCCATGCGATTTTTAATGACCACAGAGTGTCAGGACCTCGGTTTAACATCTCATCCGAAAGGCAGTTTAGTTTAGTTTAATTTGATGAGCAGGATTTTAGACCAGGGATATGGTTACAACAAAAAATGTTGTCCAAGAGACACCTTTTATTGCTCATCATCATGGAGTGCAAGATAAAAATTAATCACATAGGGCCATATTTACTAAACAGGGCAAATTAGCATGAGAGCGCAATTCCAAAACAGCGCCGATGGGTGTGGAAATTTCTATGGGCAATTTACTGCAATGCGCAAATTCAAAAACACAGACACAACATTTACATATTGACCAATGCAATACACCAAGTGCAGCACAAATTAGCGTATTTCGCAAATAAGCAGAGCCAATGCTCATCGGGTGAGGGTGATCTAATTATGACACAGGTGCAAAATAGTTTTAGACATGCTTTTTTGGGCGTAAAATAATGGCGCAAATACCAGTAATTTTGCGAACACAAATGTTAGTAAATCATGTTGCGTGATTCATTTTAATACTCTCCTCGCATAAAAGTTGTGTCTGAAAGGGAAACTCCTGTAAATGCATATTCAATAAGATCAGGTGAAAAATAACTGTACTCACCCTTTCAGCGCTAATTCGTCACTGCGCGTGTTTAGTAAAACCTGACAGTACTATTTTAACACCAAAAGACGGTTTGCGCTGGCTCAAGCTGTTAGTAAAGATGGCCCTTAGTGACAAAAGACATTGTTCTTCAGGTTTTGTTGTAAAAAAAATGTATCCTCAAGCCTTTGTGATGTTCTGGTCTTTAGAAATGTGTAGGTGTCCATTTTCATTTTGCTTGTTTTTCTTTTATTCACTGGAAAAAAACTGTAAGCCTCATTGTTTTTTAAAATTCATTCAACACTAATCCATAACGTCCATGAAACAAACAAGTTACTGTTTAATACTTAAGGTTAGAGGTTTAAATTCTGTGTTTTTACATTTGGTTGGGTTAGAGTTTCAGGTTATACAAAAAACAATAAAAAAGTGGAAATTGCTTTCTGTTCATCATCATAATTCGTTCAGAGTAGCTGGCATTTAATATTCAGACTGTGGGGGTCAGAGTTTATGCCTGGTATTTCCTATCACGATGAAAACCTTACAGTATGGAGGAGCAGAGAGTGAATGTTCCACATTATTACCTGGTAAATAAAACACGGCGAGGAACCGCACCAGTCACCGTGAACGCTGTGCTAATAGTGACGTGAAGACAAAACAGGAAAGTCTCTGACGATATTTTATTAGTAAGAATTATAAACTTTATGGCACGTTGCTCTGGGGCCACAATATTGAGTTCAAAACTTGAGCTTCCTGAGTTTCTCTTTCCCTCTGCAGGGATATTAGATGATCCCAATGAAGTAATTCAATAGAGGTACCCTTTCGTTTGTGAGGGTGTGATGTTAGTTTTGTGAGCTACTGTGCAAGTCAGAAGGTATTAGTCATGATTATCCTATGGTTTTGATTTATTTATAATATCTAGTGTGACCAAGTAGTTATTTAGTTTCTTCTTCTCATGAAAATGAATTCATGGAGAAAATGTCATTTTTTGAAGATTTGGGGAAAATGAAGGTAGATTGAAAGCACGTTGGGACAACAGCCTGAAATGGGAAAATGTTGAGTTTGTCAGTGAAACCATGTGCGAGATGGTGAGAATGTTTCTGCAGGACACGGCGGGGGATGGCGGCCAAGCCAGGGACATTGGGAGGAATTATATCAAGCATGCCATTCCACGTGTCACGGATTATTGTTGTTGATGTGATCCTTGATTTTTAAGGGTGTAGAAGGCATTAGTGTTTTTGATATTGGTAAAAAGGTTAGTCTTGGCTGTACTAATGGATGGGAAAGCGCTAGTTAGATGTTAGCGGTGTGTGGAGCTTAGCTTTCAGCCTGCAGGTCCTCAGATTGGCATAGTTCATACACCGTGTTTATGTATTTGTGTCAAATGATACAGATCTATTTAGACACATGGAAGTTAACCAAACCACACTTTGCGTTCACATAGGACCAGGGGCCTGTTTCATAAAACAAGTTAACCATATAAGCCAGGCTTATTTCAGTTAGTCTGATTTATTTTGAACCAAATCAACTGGCAATAAGTCAGACTAACTGAGATAAACCTGGCTTATTTGGTAAACTTGTTTTATAGAACAGCCCCCAGGACTTTAAAGTAAACTCAAGATTATTTTTTGTATAATTGTTGTTTTTTTAACTCAAAATATGTGAGACAAATATATTACTATTGTAAACTACATTTTACTCTAAAAAAATGTTGTTATTATTGTTATAAAACAAAGACACAGAATACTGTTGTATTGTAAAATAAAATATTGTATAAATAAGTATAGTAATAATAGTGCTAACAATAAAAACAATTGTTGTTATTTTAACTCAAGGTATGAAACAAATATTACTATAGTAAACACCATTTTACTGTAAAAAAGATATATTATTATTATTTAAAATAAAAATAGAGAAATATATTACTATTGTGACATTACATTTATTCTGTTGTAGAATAAAAATCAAATAAAAAAATTAAGTAAAAAAAATGGTCATAAAAATAATTGTTAAACTATACAAAAGAGACAGAAATATATATTAAACTCATCATTATGATTATTAACTCTATAAAAATAACTATATCTCTAATTATAAACATACATATATGTTACTATTGTGACATTACTATTGTAGAATAAAAATCGAATTAATAAAAACAATTAAAAATAATAGTGGTAATAATACAAATAAAATACTTATTTTAAATAAATATAAAATGGAGAAATGTACTACTATTGTAACAGCCATTTATTGTCAAATGAATATAACATATTTATTATTATTATTAAAGTAAGAAATATATTCATTGTAATATTTTGTTGTGTGAAAAATAAATCCTATTTATATAATCTATAACTGATCCTATATTATAATGTAATATAATTTAATTATATTTAAATACATTTACAAATTATTATTATTATTAAAGTACAATGTATTATTACAGTACAATGGTAATATATTTCTTTAATAATTCCTTCACTTTAAATTAGGCTTTTTTATTCTTTTGTGGATAAATGGAGTAGGGGAGCACTACACTAAGACATGTTGTCATTACAATTATTGCAATGAATTGTGCTGTCTTATAGAGTGAAATTTTTTTTTTTGAGTCCAGGAAGTAGCCATATAGTGGGGCAGTCATGGTCTAATGTTATAGAGAGTCGAACTTGTAACCCAAAGGACATGGGTTCGAGTCTCAGATCCGACAGGGATTGTCGGTGGGGGGAGTAAATGTACAGTGCTCGCTCTCCACTCTCAATACCACGACTGAGGTGCTCTTGAGCAAGGCACCGAACCCCCAACTGCTCCCCGGGCGCCCCAGCATAAATGGCTGCCCACTGCTCCGGGTGTGTGTTCACTGTGTGTGTGTTCACCGCTGTGTGTGTGCTCTTTGGATGGGTTAAATTCAGAGCACAAATTCTGAGTATATCCATACTTGGCCACACGGCACGTCCTTTCCTCCCTTTCCTATAGACTTTTTTGAATTAATATCCTGTAGTTGTCAGTCAGTTGTTAGTACAGTGGACAACCAAAAACCAAAAACAGTGAAGATGTACGCTTTAAAATGCCATGTATTCATAGCTCCTTTGCTATTTCCAGTGCCCTAGCATGTTGCTATCCATTGCATTCTTTGCTATCATCCCGCAGTGTGTCAGGAATCTTTGCAAAGTAACAGTAGTCTCCCCCCAAAAAAGAAAAACACTGTTGTTATGGGTCCCGAGAGGCCCCCCGCACCTGCACACTGCATCATCTTGAATCAATCTTCTCGCTGTAACATTCAAACATAACTCACAACTGTTGCTGAATAACAACAACTACAGTCAATATGAAATCAAAATAGATCTTATTTGATGTTCTTGGTCTTATTGTGCATGATTCGTCAGAGCACGGTGTCCTTTTTCCATCCAGACAGAGTTCAAATCCCCATCACTGTGTTTTACTGAGGGTGTGGTATTCAATGCAATGACTCAATAGTGTTATAACATCTTTGACCTCTCACTTCTCCAGTTCTGGACGGCGTCGCTTTTCTCCTCTCGTTTGTGAGCTATCGATGTCATTAGCTTCATTTAATCTAATTTAAAGCCATTTGTTTGAGTTAGACCTGGGTATGTGGAAGGAAAATATTTGAAATGATAACAAGTAGCCTGCTGTCTATGCTCAGTTTTCAGCAAAGTTATGTTGTGGACTAAGGCACACACAGTCATCCACACATTCATACCGGACCGCAACCATGTTAACCCCAAAATTTTAGGGGTGCTTCGATTGATCAGGTACCAATCATTATCGGCCGATAATCGCTTTGGGATGTTTGATCGGCAGTCTCTAAAAAGGCAGATCTCAAAAAAACGATCTCAGCGTGCCATGAGAGGTTTGGCATGACATGCAGCAGCACTGTCTCAGTCTCTGTCGGCGCGGGTGAAATAATTATAATGCTGAAGGTGAAGTACAATTAATATGTATTCATTAAATAACATATAAAATAATTTGAAACTTTCTGTGAGACATCATTTTTCATTTTATAAACAGCCTGTGTGAATCACTGCACACTTTCTCTCTCAAAATGCGCAAATGGCTTCAAATCACATCGCGTCTGCATTATAAGCGAGCTGCACGCTGCATAGTTGAGACAGGAATTGTTGCACAATAGAGGCAGTGTCGCATCATTACTAACGCTGCTTTTCTTGTTAATTCTTGTTAGTCTTTAACCATTCAGCGCTCGTGCGCTCACATTACTCCTTTTGCAGTGCATATGGTGCGTATTTTTCCACGCTCATCATGTTAACGGATCAGAGCGTTCACTCAGCACACGGTTGCGGTCCAGCAGTGCGTTCCAGGAGCGGTGCGTCTGCAGCAGTGCAGAGATAGTTTCTGCACCAAGTCTAGCTTTGCTGTACTCACGCACTGAATTAAAGTGACAGCGCATTGTTTGCATTAAATATGAACATGGATTGACATGAAAATCTAGTAAGTACACTATAAATGCATATAATTAAAGTCCACTTTTGCTTCAGAGTCATCTCATGTGGCTTTTTGGCTAGGTTTAAAGGAAAAGAGAACTTTTAGATAAACAATAATAGATGGCACCCATGGAGGTATGGAAAGCAAAGCTCATTATAGACCGCAGGATTGCTTGTAATAAAGATTTAAATGCAAAAGAAAATTCAGTAGAGCTGATTGTTTCTGCCATTCATAAGTTCATTTAGAATGTTTGTGGTAACATAAGAAAATAATATTTAAAATGTTTTGCCACTTGCTTGAGAAACTTAATGTATAATTATAGAAGTAGCCTAAATGTAAAAGTAAAAAACATTGAATAATGTGTTTCTTAAATGTATTGCATCTAAACACGTATATAAAGATTGTATTACTGTAAAAGAAAAAAATAATCACAATGAAAAAGCATTTTCAGTAACCATGTTTGGATTTGAAATCAAAATAATGAATAAATGTTGTGTTTGTGGTAAACAGATGGATCAGTAGTGGACTCCTGTGTGAAATCAGGCTTGTGCTGTGTGTAAGCTTTTCGGCAACAATTGCACAATTCTAAAAACAAAAAATGCACTGGATGATCAAACATTTAGGTGAGACTCTCTCACAAGAGTCACCGAAGAGGGGAATTCCCCCCATTTTCAAAAATGAAATCCAGGCCCTGAATAAATGTCTAAAAATACTGATTGGAGAAAAATTGGTATCGTGATCGGATCGGCAGATTGCTTTCTGCTTTTTGTGATCGGCGATCGGCCTCAAAAATCAAGATCGGCCTCAAAAACTGCTTTCTGTAATCAGCGATCGGCCTCAAAAATCAAGATCGGCCTCAAAAACCTCAGCCTAAACTCATCACTCTGCGACTGTATGCAAGACTTCCTCACCGGCAGACCTCAAGTGGTGAAAGTAGGCCAGTTCACCTCAAACTCCATCCCCCTGAATGTAGGAGCCCCACAGGGCTCTGTCCTGAGTCCCCTGCTCTACTCTCTCTACACACACGACTGCGTGTCCTCTCACAGCTCCACTTCTATTGTTAAATTTGCTGATGATACTGTGGTTCTGGGCCTCATTTCCAACAATGATGAGACCGCATACTTGGATGAGGTAGAGAGACTTACATCATGGTGCCAGGACAACTGTCTCTCTCTGAACGTGAGCAAAACTAAAGAGCTGATTGTGAACTTCAGGAAGAGACAGCAGTGGCCATACACTCCTCTTATGATCAGTGGGACCCCAGTGGAGAGGGTGAGCAGCTTCAAGTACCTTGGTGTAAACATCTCTGAGGACTTGAATTGGACTACACACATTCAAACACAGGTGAATAAATGAAAAATCAGGAAAAATTAGGAAATTCAGGGTCTCACCAGCAATCCTGAAAACTTTCTATTCAGGGGCCATAGAAAGTGTATTGACTCAGTGTGCCTCTCAGTGTGGTATGGCAACATCTCCAGTCAGGACTGCAAAGCTTATTGTTGTGCGCTTAGCTGAGCGCATCTCAGGGTCTGCTCTCCCCTCTCTGCAGGACATCTACCTCAAACGCTGCAAAAGCAGAGCTGCTAAAATCATCAAGGACACAAACCACATATAGCCTGATGGCAAAAACTGAGAGACTTAGGAGGAGCTTCTTCCCCCAGGCCATCAGACTCCTAAACTCAAACTCAGTCTCATAGCATCAACATGTCTCCATTTAATAATCACTTAATAATCAGTAAGTTATTTATTATTTTCTACCATTCCTATTGCTGCTATGTTAATACCCTGTACAACCTGTTTGCACATTCTTCTTGCACATTCCTGCTTATCTTAATATTTATTAAGTATTGCACATTTAATTTTATATTTTATTCTTTATTAATCCATACCTATATTTATATATATTTTCTTGTGTTTGTATTCCATAATAATTGCACTGTCCTTGGAGCGGACCTGACTTACATTTCACTGATGGTTATTTTTTCTCTATATAATCGTGTATGTGACAAATACAAATCTTGAATCTTGAAAATCCTGATCGGAGCATCCCTACAAAATTTCTTACACATGCTAATTTGCATTCGAAGGTCACAATCGTAGACAATGAAGTAATGATGTAATGATGATGTAGACAATAAAGTAATGATGATGTAAATTCAGCTTTGCAACACGGAATAAAATACATTTTTAAAATACAATTAAATGGTAAACAGTTATTTTAAAATTGTAATACTATTTCACAATATAACAGTTTTTACTGTATTTTCAATCAAATAAATGCAGCCTTGGTGAGCATATGAGACTTCTTAAAAAAAAAACTTTTCATCTTACAGACACCGAACTTTTGAACAGCAGAAAACAGATGCAAGTCAGTTCTGAAATCAAGCAAAAGTGGTGTAGAAGAAAAAAAAGTTACAGCAGTGTACATTGACTGCACGAGATGACTGTAACAAAATTCAAGAGTTAAATGTTTTAGTCAGAGATGGGACCCCCAAGGCCTACTAACTTTGCAATAGGTACATACTACACGATTATTACATTGCCTTTAGCAATGCATTGCATGAAATACAGCATGACATTTATATTTTCAGGAGCAGTACTGCTGTTGTTATTCATATACTGGTAAACAGCTGTTCATATCCTCAGTAATTCCTATTCATCTGCTTTGAAAATGTAGCTACACATTAACAAGATATGTATCATTTAATGTAGTTAAACTGTGAAGCTACTCTTTTCTAGCTACTTTACGCGCTAACAAATAGCATCTATTTTCATTAGAGCAGTAGATTTTTTTTGTATTTTCTATATATAAAATTCAATATTTCAGTTAAAAACATTGTGAACTGCAGGATTTGGACTGCATAAAATACGCTGCCAGGACTGTTATTCTTGGAAGTGCGTTGTGGCCTGTCAATAGGAACAAAGCAGATTTATCAAAGCACAGTCTTCGTTTATAAGTGTTGCAAGTTTTGAAAACATACAAACATCGAAAGTAATTTTACCCTTTTTGATTTCACAGTCTGCTTTTAATGTTAAAACAAAAATAATCTTACTAATCAATTCACGCACATTGTATTTGTAAATCATATTATTTTATTTTGTTTTAGACAGTTTAAACAGTGACTATTGTGAAGTTTTATTTGTATTTCATTGTCATGGTGCTTGTTTTTGTCTTATTCTGGTTCTGAAAACTTTTATCTCAATTGGTAGAGAATGGTGTTATCAAAACACCAAGGTCATAGGTTCGATTCCCAGAGAGCGCATATCGCTAAATTAAATACACTCAATGCGCTTTGCCGCTTTTTATAAAAGCGCCTTTCAAAATGATGCAACAGCTCTCATTTCTTACTTATTTGTTTTTCCGTAGTATAAATATTTCGAAATTTCAGTGCCAGTGTCTTCTCGTCTGTCTTATATTTTCGTTCAACTTGTCTGGCCTCACATTCTTGTGTAACAGAAATACACTTCTTTCTGTTGATCCAGTATTTATAAGAGAGCTGTGTGTGTGTCTGGAGTGAGATTGGTAATATAAGGATGCCGGCCTGCAGCAGAACACTGTTTAGTTTGAGAGGCGTGAACTTCCCCTGTCAGCTCAATTATTCCAGGGCAATCAGAAGTCATGGAGATATCGATCTGAAAATCCCAGATTCATTTAAATTGTGCTCACCAAATTACTTCTTCCTTTTTATGACCTTTTCTGTTGCCATGCAAAAGTGCAACCCATCTTGACTCTTCCATCATGTTATATGATGAACTTTGCATTGTATGTTGTTTTTCCTGCGTGACTCATTTATAGTGGTTACATAACCTATTAAAATAATAAATAACATCTTAATATAAGCCAAATTTGCTGATTTACAGCAGGACTGCTCGGCTTTGGAAAGCTCAGGTACCAAACTCTGAAGTAAATTTCCAGTTGTTGTTTGGAGCTTATTTTTCGTCTGTAATCAGCTGTATTTTTCCAGTGGAATGAGCAATTCAAAATGAAAAATATAAGACATGGCTTCATAGTTTTATATTTAAAGTAGCAAACTACTTTTCTGAAGTGGAGCTTGACTAGTTTATCTGCTTTAAATTATGAGTAGTGTAAAAGTTTTACAGTATCTTCACCAACACTGATACACAATCACTCTTTCAGGGCTCTGTTACAATAACTCAATAGCCTCCTGCGCTCTTACATAAACAGGCACAAATCAACTTAGTCTCTCTACCCTCTTTCTCTCTATCAATCTTTCACAAACACACATGCTTTCTTTCCATCCGATTCCCAACATCCTTATCCCCTGCAGGCATATTACCTTCGTAAACCTTGAACACATTCTCACTCTCAGGCCCTGATAAAAGTCCGCAGGGAAGTGTGCTTGAACTGTGAGACCGTTAACACTCATTTAAGCCATTGCTATCTGCTACTATCAGACATTGCTCTAGAGGTGCAGACAACTAAGAAAAAGCTCTCCCGAGTCCTGAGGGCCTGATGGTGTTTGAGGTTAGGGTGTAAGCTGAGACTCTTTTTGAAGAGGTCAGAGCTTCTGAGGCGTTGATGGGCAAATAAAAGAGGCGCAGATGCTTTAAGAACAGACAGTACACATGCTGCGTAGAGCTGGATGGTGCTGCATGGTTTTGAGTTCAGGGTTAGGGCAGAGCATAGTCTGACAGTAAGGCCCATTTCCCATCGCACGCATAGCAGCGCAACTGCAACACTAGAATATAATGATTTCTGGGTTACAGAATTAAGTATTTTCTTTAATAATGGCCATAAATGATAAAAAAGATGATCAGAAATGAGCCACTGAGAATTATTACAAACAATGGTTACAATACGATTATGTAATAATTCTATTATCGAGTGAATGAAGATTACAATTATAATTATATGTGTTATCGAAAACATATTAATACAATTATTATAATGTATATGAAAACATGAGACAAATAACGCAGAAAGATGCAGAGTTTATTAATATATGGAAAAAGTATATTGGACAAACGATACATATATTATATATATATATATATAATAAATATTATATATATACATATATATGTATATATATATATATATATATATATATATATTCTCACACAAAACAACCTCCTGGAAGGCAACCAGTCTGGTGTGTCAAAGGTGGACATTCAACCGAGACTGCCTTGCTCTCAGTTGTTGAAGCCTTGACAAGAGCAGGTTCCAAATCTTCAATACTTATCTTGCTGGAACTGTCTGCTGCTTTTGACACGGTTAACCACCAGATCTTCCTATCAACCCCATTGGCAAAGGGCATCTCAGGAACTGGACTTCAGTAGTTTGAGTCTTACCTCTCAAACAGGTCCTTCAAGGTATCTTGGAGAGGTGAGGTGTCCAGGTCGCAACATCTAACTACTGGGGTGCCTCAGGGCTCATTTCTTGGACCACTTCTCTTTTCTGTCTACATGGCATCACTAGGTTCTGTCATTCAGAAACATGGCTTTTCATATCACTGCTATGCTGATGACACTCAACTCCTCATTCCATCCTGATGATCCGACGATAGCTGTTCTCATCTCAACTTGTCTAACAGACATTTCTTGCTGGATGAAGGACCATCACCTTCAACTCAACCTTGCCAAGACAGATATGCTTGTGGTTCCATCAAACCCATCGTTTCATCACAATTTCACCATCCAGTTAGGGACATCAACCATAACTCCTTCAAAAACAGCCATAAATCCTTGGAGTTATGATTGATAACAGACCACATTGCTAAAATTACCCAGTCCTGCAGATTTGCTTTATTCAACACCAAGAAGATCAGGGGCCTCATTTATAACCGTTGCGTACGCACAAATTCTACCCTGAAAGAGGCATACACCACTTTTATGCAAAAGGTGTGTTTTACAAAAACAAACATGATGGGAAAATTTGCACACCTGTACGTAAACTCTGACCCATGCGCACTAACTCTTTTTCCTGGGGTGAGAAAATTAATGAAGTAAATAATTATTTTCAACTTTGTTTTCATGTCGATATTCACATTTACATTAAATATTCCACTCTCATGAATGGGAGATAAGGACTGAAATGACAAAAAATCATTACGCAGAAGTTAAACCAAAATGATATGAATTTAGAAATATTTGTAGTGAATGCACATGATCGCATTTCCTGTGGCTATATTTTAATGACAGCGACGAGTGCAATAGGTGCACAATAATTCATCTTTACACTAAACTGCAGATCTCATGTTATGCATAAACATTTTAGCAAGAACATTACAATGATCTATGATGCACACTTACTTCAATATTATGGAGGACACTGCTGGATTTTGTGGTCAACCGGTTCATTGTCTGGTTTGAATAGGCCCAATGATAAACTCTAAGCTGCACGGAGGTGTTGATGTCGTGTAAAGGCATCTCTAAAACATTATGAAAAATTCCACTGTCATTAAAAAATAAATGTTGGTCTAAAACCATGAAAGACTCAAATGACTAAAATGTGACTAAGACTATTAAGCATTTTCATCTCAAGATAAAGACTAAGACTAAATAAAAAATGCCTGCCAAAATTAACACTGGACCCCAGGCCCTTTCTTTTGTAACATGCTTCACAACTAGGGCTGAAACGATTGCAAAAAATAATTGAGGCAAATTATGTGCCTCGAAGAATCGTTTTGTCCATTTACTAAGGATGCACTGAATTTTCGGCAGCCAAAATATATGCCTCACCGCACAACCCAGCAGTGTCCAGGATTCCCCTCTCCCTCGGCCGTCATCACTGCACCGCGTGACGCTCCGCTCTATCATTCTGCTCAGTTACCGCTCATGCTCACTGGAAAAGCAGAGTCCGCTCAAATAACGCGCCGACAAGAAAGGTCTATGTAACGTTAGTATACTTGTTGCTGTTTGCAGTAGAGCTGCTTTGCTGTGACATGCTGTGGTACAGCTGTAAAATCTCCTTCACTGATCTGCTCCCCGCTGTGCTCTGCTCACATTCGCTGATAATACATGTTTACTTGATGTTTCTTTACACAGAATCATAATTTCTATTCATTTCCCACTGATTTACGCGATCTGATGAGCATTATTACACGATCATATCTCTGTATTAATGGATGGCAGAGAGACGCGTTATTCTTTAGCACACACACACTGAAGCGCACGTGACGTCTCAATGAGGACATAAACACACAAACAAAATCTCCAGAACTGCTCTGAGAGTCACTTTATGAGCGTTTCACCATTTCATTTGAGTAAAACTATCCTCATATCATATACACACAGAAATGTTAACGTATTCACGTCATCCCTTCAAAATAAAAGTCCGTTTTTTTGAAGACAGGGCAGAATAAATATTTGTTCAGCAGAATGTACATACTACTACTACTAAAATTATGAAAACTCAATTTTTTTGGAATGATCACACATTTTCAACATGTTTTAATTTTAATAGTAAATACCTTTTGTTTGCCAAAAAAAGTTAAATAAAAAAAAATGTAAAGATAAATGAAATTGATGTTTTATGCCTTCGTTTGATAACCAGATACACAACACAGATTTTCTGAGGAAAAATAAAACATTTAATGAGGCTATTTTAAAAATAAATAACAATAAAACATTAGATGAGAGATAATAAAACATTACTTTATATTTGTCATTTTCTTCAATCATATAATTATTATAACACCTAATATACATTGCATGTAAAAAGTGTTTGTTTTAGGCAGTTGAAGGGTACATTGTGTGCACACGATCAAGACGGAACCACCTCTGCTGCATTTTGAGAAAGAAAAAACCCTGTTTGCAGGACTATACATTATTTGGATAATTTGTGAAAAACAACAACAACAGTTATGTCTGATTCTGTTGCATAGAACTGAATAAAAATAATACATTGATATTTAATATTAATATATTTTCTATCCAATTTTCTTTCAATAAATGTGTGGTTATTTTTTGGCTTGTTGTTTTTTAAATTCAGTGTCATTAAAATCTAGTTAAATTAAAAGTCTTACAAAAGACCTGTCTTATTTTATATGGTATATTTAGGATTGCTCTTTAAAAAGAAAAAGTAGTTCTTATCCGATTACTCGATTAATCTATGAAATTTTCGGTAGAATACTCGATTACTAAAATATTCGATAACTACAGCCCTAATGACAACTCAAACTCTTCAAGCTCTTGTTCTGTCCAGACTGTTGTAATGCTCTCTTGGCAGGTATTCCAGACAATTCTTATTTTTACTTTTTAGTCATTTAGCAGAGGCTTTTATCCAAAGCGACTTACAAATAAGAAAAAGTAACTAAAACTATAAGTTAAAACTCTATAAATACTATATATACACATTTAAGAAAATGTAGACAATTAAATAAAATGACAAATGCATACAACAACATTTCAAAACTAAACATTTAAATGAAAAAATAAATAAAGCTTAAAACATTTCAAAATATTAAACCAACAAAAGGTATGAGTATAAAAATGATTATAACATGACACTAAGCCAAACACCCATATATATATATATTATTTCATTTCCATGTAGTATGTTGAAGTAACGTTAAATAACTCCAATTTATTAAAACTAAAACTATAAAGAAAATACCTATAAAGACATAATAAATTCATACATAATTTATCTAAAATTAAAATAGATTTAATTTTAGATTAAAATTAAAATAGATTTAAAATAGAACAAATCAAACGGCAGTAGTGTATCAGTAATCCTAAAAAAAGAACACTGTCAAAAACACATGCTAACAAACAACAACTTACACATAGTAAGAATTGGTTATAAAAACTGAAACAGAAGTGAAACAAGCAGTAAGAAAGAAGATAAAAAAGCGATACTTATATCCTTTGACAGTGTCCCTGCCTGGTGGACAGGGCCGGCCCTGGTCAATTTGCTGCCCTAGGCAAGATTTGACCCGGTGCCCCTTGCCTCACATTAGTGAATATAAACTAACTTGAACTAACAATGAACAATACATTTGTAACAGTATTTATTATTTTTGTTAGTGTTAGTCATTGACAATTAACCTTATTTAAAATTAATATTTTTATATAGAAAGATATAGGTGCTGCCTAAGTCACTTTATTAATTATTCACAATTAAACATCAAGCATAATTACATCTGGTATTCTTGTAAAACTGTATTAGCATACAGTAGGCTACTGTTTGATCTTCAAAATAAATGTTGTATGTGTTGTATTTCCAGTAGATGCAGCAATGTTCTACTGGCCCATTCTAATGTTTTCACCATGAATTATAGCCTACTGAGAAACATGCATCTTTAAAGTGAATTTTACATTAGTTTAATACGCCACGTTATAGTCCTATACAAACATTACTAAATTTGCCAATTCAAATAAAAAATACAACAAATCCCCAAAAACTACACAACTGTAGCGTAAAAATATGATTAAAACATGTTGTCATGTTACACAAAAAAATGACACTTATGTTACAAAATCTTGGATCTCCTGAACTCCAGAGATTGTTATTATACTATTTTAAACTTTTAGACTATAGGCTTTCTAGACTAGGCTAACATAGTTTGTTCACAAACTTTTACCTCATCTAGAGCCCTTAAATTCATGCTACCTCATGTCTTTAACCAACCGTCTTTAATCATTCACTACCTTCTCCCTCCTTCTTTTATTCAAGTTAGACATCAACTTTCTTAGTTGGCTATTGCTCAATATATGCATTATAATCAATATAACAAGAAAAAAAATATATATAAATGAATTTGTGTTTTCTGAATTTTTTATTTTTTATATTTAAATTTGTTTTAAGTGCGCTTGAGACACGAGGCATGTTAATGTGTAAATATATTTTCCTGGCAGCTATATTCCTACATATATGAAGACTTATTCTTTGAGGGGGCACTGTTTGATACACAATGACGACGTGATGTTTCACTCAAAATTACCTCAGTCATAAAACAAAAGAACATATCAGTAAAAATTGAACTGTTTGAATGGCTTACTGCAGAGCAATTACTGTATGCAGTGAAATATAAATGTCACTGTCATTTGATGGTGGATGTGGTGAATAAGCAGTCAGTGATCAAAATATTGATTTTGAAGTTATTGAGAATGATGGTTTTGAGAATATGGTAGAGATTGCGAATATGAGCCAGTGGAAGTGCACTCTGATGATGACAGCGATGGTAAAACCATTTTCTCAAATTGAACCCTTCCAAGATTCAAAAGGTAACGAAATATGCTTTGTTTTATTCTTCTGTAAATGTCCTTAAAATGTTGTTTTTTTTGCTATTGCAGCAGTTAGAGATTCGCCCGTGCTGGATATATATATATACGGATCTCTAAAGACACAAATATCATGATTGGCGAAACATTCATGCATTTAAAGGCTAGTTGATTTGATCATCATCATTCATTACATCACATTACCTCTGTCTTTGTCCCGTTTTTCTTCTCTTAAAAGTATTTAATAATCGATAACCTTCCCTTGTAATCACAATTTGCATGAAAATGAATAAAAAGTGTGCCACTTATGTTAATTTCTGCTGGAAACTGCAGTGTATTTGTATTGTATGTAGAGGAAGAGGGTTTTGCAAAAATGTAGGTACAGGCACATTTTTACAATGACACTTGGTTGTTTATGTGACTGTTACTGCTAGTATAACTTTCATCAAGCCCAACAGATGTCTTTTTTCAAACAAATTTGTGACTAATTTGTTTCAATTCATATGTGTTGCTTCTTAAAACGTTGCACCTTGTCCTATATTGCAAAATATTGTGTTGATAAATATATTTATAATTTAATTTGGACTAAATAAGTAGTAGGCCTGATTTTGTCCCGCAACAGCTTCTATTCAGCTGGAGGCATGTTATACATGTTTTGAACATGTTTTGAACTCAAGCGATTGAGTTCTCACACCGTACTTCAAGAGAAAATCCTCTTCATTTTTTGAAACGCAAAGGAGGTGGAATTCAATCTGCCAACAGTTGGCAAAATACATTTTATGTCAAGGTATCCTTTGCAAATCTCCAAGCACAAACCTGTCTAGGAAAGGAAATAGTGTGAGTGATGACTCATTAGGCTGCATTACTTTTTCCATTGCTCAGGGATCTACTTTTCTGCTCTCTACACCAGGTGATACATCTTTGCGGGTTGGCCTTTGGATACAGGCGGTTTCCAGAGGACAACCCCACCAAAGAATTCCAGGTTTGTGATGACGGCGCTCAGTATTTGTTGAGACTGGGTCAGAGAGTTGCTGATTCAAGCTTGAGGTGAATCTTGAGCAGTGTTGGGAGTAACGCATTACAAAAGTAATGTGATTACAGTAGTATATTACTTTTTGCTGTAACGCAGTAATATAACGCATTACTAATACACTTTTTGTAATATTATTACTCGTTACAATCTCAGTGACGCAAGTTACAACGCATTTTAACCCGAAATTAAGTGGTGTTAGGTCTTTTTTTAAGAATTACTGCATGATGACTGAAATCGCTCAAATGGCCTTGAGCTATTACCTAAATAAACTGTGAAAATATTGTTTTCTAAAACATCATGGACGGAATGATCCTGAGAGCGCTGCACAAGCTCGCGGCACCATCTGCAGGACAGTTCAACACGTTCAAATGATTCAAAGTGCCAAACGCGTGTAGAATCAGCGCTGAAACGTGTCACTCGACCCGGTGACTTTTTATGAAATGCCGGTAAGAATTTGAGATTGCTAGTGCTGTCATAAAACTCCCAACGGTTGTGATGTAATTATATAATAGGCTGTAGTCTGACGCGCTACATGTCTGCTGTTACAGTACTGTTTACTTTCGATTCGCTTGGTTTGAAGTGCTTTAATTTGCGTTTGGGAAGCAACATTCGTTATTAGAATTTTGTATCAATCTGTTGTTTACAAAAAGTTTCAGTGTCACATAATCCTTCAGAATCTTTCTAATATGCTGATTTGTTCATTAATATTCATGTTTCATTAATATCAATGTTAAAAATTGTTTTGCTGCTTAATATTTTTGTGAAACAATGCTATGACCCAACATTTGTATAAGATAAAAAAGCATGAAATAAGATATTAATGCATGAAAGTGATAAAAAAGTGAGTGAAGACATTTAAAATTATTTCTATAGCAGTCATTATTCTATGGCACATCGCCTTTACTGGATGTTTAGTGAGCAGCAGTAAACTACATTTTAGCATTTTAGAAGGCCTAGTCATACTTCTGTGGTTATTTTAGTGAAAGTAACTTAAAAGTAATACAAAAGTAGTGTAACGCATTACATTTCTGATACAGTAATATTGTAATGTAACTAATTACACTCAAATGACAGTAACTAGTAATATATAATGTATTACATTTTGGAAGTAACTTGCCCAACTCTGGTCTTGAGGCTACAGTTTTGTGCCATTCGCCTACTGTCCTGTGAAGTGTCTGGCTATTCTTGCTTAAACTTGCAGTGAGAAAGAAAAAGACAGTTTGGATGCTGGACATTTATGTCCTACAAAATGTTTTTTTATAAAAGCTAAAATTAAGCTTAAATTTTTACAAATAAAATGTTATTTTATTATATTTGAATGTTTTATTAAAGTGTCTTGGGAACTTTTCTCTATGCCTTCCTTTTTTTCTACTTTTAAAATGGCTTTTTATTGTTTTACAGACTTAAATGCAAAAACCCATCATAAATGCATTTTACTTTTGCGTGTGTGTGGTTCAGGTATATCCTACATTATGGGGACAAAATGTCCCCACAAAGATGGCAAAATCCTTCTAATTGTGGGGACATTTTTAGGTGAGGAAACTAAATAATATAGAATTAAGCTTTTAAAAAATATAAAAATGCAGAATGGTTTCCTGTAAAACATGTAAAATAGTTTTGGCTCAATGTTGAGTGTGTTAAACAGAAACGTTTTACAATAAGAGCTCAGTGCTGGGGAGCTTCTCCCTTCACTGTCACGCTGTATGACTATCACAGTGAGTTATTAAAGTGTGTTATGAATCCTGTCAATGCAGAGATAATATTGCTTCTCTGCCTTTTATCATCAGAAATTTGTATGAAAAGATGAACATTTGCCAAAAAATTAAGATTTTGGGTTACACTTTACTTGAAGGGGTATGCATAAGACTGACATGACAGCTTCATAATCATGACATGACACATGTCATGAATATGAATGTTTTTTATGCATGTTTATGACAACTCTCATTAAGTGTCATTCGCTTAGTTATGTAATTTTTAATGCAAAGATGACATTGCTTGAAATGTCTTTGTTATGGTTTAGGGTTAGGTCAAATAATGTAATATTTGCATTAAAAATGACAACTGAGCGAATGACACTTAATGACAGTTGTCATATACATGCATAAAACCTCCTTTATATTCATGACAAGTGTCATGTCATGATTATAAAGGTGTCATGCACACCCCTTCAAGTAAAGTGTTACTAGAATTTTTCACAAGAAAGTTTTATCATTTCCCATTAAGCCCCTAAGTGTAACTCATAGGTCAGGCCAGGACCCACGCTTATTATATTGTTGGCGCTGAAGAGACATGACTAATATAGCCAATATCATCATGAGCACATCAGGAATTAAATGTGTAAAGCTGAACTTAATACTTTATTAGAAAAAAAAATCTACAAAAAGCAAAACAAGTT
Source organism: Ptychobarbus kaznakovi (assembly GCA_027422405.1). Classification (NCBI taxonomy): domain Eukaryota; kingdom Metazoa; phylum Chordata; class Actinopteri; order Cypriniformes; family Cyprinidae; genus Ptychobarbus; species Ptychobarbus kaznakovi. The sequence continues at coordinate 28,299,688 of CM049796.1, read as the reverse complement.
TGTGCTTAAAGACTTGAAATAAGTGTTTGGTTTTGTTTTGTATTGTTTATTTTTGTTTTGCTTTTGTTTGTTTTTTACTTGTTTTGTTTTGGCTATTTAGTTGTTTCACCTTTTTGTTTCGCATTGTTATTGTCTGTTTTTTGTGTTGTCTTTTAATAAATAATAAAAAAGGCTTTTAAATATTTTTCTAAGTTCTAAAATTTAATCATTATGAAAAGACTAGTTATGTTCAAACTTAACTTAATAAATTCTAAATATTTTATAAGATATTCTCTGATGGCCTGGAAAGCTAAGAGCATCAAAGCTGCATCTTGTAAGCACCACCACTGTTGCAGTGTTTTTTTAACCTTGTTTTCTTCAAGCTGGGGGTCAGGTTGACTCACAAGGACAGGAAGGCCACATCACAGCCAGTACCCCATAGGGTAAAAGCTCCATTCCTTCAACAAAACGTAACTGTTTCCAGTGTACCTGCCAAACCCGCTTAATAAATGATAGCATAAATAATAATCAGTCAACTTTTAAGAGAGCAAGTCAGTTCACGTCAGTTGCAGAAGTCAGACAGAGAGCATGAGCAAGCCTTGAGAGATTTTGCTGATACATGAATTTGAATAGTGTAGCTGAAGTTCAATCCTGCAGCCTTTCACTTAGCAGCTCTAATCCTTAACCACTACACCACCCTCAATCAGTGTTGCAGCTTGAGTAGATCAGTAATTAGTGAGCTCAGACTGCAGCATGTAGTACATTCTGTCACGCTTGTGAGTTTTTATCATTAATGGTGTGAGTCAGCCGGCACAGGGGAGGTCGTGTGTGTTTGGTGACTGTCTTTACCCAGCGGAGTTGCTTCATTCATAAAAAATGAAGTCTCTTCTGACCTAGTTCCTGGCAATGATGTTTAATTTTGCCCTTGTGCACATTTTTGGACAGACTGTCTGTTTGGCTCAAGATTAAGAAGCTGTTTTTTAAACACAAAGTGTGTGAGAGTCTCCGGATCTGTGCTGTCCTTCAGAACATGTCCGGTTTTCTCACAGTCTTGCAGAGTTACATGAGAACAAAGTATTTTGACAACAACAGCAAATCTGGGTCACAGGGCTTGAGTGACTAGTAGGACATGGTTTCACATGGTTTTGGAAAACCTTTATATCATTTTTAAGAAAATATTCAGTTTAATGGCTAATATGGCATAGCCATCAAATAAAAATGAATAACACATTTCCCATACACCTTGAAAACATGCGATTGTATACCTCTTTCTACAAAACAATATGTTATATATTTTTTTGTATTATTATTAAACCAATATTATCAATTGTGCTTTGAATTATTCTAGCTTTAGAAAATCTGTACCACATGGCATTTTGTAACCTTAACCTCTTCTTGTGATTAAAATTTCATCTGATGTTTTACGAGACTTATTAACCTTGGAAAATTAGCATCATGTAAGGGGTGGTCGATATACCAAACATGATTAACCAGTAGAATTTTTAAACAAGTAGATATTATGGACTCTATGGCGGTTACATGCTCACCGTCACGTTGCTGTGCTACATGGTCACGAAAACTTATCATTTGCACTCATTTTTAAACATTTTGCTATATGCACATGCTGTCTGAGAGACTGTTTCTGAGTGCTGTATGAGAGGTGCACGCACGTGTATTGAACAGAGTTATTTTGCTGCTTTGTAGAACGGTTAAACACACAACTTGTATGTGTCAAAATGCCTATCTTTCCTAGTATCCTCATAAACACAGTAATTTAGCTCTTAAGTGAAAGCTAACAGCTGAGAAAGAAAACACGTGTAACAGTATATTGGATCTGGGAAGCTCTTAAAGTGACAGCAGTCTAACATTCCTGCTGTCTGTCATTCATGTTAATCAAACAACAAAAGGGAGAAAATCTCTTACTGCTTTTGGCTAAACCACTTTTGTATTTTAAGAATAAATATATATATATATATATATATATATATAACTTACACAGTGAAGAATGTGTTTTTCTACATTTCCTTACTTTATACAATGTATGTAGCATTTCTTATTTATTTGTTACACTGTAGTTTTTTGTCCAATTGCTTGTAATTCCTTTCTTATTCCTATTTGATAGCTGACTCTTTACTTGTCTTCAGTGAGCTTGTTTTTTTTTTAGGCTAGTATTATTTTTTTTTGGGGGGGGGGGGGGGGTATTGACACTGGTGACAAGAATTATGACATTTCTATGGGACCAAAAATTTAGATTTTGAAATGTTGTATTGCAGGTTAAAGAAATATAGACAGGTTGTGACAAAATATGATCTAAAACGACAACGATATAATCTTCCAGTCTGTTGACTAATAAATTAACCAACTCTTCATAAACAGCCTCTTCTTTTATGGATCATTTTGTAATGCTCAAGAGTAGTATCCTGAGTAGAGACTGACTGGACCATCAGTTTTGCTGTGTTACGAATCTCCGACCATGCAGAGGTCGCTGCCAAAAGAAAGGCTTGCTATTGTTTAGCAGTCTGAAATTGTGTGTCAAAGTTCATTAAACTTGAACTTTGCGCAAATTTTGCATAGGGACATGTCTTTGCCACAGGAAGTCCATCAATTCTTACTCTTTTAGGACAGGTTTCATGTCGAGAACTATGAAACTTAATCAGTGTATATTTAAGAAATAAGCAAATGAGTGTGAATCAAGGGGTTGTATTATTTAACTTGTTGCCAATCATTCAGCTCCACAACATAGCAAATATGTCTTTCCAGTGGGCAGAAAACATCAAAAGAGGGCCTTAAGACAGTACCCTCTATTGAATGGACTGTACATCTATCCCTCACAGCAATGTTTTCATTTGCACTTGAAATACGGCCTATGATGCCTTTGTAGGCTGCTCAGTTAATCAAAACCAGGTCTGTGATTATCACGTTGACCAATCTCAGATTCCCCACTGAACCTGTCGTTCTTCATCTGGGTACCTTGGACTGTGAATAAACAAACCGTTTTAGAGCGCAGGTTTGAGTTCTTGGGATATGACCTTGGAAAAAGCCTCGGAAAGCTGAGGGGTTGAGTGACTGACAGCGTGAGGGATCTCAAAGCGCTACGGCTGGATGACGGTGTTCAGAGGCTCTGCAGTGAGTTAGGAGAGATTAAAGAAGTCAAAGCATTTCAGAGGGTATTAAGACCCTTGTGGAATCCTTCAAAATTCTCCGTCCTTTAAACAATAAGTGGAAACAGTTTATCACAGAGATTCTTTTAGATTTTTTTGCTTTTATACATTGGCATATCTGCAAGCAGCGCTGATGGATGGACATTAACTGTGACCTGGAAAAGAATGAGCATGTGACGTTTTTTATTTGGCGCATGATTGTCAGCCCATGTGCACAGTACAAGAGGAAAAATGTCCAAAATACGCAGATACTCACGTCCTGTTCCAACTGGGATTACGTTTTTCTATTGGGAATACGTTATGCAACCTGAAAGATTCATCCCAATGGTTCAAACAATATTTCAGCAATTTGTTTTAACAGGAGCATGAAATTGACCCTGATGTCATCAATCCAACTTTTTCCTTCCAATCACCTGGCTGCTTTCTCGAAATGCCCACTTTTCCCAATCCCGTGAATTCCCAATGGATAAAATCAGTGGTCTTGACCTATTTTTTTCTTGTTGAATGAAAAAGAATATTCATATATGCCCACTTATATGTGTAAAATATGTTTCAAATGTCAGTTTATGTTCATTTTAAAGGCAAGTATCATTTAGAGTATGTATCACTTCCTGTAACCAACAATTTACAAGCTGTATCCAAGCTGTGCTTTTTGGAGTTATTCAACTGACCTTTCTGTTTCCAGACAGATGTTTATATGAGCGTAATCCATAATGGATCTCTATTTGGAAAGCTGGCCAACTATTAGTTTTTGTTCCAGTCATCTCTTACTGGATGTTCTGCTGTTTTTTCCCACTCTTTATCCAACCACCCCTGACATACTGACATACAAAGTACCAAACGGGTGGAAAAAGACTTGTTTGGTGGAAGTCACCAGATAACTCAATGTTCTCAGACAGTGAGTCAGCAGAGATGACTGAAGCCTTACTCATATCTGTAAATGCTTGGAACGGGTCTGTGAATCTGCCGTTGCCTCATTTGATCTCTGCGGACCCGTCATTGTTCGGTGAGTAACGTCTAGCTACAGATTATGACGGACTTTACTACTGAGTTAACATTGGGAGAGAAAGCATGGCTGTCCAGGTAGACTCGGGGTTGTTTAACCAAACTGGGGCTCTGAGAGGATGACTACAGGCAACTGTTCTCTATTTGTTTATGTCTGTGGCCGAAAAATTATTCAGACATCTTTTATTCATCTGTTTCTCAGTCCTCTCGTGCCCTTTCTCTTATTCGTCTGTCTCAAAAAATGTAATACTCTCTCTCTGTGATTTCTGTTTAAAATATATTCCTTGAGGAATCAGCATTGGGTTAAATCTGTCAGTGACTCTTTTGCTTACAGAGAGGTGTGTTCTCTCTCACACACACGCACACATTTTTATGCATTTGGCCCTGGATGTTTCACAATAATCCTGTATTTTGTTTGACATTTATGATTTAATTTACTCCCCAGAGTTGAGTAAACTTGCTGTTTATAACGTATAAAACCTGTAAGGTCATGATTTGGTCAATAACATACTGTTACAACCAACTATATACAGTATACTGTTACTTTGGGGTCTGCAAGATGTGTTTAAATGTTTCTGAAAAGACTCTTGTGTTCATCAATGCTCCAATTATTTGATTAAAAACTGTATTATTATGAAATATTATTACAATTTAAAATAACTTTTTTTTCTTTTTGAACATATTTAAAAATTGTATTTATTCCTGTGATGCAAAGTTGAATTTTCAGCATCTTTACTCCAGTTTTCAGTGTCACGCGATCATTCAGAAATCATCAGCAAATCAAAACATGCTGATTTGCTGCTCAAGAAAAATTCTTATTAGCAATGTTAATATAAAATGGTTATTTATTTAAAATAAAACGTGTGCTGCTTAATTTTTGTGGAAATTGTGATGCATTTTCCAGGATTCTTTGATAAACATAATTGAATTACTTTTTTTTTTTATAAATGTAAAAGTCCTTACTTTAACTTTTGATCAATTAAATGCACATGCAGTATATGCTGTATATTTATTATTTAAGGTAAAGAGCTGATCCAACCGTGCAGACTGAACTTTGCATTAAGGATTCACCTCAGGAAGTGGCATACATGTTGATTCTTCTCAACAAAGTGATTGATGGCCAAACTGAGCTGTTTATTTTTGCATTTGTGTACCATTGGACCTTCACTGTGTAACAAAGCTTCCAAGGTTCATGTTTACTTTCACACGTCTCCTGCCTCTGTCTTTTCATCCAGACTGAATAGAAGGAGGTTGTTTGATGCAGAGTCAACACACTAGCAGAAGCATAACAATGCATATGAATGTTCATGAATAGAAAGGTGCAAGTTGGTGTGTATTTATTGAGCGTATTTTCTCTTTCTTTGTAACCCTATATGTGTAAATCTGTTATAAAATAGTGTTGAGCTCATGAATATTTATTAGGTAATGTCAAAATATTCATACATTTTACACCCCCCTCATCCATACCATAAATTAAGCATATGTGCCACGTTTCCACTGGAAGATTGTTAAAAAATGGGCAAAACCCCAAAACAAGAAAACCGAGCTAAAACATTGGGATTAAAAAACAATTCTGGGAATTATCATGCTTCCACACACTCAGTATTGTGCTTGATCTGCGATTGTGGGAATTACTCTGTGATGAGTCATCAGTGAGTCACGGCAGTAAGGGGGGTGATTCCAGACAGCATGACACACGTGTTCCTTCAGTCAGTGGAGTACCACAAGGATATATATTAGGACTAATCAAATTCAGTTGTATGTTTTTTATTAAGCTGAGTTTATCTAACCGCACCTGTGTGGCTTGAATTGCCTGCAGAAAGTGTTGAAAGATGCGTGGTGTTCATTTTTGGTCAGGAAAGCACTGAATGAATGATTCAAATCGTTCATGTCTGAAAACCTGTAACCTGTTTGAACTCTTTTGTTTGAAGTGGTTAATTCAGTCCAAGTAATTGTCTAGTCATCTTAGCCAGTTAATTGAATTCAGATAGTTTCCAAAAGTTAGAAAACATGCCTCCTTCATCGTCTGTTCTTCTTTCTGTGAAGGAATCACTTACCAGATATGTCTGACTGGACTAATGGATATTTCAGTGTGCTTGTTTTATGGCCTTTTTTAAGGGCAGGAATTCCCAGTTCAGTCTGTCTATCTATCTATCTATCTATCTATCTATCTATCTATCTATCTGTCTGGCTGTTTTTGTGAATCTGTTTTTGTTTATGTGCCTATCTGCACTGTCTGAATATCTTACTTTCTGTCTGTCTACTTTTCTCTGTTTTGGTACATTTGTCTCTTTTATCCTAATCTGTCTGTGTCTTCAATGTGATCTCATGATAATTTGTATGTATTTTACGTAAAATGAGGTACTATGAACTGTACATTTACTTAAGTTTTTACAGGCACTAAAACGTACAATACTGACGTATTTTCAGCATCTAAACGTACAAATACTTACATATTTTCAGCATTTAAACGTACAAAACTGACGTATGACATCTAAAAATGAATCCTTATGAATATTGAAATCGCGGCATTAATTTTATTATTAGTTGTTTTCCTTGTTTTCAATTGCATCATTAAATTGTTTACTCGTTTACTTAATATGAAATGATAACATTTCAGTTTATTGTGTGATTTCTGCTGCCAGCTCGTTTCCAATAATATGCCTACATAATGTTAAACAAGACTTCACTTTAAACCTTAAAATAAATGACATTTGAAATCGTTTAACATTTACTTGTCATGTTTACTTTGTTTGCCATGGGCCACAAAAAGCGTTTTCTCCGACATGCTATGACTGACAATAGAACTATAAAAAACAGCAAAACCACAACATAATTACGAAATGAAACAACAATTTGTGCGTGAAAGATCCTTGAATCCAGGGAGCGAGGAACAGGAAGCGATCTCATCTTCCTCCATCCCCAGGGAGTCCAGTGAGACAGCAAGCCTGTGCGCTGACTGACGTGCTCGATACGAATTCAAATGTTGCCGCTTCAAACGACAGGTTTTACGGCAGGATAATCGAACGCTCATTGGCTCTCGCCTGCATTCATCACAGATTGCGACATGCCGTGTTTCTGGTGAGGTGTGAGTTTGAATGATGCGAGCAAGCGAGCACCTTCACGAGTTCACTGAGCGAGAGGATCAGGAAAATAATCTGTATTATATTTTCAGCGATTAACAACATAAATTCTGCTCTGCACCTCACACAAACCTACTGTATTCCGCCAGAGAGGACTGCGGCTGCAACACATAGTCATTTGGATTACTTTTGGTAGTTTTTTTTACATTTTTGCAATAAATAAATTATTGTAATTGCATGCATCTGTGTGTGTCATGTTTTTCTTATACTGTACAGAAACAGCTATGGTTAGGTTTAGATGTAGGAGTGGGATTAGAAACTATACAAAAATGTGTAATGCTGTGTTGTTACTAAAATGGTTATTTTCCTGCATATTTCGGTCAATCGCGTTTATATCCTTTATATTCGCTATAAAATGGGTAGGTTTAGGTTTGGGGGTAGGTTAAGGGGTCTAAAAATCTAAATCGCTTATTGATAAAATGATAAAAATGCATTGACACGAATATCTTAATGATATAAAAGATTTGTAAATATTTTTACGTTTTTTAGCTAAAAATACGTATCGATTTGTACGTTTTAAACATTGAAATACATATAAATTGTACGTTTTAGCATCAATAAAAACATACATTTTTTTTTTGTTCTTTTAAATGTTACGTATTAATACCTACATATAAACATGAAACCAGGCTGGTGTCTATCTGTCCGTCTATTTTTCTGTCTTCTCTTCCACTTGCTCTTCATCATTTTTACATCAGATCTGTGCAGGTTTGCACCACATGTGGTTTATGTCATGAACCTGCATGGGATTAAGCATGTCTTGCTGCATATTATGTGGATTACAGCACGACACATGGAAGTATTGTGTTTCATTTTTTGATCTCAGAACTCTTTTATTTCCAATGGATTACAGCACAAGTGAAGCAGACCTTCACTATGAAGGTTTGCCCTCTTGGTTAAGTGTAATTAATCTCTAGGGCAACTGCCGCCCCGTTCTCATGTCTACAGGAATGACAGTGCTGCACATGGACCTCTGGTCTCATAAATTCCTCACGGAAGGCGTAAGAGAGATTGTGGGAGGTTCAGAGTCTTAATGCCAATGCAGAATAAACAGTAAACATCGTAAAAGAAAGAATAAAGCAATAAAACCACACAATTGAATGGAAACTTTGCAAAAACTTGCACTCTTTTGTGGTATGCTCAAAAAGCCTTTTGAGTCTGAGTGCTTTGATATGTAGATATGAGATCACATGTCTGAATCATATTATTTGCAGTTGTTTGTTTTCTTGCCACTAACTGACGATAGATAGATAGATAGATAGATAGATAGATAGATAGATAGATAGATAGATAGATAGATAGATAGATAGATAGATAGATAGATAGATAGATAGATAGATAGATAGATAGATAGATAGATAGATAGATAGATAGATAGATAGATAGATAGATAGATAGATATGTGTGATGGTGATATCTGATGGTTATGTATATGGACTTTTAAGGTAGTCAGCTAACCTAGTTGCTTGTCAGTTAAATCTAGTTTCTTTTTATTGTTGGCATTTTACTCAATTTTATAATATTCAAATGTTAGTGGAAAAATAATAATATTTTTTTTTATATATCAATCAGAATATGTAATGGACATCGGTTATGATCATCTTTGGTATCTCCTTTGAAGGCATTTTGAGTAAAACAGCTCTATGTAATGAAGCACAAACACAACACTTGAACTGAAAGTGACCAGAACTGTTTTACAAAATACGCAAGTATCTTGTGCATAACCTCTAGATCACTTACAAATTGTAGTCTGTAACCGATTACAAACTCTGATGAAAATTAGTGTGTGTGTGTGTGTGTGTGTGTGTGTGTGTGTGTGTGTGTGTGTGTGTGTGTGTGTGTGTGTGTGTGTGTGTGTGTGTGTGTGTGTGTGTGTGTGTGTGTGTGTGTGTGTGTGTGTGTGTGTGTGTGTGTGTGTTTAATTAAAAAATATACATTTAAAACCTAGCCATAGCCAGAATACATTGGAAATCCATATAATTTACTGTACCAGACAGTGTGACTGTGACGGCACATGTACGCTTCGCCTTCACACAACTGTCCTCTCCAACCACAGCGATGAAGGCATAATCTAGGCCTCACACTCCCTTCCTCCCCTGTCAGATGTAAATCTTATTTTCTCCTTTTTGACTACGGGCCACCATAGGAAAGACAACATTTCTGTGAAATGACACAGTGACACTGATTCATTCCCAATTACATTTATGTCAATCAAAATATTCTTACTGGTAGAAGAGAGTAGTATGGACTGACGTTAGGCGCAATCGCGTCATCTGTATGTATTTCAAATCAAGTTCTTGAGTGTGTCTGCCTGTGACAGATGACACACGTATGTTTAACCACTTCTCAGACTCCGAGACCAGCATAGAATGAAAGATGATAGAGGAATTGGCTGACCCAAAGGCTGCCTGACCCAAAGTGTTATAATTTTAAACTCGAGCTTTTCACATGGTCTGGAACAAGGATGGTGTTTGGAAATAAACTTTGAATTTAGCTTAATTGTAGTTTACAGATTTAGGAGGGGCCAAGTGTTCAACTTCATTTTCTTGCATAAATAGAGTGTGAGTATAGGCCAGAGACATGGGGTTTGGAAGCCACAAAAGGACTTTGAAAAACTTCAGAGCCAGAACGGACACTCAGGCTTCTACTGTTTCAAAACATTTTGGCGTAAAGGAAAACATTGGCTTCATAATGCATAACACAGTTTAAAATCATACTTAAATTAATGAATGAGGTAGAAACATTATTGTTTTCTGAAATTTTACAACTACTTGTACAAAAAGGATATATCAAATTGATAAAAAAGTTTTAAAAAGTCAAACAAATAATTTAATATACCCAAATATACATTAGGTTACGGCAATTAAAATATATATTTTTTAAGGGTCATATCTACAAATAGTTTTAGTACATTTTTGTTTATAGTCTACACATAAAGGCACATTCAAGTCGAGTCACATTTATTTATATATCACTTTATACAATGCAGATTCGCATTAATAAATAGGAAAATAGTTTTAATTGTGTACAATAATCAATTATGAAACAAATGGACTTTCAGCTGTAAAGCAGCTCTGCAAAAGATAATGGTGTCATTCAGTAGCATATACCATAAAGGAATAGTTCACTCTATCATTATTTTCTCACATCATGTCATCTACGCCAGCTATTTTTTCGTCATAGAACAAACAAGAACATTTGAGAAGCTTCAAGCACTTTTTTTTCCAATGAAGACAAAAGTGGTCTATAAGGCTTTTGCTCTAAATTCCAGGTCTGTGTTATAACAGACTGAAATGTAAGTTGTCTGCTTTGCTATAGCTTTCATTTCGTTTTTCATTTTCTTTTTTTGAATTTGTCATGACCGAAGGTCATTGGTGCAAAAACGTGTTTCTATTAGCATACAGAATTTGGTCTGTAAAATACTTTACAGATCAGAGAGCTGTAATATTTTCCATTTTTGGCAATCTTTATCATAGTGCTGCTGTTTTGTTTTGTTTGCAAAAAATCTCCCACTGATTAATGGAGGAAAATATTGATATAGGTTCTTTTTTCTATGTTTTAGGGAGACACTCATGCTCTTTTTCATTCGGATCTGGTCTGCAGATCGCAACAGATTGGACATCTGGAGAGCCAGCAGGATTCCCAGGTGGGCTGATCCATCTGTCTGGCGTGGGTCTGATAAATAAAGATTATGTGTTTTACATTTATTTACATATTTTGTTCTGGCCATGGCAAGTTCAAAGGATTTCATTTTATGACACAGACTGGATTGACTGTAGAAATGAACTGTTCTAGTGGCTACCATGAAATATATGTAGCTCATTTTAGTTTTGATTATTTATTTTTCTATTTGTGGCTATTATCAATCTAAAAAAATATTTATTAATTCAAAAGTGAAAATTTAAATAGGTGTAGCTAAATGTAACTGTACAACAGTGTTTCTCACTTTGGAGGTAGGGAAGGGTTCCGAGCCCCACCTGTCCCCAATCGCCATCGCCCCAACAAAATAGTAATAAGTTTAACTAAAGTGCTTCTGCCAGGATAAAAAAATATGAAAGTGCTCAGAGTTGCTGCTGAAAAGAGAAAATAAGAGTGAGCAGCAGCTAAAACATGTTGCTGGAGACAGATTTACTGAAAATGCAAAGTCATTGTCTACCAGCAGGAGGCGCTTTTGGAGTGGCAGAAACAGTAGTTTCCCCGGTAACGGCTGTACACAAAGCAGCGCTGCAAAATGCCAACGAAACTTTTCTGAAGACAGTTGGTTCCCTTCAAAGATACATTCATATAAAACGCATGCACAGCGTTTTGATTTTGAAACGTGTAGTGCTCATGTTTATTCAATGAAGTCAACCGCCACAAATAAATCAATGTAGCCTATAAGAAACACTGGTAATGTATATTGAAATATTGTAAATTTGTTTAAAAATCATATTACCATTATTGAAAAGAATATATTGCAATATATATATATATATATATATATATATATATATATTGATATTGAATTATTGTCCAGCCCTAGTTGTAAGTAAAGCTTACATTTAAATGTGTCGTGTTTTGTTTTGAGTGTATGAACATTAAATAAATGAATTAATAGAGATGGGCACAAAAATGACAAAATTTCCTCCCGTTTGTTGCGCCCCACTTGTCATGTCTCTATTCCGCACCAGTAGAACTTTAAGAACACTTTAAGAAATGCTGCCGTACAATAATATATTTTTTTTTAAATCGAAAAATAGATGTTTTAATAATATATATAAAAAAATTAACATTAAATGTAACCAAATAATACATATTTGTAATACTTTATTACAATTAATTTATTTTTATGCATTTTAAGTTAATTACATATAGTAAAGAATATTTTTTGTACTTTTTATTTAATACATTGATAATTGCTTATATAATTTTATTTTTAAGTGGCACTCCTAGTCCTTTACATAACATATATACAGGTATATATACACGTTTCAAATTAGTCGTTTTTGTGTCATTCATATTTTTCATGGGACATTTTTTTTTGTTTAATTAAGCCTCAAAATGGGACTTTTTGTCTTTAAAAGCCTTAGGGTTGGAAATGTTCTAAAGTTTTTAATAAAGTCTAGTTGAGAGATACGATGAACACACCCTTGTGAGCTCATCAAAGAGCGAGGCCAGAGGTTAAGCTGAAGTGCTCGACTAACAGAAACTCTATTGACAGACAGACGGCTACGTTGTGACAGGACTGTTATTACTGTATTATTACAGTATTACAATGAATTAACATCCCACACATCACTGCCGGCAAAAATGACCTGTTTATTGTGTCATAGAATGTTTACAGATCTGAATCGAACATACATGCAAAATTATGTGGAATCTATGTATGCAATCCACTTTTTTTCAAACACTCAAGAAATAGTTTTCACATCTTCATGCTCCTACGGAGCACAATCTGTCTCCCACATGTCAGATATGTTAAGTTATCTGCTGAGATCCATCTTGTCTTCAAAGTGAGGCTTTGTGTTTGAGGAATGCACTGGCTGAAGTGAAAAATGTCTATTAATAAGCAGTGCCCTGTTGGGGACCCTATTTCAGCAGAAATATGTCACGTCTAGTTAGGGTGTCGCTGACTTGTCTATGAGAAAACAGGCTTCAAAGCAGGAAATCAGCATTAGACTTAAGAAAACAGGCTTTCTGCTGGGCACATCATTCATGCACTCTTGTAGTTTGGGAATAAAATAAAACATATGCTGTTTTATTGACAGTATGAGAACTCTTTAAATGAGGGTTAGAGGTTAAATGATTGTAACTTCAAGGGCAGAGATTTGTGCTTGCATGGGATTTGAGAGAAGTCTTCAGAGGAATTCACTCAGAATTGCTCTGTGATTGCGAAGCTTATTTGCATGTGCTGTTTTTTAGTGTCAATGACTATATTTTTCATGCTGAAATACTCAAAAGTGGTGCAACAGTTTTGAGACTGTCGTAGCTTTTCATTTTGCTGGTGTACATTGACTGTTCAGTTTCAGCACATGTAACTCGATTCCCCAACATTATTGAGTGTAATTGGATGACTGGAAATAATAAAACTGTAGAGAGCTGCTGTGATGTATTTTTCTAGGCCAGTCCAGAAGTTAGCATCACTCTGGTTCAATCCTAATATGATTTTTCCATTGGATTTTAGATTATTGCAGAATTTAACACAACTTTGAACAACAAAAGTATATGATTCTAATGTTTTGTTCATGACAAAATTTCACAAGGGAGAATTACGGATGTATGTTATATCATAGACGATTGAAGCAGAAGTGCTAAAATGTGAACTTGTTTCCAGGTGTGACCTACAAAAATATGTCATACATGCAGCACTGTATTCTCTCTAAATGTTTTTTCTTCACCAAATATTGATTATGTTTATATGCATATTAGCATACATTATATGCATATGTAAAAACAGTCAATGTTTGGTCAATATTGATTACGTGTTCATGTAATATTACATATATGACAAGAAAGCATAATTTCTTTGTACACTCAGAGTCTTTCTTGACTCAAGAATATGAGTCTGTACAAGTTTTTTGCTCACATTTAGGAAAAATATGGGGGTTTATATGCTTTGTTTAACATCACAACTAGATTTCTCAGAGTAGGATTCATGGATGATTATGAGTCAATAATCTTAGTAAAAAAAAAGACTTGTAAGCATGTTTTTCTTGCATTGTCAGGTAATTGGTTTGCATGTAAACTGGTTAACAGCATTGTAAAAAAAAATATTGAGATTTTAACGGTAAAAAACTGTGAAAATGCTACAGTAAAAACCTGTTAAATGGTTACGGTAAGTTCCCCTACTATATACGGTGAAAAACTGTAATAGACATTTAATTTACATTTAAGGTAAAACATTTTTGGAATTAAAAAAAATATTGTATAATTTACAGTGACAAAAACGTAAATTGATTTTCAAATGTGATGTTTTTCTTTGAAATATATATATATATATATATATATATATATACAGTGTTGGGAAGGTTACTTTGGAAATGTAATAGGTTACAGATTACAAGTTACCCTACTTAAAATGTAATAAGTAGTGTAACTTTTCAATTACTTTATAAAAGTAAAGTAACTGATTACATTTGATTACTTTTTGATTACTTTTCTAAATCATTTAAGTTATGTTTTTTCAACTATTAATCATTTTCAAACATGCAAAGCAGGCAGGGTTAAATTACAGTAAATTTAACACTAATTACTGTCAGACTCTCGAAAGCCTTCATCACTTGAGATTTATTTTAAATTTTAAAGAAAGATGTTGGACTGCAAAATATCTTCATTTGCATATAAGTGTCTTTGCTGTGACACTCATATATTTAACTCAGGTGCTGTCCATTTTTTGATCATCCTTGAGATGGTACTACACCTCAATTAGTCCAGCTGTGTTTGATTATACTGATTGGACTTGTAGGAAAGCCACACACCTGTCTATATAAGACCTTACAGCTCACAGTGCATGTCAGAGCAAATGAGAATCATGAGGTCAAAGGAGACTGCCTGAAGAGCTCAGAGACAGAATTGTGGCAAGGCACAGATCTGGCCAAGGTTACAAAAAAAATTCTGCTGCACTTAAGGTTCCTAAGAGCACAGGGCCTCAGCATAATCCTTAAATGGAAGGCGTTTGGGACGACCAGAACCCTTCCTAGACTGCTCCGGCCAAACTGAGCTATCGGTGGTGAGAAGAGCCTTGTGTGTGTGAGGTAAAGAAGAACCCAAAGATCACTGCTGTGTGCTGTGCTCCAGAGATACTTTCGGGAGATGGGTTTAATGCAGAGCACAAATTCTGTAGAAATGGGTCAACCATCACTTGCAGCCACACCACTTCAGTCACGGGGTTTATGTCAGAGTGGCTGCGCACGGAAGCATTTTACTCCTCAGTGCAAGACACATGAATAAGCCATTCAAGGCAAGTTTGCTAAAAAGTTAAAACTAAAGGATGGATTAGCAACCATTGTTCATGATCCAGCTGACCAGAAGAAGTAAGTCTCTGATGAGACCACTTTATATTTTTTTATGATTATCTGCGGTATGTGTGGAGAAAACCAGGCCTTTGCTCTTCCAATACAGTCCCAAGAGAGGGGCATGGTGGTGCAGCAGTGATCATTAGCATGTAAAGAGATATGCACCGAAACGAGTCGCTGTGTTCTTTTACACGTCCACCGAGACCATTTCAAGATTACCCTAAAGAATCATACCCAACTTGTGGAAAATGGGCATCTGAATGGCCCTTTGAAGCACAGCCACCTCAAAATCAGACTTACTTTAAAATCATTATGAGGTTAAATACAGATTTAAAATCATAACAAGAAATTGTTTAATAGCTATGATATTGATTTTAAAATCAAATCTTTGCATAGCTATGACATGAAACACTGGAATCTAATGATGCCTTAGAAAATGGCTGTCCAAACAGTTAATCTTAAAAAAAGCATATACATAAAACCACTAGGAAATATAAGACTTATCGGAAAACCATGATATAAATTTCAGGTGTGAAACATTGGTGCTTCATATTTTCCCAAAAAGAGCAGTCATGGCTGCAATTTATGAAAGAAATCAGGGTGTTAAATCTGTATGTGAGTGTGTGTGAAAAAATCAGATGTAACCCTCTGTGATAATCCTTAACATTTTCATAAGTAACTGTAATTTAATTACAATCTTGATTCTTAGTAACTGTAACTAATTACAATTACTTTTATTTGTGAATTAAATTACGTAATTCCGTTACATGTAAATAGTTACTCCTGTATATATACATACTGTATATATATATATATATATATATATATATATATACAATCAATATTGAGTTGAATCAAATTGGAAATCAAATTGAATTGCAAGCTTGTGAATCAGAAACCAATCGAATTGTGCAATTTGTGCCTAAACTCAGCCCTAATTGTAAATATTTTGGAGTGTTATTTTTTAGCATTAATATGTTTTAATTCAAAATGTTTAATTATTGCTATGATGGGCACTCAAAAAAAAATTGTCTGTAATTTTGTTGGCAGGATAAACAATGTTAGAGCAGAACTTTATTTTATCCATCATTAGATTGTATCAAAAAAAGTGAGGTTATATTATTAGTTGTGCATTAATGATCACAAATGATACCTGAACGCATTTGACTTGTTAACGACAGATCTACTATTTCTTTACTATTAAGGTCCTTGCACACTGAGTCCGAATTTTTTGTAAGCATTTTTTCGTATTTGTCATCCTAAAAATGTGTCACGCACAGATACCTTGCACACTGAGTCCGATGCATATTAATCAATCGTTGCGGAAAAAATATTAAGGAGCAGTGGGATTATCACGGACGATTCAAAGTTTACTTCAGGATGTCAGTGGCTCAGTTTGATGCTTTGTTAGCGATACTAGTGCCACATATTAAAAAGGCCACCAATTTCTGTGAACTCAGTGTGCAAGGATCTTTACGATGCGTTGTGCTGGGAGACAAGTGGATGAACTTGACAATAGCCATTGTGGATTTTGGCGTTCGCTTGTACGGTGGCTCTGAATTGTCAATTGGTGGCTCTGGATGTGAAAAATGCAGAAAATGTATCCCAATCCAAATTGTTTTATGACGGATGAAATTTCTGGAGGCAGTGTGTAAATGTGATTGACACAACGTGAGGTCGTATTTATTTTTAAACAGATTCTGTGCAATGGACTTTACACTGAAGACGAAATGGTGTTGAAACAATTTCCACTCAGAAGTTACTAGAACATTTCAAAATGAACGACAAGTAACACTGAATCTTCAGGTTGAAAGACTAAAATAGTATTGTCTTGTAAAAATCATTACAATAATCTTTGCTTTATTTCCAGCTTCAAAATTGTGTATACTTTTTGGCTGCCAGATGAGTTCATGTTGCCTTCAAAGCACCCCAGACTACAGCAAAGTCCCCATCCCCACACCAATTCTCACTATATCCTTTAATCCTAAGTGGTTGATAGGCACACAACCATGTTCGAGTTACAGAACTTTAACCTTTATCATTCCAGTCTTGTATAAACAGCCTGAGAGGGGTTTACTTATGTTTCTGTCAACCTGAAGGCCTGTATTCTGAGCTGCTGTAGTTATTGACTCCTCCATTATATACACTGTCTTAAGGTTTAATCTAGTCATGCAGTACATGAGGGAAAACCCACCACTCAATGTCATGCTGAGTGAGATATTTGTCTTTGACCTCTTAAAATCCCTCCCCTCCTCCTCCTCTTATGGGTTATTGACAGGTCTGGAAAGCTCCAGGGTAAGTGAAGGGGCATGGAGGGGGCGGGACCTAGATATTGAGTGACAGCCTACTGTTATTGCATTTACTGACAGATAGATCGTGTCATTAGTTCTCCATGGAGGTGGAAATCCATCTAAAGCACTCTCAGCTCTTGAAACATGACTCTGTATTGTTCCACAGGAAGACATTAACATCAACGGAAAACTCATATGCTTCAGACACGCTGTTTAATACAGGTATTCATGCAGAACTAAAGGGACTGATATTAGATCAGTGGAATAACTGACAGTGACCTGATTATGTCTGTCAATGTTCATCTAGTATGTATTATTTAGGTTTGATGGGTCCTGTCAGCAAGATAATTATCTGTTTTCAATTAGTTTTGCCTATTGTATATTTACACAGTAAGCTAAGGGTGGAAGTGCTATAAAGTCAGGACTAAAGGATGTTTTTAAGCACAGTGTAGTCTCATGTAACCACACTTTGACTAGAGGCATCAAGTCTGGTCCACATTATAGAATATCCTGGCAAGGAACCACCCCTTTAGACTGGAAGTAATCATTTGACATGTAATGCAACCAGTCAAGTTCCCTTTCGATATTTCACTCGTACTGCGTCGAATATCGACTTTTTCCTCTTCAACTGAAGCCCATTTCAATCACGCAGTTATAACTGCACGTCGATTGGTTTGTGTAGGATTAAAAAACGAACCAATACACGGCAGTGGCGAGCGAGCCAATGGCTATGCAGCCCGCCATAGCCCGCCAATATGGGAGGGGCGTCTGGCTATATAATCAGCTGCTCTCCCACTGCATTTCAGATATCGTCTCTTCAGCGACGAACACCCTTCTTTGCTGACTCTTCGCTGATGCTGGGATCCGCCGTTGAAATGCCTCAAGCAGCCGGATTAGGACCTCTCGCAGCGACCAGCTTGCAGACTCGGTCATCCCCTGCAGCCATCCGGTGTCGATCCAAAGAGCCTCACTAAAAGAGCAAATTTCACGGTGTTGTTGCAAATGCCTCGCCATCATTGTAAGACGTGCAGGTCTCCCCTGCACGCTGATGACACTCATGCTGAGTGTGTATCATGCTTGGGGAAATCCCACACTGACGCTGCGCTCAGCGGGGCTGACTCAGAAGGCGCTCTGCCAGAATAAAGAGGCGCATTGCGAGACACTCTCTGGTGTTTAGGACACCACGGACATGCTGTCTGAGCGAATCAGCACATGCCTCTCCGGCAGGAAAAACTGCGCTCACGGATAGCTTTCTTTTCAGAGAGCGCTCTCCGCCTCCGACCAATGGCGAAGGTCGGTTTGCCTTCGCACAGCGCCCCCCACTGTGTCCTGACGCCCGTTGTGTGGAATTTTCAACCAGCTGAAGAGGCGCATCGGAGCAGGCCCAGGTAACACTGACGAAGCTGTGAGCATTCTCTGAAAACTTTGAGTGGGCGACGGTGTGCTCTTGGGTGGCCACAGTTTCTGAGGAGCGTGTTCTGGCGCTTCACCGCTCTCAGTAGCCGAGTCCAGGACAAGCAAGATACTCTCTGGGGGACGTAGGCTCAATGAGCCCCAGGCACTCTCTGAGGATGAGGGTTCTGTGTGAAAGTGTTCCACCTCCTGGGCCAGAATGAGCCAATCCGAGGTAGTTGAGAATCACCATCTGTCTCAGAGAGAGCATTCGCCTGTACGGGGGCCAGAGACAGCCCAAAGGAAAGGACCGTGTACTAAGCCACTTCACGAATCCAATTGTCTGTGACGATCTGGATGTGAAAGTAGCGTCTTTCAGGTCCAGAGAACAGAACCTCTGCGACTGCGAGCGATCTGCTTCATGATCTCCAGAACGGCCGTCTTGAGGGCGGTCAGGCGTGAGTCGAGGATGGGCAGGCCGCCATCCTTTCTGGGGACGAGGAAGAATGGCTGTAAAAGCCTGACTCGCTCAAATGGAGGAACCACAGCCTTTTTCCAGCAACGTCATCTCCGAGCGCAGAACGCGGCGTTCTCGCTGCACCGAGGTGGAGACCACGCCGCTGACGTGGGGTCTCGAGCGAATTGTAGAATAACCTGTTTTATTATCCCCATAACCCACTCTGACACTCCGGGGATCGGGCTCGGCCCGCTGGCAAGGGGTGATAAACTGAGTGGCCGGCTGCCGGAGGCGCCCTGAGAGACGGAAGAGGGAAATTGCTCTTTTTTTTTTTGAGAATGTTTGTGTTTTATTTTTTCCACTATCACAGCGGACATCATGGTGCTACAGAACCAGTCACAGCAATGCCCTCGCCGAAGAGAAGAGGTGCCAAGAGGGTTCAGAGGCCTTTTGGTGGGCGGTCCGGCCGTGGCGGGGACCCTCTCCTCTTCCTGTCCTGCAGAAAGACGCTGGGGGCGCAGGGTCCAACACATTCGGGGCCGCGTCAGAAAGGGGTATCTGGCTGACGAACGCCCTCGCGGGCTGAGTTTTGGCAGTGAGGACAACGAGCAGGTTTCGGGCTCGATCGGCGCAGTCCTGGACTCTGAGCAGTCTGGGTTGCCGGAGGAGCCAGCCTGTGACGCCTCTGTGCTTCCGTAAAGCAGGAATCCTCCACCGCAGGTCCAAAGAGGCCGCGAGTCAAGGAAGGGACCCTTCCGCGTCTTGATGTTCTGGCCACAGGTGCCATCAGGCTGGCATAGACCTCCACTTGGGCAATCTTGGTGGCTCGCGCTCGTCCCCCTTGAGAGGCGCGCCCCCTGGCAGAGACTGGCCTGTCTGAAGGACCGCATAGAATGTAGCGCCGAAGCCGCCGTCCTGAAGCGTAGGAGCTCCAGCGAGCGCTGAAGTGGTTCATGGCTTGGCGGGTGATTGCTCTCCAGCCACATTGGGCAGGTTGAGCCACTGCTGAGCTTCAGAAAAGGGATATGAGCACCTGTCTCCTCTGGATGAGTCTGTGGCCGCACATCTTTGCCCGCCCACAGCTATCGGATGGAAGGCGAGGGCGAGCCATCCGTCCAAGCCATGCGGAGCCACATCTGCAGCTGGTCAAGCAGCTTCATCGCTACACTCTATGGATGTGCTCCAGGTCTTCCAGGCCAAGATGCTCGCCAATGAGGAAGCCGGTCTGGATACAGCCTCACTCAGGGACCTGAGGAGCGCGACAGATTTGGCTCTACGCACCACCAAAGCCACAGGGCGTTTGATGTCCAGCCTGATAGTGTTGGAGCGCCACCTCTGGCACACGATGACGGAGATGAAAGAGGCGGACAAAGTTCCCTTCCTCGACGCTCCGGTTTCGTCAGGCAGCCTGTTTGGACCAGCTGTGGAGGGCTTTGCTAAACTCTTCACGGAGGCTCAGAAGTCGTCTCAGGTGATGCGACACTTCCTCCCTAAGCGCACCAGCTCTTCTTCTGCTTCCAGTCGCCCCAGATCTGCGCCGACTCAGCAGACAGCGAAACCAACGCCAACCGCCCATGAGCCCCGACGGGGGGTGGCATATCAATACAAGGTCCTGCCATTTGGGCTGTCCCTGGCTCCCCGCACTTTTACACGATGCATGGATACGGCTCTATCCCTTCTGCGACAAATCGGAATCCGCATACTCAACTACCTCGACGACTGGCTCATTCTGGCCCAGTCGCAGGCGGTTTTAACATCGCACAAGACCCTCCTCCTCAGCCACTTATATTGCCTGGGGCTCAGGGTCAACTTTGCCAAGAGCATACTGTCACCCAGCCAACGAGTTTCGTTCCTGGGCACAGTTATCGACTCAGTGCAGATGACAGCAACTGTCTCAGCGGAGCGAGCCACAACAATCGTGCGCCACGCGGCCTCCTTCAAGGAAGGGACCGCCCTTCTGCTCGAAGCTTTACAGAAAATGCTGGGCCTTATGGCAGCGGCTTCGCCGGTGCTTCAGTTAGGTCTGCTTCGTATGCGACCCATCCAGTTCTGGCTGAAGCAGAGGGTTCCATCCGCGGCTTGGCGTCACGTACGCCATCGCGTAACAATGACTCAGGCCTGTGTATCAGCCCCGGCCCATTGGAGGGACCCCTTCTGGCTAAAGCAAGGCTTGACCCTAGACACGGCGCACAGAAGGAAGGTTGTCACGACAGACGCTTTCAACAAGGGTTGGGGAGTGCTGTGCAAGGGCAAATCGTCCTTTGGCCTTTGGTCCGAAAGGAGTTGGGCCTACACATCAACTGCCTGTGTCAGGCCTGTCAATTCTTCTTGCCGGACATACGGGGACACCATGTGCTAGTACGCTCAGATAGCAAAAGGTATGAGTATTATAATGATTCTAACATGACACTAAGCCTAACACCCATATATATATTATTTCATTTCCATGTAGTATGTTGAAGTAACGTTACTAAAATAACTCAAATTAAATAAAACTAAAACTTAAGAAAATATCTATAAAGACATTAAATTCAGACAATTTAACTAAAATTAAAATAGATAACAAATCAAACGGCAGTAGTTTATCAGTAATCCTAAAAAAAAACCACTGCCAAACACACATGCTAACAAACAACAACTTACTTACACATAGTAAGAATTGGTTATAAAAACTAAAACAGAAGGGAAACAAGTAGTAGGAAAGAAGATAAATAAACATGATAAATAAAAAGCGATAAATCCTGATGTCTCATGGATTACTTTGTCGATCATCTTGGTATTTTTCTGTGCCTTGACCGTGGTAGTTCCCTTGCTATATATGGAGGGTCAAAGAGCCCTCAGATTTCATCACAAATATCTTAAATTGTGTTTAGATGAAAGTAGGTCTTGCAGGTTTGGAACAACATGGGGGTTGAGTAATTTATGACATAATTTTCATTTTTTAAGATAAAGTTTTTTGTTTGTTTTATTCAGCAAGCGTGCATTAAATTGATCAAAAGTGACAGTAAAGACATTTATAATGTTACAAAAGATTTCTAATTAAAATAAATGCTGTTCTTTTGAACTTTCTATTCATCAAATAATCCAGAAAACAAAAATGTCACTGTTTTCACAAAACTATTATACAGCACAACTGTTTTCGGGCATTGATAATAATCAGAAATTATTTTTGAGCAGCAAATCAGCATATTAGAATGATTTCTGAAGGATCATGTGCCTGAAGACTGGATTAATGATGCTGAAAATTCAGCTTTTATCACAGAAATAAATTACATTTGACAATATATTAAACTATAAAACAGTAATCTTAAATTGTATTAATATTTCACAGTATTTTTATTGTATTTTTTATTAAATAAATGCAGCCTTGGTAGCATAAGAAATGTCTATGTTTTTAGTATGGCTCATATTCAGGATTAGATAGATTTTCATGAAAAAAATTTCCACCAGCGTGGCCATTTTTTAAACACTAATTGATGGATGTCTAAAATATAAAAATAAGGAGAAGCCTAAAACAGGCCCGAGGCCCGGCCCACGTCTGAACTATGACTTGAAAATTGGCATAAAAAGTCAGGGCCCATCAGGCCCGGGCTGAAAGGGGTGTTGGTCGGGGCCAGACGGACACCGACACAATCACTAAAATGAATAATGGTGTTCATGTGTTTCTTTTAATGACAGCGTTCAATATAACAACTGAACAATATATTTTTTTCCAAATTCCATTTTATTTAATTCCTTTTTAATGGTTAAAATGAAATTGTATTAAACAAAAGCATTAATTAAAATCACGAAGGGCCCTATGAAATGTTAATTTTTTTGCCAACCTTATGTTTTATTGTTAAATTCTGTGTTTTAACATGTCTAACTATTTGAAAGCATAAAAACTAGTTTCATTTATTTTTACAATAGCCTTATGAAGTTTTCCCTCAGAAATTCTGTCTTGTGTATTTCAATTTTTTTTCTGTTCATCAAATTAAAGCATAACAAATATTTTAATCTTTTAAGACACTCCTTATCTTTTAATTAATGAAAATTAAATAAATATTTTTTTGACAAATAATTGGATTTAATATTACAATTAAAAAATAGAAGAAATATTGTATGATCATTCCTTAAAAATAAGGTTTTAATATTTTTTAGTAGTAGTAGTGGTAGTAGTAGTATTACGTACATATACTGAACAATAGTGATGTATTTCTGCCAGTGTCTTCAAGACAAGTTAAACCGAACTTTTATTTTGACGGGTTGCCGCGTACATGATATGAGGATAGTTTTACTCAAATGAAACGGTCAAATGCTCATGAAGTGACTCTCATAGCTACGGTGCCCGGTAGGGGCCATCTTCGGTTCACTTAGTTTTGTCGTGGCCACGAGATATTAATTAGTGGGAACGTCATATTAACTCGTGGGAACGTGATATTATGTCGTGGCCACAAGATTGTTTTGTCGAGCTAACGACATCCTTTTGTCGTGGCCTCGAGATGTTATGTTGAGGGAACAACATCCATTTCTCGTAGCCACGATTTCTTATGTTGAGGGAATTACATATTTTTCCCATGGCCACGTGTTTAATGCATAAACAAACCTACGTGACCATAGCAACCCAGTATTGATAAGGATGTCATTACCTCGACAAAACGATCTTGTGGTCACGACATAATATGACGTTCCCACTAATTAATATCTCGTGGCCACGACATATTATCACGTTCCCATGACTTAATATGTTGTGACCACAACAAAACTAAGTTAACCGAAGACAGCTCCTCCCAGGCACCGTACAGAGCAGTTCTGGAGATGTTGTTTATGTATTTATGTCCTCATTAGTAAGACGGCAGATGCCTATCACCGCAAGCGTCACGGGTGCTTCAGTGTGTAGTAAACCAAAACCGTGCGTCTGCGTCATTCATTAACACAGAAACACGCAGAATTCATATTTAAATAGTCTTTTTTGCAGCTTAATATTTACAAATACTTGTGGGAGTGTGTTCACCTGTGTGTGCGTGCATCGGGGAGGAACTCTGCCGTGCAAGATACAGAGAGCAGAAGAGAATTGTAAATGCTCGACCATGTAGAGACAGAAATGATATGCCATCATGTAAATAAGTGTAATAACATAAGGCCATTTAGTTTGTTTGATAAAAGAATAAGGGCGGGGCACCCCCCTAATATAATGGCAGGGGAAACACTAACTTAACTAGAGCGCTGGTAAAATGCACTCAGTCCTCTGGATTGTTTCAGGTTTATGGTCTTATAACAAGGACCATGTCACCTTAAACCGAACATCTCTGCTTCCACTCATCAGCATATTGAGCTCTGACCGTGTTCCTCAAAGATGGCGGCAAAGACAATTGAAGTAATTGAACACACATTGACTGCTCTAAGGAAAGTGAAATCTCTTAAAGTCTGTCATTAAAAATGTGAGAAACAGTGGAGCAGCTGTGATTCAGGACAGAACTGGCTGTCCCCCAGAGCTCAGGACTCAATGTCCATGTGAGAAGAGCTGTGATAGAGTAAAAGAGGCTTACATCACTTCTAAAGCTGTTTTAGTCCGATATTATGGAAACTGTGCAGTGTCAGTGACATGTACATTTAATAAACCTACCTGGAATGGAAGGAGGTGAAGATGGTACGGCTTTTGTTGAAAAGACAGTTGTAGCAAGTATTTCTACATTACATTTTTGTGTATTGTTTTTTTGGATATTTGTAGAATATAGTGTAACTAATTAACGTTTAAAAACATCTTACCAATCCAACATAAATAAAACAATCAGTAACTCAAATTTTTATATTTAAATTAACAAGTTAATTTTGCATTGTGTGGCAATAAATAAAGATTGTGTTCTATGTTTATTTTTAATTTACTTCTAATGATAATTTAGTATCATAGAGATACTGTTAATTTTATATAAAGTTTGTATTTTAATGTTTTCCATTTTATGGAAATATTGATATTTATTTATTCATTATTTTATTTTATACTTAGTTAAGTATAATAACCCTGATTTAATTTCAGTTCTCAGTTAAAAACATTGTGCTTCCATTCTGTAACAATAAAATGTGAAACAAATATCAGTTCACCCACCCATGACTTGGTAATAGAGCACTGATACAACGTGCTGAAATAAAGACAAAATCATACATTGATGGATAGAAATATAAAGAAATCTGAGCGTGATGAAATTATTTGGCCTGTTCAGCTAAGGCGCTAGTGTACAGCTTGCAGACAGACACTCTTATTTGAAACATGTGGGCCTCGATAAAAACCCCAAAGCCTCTCTCTTCTCTTTGATCACGTAACTCCAGATATTGCTGGACGTCATCCAGGGCTTATGAATCATACCGCGGTAATCCTCAGCATCTAAGCACACAGTATGTCACGCCGTAGCGCAGACGCGCACCTCAAAGGTGAGAGGCTGTAGGTATGTGAGGAATAACTACATATGCTCACAGGCTGACCACCAAAACATTGTCTGCAAGCAAGAGTTTCTGGACATCTGCTGAGGGATGGGACGTTTGCTACATGGTTGGACAGACATTATGTATGTATGTTTTTTTCTGATCCAGACTGGAAGAAAAAAAAAAAAAAAAAAAAAAAAAAAAACGATGCTAAAAACAAGTACTAAAATCCAAATAATTATAACAAGGCAACATAAATAGAGTTATCAGACCTTATGAGGATAAATATTGAGAAGCTATTCATTTCGATTTTTTTAAAGGGCACCCTTGGATATGTAATATGGGTCTTGGGTGTCCCCAGAATGTGTCCCCAGAAAAATAATCCACAGATCATTTATTATCAAATTCATTTTTGGGGAGTGTCTAAAAAAATAACTGTTTTGGTGTGTATCACTTTAAATGCAAATGAGCTGCATATTCCCACCCCATCTCCAGAAGAGGGCGTCCCGTATACGTCTATCTGCATTGCATATCTACAGCAATAAACAGCCGGTAGAAGCAACATGACTGATACTCTGAAAGTGGCATGAAAACAGCGTGACGTTACAGAGCTCGCGCCGCGCTGACCTGTCACCGGCACGGATCAATGGATCGAGACACGCAACCGCACTACCGAACTAATTTCACAAGCGCTGCGCTGATCAATTAAAATACTTTGATAATGTCCGCACACAAACACAGTTAAATTGCTAAGCACTATAGCGGCATGACATTCACAAAGGAGTTTGGAGTGATACATGTATTTAGGTAGATTCTGAGGCATATTACCTTGAAAAATGAAAGTAATCCACAGCGTCCTCAGCAGCTCAGATGTTGGGAGAAAATGACAACTCTTATGTTCAGTCTTACATCCAAACACAGAACATTGGGATTCCTTATGAGACATTGTTGACGTTACATCTACTCGAGCGCTGGGGAAATGGATGACAGTGTACAACGGCTGAGGGCAGAAACTATAGCAATGCAGGGCTGTCAATAAATCCCCCATGGGCCGGCCCTATACAATGTGATGTCACATTGCATCAAAATGGCAGGCCTAGTGAGTCTAATTTGGTTTAAATGGGATTAAAAAATAGTCGGAGTCTGTGGATTTTTATCATTGTAGGCGGTTGTGTTCACACACTGCCAACACACATTTATGTCCAAATACCATGTAAAAGTGGAGTTTGCATAATAGGTGCCCTTTAAAAATTTGTATTGTTATTATTAGTTTTATTTTTATAATTATATTGTTATAATTAAGTTATTACATTTAGTCCACAAGACTAAAATTGCTGAAATTATTCAAATAACCCCATTCAAAAGTTTGGGAAATACGATTCATTGAGAGACTTTTTGAATTTGAAGATCAAGGTAAATTGTACTTAATTTGTCTTCTGGGAAAAATGAAATTATCTTCTGTTGCTTCCGAAGAGCAGTACTAAATGAAAAAAAAAAATATATATATATATATTTCTACAAGGGACTCATGAACAACCATCACAAAACAAAAAACAGACGTGGATCATCCAGGTAACCACACACAGTATTAAGAACCAAGGGTTCCCAAATTTTTGATTGGGGTTATTTTAATAACTTCAGCTATGTTTTTGTCTTGTGGACTAAATGTAAACATATTTTATGTAAAATATCTTACTCAGGACAGTACTAAATAAAAAAACATAACATGCATTTTGTATGCTCTCTCTTATTTTGTTAAAATTAAATTTTCACCGATTCTTCAAGGGGTTCACAAATTTCAAGCAGCACTGTATATACAGTGCTCAGCGTAAATGAGTACACCCCCTTTGAAAAGTAAAATTTTAAACAATATCTCAATGAACACAAAAACCATTTCCAAAATGTTGACAAGACTAAGTTTAATATAACATCTGTTTAACTTATAACATGAAAGTAAGGTTAATAATATAACTTAGATTACATATTTTTCAGTTTTACTCAAATTAGGGTTATGCAAAAATGAGTACACCCCACAACAAAAACTACTAAATCTAGTACTTTGTATGGCCTCCATGATTTTTAATGACAGCACCAAGTCTTCTAGGCATGGAATGAACAAGTTGGCGACATTTTGCCAGATCTATCTTTTTCCATTCTTCAAGAATGACCTCTTTTAGAGATTGGATGCTGGATGGAGAGTGATGCTCAACTTGTCTCTTCAGAATTCCCCATAGGTGTTCGATTGGGTTCAGATCAGGAGACATACTTGGCCACTGAATCACTTTCACCCTGTTCTTCTTCAGAAATCCAACAGTGGCCTTAGATGTGTGTTTAGGATCATTGTCATGTTGGAAAAGTGCACGACGACCAAGGGCACGGAGTGATGGTAGCATCTTCTCTTTCAGTATAGAGCAGTACATTTGTGAATTCATGATGCCATCAATGAAATGCAGCTCCCCGACACCAGCAGCACTCATGCAGCCCCACATAAGGACACTGCCACCACCATGTTTCACTGTAGGCACCATGCATTTTTCTTTGTATTCCTCACCTTTGCGACGCCATACAGTTTTGAAGCCATCAGTTCCAAAAACATTTATCTTGGTCTCATCACTCCAGAGTATAGAGTCCCAGTAGTCTTCATCTTTGTCAGCATGGGCCCTGGCAAACTCTAGGCGGGCTTTTTTGTGCCTGGGCTTTAGGAGAGGCTTCTTTCGTGGACTGCACCCATGCATGCCATTCCTCTGCAGTGTACGCCGTATTGTGTCACGGGAAATAGTCACCCCAGTTTGGCTTTCTACTTCTTTAGATAACTGCAGTGAACTTGCATGTCGATTTTCTTCAACCCTTCTCATCAGAAGACGCTCCTGACGAGGTGTTAACTTCCGTGGACGACCTGGACGTCTCTGTGAGATGGTTGCAGTTCCATCTTTTTTTAAATGTTTGTACCACTTTTGCTACAGTATTCTGACTGATAAGTAAAGCTTTGCTGATCTTCTTGTAGCCTTCACCTTTCTTGTGTAAAGAAATTATTTTCTTTCTCAGGTCTTGTGACATTTCTCTTCCATGTGGTGCCATTGCTGACAGCATGAAATGGGAAGGGGTTTTCTTTAAGTAACACCCTTTTATAGTCAACTGTCACCTGTGTAATGAATAATTAGACTCACCTGTGGTTGAATTCTTGTTAAATTAGACATGTGTAGTCTAAAATTTAGCTTTGCTCCAGAGACTTTCAGTGGGGTGTACTCATTTTTGCATCACCCTAATTTGAGTAAAACTGAAAATTTTGTTCTCTAAGTTATATTATTAACCTTACTTTCATGTTATAAGTTAAACAGATGTTATATAAAACTTAGTCTTGTCAACATTTTGGAAAATGTTTTTGTGTTCATTGAGATATTGTTTAAAATGTTACTTTTCAAAGAGGGTGTACTCATTTACGCTGAGCACTGTATATATATATATATATGTATTTGTGTGTGTGTGTGTGTGTGTGTGTGTGTGTGTGTCGTGTGTGTGTGTGTGTGGTGTGTGTGTGTGTGTGTGTGTGTGTGTGTGTGTGTGTGTGTGTGTGTGTGTGTGTGTGTGTCAAGTTTGTGCTTTACAAGTCTGCCAAAAAAATCATAAAAAATGCAATTTACTATACAATATGCAGTTAATAATATATTAATAGGAAGAAGCATTACAGATCATTTGTTGTTAAATTTAGTTATTGTTCTTAATAATAGTAATTTATATATTATATTATATCATAATATATTATGAATGTTAAGTAAGATAAGTACTCTAATGAAAGCTATATTATTAATTAATATAATGTGAAAGTTGTTTAAATAAGTAAATTGAGTGGCAATAAAAAAATCATTTTTTCGTAAATAATAAAAAGATACTTCTAAAATTATTTTAGTATAATTTCATATCATTAGCTGTAAATTTAGAACAATTTAATTCAACAACAAAAAAATACAATAAAAAAACTTCCAATTTTTTTTTGAAGAAGTCTGATCAACTGATTAACTGTAATACTAAAATGTAATTCGATTAAAATGTGCTATTTACTATTACTACATTAGATTGTTTACAATTTTGTTTACTTTTGTACGATAATCTTGGTACTGTGTTGTGTCACTATTCAAAATCTAGGCCTTGAAGAAATGTTTTGTAGCGCATGCATTCGTTTGTTTGTTTGTAATTATGAAAGGCATTTATAGAGTTGATGATTTAGAGCTCAGGTCAAGTGGCTGCTCCTTGTATATTCAGTGTGTGTGTGTGTGTGTTTGTGTCAGTGTCATGCTCACGTATGGGTGCTGTTGTTGTCCATCGCAGTGGGAAGAGCTTGGCCAGTCCTCCTTGTTTGGGATAATTGCATGTTTCTGTGGTCTGTGGGTCCATTTTCTGTCTCTATGTGGCCAGGGTATCTATGTGGCAGGATCCACATTTAGGAGCGCTGTCTCCACAGTCCAAAACGTTACCAATCCTTCCGAATTCCTATAGAATTGCTTGCACTTTAACAATATAATGGTCACTGTATTCTGCTAAATTATATTCTAGTTGCATGTGCAGTTGCTTTTCTGTGGTCTTTGATGACTTTTAGAGCTGGAAAATATATTCCAAAGTAAGTTGGTTAATTCATGAAATATGAAATGCACTGAAGGAGGTTTAATGGTCATAAATCAGCCGCTGCGGCATGTGTGTTTGCAGGAGTTGAGCGGTGTGATGAATGGATCATCTGATCATTGAAAGAAGGCAGAATCGAATGATTTATGCAGGAGAGAGTGAATAAGTGAACTCAAGGTGTTGTAGTGTCTTTTCAAAAGAATTGCAATGAACAAGAATCATGAATTATTTATTATGCTCTTTCATTTTTTAATGATCTGTATCACTTATCTGGCATTTCCAACTATGCAGTTAACCAGTCAACAATTGTAATTCTTCTTGTATTTTGTCAAGGTTAGTATATTACATTCTAATTCAAATTCTTAAAGTATTTTATATTAATCTCATTCACACCAAGTATGATAACTATAAAGATAACAATATTAGTGTTCATGTGTCCATTCATTTTTATTGTAAGCACATGCCCCTTTAAATGCTCAAGCTCCTTGAAGTGGATTTTTATTTATTTTAAAAAAAAAAAACTTCTAAAGGTGGTTATTATAATAATATCATCTTTATCATTTTAGTTGTGGTGCGGACTTCAGTATATTAGAAGAATGAATTATAGTTATGTAATATGTGAATCGTTGTAGTCATCTTCCTTGGTGAGAAAGTACCATTATTTAGCTAAATGTAATTCTAAATTTTCATACAAAGATATATATATATATATATATATTTGGTATTAGCTTAAAACAGTTTTAGGCTACTTGTTTGGCTAAATTCCTAATCTGGTCAAATTTGGACTATATAGTTCAACCAATCAATATTCATTATTTTTCATCTTTATTTTTTCATTTTATTATTTATTTGGTACTCCATTCAGTAGTTATTAGTACTCATGAAAGCCTATTCGTACCAAATCTGGTACAGTTTGTACAAAACTTATTAATTTTAAGTCAGCAGCAAATTATTTTTTAAAAGGGGTCATATAATACTAGGGGTGTGACGAGACACTTATCCCACGAGACGAGACAAGACACGAGATTGAGTCCACGAGAACGGATGAGACGAGATTTTTAGACTTTTTTTTTTAAATCCTCAATGATTAAATATATAGAGAAAAATGTGTCTTTTATTCAACTGAACATGAATCTCTGGGCCGAAGAGTTTAGCTTTTTTCACCATTGCATAAATTAAAGAGCCAACAAGTGATTTTTACTGTTAAATAAAATTAATTACAAAACAACAATTTAAAAATAGTTACTGAACACTTAACATTTTTTTAACATTCTATCAGACATTTGTATACCAACAAAGCACATTTTTGGACCCCTTCTTAACAAAAAAATGCAGCCTTGCTGAGAAGAGACTTCTTTTAAAACATTTGAATATATTACAAATCCCAATTTGTACACTGTGTGAATGTTATAATACATGTATTAATAGAGCTGTTGTAGGGTAATTATTATTGTCTTACTTTATTGTTTAATTTTACAGAACAACATAAAAATTACAATACTAACATTTCTGAATGTTGATGGAGCTTTTATTTTGGCAGAAACCCGCAGGAACCAGGAAGACCTCAGTGCTTATTTTTATTGACAGCAGATTTTGGGAAGATGTTTGTTGCACGTATCGCATTGGCACATGTCTTTAAAAAAACTAATAAAAATGTTACTGAGCAGCTGACGAGTAACAGTTTTTTAGCACAGGTTTTTCTCGCGCTTTGGACTTTGAACCCTGGCGCCGCGAGCTCGTGCAGTGCTGTTTGAATACATGCAATTCGTGCGTGTTTTAGAAAACATAACATTCTGCAGTTTATTTACTAATCGTTTGAGGCCATTTCGCGATTTCATTCATCATACAGTAACCAGCATCATCCACCCTTCCTCTTCTCATCGGAGACATGAGATACAGTGCTACTGCTAAACAGTCTCTCGCTGTTGGTCATTCGAGCTTGTAATGATTTCTGTACAGTTCTTTCTCGTACAGTTTTAAATACTTTCACGCTGCAGATGTGTTTTTGTATTAGTGCACGCCTCTATTTGATCGTGTCACGTCATTGTTCGGTACAATTTATTCGGTCTTCTCGCTTATTCGGCCGAACACCGGAAGAGCTTTTTTTTGTTGTTGCTATTTTCGGTTGGCAAACATTCGGTGCATCCCTATTCCCTAGTACTTCTGTTATTTAAATGTCTGTAACACAGAAATAATGATGTGTGGTTGAAAAAACTGTTTGTGTTGCTCTTTCTGGACCAGCAGCAGCATGAATGCATATTTGAATGTCTTTAATACCTGTTTCACATCGTCAGCTTCAGTGGAGCTTGAGCAGCGCGTGTTTTGTTGCCGCCCATATAAGTGAATGACAGCGTGACATGGGCAGCTACAAAACGTGCTTCTCACGCTCCACTGACACTCGCCATGTGAAACAGTTGCAATAGACATAGCTGAACCGTTGTCATTCAGGAAAAAGATTGGGTGTTTGAATCAAAATCGCAATTTTTGTTACGATTAATGGTGCAGCTCTAATGTGAACACTGCTAAATGTTTTGGGAGCGTATCGTCACGTCACGTCACAGACAAATCGGATCTCGCAAGATCTCGTGCCACGAGATCTCCATTATTACATCCAACAACAAAACACCTCAATTGCTTAGGAGTCATTCTTGTCTACATCTGCTCCGGTGGTGAAACAACTGATGACAGCTCAATCAGAGCGGGTCTGAGGTAAGACACCAGTGCAGTCTGTGCTAAAACGCTACTGTCAATTAACAATCGTGGGAGGGGCCTCCATCTGTGTGACGTCACACGGACAGACGGCTCGATTTGAGAAAGGGGTAAAGATTTTAGTAGATTAAAAAAAACACTGGGTTTATCATTATAGGGTGGTTGTGTACACACACTGCCAACACACATTTACGTTCAAACAACTTGTAAAAGTGCATGTAGCATTATATGACCCCTTTAAAACATTCTCTGGAAAGAAATTTGGATAATGCTATTGTTATTGTTCAGCTGAATCTGTTATCTAAAATATTTATTTAAATATAATTAAATGTTTGTCATTTTTTTATAAAAATATAGTTACCCAGCTAACAAAAACGAGTTGTCAGAACGTTTTGCTAACATTCCCATTAAGTTATGAAAACGTTATTTCAGAATGTTTTGTACATGTTGAAAACGTCCAGTTTTTTTTTTATTACGAACGTTTTTGAGGGGTTTCTGCGAATGTTGTGGAAAACGTTTAATTTATTACGAACGTTTTTGAGGGGTTTCTGCGAATGTTACAGGAACATTCTGTCCTACCACTTTGAAAACATTATGAAATGTTTTATACATGTTCAAACTGTCCAGTTTTTTAATGTTTGAGGAACA
Organism: Ptychobarbus kaznakovi; assembly: GCA_027422405.1. NCBI lineage: Eukaryota > Metazoa > Chordata > Actinopteri > Cypriniformes > Cyprinidae > Ptychobarbus > Ptychobarbus kaznakovi. Next base: position 28,265,893 of record CM049796.1, on the reverse strand, counting down.
TTCTAATCTACCATTGTCATAACATTGTTTTGTGGATTTGGAGAAGGCATTCGACTGTGTCCCTCGCGTCATCATGTGGGGAGTGCTCAGGGAGTTTGGGGTCCGGGGCCAGTTGCTAAGGGCTGTTATTTTTCATCTTTATTTTTTAATTTTATAATTTTTTTGGTACTCCTATCAGTAGTTATTAGTACTCATGAAGGCCTCTTCATACCAAATTCTGGTACAGTTGGTACAAAACATATTAATTTTAAGTCAGCAGCAAATAATTTTTTTAAAGTATGACCAGGAGAAGGAGCTTTGTTTGCATTGCTGGCAGTAAGTCAGACTTGTTCCCGGTGCATGTTGGACTCCAGCAGGGTTGCCCTTTGTCACCGGTTCTGTTCATAATTTTGATGGACATAAAAAATACTATAGAACTCATTATAATCATTGATGCTGTCTACACTGGATGCCATGCCGCGCCAGGACACGACAAATCCCCGACAGTATACTGCTGCCGCGTTCTATTTATGACGATACCTATATACCTGCGACAGGCTCATTTCGGCCAATAAAATTGGCAAAACTATATATCGGTCGGGCACTAGTAAAAACCTTGAGTGTGTTCATTACAAATAAATGTATTATTAAAACTACAAAAGCAGTTCAGTCAAGAACAGCGAGTGATTCCCTTGTTTCTTTTATTGTTTGATTAACATTATGCGACAGACGACCTATATTAAGATATACTGTAATGCACAGATCTAATTTAATGTCACACTTCCGATGTTTTCACCCAACAGTTCCCCAAATGTTCACTTAAGATATAACAGATTATGTTTGCGTGAATTCTTAAATAGTGTAATTATGTGTATGTGTATCAGGATAGCGCATTGTCTGTGTCGTCTTTATGCATGCACCTCGGATGACAGTCAGAGCGAGAAGCGAGCGTAGAAAAGTACTCCTCTTAGAAAACGTACAAATAAAGATAATTTTAGATGTTTAATTGCCATTTGAATATTTCAACACTACTTGACTTCATCATAAAAGAAAATAAAAAAATCATTGTTTTGTTTTAATGTCTAAACGCACATGTTTTTCGTGTGGAATATTCTAGAAATTAGATGTCAGTAGGCCTTAGCGCAGCCTCACTTGCTTTTAACATCAGCAACCAACAGTGCTTGGAACATCACAATCAACTGACTTGTTTCCAATTAATAACTTTAAGGCAGAAGAGAACAAGTCATATGGGAGTGCTTTATCTCCAGGACAAATAGTCTCTTTAACTGGAAGCAGATTGCTCACATGTCTCTGTTCCATTGTTCTCGTCAGGTCTGATGCCGAGGCATACTGAGATGCAGATGATGTTTTGTTTTTTTCTGGTTTCCCAAATGGGCTGTGGAAAGCATAATTCAGTAAGTGGATATGACTCAAAGCGCCACCTCAGCATCCTGGCAGTGCCAGCATACCTAGCTTTCCAATAGTATCTGAAGTTTATTATCGCAAGTTTAATTTTAGTTGACAAACAAACCAAAGTAGCCGATGACAGCCTGTTTTCTTTTTGCCTTTGCCTAAAGGTCAGACAGATGATACCCATAATATGCCTGAAACATAATCCCTACAGCTGCAAAACAATGAGATGTTTCAAATTGTTTTCTGGGCGGTTTGTTTAAAATACTGCCAATATATGACTGATAAAGGTAAAGGCCTATCTAGAACTGGTTCAAACATGAAATGCAAATACCTCTGGATTCGTAATACCTCTCAAGCATGTTGTTCTGCATTACATAAGCATGCTATAGCTTCATAACCGGCACCTGCGTTGAACTGATGCATGCTACGAATGACATGCATGGCATTCCACCCTCAACCCCACCTAGTGCTCCATCTTCAAGTTCCTGACTCTCAGAACCGCTGAATGAAAGTTCAGAACGTGATATGCATCGGTGACAGAGCTATAAGTCAACATATTAATCGCGTCAGCTCTGGTTGGACTTGAAATACACCAGCCCTGTGTGTTCAGCATGGCTGTGTTTCTTAAAAAAAAGGTCCTTTACTCTCTGGCAAAACTTCCTCTTTGCCATTATATAAACTGCATATAAGATCTTGCCTTTTGATTCTGTTTTTCTTCTCTATTTTAATTATTTAAAGGAGTAGCGTAAATATAAATATCAAGTACCTAAAAGTCGTCCTTATGAATGTGCAGAGAGCACATTCATAAATAACAATTCAGGTTCATTTATTGCTTGTCTGGACTGGCTTGTTTTTGCCGAGGGCAACAATTTAAGGGGAGCAGGTGTGATTTGAAATGTCGACCCTTTGGAGAACCCTCTATGGAGCTCCTCTCAACCAATCACTGATCTACTCTTCAACTTGTCAATCAAATGCACAGTACGGGACACTTTCTGCACAAATGAAGCTGTGCATAACACTGTGACAGTTGTGATAAGTCAGTTCCAGCTGTGAAACTGTGCATAACACTATGACAGTTCTGACAAGTCAGTTCTGTTGTTTTTATTTGCCCAGATGATGTATCGATCAAGCATAACTTGAAGTCAATGTCCTACTTATTTGGCAAGGATCTTGCGATATGTATAGTATTTAAAAAAGATTTATCTTGGTAAAATGTCATATAATTGTATTTTATTGAACTGCACTTATAATGTTAGCAATGTTATAAAAACTCTAATGTAGTAAAATCCATAATATATTTAAACTAGTGCTGTAAATCGAATAAAAAAACTAATAACGAATTAATTGCACATTGTTTCTTAAATTAATCGCGATTAATCGCTACAATAACAAATACTTGCATGCACAGTTTTAAGGCAGATTTAATTTATTTTTGGGTTACTTCATGACTTAAATGACGACAAAACTATGACATTGCATGCTCGTAGTTTCTTCCGGGCATTGATATGAAATGATACAGGCTACAGCGCGCACCAGCACCTGTGTGCGTGCAATTGAAGAGCACGCGCTCCTAGCACAGTACCATTTCCCCGCTGTTTGACTTTGAGAATTTGGCACTTTTTTAACATCAATTTCAGAATAAATGTTTTTCACCAGGAAGAAAGTTTTGAGTTTGAAATATTCGAGTACATTTTCTAAAGACGTTATTACTCTTATTTTTTAAAAGCATTTTTCTTTAAACATTCCGCATTCATTTTTCATGAAGTGTGGCCAGCACCCTAAATGTTTGAGTCAAAATTTTCTTTGTGCTGATGAATTCCTAAACCTTTTTCTATTTCAGTCTAAGTGAAGAACACTGTCAACGTTTAATGTCCACTGCTGGAATGTACAGGGCTTTGATGCACTCTGACATCCCGACAAATATCCACCTGGCTGACTAACCGTCCCATCTGCCTGTCTAATGCACCGCAGACTGCATACTGTATGTGAGTGTGCACATGTGCGGCACATGTTTCTTCAGGAAAGAGAGAGAAAGAACCAGTGTGGGTGTGAGAATAAGTCCAGATATTTAGCTCTATAAAGGGCAATAAACAGTATAAAGGTCCCACCGCACTCTTTACGTCTTGCACTCGAGTCATTGTTTTCTACAGCAGACAATGCAGCCCTCTGTCTGCTTTTAATTAGGATCTGTGGTGATGTCGAGTACCAGGGGCACAGGACTGATTGTAAGAGCTGAACTGTGCAGGAACCCACCATACAAAGCCACAGTCCATACGTCAAAGGCCCTAATAAACAATAACCACCATCTCGGCTTTGATTACCAACCACAGCATTCGCATCATGAATTGGTTATAACTCACAGCACCGCTACTGAAATAAACAACTGCTTCCATAGTAGGGAAGGGTGGGGTAAACTGAGCCACTATCTGTCTATCTGTTTGTCTATCTTCCTCTATCAACATCTGTCCATCTGAATCTATCTATCTATCTATCTATCTATCTATCTATCTATCTATCTATCTATCTATCTATCTATCTATCTATCTATCTATCTATCTATCTATCTATCTATCTATCTATCTATCTATCTATCTATCTATCTATCTATCTATCTGTCTGTCTGTCTGTCTGTTTGTTTTTACAGTTTCTCTGTCACTCATCTGTGGTTGCTTGCTCATCTGAGTGGACTCTTAAACTTTTGTATGCTGACATAATTCCACTTGGGAGAAGTAACTTTTATGTTTGTGGCCTGAACAACTAGATGCATTAACATTTGGCCGAGTTGGGTCTTGTATGCATATTAAACCACCTCCTGAAGCAGTTTGAGGTGTTCAAGAATTGAGTCTGTATTTAAGGGCCAAAAAAAACATATTTCCACATCCTGTCATATCACATCCATTCCTATAAGTGACAGCTTTGACTGATGGTGAACACAATTGGAGGAGGGATTCACACAGTAAATAATGCTGCATTTATGGCAAGTGTCCTCAGGGAACGGTAGAGCGCTGCACAATCACAGCTGAAAACCAGATTTCATCTGTCACATGTTCCTCTTGCATCTGAGCAGATAATCTTTCAGTAACACTGTTTCTTGAATTCAGATTGTTGGGAAGTATTTATATACAGTATATACCAGGTAAATGGTTCTTCATCCAACTATATCCAGTCAGTCTGTAGTGTCAAACTATGCATGAACACCTCAGTTTCGCAAGGAAGCAATGGAGGCATGGAGTCGTAATGATCACGGCACTTGAAATCTGACAGAACTTGTACCAGAATGTAGATTAGCACAAAAATTATTTTCTACTCATCCTTTGTTTTTTGTTGTTGTTTGTTAAGGGGGAAAATGGGAAAATTCGACGTTAGAGTTACTTAAAAGGAAAGTGCATAGGGTCTATCTGTAAAAATGTGTAATGCGTAGTTTCATTAGTATAACTATGGAAACAATAGGCCTATACTAAAAAAACAAATTCAAACCATTTCTATGTAAAGTTATATTAAGTTTTACAGCTTGGAAAACCATGGAAAACTAAATAAAAATCTTTAATGTATATAAATAAAATAAAACCTTTATTTTATAAAGGTTAAACAAAAACTAAATAAAACCTTTAAATAAAAACTAAATAAAACATTTTGACAGAAAATGTTTAAAATATAATTTAGACAACTTTTCTGCTCATTTGGATGAAATGGTGTTGGTCTCCTTTAATACTGTGCATCTGATATTGGAGTAATAGCATTTTGAAAAAAATAATTCCGCCTGCATTTTTTTTGAAAATGCAGGATAATGTAATTGAAAATACATTTTTAATAAAATATTTTGCATTTGATTTTTTTACATACATTTGTGTTAACATTTACTATTTTATCCAAAGCGACTTACAGTGACTCCAAACATAACCAACGACACATCAGGTTATACATTTTTTAATCAGTATGTGTGTTCCCTGGGCATAAACACTTTAATCAATTTATTTATAGAACCTTTTAAAATTACATATATATTTATAATTTTAACAATTTTTTTTCCTATATTTATTTTGCATTATTTAATTTGTGGTTTTTTTTCTTATAGTGGGGTTGTATGCTAACGCAATGCTCTAACACAAAAAGGGGTTGAGCCACAGGTTTACATATCTTAAAACATAGTTGAAATAAGCTTTCCGTTTTTGTGAAAAAAATATTAATATTTTTTTTTTAAATTAGGCGTTCGTCCCGCCGGCGTCCTTAAAGGTTAATAAAATAAAATTTTTGTGTTTGTAATTGACCCCTTTGGCTTTCAGTGTGCGTCAACTTAATTTTTCATCACTCAAACATTTCCAATGGTTCCCATTTCTATATTGTTATGTCTTTATATATTTCATTAATTTTTTTGAATTGTGTTGTGGGCAGTTCAACCAGAATCTCATACTCTCTCGAGTAAGATAAATTTAAACTATGAGAGAGAGCTTTTTACTATTTCATTGTATAATGTTTTTGAAAAGTGTTCTAGATTCCTGTTATTAACATTTTATGGCTGTGTAATCATGAAGCCCATCTCACAGCCAAAACTATTGCAAGCCCTGTTTTAGTTTATGTCATGGCTTTGTTTCTTAAACAATCACTGCTACTTTGATTCCAGGAAAAATAGTCAAGATAGCGAGTGTAAATGAGAGAGCGGACAGTGAGAGAACTGACCGATAACAGCTGGTTTCATAATGGATGTTAAAACTGGATTATAAGTATTTGAACGAGAAATCTGTTAAGGGTTGCCAAGCAATATTGCATAATGGATTGAGTTTTACCAACCTGGCTTCGGGTTTGTGAAACATTTGTTAATTTGTTTTTGCAGAGCTACGACATGTGCCTGCCATTTGACAGTATCTCATCCATTTATATTTTAGCACTCCACAAAGTTCAAAACATTGGAAAGAATGAAATAGAAAAAAACACTTTCTGGATAACAAATCGAGCATTTAGCTTGGGGAGAAAAGAGAGAGAGAGAGAGAGAGAGAGAGAGAGATCAAAATTGAGATCAAAAACAGACCCCCTGTTCTTGAAACCAAGTTCAACTTGAGTTACATGTAAGAACCTTTTTATCTCCGTAAGCATTTCCCAAAAAGTGTATTTACCTATGATGTGCTAAAAACTTTTTTTTATATTAAACACCCTCAGATTACTCAAAGTGAACACTTATTTAACTGCTTTGTGCATTACTAAACAGACGTTATGTGATAATCTATGATATAAATGATAATTTATTATATATCGATCCAAGAGCCCAATGTGACCAAGAGAAAACAGAGCTCTTCTGGCAGCGAGTGCTTAGGCACATATGGATTTTATTGCACACCAGTCACTGCTGCCATGAGCCCACCATTGCATCTCTCACTTGCTTGACCTCGATCACACATGCATGTTCCAGGAAGCTGAGTGTACCTCTGGATGATGACCGGCTGGCATTGCTCCTCTGGACTTGCTCTCCATTGCATTAGCTGTCCAGTTGTAGTTTAGCGGACACTTTTATCCAAAGCAAATTACAATACACTTATTGTTCCCATAAGAGCCTGGAGTAAGTGTTTTGCTCGAGTACACAATGGTGGAACCTTTGCTGCTCTTGATAGGTTCAAGGTTCATCTACCTTGATTTTTATTTAAGTCTACGAGAACAAAAGTGCCTATATTTAAAGAAATGTGAATTTATGTAATAAGGAATGATGACAGTTCTTCCTTGCAGTGTCCTGAAGTGGCAGCTGCTGCTTCTGACTGGTACTGTTGGTTTGCATACTGTTTTTGTTTTCATTTTTGGCTGTGGACCTGCCTCTTGGTTGGCTAGACTAATTACATTTTCTGGAACTAATCATTACCCAGACTTGGATTTTACATTTTGCCAAAGGATCCTGCTCACCTTATCTGCCTGCCATCTACCAAGCCACAGTTGCTCAGTAAGTCTCCATTTGCTAATATCCTATTGCAAGTGTGTCCATCTGTTCATCCCAAGCTGTAATAGTCAGTTCTAATGATTTCAGTGGGCACCCTCCTATTATAATTATTCTCGCTCTCTCCTCTGTGGAAATAACTCTTCTGACAACTTCTCGTCATTGAACATTTTCAGGAAAACTAGTCATATAGTTTATCAGTAGACTCATCCAAACCCTTTTTTATGTTGTCATTGGATCTGAATAGTTTAAACACTCCTTTACTCAGCAGTTTACATAAAAAAAGATATCCACCTTTTCCACTTATATACCACCAAAGGTCTTACACATTAGATCCCTTCCCAAATGCTCTGAATAGTTTCTGTCTAGGTATCTGCTATTACTTTTTACTTGATAAATCGAATTTCTCCTTCCAGTAAAATACATTTCTCAAGAAACTTTCTCAAGATCCATTTGATTTCAGTAATAATAGACCAATACATGATCTTTTCCACCTGGTCATACCCCCTTAGAAGAAATTTTGGGAACACTTTCTATAAAGCCCATATTTATAATACATTATAAGGGTATTCTTAAGGCATTATATTATTAGGCATTCTATTATAAGTTTTTTTTGTAATATGCATTCATTATGTTATATCATCTTATGAATATTCATAAGAACAGTTTTAATGTATTTTAATATTTACTTATTTGTGGTTATAGCTTTTAAGAGTATGATGATTTATAGCACACAGTGAACATGTTGCATCCAAGTTACAATGGATTATATTTATCATAGTTATAATGTATTATCCGTCTCATATCTAGCCATCTTTCTTATGTTACTTTACTGAAGCAATCAAAGACCACTTATATATATATAGTAATAATAATAATAATTATTATATATTTTTCTCAAACAGCCATAAGATCAGATATCAGATCAGATGAATGTGTAATTATGACACATTTCCTTTGAACAATTTTTATTGTAATATAAGTTTGATTATTTTGATGGCACTTTACCCTTTAGACAGCTGTTAAGTAACTCTGCAACTACATGTCAACTAGTAGTCATTGGAGTATTAGTAGCATGTCTGCTAAATATATTCTAACACGTTATTGGGTTCCCCAATAGATAAACTGACAATAAGTAACTTTGCGAGTATGTCAACATTCTACCTACACTGTAAAACCCAACAAGTTAGGGTAACTCAAACCGTTTGAATAAACCAATCTCCTTGGCTTAAAACCATGTTCATTTTAAAATTCCCCAATGGTTAGTATTACCATTTCATATTTTAATTATCACTAAAATCGTATTCGATTAGCACGATTTGAACAACTCATTATAAATAAATTCTGTCCAGCATAAAGCACAGTTTTCAGTAACAGTGTCGCGTGCAGACAGCAGCAGAGTAGTTTCGTTTTGAGTAAAAATAGGGAGGAAAAGCTGGGAGGTTTTAAAAGAGTGCTGAGGGAAATATACAAATTAATGTCGATGGCATTTTGTTTTCATCTCCGCTCCATGTAATACCTAAAGAAAGTGTTTCTTAATCGCAAAACTGCTTTGTGCACGAAGTTCACGGGAAACAGCTGTTTTTCAGGTTTTCCATGTAAAGCGCCACCTGCTGTCAGAGAGTGGATTTACAGAGACGTCTATTTATATTCAGTCTGTATGTGGTTTCTGTCTGGACCCCTAGTAGTATAATGATGCTAGATTTTGCTATTGGCAACACTGGTACAGCTCTCTCCTGGTTTACTTCTTAGCTAATGGGTAGAGAATATTGAATTTCAGAGTTGCAAATCTACCGCTCCACAACTCAAGGTGTCCCCCAGGGTTCAGTTCTGGGCCCTCTTTTGTTGTTACCTTACATATTGCAATTTTTGATAATATGCATGATTTTATGCCTTGTTAACATAAATATAGGGCTGCAACAACTAATCGATAAAATCGATTATTATCGATAATGAAAATCATCGACAACGATTCTCATTATCGATTAGTCGGGTCTGCCCACAGTGCACGTCCAACTTCAGCCGGTTGAGTCAAATTACAGCACTGAATAACACATTTCTATGGACAAAATGCATCTAGAAATAGTGGAGGAAACAGAATAAGATGCTGCGGGAGAACTAGGCTACGTGATCCAAGCTGCCCAAAACATGATAATTCTTTATTTTAATGCATTAGCGTAATGGCTTACCCTGTCAGGCTCTTTGACAGATGCGTGTGCGTCCTCAGTGCAAAAACGTTCAGTTTACGGTCATATCCTTATCTATAAATGTCACAGATTCACGTGACCATTTCCATTTTTGCATAAAGGTCCGTCCTGACAGCTTGTGTTAAGTTTAAAATACCGAATGAGTGCCGGGCGGGCGGGCGCGTGCACGTGCGTCAGACAGACGGAACACAGAGAGGGAGACAATTAACAGGATATGCAGCGCAAAGATATCCATTGTGCTGAAATATCTGTTGTTGAAAGTTAAATTAAAGCTTAAAAGTCAACATGCCGTGCAAGTATTTTATGAGAGTAGGAACTGTTAAGGGATAACAGCGTGTAATTCTGAATATAAATATCAGACGCTTCATAGCCACCTTATTACTGGATAAATAAATGACACGTGACTGTGATCAAAGACAACGCGTGTTCCTGCAGAACATTACTCACCTGTTGGTTAACACTGAGTTTGTGTTTTTATTCATCTGTATTATTTAATTTTTAAATAAAGATTTAAACTATATTCAAAAGCTTACAGAGCTTAACAAATGTATTAAAACACATTTATGTAAGGTTTTTAACACATTATGTAAGGTTTGAGCCACTGCGGCTCTAAACTAACAGCATTGGTGATTACCAAAGTCAATCACCAGCTTTCTGAGTTGGTTAGTCCTCCAATATGCGTAAGCTCTTTAGTAACAATAGTAGGCTATTTCCAATGCTATAATATAATTATTGCTGTTATCTATGAAAGAAAGGCAGAGCGCTTCATGGTGGGTTTTTTTCATATACCCACTTACAGTCAAAAAGTACATAATGGCAGCAAGAATGCAAGCTGTTGCAAGGCATATGAGGCCATTTTTGTTATAGTGGGAATTAATACTATTTGGTAGTTTCAGTTTGTTATTTGCCCAATAAATGAAAATACAATTTTTAGATTTAAACAATTTTCGACAGATTCCTAAAATATTTGTGTTTTCTCTTTATTATGATAGGTGGTCTAATAAATTAAGTACTGTATGTATATCATTCAGTTGGTACGTTTGTTTGAAAGACATTGGACAGAATGTGGAGTAGTGTGTTTTTTGTCAATAAATAAAAAAATGTAATGTTATTTTTTTTATCCGATTAATCGAAAGAATAACCGGCCAACTAATAATCGGCCAACTAATCAAAAATAATTGTTAGTTGCAGCCCTACATAAATATTTGACTTGTTGACTTGAAAATTCTTCCTGTTGCCACCAAATATGAAATATGTTCCAGCTGACTGAAATAGATGAGGATTTGTTGAAAGTGCAGAAGTTATGAACTTGGAAACGTCAGTTAAAACGGGTTCGTAATTCTTTATATATACTGTCAGGTAATATAATGCTTATTAATTTAGACATGGTTCTCCAATCCGTTAGCTTTTTTCCCAATACCAAATAAAAAAATCCAATAAGAAAGGAAATGAAGATGAACAACAGTGATACAGAGAGAACGATTTTTACCCAGGACAAGCTAATGAGAATCTGTCATCAGTTTACGTGAAAAGAAAAGGAAAAAAGGAAGAGGACTTCAGCAAGTTCTCCTCATAGAGAGTCATCACCTCCTTTAATAAGAGTCCAGCAGGTGTGTTTCCCTTTTCCAGCTGCTGAGAGAGAGAGAGAAAGTGTGTACAGGAGTGGAGAGTGAGGGCTAGACACAGAAGAACTCTGCAGAGGAAAGCTGCTCCAGAGAGCTGATAGATTGAGAGGTGGAAGCACTAGATGTTCTGAGGCTTTGGAGGAAAAATTCATTAATGGAATTTTTAGCAGAGTCTGAACAGAAGGTAGAAATGAGTAACCCGAAAAAAAGTTTCTCAAGTTTGGGACAGTCCTGCCAGCTTCACTTATCTTTCTGGGCTGGGCTAAGTTCTCTCTCTCACACACTAGTTCTCTTCTCTTTTTCGCCCTCTCCTTGCATTTGAGTGTAATGAGAGCCATGCGGTGAGTTGTGGATGAGAGGCGTTACAGTTTGTAAGAGTGAGAGGAGCGGGACAGGAAACACACACACACACACTGAGCTGCTGGGAGTTTCAGCGCTGCTTGCAAGGTGAGGGTCCGATCTATCCATTTGATGCTTCTGTGCATGAATTATTGTGGACATGGCTGCTGTACTTAATCACACTCTGTTCAAATACAGCTGACAGTTGTGTCTGAAGATGCTTTTACTTGATTTTTCTGTGATGTTAGCACTTGTATCCATGCATACTTCACTGTCATTAAAGGGCTGACATTTGCTACCAGAGAGAAGTGTGACAAACACATTAATGTGTGTGGTGTGTGTAAAGTTTCCTTAAGTTTGCATAGTGTACACGTGTGGTAATGGGATAATGCCACAAGTTAGAGTATATAGTATAGCTGGTTTTATTTGGGGGTTTTTTCAGCTAGAATAACTGACATGACTGTAATAATTTTATGCTTAATTTTTATTATATATATATATATAAGTCAGGTCCATAAATATTGGGACATCGACACAATTCTAACATTTTTGGCTCTATACACCACCACAATGGATTTCAAATGAAACAAACATGTGCTTTAACTGCAGACTGTCAGCTTTAATTTGAGGGTATTTACATCCAAATCAGGTGAACGGTGTAGGAATTACAACAGTTTGCATATGTGCCTCCCACTTCGTTTCATTTGAAATCCATTGTGGTGGTGTATAGAGCCAAAATGTTAGAATTGTGTCGATGTCCCAATATTTATGGACCTGACTATATATATATATATATATATATATATATATATTAGTCATAAATATAGTCACTCCTGTAAATTGCATACAAATGTACACAGACAGAATGAGTCTATACAAGCACTGAGGAGTTATTATTCAGGATATATATCATGCTGGCTTTGCAGCTGTAAAGTAGTCAGGGGCCAGAATTCCTGTACATGACACTGAGCTAGATTTCAGCTTTTTTTCATAGATTTACTGTCCCCCAGTAACTCATAAAGGAAGCCTCCCAGGTAAGTGACACTGGGAGGTCACTCGCAGAGGTCAGGCCAGGTACTGGAATCTCAGATATTCGTCACTGACAACCTGCGTCCACCCCTCCCATCTTTTCCACTGCTCTCCCCTGTGGCACTTTCCATGGATGCATGCTCAGTCCTGTCACTGAACGCTAGTATGGATATCCCAGGAAAGTAAACAGTTGGCAGTGCCAGGTTAAAGCCATACCCACAGTTATTTATTTATTTTTAAAATGTGTTTGTTTGTTTGCTTGCTTGTGTCACACGTTTGGGGAGAAGGCTACTGTTTACCAGCTTTGAGTGGATTTTTATCTCGAGACTCATATCTAGGCATCTCTGCTAGTTCTCTGCATGAGTTATGTGGAATATTCTTGATTTAATATTTAAGAAGTTTTATAACTTCCTCTATGCGACGCCCAGCCTTTTAAAAAAGCAGGGGGAGAATATTTCTATTAGATTTATCATAGTAACTGTTATTGCAATATATTTTCTCAGGCAGCGATTGTTTTTTTTTTTAACCAGATGGTGCACATTGAAAGCCCCTGCAAAACATACATGAATTTTGTGGCTGCAGAAGTAGTACAGTAGTGTATAATTACATATCTTGCTGTAATCCATAATTGCATAAATAGAAGGCAGCTAATTGCTGAAATTTATACGAGTAATACATTTTAAGCATCAAGACCACCAATGCTCCAACCTAAAAGAGCACTTGTAGTTTGTCTGTATGTTATACCATGTTTAAAGCCACCCGACATCTGGACTATTCAGATCACTTTATGTATGTTTTTATTTATTTATTTCCCTTTCCTTTTGGACTGCAGTTACACATTATACTAGTGCAAATCTCTTACAAACTTGTATTTAGGACAGCATGTGTGCCTTGTCAATAATAGTTATGCATATGTAAACAGATTCATGTAAACAAATTCTCTGAGCCTTGTAAAGTGACCAAATAGGCTTCAAATAAAGGGAAAAAATAGCCATTACTAAACAAATCCACATGGAGAAGAGTCTTGGAGCACATCCTATAAGAATATCTGGAATATGGGATACAAATTGGAAGTGTCAAATAAGAGGCAGAAGTTAATAACTGATCACGTGCGGTTGATGAGGATGCAGTGAGGATGGACGTAGTGGGATGTTGCAAGATTGGATTGCTACTACACGGAAATAGTGTTTAGAGATAATATTCTGTAGAACAAAATGAGAAAGGAAAGGATGAAAGAATGAGGGTAGGGAATGAAGTGCGAATATGAAGCGGAGTTTGAGATTGTGGCCACCAGATGGCCCTTTAAATAGTGAATGGAATGAAATCTGTGTCCAGACAATCCTGTTTTCTTATGTATCCTCTCACCTCAGCTCTCTCTCTCTCTCTCTCTCTCTCTCTCTCTCTCTCTCTCTCTCTCTCTCTCTCTCTCTCTCTCTCTCTCTCTCTCTCTCTCTCAGCTGTCCGGGTCCGTGCCAATATTTCCCCTGTGTAGTTCTCATTACTCTAATAACGGCCCTGGACTGAACTCATCACAGCGTGTCACCTGCCCTCTTAAACTTGGCTTGTTTCCTTTCTGTCTCCACTTCTGTCCCTTTAAACTCTCTTCTTTTCACAAACACACAATGATGTAACACTGGAATCAGACCCTCAAACTCCCAGAATTCTTAAATGCACAAGTTGGTAGTGCCTGTATAAAGTATTTAACTTTGGATAACTGATCTTGGCTTCTAAATATACATTAATGGGATTTGTCGCACATTTTATCGTCCACTGGGAAAGTATCGCAATGATTTGGTGTAGTATTTATTCTGTTTTTCCAGCAGCCAATAAAATGTCAAACAAATCCCATGGACACACATTTAAAGGGGTAGTTCACCAAAAAAATAAAATTACCCCATGATTTACTCACCCTCAAGCCATCTTAGGTATACATGACTTTTGTATTTCAGACGAATACAATTGGAGTTAAATAAGGTCATGGCTCTTCCAAGCTTTATAATGGCAGTGAATGGACATTGAGATTTTGAAGTGCAAAAAAGTGCATTCATCTGATCGAAGTGTTTGTGTAAGAAAAATATCCATATTTAAAACTTTATAAACTGTAATCTCTAGCTTTCACAATCTGTCGTACTCGTACCCACATTCACGAGAGAGTGGCGTTCCAGCAGATGACGTAGAACATAGGTGTAACGAACACGGAAGCGCAGAGGAGAGAGAGCGAAACAAAACACCGATCACAATTAGAAGTACAAAATGAGGATTTTTTGTAAAGAAAAAAGTGGGAGGATTTCAATATAACCAGAGGAGACTGGTTTTCCTTTGCTGTAAACAAAACTTGGTTCTCACGAGACTAGATATTTTCACTGGCGCTTATGCTAATATGTTCCGCTGGAATGGCACTGTCTCTTGTACGTGAATACGACAACGAGTACGAGTAAGCTAGAGATCATGGTTTATAAAGTTTTAAATATGGATATTTGTTTTACACAAACGCATCGCTTCAGAGGCCTTTATTACCTGCCCCCATTCCCTGGAGCCGTGTGGAGCAATTTTATGATGGATGGATGCAATTTTTTGGCCTTCAAAATCTCGACCCCCATTCACTGCCATCATAAAACTTGTAAGAGCCAGGACATTTGTTAATATACTCCAATTGCATTTGTCTGCAAGAAGAAAGTCATATACACTTAGGATGGCTTGAGGGTACTTTTCATTTTTGGGTGAACTATCCCTATAAGGGGAATGCAAAATAAATAGCTCAAAAACATCATACTTTATCATAAAAATAATCCATATATGTGTCGTGCTATAGGCTGATTCAAATCTTTTGAGCCATAGAGTACTGTAGCTTCATGTGAATTAATGTTGCCATTTATTCTGCCTCTCAAATATTTTTATACAATATGTCTCATATTTAACTCAAAACTTTCAAATGTGTCACAATCACAAGACATCAACTAGGGTTTAACCTGGCACAATGCGGTTTTTTTTTTGGGGGGGGGGGCTGTTGGCGAGACTTCCATCAGCATGCCAACGACTGAAGCTAGGCTCAAGGCAAAACCAAGCTTCCGTTGCAAATTTTGTGTCAAACAAATGGCCCATCCACATGATGTCAGAACATTTTGTTAAGATAATCCACTAGACGTTTAGGTACCATCAAAATAAATGAGGTGTGTGACATGCAGAGATGGTGCTCTTTAAACTTTTGCATAATCTGTTATAGCTTATCCCCTCCAAAAGTTAGCACATGTTGCTACCACGTCATTTGGCTCGAGCATACAGATTTGTATTTGTTTTTTTACTAGGGATTATTTATTTTCTCCTTTGCTGTCTTTTTTGAACATTACTGAACTCTGTGGCTTTCAGAAAGCGCCGTCTACTCTTTGTCACGTGTTATTTATGGAAAATTGGGGTAATACGTAATAATAAATTAGCATTGGCCAATAAACTTTAATTCTGCCCTCAGGACTTTGTAATTACCATGCACCCTGTCATGAAAAAAACGTGTTTTGGAGAGATTTCATCACTAGTTTGGGGTCATCTGAAGCTGATTGCTTGGCTCAACACTAGTGCGATGCTTCATGAGCTTCTAGACCAGAGCCATTGATTATTTGCGTCTCTTTTTTTCCTCAATGACAAGCACAGTAATTAGACTAATGGATTGCTCTGAACACAATTAAGTAATTGCAAGGGAATCTGAAAGAGCTATCAGGTGCGCAGATTGCAACTGTGCACCAACAACAAAACTTCGTAAACCCCTTAAATTGTACGCAGATGAGCTTCCCATGTCAATTAGCATACATATGATGTCAAGAGTTCAGCATTTGTCCACAGCTTTTTTGGGTAACAAAGCCTTTTAAATAACAAAGAGCAATATTGGAAGGGCTTTCATTTTTTTTAATATGGTAAATGGCATTTTATATGCTTCCTTTGCCGCCGTCTTCTTAAACTATCTCCAAGACAGTCAGTCTGTGAGAGCTCTTTTAAGTGGTTGAGTTGTATGGACTATATGCAGACTTTATTTTTGGGATGTTGTTAGATTTGAAGGTCACCACCAGTAAGCACATGCACACTCAGTTGGAGTTTGTCTCCTGTAAGTCTAGATTTATTGCTCTAAAAGAGCTGAATGAACCATTATTCTCACATTTTTAGATTAGACTTCATGTATTGTCTACGAGTGTTCACCGAAAAGTCAGTTGTGTCTGGTTTATCGTAGCTTCCTGTTGGTTTCATCAGCCATTGGTAGAATCATACAGTATATAATGTTTCATCAGACTAGAGGTCAGCGCGGGACCGTTTTTAAGTCCCACTCCCGCGAGGTTAAATCCCGCACCCACCTTCTCCCGCAATATATTCACTCTTTGTACACCCGCTGTCCGTTTGGAATAATTTTCTTCCTGACTCGAGCGTTCCCGCTAAATTTAGATCTTGTTTCCAGAATCACACATTTAAATTTACTCTACTGAAAGAAAGAGAGATGGTGTCTAAAGGTGAAGTATGCACAAAATTGTATTTGTTATTTTATTCGTCTTGTCAAGAGTCTTTTATTGAAAGCAAAATGTTAAACGAATTTTGTAAGACACAATTTTTTTTTAACATTTTGCTTCCAACACAGTAGGAAAAAAACTGTCCTGGAGAAAATTAAAATGTACAACAATTGTATTCCTTATTTTTATTCGTCTTGTCAGGATACAATTCGTTTAACATTTACAACACAATAGGAACAAGTGTTGCAGAGAGAAAAAAAAATGTAGGTTGTACAAAAATGGCCTATTATAATTTTATTTGTTTTGTCAAAATACTAAATTTGTTTAACATCTTGCAGTAAACACAGTAGCCTAGGAAACGTGTCGCAGAGAAATATAAATAAATACAACATCTGCCATTTAAAATTACTAAGCAAAATATAAACAAACCCAAGTTGAACATTCTTCAAGGAGAGCGCATCCACACTTTGCTCCATCCATATTCTGCTCTGTCACTCATCGACATCCTGCCTGTTCTGTTTGCGGGCCGTATATTCACCACTGGTAGGCTAGCATGCTCTGAGCATCTTTATGCACATGCTGCGCAGCGCACAGACCCAGCAAATAAAACGAAGCACTGGTTCATGCGTGCATAACAGTCCCAGTGGAAATTGACGTTGATGAGCTCAAATTAATATATGATGATAAAAACTATGACAAAATGTATGCCACGTCTTCGTTAACAAGACGAGACTAAAATGTTATTTGAGGACTACCGGCAATTCAAAGTACATCCTACAGGCTAAGTTAACTGTCTTGTCTTTCAAAATGTGTATCTCTGTCATTGGATAAGGGGCGTTTGCATATCTAGTCTCATGGCAGCCGCAGTGGACGGATAGGCTAATAAAACGTGAACTAGCAATCTGAAACAATGGCCTCTGCACCCGAAGGGTTAGGGACTGGGTGACCAGAAGTCCCGTTTTTCCCGGGAGTCACAATTCGTTGTCGATTAACTTGACGTTGGGATAGGCGGAATCGCGTTGATAGAAATGCTCTCTCTCGCGCACGCTCCATCTCTCTCGATCAGTTCTCAGCGCTCATCCAACTTCTCTCACGTTGATCGCGCTCAGTTCGCTTCGTTCAAAACAACACACACAGCAGTCCAAGTCGTGTAAGAGTCAGAGTATCTCACGTAAATACAGTCATATATATGGCTTAAGGGAACGTATAACAGGTGGGTGAAAAATGAATGGTTGTCAGTATTTCATGCATACCTTCAGTCTTAAATGGACAGCATTCCTAATTATCTGTCATTAATGTTAAGCAACAAAAGATGTTAAATAAATGTATACTTGTTAAGTAAACCTACTGTATCCGAAAAATTAGTTTAATTTGTATCTCTACCAAAAATGAAAATGTATTCCAGTTTTTCATAATTCAATCCTTGATTCAAAATTATCATAAGTTTAATTGATTTGGTCTAAAAATAGAACAATTGATGACTATTTTTGTTTGAATACTACATATAAAATAGCTACCAAAATAAATGTGGGTGCACAGCAGCATAAATGGCTGCCCACTGCTCCAGGTGTGTGTTCACGGTGTGTGTGTGCACTTTGAATGGGTTAAATGCAGAGCACAAATTCCGAGTATGGGTCACCATACTTGGCTGTATGTCACGTCACGTCACTTTCATTTTCTTTTTTTTCTAAACTAAGACTAAATAAAAAATGCCTGCCAAAATTAACACTTAACAGTCAGAGTGAAGGCTGTACCGGTGCTTGATAAGAATAAAGCGCAGATATGCTGTTCTAAAAAGACATCGGGAATGGGATATTGTTAGACCGCCCGCTCCAGTTCAAATAGCACCAGAGTTACCGACCGCTATCGCATTTTATTTGAGAATTATGGGCTTCGCTCACAGGACTATTATCTCTTAAGCATCCCTAAAGTTCGTACTAATATGGGTAAACGGGCATTCAGTTAGGCCGCTCCATTTGATTGGAATCAATTACAAGATAAGTTATGCTTAAAAAGAGTTGGTATCACTAAATGATTTTAGATGTATTTTAAAGGATCTAGTTGTAGAGTCACCTGATTGTAAATGTTTTGAGTGAATTGTGCGGAGGAAGTATGTTTGCTTTCTGTGTATGTAAACTGCACACCCAGGAACTTGGTGCTGCTGTATTTTGTCAGAGGAGCATGTATGCACTCTCCTGTCAACAACAATCTCCTTCGTCTTCTCCACTCAGAGAAATGTGCACCACCCGGCCAGGCGGCTGCTGTAGTTTGTCTATCTTGACCAGGACCTTAATGAAAAGGTTAGAGTTGTGTGACTCTTGTAAATGAAGAGGAGGGGGAGATCCTTGGGGGGCCCCTTTTAATGGTGCTGGATGTGTTTCAAGAGTTTCCAACAACCAGTTCATGAGCCCCAGCTCCAATTTGTGAGTGGTTAAATAAAGGTTTTATAATAATAATGAACAATTGAAGTCTTTTTTGTCCTGAGGGCTGGGTGGAGGGCATCGCAAGCGGTTGGAAATCAGCTAGGGAGGGGGGGAGGACGCGGGAATGCAGACATGGGAATAGGAGTGAGTGCTCTGCATCAGGATGGAGAGACCCAGTCTGAATGGGGACAACAGCCCTGAATACTGTCTCTGCTACATCAGGACCCGGAGCTTTGCGTGTATGGATCTCCTCATTCCGAGGACAGCATCAATTCGCCGGGAGGAGGAGTCTTCTGTAGTGGTGCTGTTTTGTGTCAAAGCGAGCAAAGAAGGATTCCCAAATTAGGTCTGTGGTGGGGGCTTGTAGTACATTGAAGTGTCTCTGCTGTCGCACAGGACAGTACTGTCTCTTGTCCATGCCGCGGGATGGTAGACTTTTACTATTTTGAAGACCTCCCCTGTCCACGGCTTCTGGTTGGCCCGGACATTATTCCCAACTCTTTGTGTTAGTCTCTGTGTAGAAAAAGTGGAACATATTCCACTTTGGCATGGTCCGGCCACAGATCTGTTTGTGTATCGGTTTGAGTACTGGCATACAATTGTACATGGGGGAGGGGGAGGGCATCTGGGTGGTGTAAACATAGCGTGTTTTTTTCCCCTTGTTAAGTATGAACACACTCTTTAGTCTGCGTGAATCCAGCCAAGATAAAACATCTGGGTGGGCTGTCTGCTGCTACTTTACCAACTGTTGTTGTTGGAGTTAGGAGGGATGTATACAGCAACGAGAAGAAGTATATTCCCTCGGTAGATAGAACGGCCGGCACATTAGCTCCACAACTAGCAACTAACAACCAGAAGTACGAAAACTGTCATATATTTGGAGCTCATTAATGGAGGCCAAGCAGAAGAAATTTCTGTTTGAATAGTCTGTAAAACCATTTCATGTAAATTTCTGCATCACTATATTGATTTACATTAGAACGCGATGATTTACACAAAATGGTTTTGCTAATATGGTAATTAATTTTGTCTTGCTAGTTTTATTAATATGGTACTTAGTTACAACATACTTTAACAAATGTACTGCCAGCAATGCAATATGTCCTTTTTTGTACATGTAAAATATTCGAATGTAGCAGTCTTAGGTCTTCATTATGAGCAAAGCAAATTTCTGCATTAATTGTTCGCAAAACCATTCTTATGTAAATTGAAACACAAATACGCCGATTTATGTATAAATGTTGTGCAAATTGTTCGTACTGTAAAACATTTATACATAAATCGGCGTATTTGTGTTTAAATTCACATAAGAATGTATGCACATGTATGAAAGCAACAGCACAATGTGTTCTTTTCGTACATGTCAAGCATGTAAACTGGCATGTAGCCACACAGTCTTTGGTCCTTATTACAAGCAGAACAAATTTCTGCATAAATTGTTCGCAACGCATTTATTAGTTTAATTATCACACAAATATTTAGATTTATTTAAAAATGGTTATACGAACTATTTACACCAAAATGTGTTCTGCTCATGGAAGCATGCCTCAATGCTAGAGCATTTTAAAGCTAAAATGCTTAAACAATTTTAGTAACAATTATCAAAAAACATTTTTAATGCCAACAACGTAAGGATGGGTGATATGGTCTAAGAAAAAAATCCCTGATTAAAAAAAAAAAAATTCAGATTTATGATTTAAATCGATTTCCCCCCAAAAAGCGAAAAGCGAAAGCTTGATGAAGCTGAGCCCATTCAGAACTACGGGAGCCCAGAAGGTGAGCGTCGGAGGATGTTAAAGAGAAAACCAATTTTCATTCAAACAAGTCGACGTAAACTACACATTCGAGTTAATTGATAAAATCGATTTATCGCAAAGCCCTACAGCAACGTGTGCACTTTTTAAACTTTGTATGCAAACTAAAATGTTTTTGGGTCTCATTCATGCAACAGAAGCAATATGTAAGTTTACGCAAGAATGCTGCATGAACAAATCTGCACATTCGCTCTGCTCACGTTCAGTAAATGGTGCCCTTTAAGTATATTTGGTTCCGTGTTGCCAAGAGATATATGTTTACAGACATGTTTGCATGTTTGTTGGCCATGCCTGGCTGATAAAGGAAATGTTTAATCACATTTTTGCGCCATTCGCTCCAGGGGAGGGGTGATAAAAGTAAAGCTCATGTCTGGCTTGTCTATACACTCAGACTACAGTCTATGCAAGGGAAGAAGAGGATTTGTTTTTTTTTTTATTGCTATGATTGTTGCTTGCTGTAGGCACTTGACTTTACAGCATCAAGCCTTGTCCGGCCCACCTCCTGTATCAATTGTATGTTTATTGTGATAGCAGTAAAACTATACAAACCCCGCCCTGCTCCAAGGAGACCAAGAGGAAGGAGAAAGAAGGAAGGAGAGAGAGCGCTGCTAGATTGGCTCCAGACTGCATCGTCACCCAAATTAGACGCCCTCCTGCCAAGATCATAAGGCGCAGTGGAGGGAATGTGAAAAAGCGCAAATGCGGTCACCGTAACGCACACATTCATACACTCTCTAGGCCCAAATGCAGCTACAAGTGTGTATTTGAAAGGTTATAATTGAGAAATCACAGACAGTAATAATGTGAATCTGGTGCCTTTATTGTTTCAAAATACTTTTTTTCAGTCAAAAATTATGAAGCTGTTGAAGAAATATCCCAGGGTTTTATCAACCCAATGTCTATGTTGTGTATCTGTGGCATGCTGTTGATTGCTCTCAGTAGGATCGACATGTTTACAGTAAATACACTCATACTGGAAGCTTAGGAAGCAAATGGGCCGAATGGATTGAAAGCAGAAATCCGAAGCTTGTATTTATGTTAAGCTCTTGAATGAATCCCCAAAAATGAGCAGTAGAGTTGACTAAATCATCCCTTTGAGGTGGGTTACTATTTTAGGTGGTTATGCATTACCAATGCAGTTCTTGTGGCTGCATATTGCAGAATGTCAATGATGAGGATGATCCGCTGGACTAAAGCCATTGTAATTGCATTTTGCATTTACTTGCATTATCTTTGTGTAATATTCAAATTTGTTTGTTGATCTGAATCTTTTAAGTGTGACAAATATGCAAACAAGGAAGGGGGCAAAAACCTTTTCACGGCACTGTATGTTTTCCTATTAACTAAAAAAAAAAAAAAAAAGAAAAACTCTAGAATGAAAAGTCTGGAACTATTAGCCAGACTTCAGGACAAAAAAAATAAGTACAACCTTATTTTTGGGTCCTTTAAGCCAAAGTATTTTCTACTAATTCAGATCATTTAGAATAAAACCTCTAACCCTGAGTATGAGCTATAATAATAATGATGCTTGACTTAGCAAGTACCACTAATAATACCGCCAGAATAATGATTAATGACTCACTTTTAGAGGCTTTAATCTGAACGGTTAATCTGGGTTTCTTCCAGAGCTCTGAAACGGTCAGCCAAACAGTTTGATTCACGCGCTCTCGCTATCAGGGTTAATAAGCATATGCTTGCCCTTATGAGGTGATCAAGGTCCAGTTTTCCCATTTTTAAATCCATTTAAATAGAAAATGCAAAACACATTTCAGGTCTGTTAAATGAAGGCATTACAGTATGGAAAATGAGATGTCATGCTGCAGAAGCTTGGCGGTGATGGTTCTGCGAACAGCCGTAAACTTCTGTTGTGCTTGTGTGATGTATCTGGACAGATCAGGTCTGTTCCTCCATCATCTCAATGTGATTCCTCGTGGCAGCACACCCAGTGTGTCACACATACTACCCATATTTCAGATGCTGATGAGGGGATTTACCAAGAATGATGCAGTTTATTTTCATGTACCCAGTTCAGAATTGTGCAGATCAAAAAAAAATGTCTATCAGTAGCCTAATAAAACGTTTATTGTACATAGACTGAGTCTCCTAATAAAGGACGCAATGTAAAGGCCACCATGTACTTTGATTGATGTTGCAATCAAATTTTTCTTTATGTCGCACATGCACGTTCACTGGACCAACCTGAAATGTATTGTTTTTATCATTATTTGAGCGCAAGATTAATGTTCATATCAAATTTTATTGCTGATTTCAAAGATTTTATTGAAATGTGAGATTGGCAAGCAGCTTTTGAGTTTTCAGTATTTTCCCGTTTAATAAGATAGGAGTTGTACTGACCAAAGCATCCACCGAGTGAACCGACTAGCCTAAAGTCATTTTGATGTTACACACTGACCTCCCTGACACATATTCTGTGAGGAGAGAAAATTGAAATGGTTCATCTGGGATGTGCTTTCCATGTGCGCTCATGAGGAACCAAGTGTTTTTATCTGAATTTAGTCCAGATTGAATCTGCACGCATCTAAACACGTCAAGCATCTGTCAGGTTTAGACGTACAGAATACTGTACCATGATCCTGTGGCTTTACCTCTCTGATGGACAGACAGCTTCACTCGGCTGAGTGCGGTCATCATGGAGAATGTCTAATGTAATATTTTCCAGTCTGTTCCACTCTTGTTTTCCATTTGGGTCTGGTCCGAGTGACCCTCTGTACTCCTGCGATGCTTGGTGCGCAGATGGAGAGATTGTGCTGTTTTGTCTGTCTTGAGTCTTATGTTTTTTCAACACCATTGTGTATATGTGTCTGAGAGTTCCTGGTTGTGAGTTTAAATATATGTGTGTGTTTGCATTTTTAATAATAGCAAACCAGATCTTTATCTTTTCTGAAGGAAATCTGAGCGCTGAGGTGTTCTGCGTGGTTGCTCACTGCACACACACACACACACACACACACACACACACACACACACACACACACACACACACACACACACACACACACACACACACACACACACACACACACACACACACACACACACACACACACACACACACACACACACACACACACACACACACACACACACACACACACACACACACACAAAAAAAGAAGTCTCTATGAAATTCTGGCCTCTAGATTTAGCCTGGGTCTCTCCATTTTCTTTCTGGCCATTTTATTACCTTGCACATTAAATTTGTAAGCAAACAATCATTATTTTTGCAGTTCTGTTTGGTGCCACTAGAGTGCTCTTGCCCTTTTAATACAAAATGTAAGGTACTGAGTGAATCATTCAGCATCTAATCGCCGCTTATTCTCTCAGAGACAAAGAGAGACGAATCTACTTCAACATGCTGATAACGGTTTAGCCTATAGCTGTTTTAATTTATTCCCTTAATAATTCTCTTGTGGCCCGTACATACTGAAAAAAACAAGAAGAAGCGTATTTCGTGTTAAACAGGTTGTTTTTGAAAGTCGGTGCTTTAAATAAAAGCTTTTTATTTCATTGATTTTTATTGATGACTGCAATGTTAATATTTTAATTATAGGACTATAATTCATTGTAGGTAGCCTATAGCCTAATAAACCTGTTTTAAAATAACTTTTTTTAAAACATTTTAATTGAGGAGTAAATATAGCCTAATCTTATTCTCGCAGTGCATCAGTTATGCGTTAATTATCGTGGGGCAAATTAATGGTACTTTTAATTTAATATTAAAAGTAACTTTATAATAATAATAGGCATAATACCCCTCGGAGGACCTCAGAGGAAGCCAACCATCAGCGATTACTGAATTTACCAAATTTTGCCATAAGTTAATTATATTGAGTTTCTACAATATAAATCTATTTTAGAAACTTAATTTCCTGTGAAGTTGCTTTGAAACGATTGTATCGTAAAAAGCGCTATACAAATAATCTTGAATTGAATAATACAAATAAGAATGTAACAGGCCTACATTAATTGGAAATGCCAAATCCTCATAAGATTGCCATAATTATCATAAGATTGCCAAATCCTCATAAGATAAGACGCACCCCAGCAAAGAGAGGTTATCACGGGGTAGACAGCACGTTGCCTGTTACGTCGTTTGGGCTGCATTGTTGAGCGCAGTGGAACTGATATTTCACACACTAAGCTTTTATTTTACAAAGGATTAGTCCAACGAATCGGATTGCAATGCGTACCGAACCGAGCACCTCATACCGAATGGTTCAATACGAATACGCGTATCGTTTACACCCATAGTAAATATATATAAATATTTTCAAAATATATACTGTATGTGTGTGTATTTATATATTTTTAATGGTATATATTTATATATAATCCCATGGCACTTCTCGTAAAGAGTAGGGGTGTAACCCCGGTGTCCTGGCCAAATTCCCTCTACTGGCCCTTGTCAATCATGGCCTCCTAATAATCCCCATCCACTTGATTGGCTCTATGACTCTCTCTCCTCTCCACCTGTAGCTGGTGTGTGGTGAGCGCACTGGCGCTGTTGTCCTGTGGCAGCCATCGCATCATCCAAGTGGATGCTGCACACTGGTGGTGGTTGAGGAGACCCCCCCCCCCCACATGATTGTGAAGCGCTTTGGGTGTACAGCAATACACAATAAAGCGCTATATAAATGCTTCATTCATTCATTCATTCATATACATAATATACACAGTACACACACACATATATATTATGTACACAAAAACCTTTCTTTTGAATGCCATTAATTGTTTGACAGCAATATTTATTATTAATACAAGAACAGCAAAAAAAATTTTTAATAAAAATAATCAAGATTTTTTATAGATTTTTAGCATTAAATATTAAAATAGCAATATTTTTTGTTTAATCATGTGTACTGTTTTAGTTATAGTAATAATACATAATAATAATACACTGTAAAATAAAAATTTCAGGCATTAAGCCATCATGTTTTTTATTTTGTTTGTTTGTTTTTTTGTCGGAAGACATCATGAGCAAATGAACACAGTGATGTACTTCACCTAATCAATTCATTATTTAATTTAATTAAATCGCAGCCTTTGCAATTTGATAGTCGCACTAAGCCATATTGTGTTGTCGGTTTTATTTCGATTACTCGTGCAGTAATCTACAAGTACTAATAAAATAAGTACTAATCGAGCTACAGAAAAAAAAACACTTTTGAGAAACGGCTAAGCTAATAAAAGGAATGTAAACTGTTTTGGTTGGTTTAATACAGTGTGTGTGTGCGTGCACATACGTGCCTGAGTGCAGGCCGGACGTCTTAGCCTTTAGGTCGCCGTGTCTAATAGGAAAAAAGTGGTGCTAAATTGGAATCAGAAGGCGCTCTGGATTCGTTTGGGTGGGTCTGTCCGTCTTCAGTGCTTAGACTCACTCTAAAGATAACAGATATTTAAGTAACCGTAAGCACGAAGTCTGAACCATCTGATTTGCACAACCGCAAACGTCTTGTCTCGCTTTGTGTCCTTAAACAGATGTCAAACCCGCTCACGACCAATTACAGAATACACGCGCAGGAAGGAAGCGTTTCAGACAGTCGCCGTCAAATTTACGCAGTTTTCTCTAGATCAGAGATGGGTTTTGGCGTTTGTTTGAAATGGGCGAGAAAACTGGAAACTGACGCAGGATCTGTGAGAAATGACTTCTGGGCGGTGCTGAGAGGTTGACTGAGAGGTTACACAGTGTGTGGCGTGGTTGGATGAGCCACGGGAGAGCGAGAAGGTGACAGGGATTGTTTAAAGAGTTCACAGAGGGCAGTTCTGATGGAAGATGGCGTTTAATATACAAAAGGAGGGTTGAGTGAGGAGTTTGCTGGATCGTGTGTGTGTTGATGCTGTAGCTGAGTGACATGTTTGGTTGGGGGAGGTGGTGAGCTGGTGGCTCAGAATCAGTCAGTTGGCAAAGAGAGAGCGTGTGAGAAAGAGAGGAGAAGATGATCATGATGCCCCCATCTGTTTGCCACATGCAAACCCCTGCAGCAGCTTCATAAATCTCAGATGCGCTCAACAATGCAAGGTCACATTCCACTGGTGTAAATGTGCGAGGATACCTCAGCACAAGTCTGCTTTACACATTTGTACTCACAGCATTGGAAAGTCGCTAATTAGATTAGGACTGAAGTTGTCTGTTTTGGATTTTTCTCTTGAGAAAAATCAGAATCTCTATGATTCTGAAGGAATCATACATATACTTCTAGTGTTTCGCTCATTTTTACCAATATATTCCCTATATAGAATACTATATAGAAAATAAATAAAAATCCTAAATTCTTTCATGTCAAAAATATTAGACAGCACAATTGTTCAACTGTCAGCGTATTTCTGACAGTTGATTTTTTTTCAGACATTTATTTTAGGCGATGGAATTATTAAAACGTATTTATTTGTTTGTTTGAAATTATTTTGACATCTGCAACCCTTGAGTTTAGTAATTTCGTTAAGTTTGTCTTTGTGGCACCTTGAGTTACCTTCTTCACATATATAATTTTTTTACTTTTTACTCTAATGTTGGCCTAAGAGACTTATAAAAATATTATAGACTAAAATTATATACATATATTTATTTGAGACCATGGAATTGTTAACATTAGGGATCTTTATTTATTTATTTAGATAATTTGAATATTTATTTTGATATCTGTGACCTTGGGTTTAGTAATTCCAAAGCTTTTTCACAAGACATTGCTAAATATTTTCTAATAATAATAAGAGTAATAATAAAAGTAATAATTTATAAAAATTTGTGATATTTATTTATTTAAATTTATTTTGAAATCTGTGACCTTCAATCCAAAGACATTGATAAATATTTAATAATAATAATAATATATTTTTTTTCTTTGATGCACTTTGAGTTTTTTTTTTGCAGTTGTATTTATTTGTTTGTTTATTTGCCAATTTAGAAGTTCTGAATGTTACAGGTCCTTCACCATTAGAATTTTGGTCTCTGGTTTCTTTAAAGCTCTAGTATATTCGGGAAGTTGCGAGTTCGAGTCTCAGGTCCGGCAACAATTGTAGGTGGGGGAGTGAATGTACAGCACTATCTTCCACCCTCAATACCACGACCTTGAGCAAGGCACCGAAGCCCCAACTGCTCCCCGGGCACCACAGCATAAATGGCTGCCCACTGCTCCGGGTGTGTGTTCATGGTGTGTGTGTTCACTGCTGTGTGTGTGCACATAGGATGGGTTAAATGCAGAGCACTAATTCCGAGTATGGGTTACCATACTTGGCCACGTCACATCACTTTCTTATAGCAGTTCTTCCAAAAAATAAAAACTTCAAAATATTCTGCAATGACCTGAAGTTCTCAAACCATTTTTGGCTCAAATTAAAAGTTATTTTTTAAAGCCCCCCTCCACCTCCACCCCCTGCCCCACGATCTCCAGAAACCGTTCTGGAGGTGTATCCCATTACCCTCTGCTGCTCTGCCACACTGTACACAGCTGAAGCGGCCCACCTACCAGTCTCCTCCCCCGCACACGGCCCCGGGGTTACTGAGGTCGTCACCCTTTCCTCCAGTGAGAGTGTGCGGACGATTTGGGTTTTCCTGTTGCGCACTGACGGCTGCTGGCAGTCAGTACTTCTGTTTTAACAATGCCGTAATAATGCCAGCTGTTTTGTTTCTCTCTCTATCTCGCTCTCAGTGATCTGGAGCCTCTGTTGACAGCTCTGATGTTCTTGCCGGCACTGACACTCTCCCCGCTGCCACATGTTTACACACATATCCAGCCATAATGACAGCGTGCCAGCGGATTCCTGCGAGCATGTGCGCACATATGCGGCCGTGCATCAAGCGTCTGCTGCCGTGCAGGCCACAAATCACGCCTGAGCTTTGTTCTGCTCTGGTTTCCTGTTTCTTTTGTGTTGTAGATCGCTATCAGTAAAACTCCTCCATGAATAGCTGGAATCTGTATCTTAAGACAGATCTGTGTTGGTGATTGTAATCGGTTAATTTGAAATAGACACACTGGCTGTGTTCCACATACTGCTACCAAACCCACACCTTTTCATTTCCAAGGTAGCAAGATTTTTCCTGAGGGAAATATCAGCACTTACGAGGCAGAACAATGGTTTTCAAATACCTTTTCTTATAGTTTATAATGCAGACGATTATAAGAGTTTTGGGATGGGACTGTTTGTCCAACAATGGAAGACTAGGGGAATGTTTAAGGAAATCTCTTGAAAATATAACTTTTTTATAATTCAGTTTGAATGCACCTGGTTAGTTACTACTCTTCTAGAACTTGTAGAATCGACTACAATTCCATTTTTTGGAGATGGTTCCAAGAATTAATTCAAAGCAAATTGTTTTGATTAGTGCTTTAATGGTGCTGTGATAGTGAACAACTCTCTTGAATGAATCTGTTGAGTCAATTATTGATAGGTAACGATGTATTCTACTAAATAACTGAATCAATCAGTGAATCTGAATGAATCTTTGTGGTGAACTGAATCAAAAGATTTGAGTCAGTTCAAGGAATCAAAATCCCCTCTACCAGCCAGGGTTATGATTGTTAGCTAAAAGTAATAATCATATTTTTGTTGACAAAGCATTAAAAAATAAACTATTAAAAAACATCTTAAACTAAATAAAAATGAGTGAAATAAGTTTAAAGTGAAGCACCAAACTTAGTAACTGATAATAAATAAAAACTAAAACTGAGATAAACTATTTTAATCTAAATAATAATAACATATAAAACAAAAAAATCACATAAATTACTTAAAATGAAACTAAAATTGAAAATATCAAAATAAAAGCTAAATACAAATATAATGGTGTATAAAACATACTAAAATAACACTGCTACCAGTTTTCAAGAACTTCCAGTGATCTGTAGTAGTTTATAAATCAAGATAAGATAGCTGGGTATGTTAGACCCTTCAGTTGAGTCCTGAATGAAATACACTCTCACCTTTGAAGTCAACCTTTGAATCAGAGATTTGATTCTTTTGGAAATGGACTCCGTGCTCTACTGGTTAGTACATGGTGCAATGCTAAAATTGTATTACAAAACCAAGTTTAAATATACTTAATGCGGTTATTAATGGCTGAATTAATTGCAGATATTCGTAGCTCAAGCAGATTTGGGTTTGATTCCCAGTGAGATTAAGCAATGATTATGCAGTTTAAACAAGGATTATATAAAAGCAATATGTTAGTGCTCTGAGTCAACAGCGCAAATGTTCACCTGAGCCTTTATCTCTCCTAACAACCGATCTGATTGATTACAGCTCTTTTCTTGCTCTTTGAAGATATTCTAAAACCTTCATGCGCTTTCATTGTCTCCATGTTAAAGCAGGTTTTCATTCATGGTACGGATCATTTACCATAATAAGATAAAGATTATAGTACATTTGCCACATAAAAAAAAATCAACATGATGTTGACATCTTTGTGTTCATAAATTTAACCTCACGATAATATATCATTTGTACATGCTTCGATTGAGTTTTATTTCCATTTTCTTCAGTAATGAAGTGGTCAAAAATTTGCTGCAATTATGGGATTATTAAAAAAGTATATTAATATTTGTTTACATCATTTGTAAAAAAAAAAAAGTGATTTAGAGTGATTAGTGATTTGAGTGATTAGTCACATGACATTTTTAGTTTTTAATTGGCTCAAAAACTTCTAATAAAAGTTGGAAGATTTCTACCTGCGTCAGCCAAGAAACTGCCATTGAGGTTTCAAACCATTAAAAGCCAAAGTCTCAGAGTGAAATGACAAAGAGAGATTTTCTCTCTGGCATCTGTACATAGTCATTGTCTGTTGAGGATTCAGCTGAAATGAACTATAAAACAATGTTTTGTTCGCAGTAATGGAGAGCTGAACTGAAATTCGGTGACAACAAATCACATTCTCCAACTCTAAATATTTTCAAATGATTTTGATCGCTTATGAAAGTTTAACTCAGAGAGCAAATTGTTGTTTTGGCAGAAGGTGAGATACAGATGAATAGATAGTTGAACAAGTCTGCGGGCCATCTGTAAAATATTATCTACAGAATGACAGGACTCTGCAAATTTAGCATGAACAAATGCTTTATTGTTTTCGAACCTCAGCTGATATAAGCCTAAGTGGACAAATGCAAAATCTTCTAGGTCACATCTAATGTACGAGTCAGCACAAATATCTTTAGAAGATGTTTTTAGAAGTCTAATGCTTAATATGTCTCTTCAACGGACCAAAAAAATGGGAACATCTCTCCATGCAATTTTGTGGGATGTGCATCTCAAAAATTACAGCTTTACCACCAAAGAGAGACAGACTAGGGAAAAAAAACCCTGAGGCCTTAAATTTTGTTAGATGGCAAGTTAGATATCCTGTCTTTAAGATGTGGGGCCATATATTCCAGACTTTGGTTTGATTTCATGGAAATGTAGATCAATTGAAATCATTTTGGTGAAAAGGGGGAAGAAAAGTATATAATAACATGGTTGCCAGCACTGATTCACCTCTAATTTCATGTTCCTGTTTAAAAGACAAAGTTCTGTTGGTTGCAGTTAGAGTTGCGGGTGAAAGACCTAATCCAACGAGAGACCCAAACCTGACGTCACAGCCCTGATATGGGGTCCGCGAGCGGAGGACGGATCCAGAAAAAATATGCTACGAGTTGATGGAGCACCAGTGAAAATACGAAGGGCAATTGGAAAATTCTTGTTACATTCGTTTATCACAGGCAGATGGATGGACAGCTCGGGGTCTGGCCTGAAACCGTGCTGACGGGGCAGAAGAAAAGACGTTCTCGCCAGTTCACTCAACATGGTGCAGACATTTCAAAATGCTTTTTTGGGGCTATTTAACATGGAACATAGAGCGATTTTGGCAAAAAAAAACAAACAACACTTTTGTTCTCACAGGTACAAAATCAACCTAAACCACCCTTTAAGGGGGTAAATCACCCCAAAAATGACCCAATTATGTTATTATTTCCTCACCCTCAAGTTGTTCCAAACCCGACTGCTGTTATTTTTTGCCGTTGAAAACAAAAGACGAATTTTTGAAGGAACAAGCGGGATCAGGGGACTCAAGGCCAAACATATCAGGCCAAGACTCAGTCGAGCTGATATTCTTAAAAATTATTGATGTGGCATATTCTGTCTCTTTTGTCCTTTCAATACCTCATCAGATTTATTCGACACACAGTCTGAGAAAACGTCACATGCTGTATCAGTCAGGATGGATCGTGTCAGGCCAAGGCAGTGGATTCAATTATTACTTACTTAAGCCAATTGATTCTCAACACTGCTCACATTCATGCTTTCATTACGGGCCAATGTAAGAGAAACAACAGCAAATAGTTCTTTCTGAACTACAGCAATGTCATCTGCCTCCAAATTTAACCGTAAACAAGTTAACCGCAAGTTACAATGTGAGGATAAGTGACCCTCATTGTTCTGATGATGTAAGTGTAAAAATAACATAATTTTCATCATTTTAAATCTAGTTCTCATAAGACTAGATATAATGAAATAAATAGTATACTTTTTGAAAGGAGCATTTCAGTCAAAATGAACGTTGGATGCGATGTCTGATTTGTTAAATGAATGCAATTCAAATTAATGATTCAATCAATCTGTTGTTCACAAGTCCAGTCTAAATGATTCAGTGCTTTTATGAAGCTTGACAGTCTCTGTCTTCGATTGTGTTCCACTCTAGAAAGAATGTCCCATGGGTTTGGGACAACTTTAGGGTTATTACTTTAAATAATGATAGAATTGAACTTTTTTAGTGAACTATCCATGTGTTTTTAAGCTAAGAAAAGGGCATTCAAGTCTCCTAACCGAACATGTTAGTGCAGTTAATAGGTTCCTTGTGTGATAACCGCACAAGGATGCATTGCAAAGTGATAAGGTGTAAAACATGATTGCGTTTAAGCGGCTTAACGTTGAAGCATGATGTCATGAGCTGTCAGCCGTGGTTTTAGCACAATCACGGTTAGAGTATTTTGAAGAGAGTTGTAATGTGGTGATCAGGATGTGTTGTGTAACCTTCAAAAAGACCAGTATTCATCTCTCTTTCTCTCTCTTGGTCGCAATCGTTCTCCTCCCTTTCATCCTGAGCCAAAGAAAGTCTTTGGACATGTGAGATGAAGGGGAAGAAGAGGAAAAAAACAGGGAAGAGGGGAGAAAAAAGGGAATAGTTTCTACAGGAATATGGCTTGTATTAATCTAGAAATATTGCTTTACCTCATCTGAACCAAATTATAGAGTTGAACTCTGTGTCCTTTAAGGACGGGCAGACATCCACATTCGGCCCATCTGGGCAAGGATGTGCTGGTCCACTGAAACTGTCACCAGAGAGCGTGAAAAACCTGCAGCACTGCTTTGGGATGTTCTGGAATTGTTCCCCTGTTTGGAAAGGATCAAAGTCAAAGAAGATAAAGTTTTTGTTGTTGTCGTTTCACGTGTCCTTAAGGGTAGTGTTACTTGGGCATTTTCCAGATGATTTCAGAAAGTTCTTTACAAGTAAATCATATCTGCCATCACTCTTCCTGATGTTGTCATGCTAGAGGCATAATTATAACCCAATCAAACAAGGGCATCGTTGTTATGAGCAAACTAAGCAATTACACAAGACGTCAGTTATTTATTATGGCATCTGAAAGTGTGGTTGGGTGAATCACAGAAAAAAATAATATCTCATTCCAAAAATCATTCATTCTCTCCTTCATTCATTCATTATTTCCTTCCTTCATTCATTCACATTACTGCAATAAAAATAAATAAATGCATTTATGTATTAAATTACCATAAATTAAAGGAAGTTGTACAAGGACTATAATAGCATTTATTCACATATGTATTACATTATCAAACTTGGCTGCCTAACTTGGCCAGGGCACTCCTGGAAAAGAGATTTTTATCTCAGTGAGTCTTTTCCTGGTTAAATAAAGGTAATAATAATTATAAAATATGTATTCAATTAAACAATTGCATTATGTAATGAGATGGCTTTATCTAATAAACTATGCAATAATTTGCCTGCATTTAAAAAAATCCAAACATTAGATGAAGCCAGGTTAAAAAAAATATTTTCATTTTGTTGGCAAAATTTAACTTTTGTCACAAAAAATCACCATATTTTTTTTAAATAAAATGTTATATAAATTAGGTAAATACATAAAAAATTTTTTTTTTAAATAATCAGAACGAACCCTTCTGTCAAAGCCTCCAGAGTATGGATAGGAATAGAACTGTAAAGTTTTAAGTGCTACTGAAATGGAGATTTCTTGCTCAGTACATGAGAAAAAACTCATTTTGAGAAAACGGCCTTTAAAGATGTGTGTTGTAATTTAAATATATTGACTTAAATAGACCAAGAGCAATACAATAAACACTTAAATATATATCTTGAATGTTATTTTTCCACAAGTCTGAAAGACTTATGGTGGGTTGTTATAGCAATAGGCAAGTTAAAACAGGAAAATAGCTCAAAATCTCAAAATTGACTAGAGCTTGGGAAAACGAAACAATGGTCTTGCCTGTAGGGCCGTAAAAGGCTTAATTTTCTTTGAAAAAAAATGTATGTATATGGTTTCTTCAGTTATTTAATTTGGAGGTGAAATTTGACCCAGGCCTGCTTTCTTGACAGGTTCCGTGAGATTCACCCGGTTATTAAATCCTACTTTTACACAGCACTTCCAATTTAAAATTTACAAGCTGTTCCACAAATTATGTAATGGAGAATAATATAACGGCTTGACAGAGAAGCTGTGGAATTTAAGGTGTGGTTTAAGGCCCTTCTTGCTCGATGGAAAGTTAAAGAGCTTTTTGTGTTTTGCAAATATGAGGTGTCACGTTCACACATGCCACGAAAGAGATATGAGACTCGAACTGACCTTTCCTTTGCCTCCAGTGCCCGTGAGAAATGAACAGTCGTCTATTGATATGAAGGCTTGACTTATGATAACTCAAGGCCACGTTTGATGAATTTCACTCTACAGATGCGGTGCCCCCTGGGAGAAATGAGAGCGTGTCTCCATACGGGACAATTCCGAGAGAACACAAGCAGTTTTATGCACAAACTGGCATTATTTGTTAGACTCTTGTTCCCATTCAAAAGACAGGGCACTAAATATACTCTCCGATGCCTTCCCAGGCTCCTCTGGGCTTTGGCAGGGCAGCCACCGTATGGGCTTTTGGCCAATGACATTGCCTCCGACCTCTTCAGAAAGTATTTTTAAGGTCAATTACAGGGTGCAGTGACTTCAGATGCCGGATTGCAGCTTAAAAGTCTCATATTAAAGGTTTATGTGGATGACGAGGTAAAGCTGCCGGCAGTAACCCACAGACCATTGTTACCACATACCCACACACAGACCTACTGGAGGCGGTGTGTGTGAGTTCATACACATCCTGTATAAATTTGGGAGTTCACATCTATATGGTTTGTGTAGATTTTGGGAGGCATGATACCTGTTTGATGATGTCACAATAAATCTGTCAATCCCCACAGAAATCGACCACACTTGGGGCAAGTTCACTAAAAGGATTCTATTATTAACTAGATCGTGAACAAATGTATTCTTAATGCATATGCTCAATCCCATTTCTTTTCACCCGCTGACTTGTGATGCCAGCTGCCTTGATGCATTCTTTGCAAATATATATTTGGGTGTGTATATGTACTTGTCTGTCATACAGATTTTTTCCCTCTCTTGTGAAGGCACTCTTGATTTGACTGCAGTGGGTGTGGTGGTACTCAAAGACCTACTGTGTGTCTATTATTTCCGTGGGCTCTAATAAATCCAAAAAGTCTTGAAACGGATTCAATGGTTAACACGCTTCTGGCTTGTTTGCTCCCAAATCCCTTTCTTTCTCTTTGCATTTTTAGGCCACACGCACACATCTGCAGTTTACAGAGCTAAGATTAGCAGCTGTTACAAACCCAAAATAAGAACCCAACTATTTAAAATTATCCTGAAATCTGAAGTAGTAATAGTTTTATACTGATGACGCAGCCTAGACTCCATTAAACGGATAGTTAGTAAAGAGACTGAGTTTAAAAATTTGTTTTGCACATCTTATTTGCACCTTTTATTCCATTGATTGAATTTTAATTTATTCTTTTTGTCCACTCACTGATTTGATTTACATTCACTTCTGATTATACCCTGTATAATTTATTATTAGTAAAGAAAAACCTTGAACCTTAAAGAGAAAAAAAATGTATGGATGTGTTTTGTACGTGTGCACGCCCAAACAGATTCCTATCTAGCAATGCAATAACGTTAGAGACTGACAATCACCTGTCACCGACAATCCAGTGCACTTGGTAAGGAATAGTTCACCCAAAAATTAAAATTGGTCATAATTTACTGCTTAAGGGACAAAGCACAGCAGAAAAGTAGGTTAAAGTTGAAATGTTCAACTTTGAATGTCGTTTTTACAATGCTTGACATGCATGCTCTGTTGATATTGCTGTATTGCTGTACCTTGATGCCTTTTTGGAAATTGGAAACATTGGCCTTCGAACTTCAGGCTGTTAATAAATTAGATCCAGTTTTCTATATATATCATTTTTAATTTGCATATGAAGGGGGTAAAGGAGGACTTTGGACTTATGCATTAGCAAGGTTTTCTAAAATCAAAATTATGCTTTTGTAACTTCACTCCATGTGTATTATGTATGCAAGAGTTCTAAAATTGGACAAAAATATTTTTAACAGATATGCATTACA
The DNA here is from genome assembly GCA_027422405.1 of Ptychobarbus kaznakovi. NCBI lineage: Eukaryota > Metazoa > Chordata > Actinopteri > Cypriniformes > Cyprinidae > Ptychobarbus > Ptychobarbus kaznakovi. The sequence continues at coordinate 28,228,944 of CM049796.1, read as the reverse complement.
GATGAAAATTCATTTTGCACTCATGGGCATGCCCAAATTGTCAACTAATCAAACACTCTCTGGAATGAGAATGTCCCTGATAGGCCAGGTTGCTGATTAGCAATAGCCATGTGCAAATCACGGTTCCAAGTGATTCAGGCCAAACAATGATTATGTTAGAACATAATCATCACCACCTGATAACTTTTGTTCTTTGCAAAAGTCTGACTGTTATAATTTAGTATAACAGACTAATACAATTTAATATGAAAAAGTCAAGAGTCAAGAGCCCAACTACAGTAAACACTGACCACTATAATGGTGACTTACAAATTGTGATTTTCTTCTTTAGTGATTCTGCTTGTTAACATCAGGTGTGTTCAATAATGGCCAATCATCACTCAATACATCTCTTAATTACCTCATTAACTTTAACACTGCTTCAGTGTTACTTTTAACACTCTGTAGGATGTACCCATACAAACACCCAGCAGTGTTAATTTAACACGGGGATTTTGCTGTGTACAAGCTTCATAGAAAGTGTTCGGAATCTGCTCTTATTCGAGTCACGCATGAGTGAAAATTTCCAATAATGTGATAGAATTATGCATAGTGAAGAGAACGGGTCTGTCTCCTCTCAGCATTATTGACATTATGGTTTGGTTAAGTCTAATATCCACACTGCTGAGACTAAACTGATCCTGTATGGAAAAAGTGCTGTGTGTGTGTGTGTGTCCAGTGCTCTGGAGCGAGTTTGCTGTGGGGTGAGGTTACTGTGAAAACGCCAATAAAGACAGGAGTTAAAAGAAACCCTGGACTGTTGTAAATAGCAGCAGAATGCAAGATGGTCTGTCATGAATGGGCTCTTTTAGAGGGGATAATGTTTACTCAACACCCTTCCCTAACTCTTTGTCTCGCTCTCAATCTCACCAACTCTGTACAATATGTTAACATGTAAATGACCCCAGAAAACACTGTACTGTTGTTAATGGAAATGCCCTGGTGAAATGTAAATGATGCATGTCAAGAAGTCCAGTGGTTTATACCCTCTCATACTGTAATACATGAAAATCCAGAGTAATCTCTCTAATAAAGCAAAATACATGGCTTATTAACTTTAATACTGATTTTACTTGGACTGTACCAACAACGTTAAAATGCATTTGGTTTGCATCAGCTCTTGCCAAAACAAGCTGGGCATTTTTGGCACCAGCCAAACCAAAGCATTACTGTGTATTAGAGGTCCTGGTTTTCCACTTGAATATGTTACCTTTGAGCACAAGTGACACTAAACTAAAGTGTCAGAGTTCTATTAATGTGAGAAAATAAAATGTGGTCAACTGCTTTCAATAAATTGTGCAGAATTATTGCACCTACAATTCAGCTGCATAATCCATGAATCCTATGTTATGTCAGCTCTGGATTTCTTTGTATGTTTTTATAAAAATACTTAAATGATTCAAAAGAAAGTTCAGGTATTGTACAATTGTTGTGCATGAGGACTGTTTGTTTTGTCATTTCAAACTTTAGCTGGAGACCAAGGTGGAATTTGAGGGTTAGTATCTACAGTAAATGCACATGATCATTCTCTTTCCAACTTATTTGTTAATTTCTTCGCACCGACACACCCACACATGGGCCTCAAGAATGTCAATAATGAATTGGGTTCACTTTTCCATGTTTATTCATTTGGATTAAATGGGATAGGTGTGTATAATTTATTTTTAAGGTAATATATTCTTAAAAATCTTACAAGATAAAATAAAGTGTGCACTGTAATGGTTGGTCAAGCAAGCTTGTTTATATGATAAAAAAGTTATAACTCAAATAAAAAAAAAATCGTAAGTGGAGTATTTCACATTTGTATTTAACTAGTTTAAGAGAAGTCATTGGTGATACAATGATTGGATTTGGGGTTTATTTAGAGTTTATTGTATGAATAACTTCGTCGGGCCATTTGCTATTCACTCTATTTGCGTGGGGTTTGGTAGCTGGAGATGGAGGGAGTATCGAGTGATCCAGCTAGAAAGTCCATGTGTGGGGTGCTGGCATCAAAAAGTAAACTCAAACACACTTGATGTTACTGGCGCAGGCAGCTGTGTGAGGTTGGATGGACCTCAAGGGTAAGTATCCCAGAGGGATGGGAGGAGATGTGGTGAGATGTTTAGGTAATTACACTGCAAGACAATTAATTAGTTAGCGTCTCCAGCTGTGCACCAGGACAACTCCAGCAGACCTAATTATGTCAGGCCGGCAAGTATTTGAGGCAGGGGGCAACTCCCTGAGACCAAGGCAACCCACCATAACATGTTTAACAAATTTGAGTAAGGGTCGGGCAGACAGTTTGTTCCTTTGGATACCAAAACAGCTGTTCATCTCTGAGAGTAATTATGGTTGTGTAAGAGTCACACTAACCAAATGCATGACAAGTTATTCATTTTGGCTTAAATTTTAAGAGTGTGTCTGAGTTCTGCACATTGGAATTTGTTATTTTGTTTCAAATAGTTTGTCTTCCAAAATTTGTACTTGGAGCTTGGCATAGTCCTGTTGGCGTAGATGATGTTATGGACAATAGTGTTTTGAGAGATCTTGGATGTTGTGACACTAGGGCTTTAGAGTGTCATTTAAACAAGCTTTTAATGCAGCTATAATACTATCAAGATGGGCTCGCCGGTTCTTATACTTGTGAATCCCCATTTTGAACTGTAGGTTTTATAGGAATTTCAAAGAATATCTGCCAGCAAAGTCTTACTGTGTATTTGAGACTCCTGACTGTATCTGCAGAAGATCTTGACTGGTCATACTCGTAATCTTTCTCTCATATCAGGGGTCTCGGATGATGTCACGACTGTCCCGTTAGAGTCATCCGTGCAGTGAGTAATGGCCTGCTGAGAGAGATTCTTTTCTCCTGACGTTTTACTGGTTACAACTTGCATTGATTTGAGGCTACTGACAACCTAGATCAGATTTGTTTAGAGGGCAAATATCAGAGCCACTTTTTCCTTCCATGCAAGGCAGAAGTACCTACTACTGACAATGGTTGTGGGTTTGCTTGTTGGAATCTCCAAGCAACTTTTGTTTACTTTCCAAAGCCTGGAACGACTGTGAATCTAAGGAATAATCAAGTCATGTGCTGCATTCTTTTAAGAAGCCTAGCAACACTTTTAACAGTGTTTTTTTTTGTATGTGAGTGCCACACTTAAGATACCTTGCTAAAACCAGGTTCAAACTGTTTGTTTGGGCCACAGTGTTGCTGATCGAGACAAATTTCAGGGATCATAATTTCAGGGTCTTGTCGTAGGGCCAAATCGGCAGTCTTAAAGGGATCATATAATGCCCATTTTCCACAAGTTGATATTATTCTTTAGGGTCTTAATGAAAAGTCTGTAACATAGTTTGTTTAAAATGTTTCATTGGTAGTGTAAAAAAACATTTTTTTTAACTGGTCAAAAACAGCTCTTTTCAGAGCAAGTGGTAAATGTTGCGGAGCTCTGCTGACCCCGCCCCTCTCTTTTGAGCCGCTCTCTGAGGGACTGTTTACTTTAGCCGCATTCATCGTGAAACTTGCTAATTAGCACATTATTAGGAAAGGCGATTTGCAAAGATTAATTTAAAAAACCTTGTACTCAATTCTTGTGTTGGTGAAGCTGGATCACAAATTATTCACGCGAACAGACGCATTTAGGTAGATCGAGGGCGCATTCCCTTCAAAACCAAACGTAATCCTGTTCAGCGGCTCAGATGATGGGAGTAAATGACTACTGCTATGTTCATTATTACATCCAACAACAAAACACCTCAATCGCGTAGGAGCCATTCTTGTATACATCTACTCTGGCGGTGAAACAATTGATGACAGCTCACTCAGGGCGGGTCTGAGGTAAGACATCAGTGCAGTCTGTGCTAAAATGCTACTGTCAATCACTATCGTGGGAGGGCCTTCGTCCGTGTGACGTCACACAGACAGGCATCTGAGATCGGCTCGATTTGAGAAAGGGGTAAAGATTTTAGTAGATAAAAAAAAACACTGGGTGGATTTTTATCATTATAGGGTGATTGTGTACACACTGCCAACCGACATTTCAGTTCAAACAACCTGTAAAAGTCCATGTAGCATTATATGACCCCTTTAAGACTAAAGTATACTTCACTTTTTACATGTATGATAGCGTTTGTGTACAGTGCACATGACACAAATTTTGTCATAAAAGTATGTGTACCACCTGATTTTTGAAACCAGGCATACTTTGTACAGGCAGGTCGCACATGTGCATGGAATTTGTTTTGTACTAATCAGTTGTTCCACAAGATAGCAGCACTGGCCCGGCCGCTGTTTCACAGTAGAACAAAAAACTAAAGAGACGGAACAACAACAGACGGCATTTTTACTCTCCATACTTTTTGGATAAAAAAAGACCACACATTGGACAAAAGATGAGGCTTTCTAGAACACATGTGTCGACCACCTGCATTTGAGCACATTGTCAAAGTATACGTTGAAAGTTTGCGTATTCAACTCTATGCATACGCTAGCATACGTGTAAAAAAAATTAAGTATACTTTGGCCTTTAGACTATCTACAGTATCTCACAAAAGTGAGTACACCCCTCACATTTCAGCAAACATTTTAGTATATCTTCTCAAGGGACAATACCACACAAATGAAACTTGAATATATTTTAGAGTAGTCAATGTGCAGCTTGTATAGAAGTACAAATTTACAGTCCTCTAAATATAACACAACATATAGCCATTATTGTCCAAATAACTGGCAACAAAATGAGTACACCCTATGTGTACTCGAATGAACAAACAAACAAACGAGTGAACCCCTTCTTGGAAAACCTCTGTATGACCCTGGCCACTGTACTGTAACTCAGTTCCAGGCTGTTACCGAACTTCTTATAGCCTAGCCCATATATGTGGAGAGAAACAATTCTAATTCTCAAATCCTCAGAGAGTTCTTTGCCATGAGGTGCCATGTTGAACATCCAGTGGTCTGTATGAGAGAATTGGACACAAAGTACTTAATTTGAACAGCTCTAAAACAAGATACACAAATTGATATGGTCCTGTCAAGCAGACAAAAACATGAACATGATGAATAGGACATGTGACTTTGCATGGTTAAACGATGTATAGATGTTATCACTTAGGGTGTACTCACTTTTGTTGCCAGCTTTTTTGACAATAATGGCTGTATGTTGAGTTATTTTCAGAGGACAGTTAATCTTTACTGCTATACAAGTTGCACATTGACTACTCTAAAATATATACAAGTTTCATTTCAATAGTATTGTCCATTGAAAAGATATACTAAAATGATTGTCAAAATGTGAGGGGTGTACTCACTTTTGTGAGATACCGTATGTGATGAGGTACTTCTTTCAAACATGTAATTACTTTTAAACAGTTGGCATTATTGAAAATTTGGCATTGCAGTTATTCAGTGTGACTGCTCTAACAAGTTTCAACCAGACAACTGGGACCAAAGTCTTGGCCTGTGTATTGTACAGTCTGACATAAAAGACCCTTGATGTCACACATTGTGCCATGGCTTTTACCAGAGATCTCACTAGAATCGTACAATCTAACAAGCAACAAGGGTAGAGAACTGTAAAAATTGTACATTGTGTGCCTGGCTTGAGTATTTGAAACACGTTTGTCACTTTGCAGAGAATATGCCAAATTTTCTCAAATATAGCCCTCAGTATTCAGCATTGGTGACACAGCTTTGCTAGTTCTCTGTGATGTGATGCACAGCAATTTTCACTAGATTTAGTTTCAAACCAAGTTGCGGTTAGAGTTCACTACAGTCAAGAACAGGTCAAATAAGTGCAGCCCTTTATCCCTTACTTATTTTAAGCTAATAACTGGTCTTGGTAAAGGCTAGCGGTTAGCGCATAATGGCTGGCAACTGTATGTTTATAAGTCCAACCTAACTCCAGTTTCTCTAGAGTGACTGTACTTGGTTGCATGTATAAAAGTGTCAACTAAACAACAATTTTAAATCTGTTTGTTTTGAAGCAACTCCTTACATTTTTCACACTTAACATGCCTTATCGCACTTGTTGAGCATCCTTGCAAGAGTACAGACCCCCTCAGAGTTCAGAAATGGGATTACTGGGTGAAATTGGCCATTCCTTCTCTACTTGGCCAGTGACCTTTTTGACTGCGAAACCCCTCAAAATCAACAGCTTGGTTAAGGCTTTCCTCAGGGCATAGCTTATCCTAACAGACAATCGTAACAGTCTAACCTCTAAATGCCTCCAGAACCATTCATAACTCACTATTATCTGTGTATATGCACTTTAACAGACACACCTTTCAGAATAAAACACAGAAAATCAGTCACATGACTCACACTTGGAGCTGGCCTAGATGCAAATAAAACAGCTGCAATCTGCAGAGCCTCCAAATGATTGGATACTTGTCACATGTGAGCCTTGCTGGACTTTCGTACTACTTTGTTTTTTTTCTATTACACAGTGTACACACATGCACACTGCTAGTGACATGGCATGAGTCATGCAGCACACATGGTCAAATCCTCATTTCTTAAAAGTCAGTGGTGTTAGAGGGAAAATGTAACAATTCACCTCAATCACAGTTTATAACTTCATAAATCATCCACTAGATTTATTGTCTGCATTTGTCTGTTTGAGAAAAACGTACCATCACTCCAGCTCTCATCAGTTAACATATTACAGGTGCATCTCAATGAATTAGAATGTCGTGGAAAAGTTCATTTATTTCAGTAATTCAACTCAAATTGTGAGAATTGTGTATTAAATAAATTCAATGCACACAGACTGAAGTAGTTTAAGTCTTTGGTTCTTTTAATTGTGATGATTTTGGCAATTCAAATTGACTATCTCAACAAACTAGAATATGGTGACATGCCAATCAGCTAATCAACTCAAAACATCTGCAAAGGTTTCCTGAGCCTTCAAAATGGTCTCTCAGTTTGGTTCACTAGGCTACACAATCATGGGGAAGACTGCTGATCTGAGAGTTGTCCAGAAGACAATCGTTAACACCCTTCACAAGGAGGGTAAGCTATAATCATGAATTGCCAAAGAAGCTGGCTGTTCACAGAGTGCTGTATCCAAGCATGTTAACAGAAAGTTGAGTGGAAGGAAAAAGTGTGGAAGAAAAAGATGCACAACCAACCGAGAGAACTGCAGCCTTATGAGGATTGTCAAGTAAAATCGATTCAAGAATTTGGGTGAACTTCACAAGGAATGGACTGAGGCTGGGGTCAAGACATCACACACAGACGTGTCAAGGAATTTGGCTACGTGTCAAGGAATTTGGCTACAGTTGTCGTCAGAGGCGTCTTACCTGGGCTAAGGAGAAGAAGAACTGGACTGTTGCCCAGTGGTCCAAAGTCCTCTTTTCAGATGAGAGCAAGTTTTGTATTTCATTTGGAAACCAAGGTCCTAGAGTCTGGAGGAAGGGTGGAGAAGCTCATAACCCAAGTTGCTTGAAATCCAGTGTTAAGTTTCCACAGTCTGTGATGATTTGGGGTGCAATGTCATCTGCTGGTGTTGGCAAAACAAGAGACCAAAAAATGCAGATGAGCTGAAGGCCACTGTCAAATAAACCTGGGCTTCCACACCACCTCAGCAGTGCCACAAACTGATCACCTCCATGCCACGCCGAATTGAGACAGTAATTAAAGCAAAAGGAGCCACTACCAAGTATTGAGTACATATACAGTAAATGAACATACTTTCCAGAAGGCCAAAAATTCACTAAAAATGTTTTTTTTATTGGTCTTATGAAGTATTCTAATTTGTTGAGATTGGTGGGTTTTTGTTAAATGTGAGCCAAAATCATCACAATTAAAAGAATCAAAGACTTAAACTACTTCAGTCTGTGTGCATTTAATTTATTTAATACGCAAGTTTCACAATTTGAGTTGAATTACTGAAAAAAATGAACATTTCCACAACATTCTAATTTATTGAGCACCTGTATACTCAAGGCAGATTGCACCAAAATCAATGATATTAATTTGAAGACCAGATCATCAAACCTTGGAAGAAGTGCTGAATCACTTACATTTAAGACACTATTATGTTTATGTTTGAGACATAAATGTCTACGTAGGGGTTTCATTAAAATTGTTTTGATGTATAAAGTCTTCATAGTCTTTATTTTGTCCAAGACAGAGGGGGAGAGACCGTTTGGTAGTCACGTCTTTAATCTTGTTTATTTGATTTGTTTTATATTTCACTCCCAATTCTGTAACTTGCAATGCAAACTGTTTGACAGAGATTTTCCTACAGGATTATAGATGCACAAGCTGCTAAAGCAGTCCTCTTGTGGTGAGAAGAGGAATTGCATGCAAAATTATTGCTTAAGTAGTGGCAAGATAGTATTCCACTTTAAACCATGTCTTTCAAGAATAATTTTTATTGTAAAGCTTAGTTAATTTTTCTTCCCTATTTCTTTCATCCCCCCCCCACACACACACACGTTTCTTATGTTTTATTTAACTTAGTGAAATTAGTTGTATTCTCTTGACAAATTTCAACTGCCTGCCACTCTGGCTCTTGTTCTTCTCATTTAGATTTCACTGTATTTGTTTCACAGCCACAACTATACACAGAACACTGATAAATCTTTCAGATAATAAAACACAGCATAAATCATAATTATATCTCTCCCTTCATATTGGCACTGAATTGATGTCTTGCATTTGTTCGTAAAAGTTATACGATTTGATTTTCGTTTCCATGACAGCAATGCGAGCAAACAGTTGCATGCATTTAGGATGAAAAGAGCATTTTGCAGGAACAGCCGCAGCATGGTAGCAGAACATTTGCTTTCATTTCAACCCCAGACTTCATTTACATAACGCTAACTTAATTAGGATAATCCTAGAAGTTTATACACCCACTTTAAAATAGCTCTGTAATACATGAGCACAGAAATAAGTGGGAAAAGGAGTGTCTGGTGTTTTTGAGAAAACAATATTAAAGAGTTATTTTTTCTTCCAGTTATGAATGCTGTCATTGATTGTTTTTTTCAAGGCAAACACAATTTCTCCCATGAAAATTTTTGTATGAATAAAAAAGGTTTTGCATATGCTAAAAATATAGTCTGAACTGTCATGCTGTGCCTCAGAGTGGAGTAGTTTGAGCACACTGGCCTGGTTTGGCTCGTGCTCCCAGTAGGGCTGTGTGTGTGTGTGTGTGTGTGTGTGTGTGTGTGTGCTGTGGCATCGGAGCCGGGACTGTAGGCAGACTTCATGCCCAACCCCACTTATAATTACAGACGGCATGCAGCTCTCCTAAAAAGTGATTTTCTTGACTGCCATAGATAATATTCGCTTTGGCAGCGACGCAAAGCGAGAGACAGATGACAAGAGGGAGAGGGGAAACTCAAAGTTGACTCATAAGTAATGCAAAATATCCTTTTTTGCTGCATGGAAGGGGGCGTTGGCACACAAGCGCAAATGTGTATGCGCTCCGAGCCGTGCCTTCCCATAAACCGACAGTCCTTTTGATGTGCCGTTTCCTACAGAAAGCCTTAATTAAAATGAGTTCAACAACACTGATCAAAAAGTGCGTCGAGCCTCTTTATTGTGCTCCCTTCGACTAGATCTATCGTAGCCTTCTCTCTCACTGTACTGGCAGTTGCTTGTGGTTGAAGGTTTGCTTTGGCAGATCACTGGCCTTCTCTTGGCTGGGACAAACTTTGCGTCCTGCTACTGGCTGGGAGGGAGAGGGAAGCGGCGGGGAGGGAAGAGGGGAGAGGTGGAGGCGTGGTCTCCAGCTGGTAATGAAGACTTCTCTTTTCATCCTCAGAACGTAGAATTGGAGTGCCGGGACTGGGGGCTGCGCTGCTCCGTTGCACTCTCTCTCTTTCTCCCTCTCTCTCCCCCCTCTGGGTCTAAACGTGCAGCACAGGAACTGCAGCGGCAGATATGAACCTCTCACTTTCCCAGACTTCACAAGCATGTAGGTAAGAGCCACTGCTGTCATTGTAATGCCAATGTTAATGTTATTATTGAAAGTAGGCATTTGTCTGTCTAGCCATCTGGTCGTCTGTCTGTCAGCTTGGGGGGTCTGTGTCCTGACACATAACACACACATAGACATGTGCACTCAAAATATGCACTTTTAGACAGACTTTTAAACTCTTTTCCTTAAGACTGTCAGTTTGTCTGTTATACGTCAAGATCTATAAAAAATAGCCACACTATATTGAATTTGCTGATAATTATAAGTGCGATAGCCTAGAGGAGAATTTTGCATGTCAATACTGAGGTTTACTTTAAGTATTGTTTATATTGAGAGAAGTTTTAGCTCATTTAAAGTCTAGGCTACGCAAATATGTATATGATGTATGTATTTTAAGTGTGTGTGTACTTGGGACATAGGGTGTGTGATTATTTATAAGTTTGACTGTCTGTGAGTATACACACGCGTGCACACATAAACATTTGTGAGTATAGATACGCTGTCAGGTGTGTGTAAATGAATTTGCTTTAGCGTGTTTATTTTGCTGTGCTGATGGCCAGAATCTTGCTGTAGGCTTTTCAAACTCATCTGTGTAAATAGAAACTCGTAGATGGAGGGGAGGGAACAGTCCGTCATCTGTCTCTCAGCCGCCTCTCCTTTGATCTGAGTCTTCTGGATATGTCCCTTCTCCCTGCGGCCCGCTCCAGATCCGGACCGGCCAGCTTTCATCCGCATTCTGAGGAAAATATCTCCATCCGTGCATTCGTTCACCCCCTCCACTCACCTCTGTGCTGAGTACCTCCTCGTCCGTCTGTCCATCCTCTTCTTTTTTACCTCAGAATGGCAAGTTTGACCTCTCTGTCATCTCCATCTGTCCATCACTCCACCCATCGGTTCGTCTGTCTAATCTTCTGGCCAATTCATCCCTTCAGCCCTGGGATGAATACAACAAACCCCTCGCTCCCCTCTTGGGGTAATGGCTCTTTTTGAAACCTCCTCCGGAAAAATCTTAAGTGAGTTTCCATTAGTTTTTGTGCAGGGCCATGAGAATTATGGTTTCCCAAATGTTCTTCTGAATAGTGTACAGGAGCCTCGGCTAATTGAAAAAACACGTGCTGAGCGAAGGAGACGGACCTACTGTCACAAATGAACTTTCCAGAGCTGGCAGTGGAGGTGGAGAGAGAGAGGGAGAGTTTCATGGTTATGTTTGGCTGGTAAAGTTTTGGAAGTCTGACTTGAATGACACAAATATCGTATGGACAGGGACATACATAATAAGCAGTGACAGAAGGATTCAAGCACACAGTGACGCAAGGACAAACATTTAGAGAGGTAAAGGGACGTAAGAAACTCCTGTTCTCAGCGTCGCCTGTCTAACTGTCTTACTGACAGCAGCTGAGAGCATCTCACTGTAGTCTGGATAATGTGTCTTCGTCAAGAAGTTCCTGTCCTGGACGGTGCAGCGCAGGAAGTGGTATTTGGTTACTAAGCTCCCTAGATACCAGTAAAAACCATAGTAAAATATTTCTGGAGTCAGTCCGCCCATCCACACCATCAAGTACTTCCGACTTCCCAATGGCCCCAAAGGCCAGGCCACTGAAGTGCAGAATATCCCAGAGTCAATCCAGCCTGTCCAGACACGGTCCAACGTCTTGCATAGGCTTATATGGGATTTGCTGTATCTTTACTGCAAAATGCCAAGCGGTCTCTTGGGCTACATCCAACAGAGGTTATTTGTCTCCCATTCCCATTTTACCACCTCAAGCTCTGTTTTGTAGAAATCTGCTGTCCCAAACAAAACAAGAAGGGGTCCGGTGTGCAGCAGTGTTGTTCCCCCTGTATTCCTGGTGCATATGATTGTTTGTTTCACACATTCCTTGTTAACACTGTTACTGGGGGTCTATGGTTGGGGGGGGGGGGGGGGGTAACAATCCAGTCTGACCTTTTGACCAATGCCTGGTGTGTAACTCTAACCCTCTCCAGCGGGGATTCCTGAAGCCATCGCATGTGTGCACGTGCAAACACATACAAACACATTCGCACACATACAAACTTGGAGCTGTAATGGAATCAGCAGCAGAGCTCTTTAACTTTAAATGCTAAGGAGATCAGGAGTTACCAATGCATAATTCCCTTAAAATGCATAAAAATAGCATGCTCCCTATTAGAATTTGGAAAACATTAGGCTCTAATAGTATTTTATCCTCTATTAACTCAAGTGGTGAACCCTATAAAACTTTGAGTCTTGATTTAATGTGATTAGCAAACCTTCCTAAGAAACAATTTACGGATTTGTTTTGTGTCTTGAAGGTAAGCATTATTATCATTATGATTGCTCATACTTACGGTTAGGCATTTGAACAAACTCTCAACTCTTAAGTATTAAGTTAGTAAACTTCCCAATGTTACTTCTGCACCTTTTGTGCTGCAGATTTGAATGATACTTAAAATCGGTGTGTTGATGTTGTTAGTTGGTAAAGTGGGCAAAATTATTCAATATTCTTAATCCACTTCTTCAGTATGGACAACTGTCAGAGATACAGTGCAATTTTAATGTCCTGGTGAAGCATGATGTATTACTTGGAACTTAACTGAATCCTGATATAGGCCTATTAAGTGTATTTTGTTGTGTCACAACAAACATATTTGTTGTGATGGGATATATGGCAGAGCATGGCTACATTGCAGAAAATCTGCTTTCCAAATGTTTAACAGGGTATTGTATTTAGGGACGTGTGTTTAGAGTAGTGTGCACATGATGAAATGACAGTTTTGGGATTTGGCCTCTTGCTAACGTTGTTTGAGTGTGGAAGTGTGAAAGTTGAGGTATTACTTTTTCGCTCAATTATGCCAAAGATTCCTGGTACGTTTGCAGATCATTTATGTTTAGTACAACACTTACAGGCAATTATACAAGCACATAAAGGAAAGCACACATTAAAGAACAAAGATCTCTGTCTTGCTCACACACACAAACACGCACAGACACATGCCTACATTCACTTGCAGTTTCATATGCACATATAAACTATCAGAAATAAAAACAAAAAACTGTTAAAAATAGCTGAATGTCTAATTAGTAATGCATTTATAGTGTTTGTTAAGGCATTATACTAATCTTTATATTCAAAGTTAAGGATTTGAATAATCCTCAGACTTAACATATTTTTTATAATAATTCATCTTGCACTAAAATAAAACTTGAAATTGTGTATCTTGTGAAAAAGAGCATTACATTTTTTTTCTAAGCATCCAGACTTGCCTGGCAGACAATGAAATAGTTGAAAGAATATAATAAATATATACTGAAAATGGACTTTAGCCATATCTAGGCTTGAAGGTGAACTCTTTTGGGCCAGTAAGTAATCACTTGCATCCATCTAGCAATGCCCTAGCATCCATGCAAAACCTGCTAGCAACTTGTGATGTCAGGTTATGCTTCAAAAAGTCTGTTTTGTTATGTTTGAAAACAGATTTGAATGTCTTGAAGATTAGGTTAGGATTAAATTACTTATTTAGACAGATAAATGAAGTGTAAGTAGACAGGTGTAGTTTGAAGTAAAGTACCAGGAGAGTGGGATGTCAAAATCAGAACCATTTGAGGTCATTTAGTTATACGTATGTGTGTGTGTGTGTTAATGTTTGCAGTGTTTTAATGGTGACTAAGAGAGTGAGTTAGACAAGATGCTATTTCTTTCTCTCAGGCACATGGCTGGGGGTTTAAATGTTCAGAAAGGCCCATTTGAGGGAATCTCCCGTAAATTAGAGCGTCGCACATCCCCAGACACTCTGGCACTTGTCCAAAACAGCTGGCTGCTTCTAATTTTTTCATTTCCACTCTCTTCCGCCACATTCCTCCTCTACTTTCTCTCCCTCCCCCTGTTTTTCTTTTCCATACTCTTTCTTCACTCACTCTCCCTCTCTCTCGCTCTAAATCACCCTTCTCCATCTCCAGATGTGGCATTGTTTAGACACATTTGTTTTGCTCAGACAGGCAGCTGACCTGCCCAAAGCTGATGTCATGCCTATTTAAAGGAGAAAACCACAACGAGCTCTTTAGACGTCTCACAGACATGTCTTTCCTTTCTTTTGAAGTCCAACAGACCTGTAGAAATGGTTGATGAGCACATCTGACTGGCTGAGATGAATATATGGCATGGGTCTAAACTGGTATCTAGAAGGTTAAACCCCTTGAGAAAGACACCTAACATCTGGTTATTCCAGTGGGATTGTAACTTTAGTAACTGTGTTTTGAATAAATAACTGATCAGTAATGCATCGTACTTCATGTCCTCACAGTGTGTTGTGTTGTTTTGCTGCCTAACTGTCGTATACTGGTGTACTGTACTGAACCCAACACCTCACACTGCAGAGGAATGTGGTATAGTTTGAATGTGTGTGTGTGTGTGTGTTTGTACAGACTGTGCAAACACTTAATTCAGTATTCAATTATTTGTTTGCACATTCCTTCATATTTTTTGGAGAACACTTGTTTGTTAGATTGCATAAGCATTTTATGTTTGTTGTCAAGTTTGTATTTATTTAGTTAAAAATTCCTTGGGCATACTTTGTGCTACTTCTACCTCTCTCTCTCATTGTAGTTATGTGATGCTGCCTTAGATTTTGGCCCAAAATAACATGCATTCTTCATGTATAAGGCATCCGAGAATGCATTATGACTAACACACCTGGGCAAATTCCATATGGAAATAAGCATCACAAAACCCTGCTTATTTCAGGTTGCATCCTATGAAGAAATGGGAGTAATATTGTTCAGTGACTGACCTTGGATGTATAATTAAGGGTTTAAGATTTCAAAATGACCATAATATGTAAAATTCGCTTGTAGCTTTTTGGAAGGGCCCTTCATTAAGGGACTCCAATTCTTTCTTTCTTTGTTTTGGAATAAGTAAAACCCACAGAAGACTGACAGTTGATTTTAATTGCTACTGAATATGGTTATTACTGAATAACCCTATTCAATAATAATAGAAAATAGTTGTTTAAAAATCTATTATTTCACACAGTATTGGCATGCTATATCTTTTGTGCTTGACTTGTTAGCTTATCAACCTTATGACAGATTTTACATGGGATACAACTATTTTCTATTATTACTTAATAGGTTTATTCAGCAATAACCCTATTCAGTAGCAGTTAAACTCAACTGTCAGTTTTTTGCGGTTTTTAGTTATGCCAGAAGAAAGTGCATGTATCCGCATTGTAGTGCATCTGTCTAGTTCAGTGACCTGAATCTGGCCTTGTCTTTGCCACCAGGGCAATTCTTCGATGTCTGAGGAAACCACTGTGGCACTGTTTTAACCTGTCAACGCTGCCTGGAGCCCAGCTGCTATAGTCAGGCCCCGATGTCACATTCCCCATGGGTACGTCCAGACGCTGCAGTGTTTGTGCCTCAAACATGCATGTTTGCCGGGTAAAAGTAAGCATCACCAGTTCAAACGGCTGATTCAGGAGTGATTCGTTCGAAATGACACAATTTTTTTCTATGAACAGAATATTATGGTTTATTTAAGGTACTGTACAGTAGGTAGCTATCTGGTGATAGACATCTAAAAACATTTACTAAACTGGATTGTAGTTTGATAGCTAGTCTATGATCCAGAAGCCCACATCACGTTCCTGACCTTGAGCATCAGAAAAAGCCTTTAACAGTTTTATAATAGTGCTGTCTCGTCAGTTTTTATTTGCATATCTTTCTCCCAGTGTGCTTAAGGACTGCAATGCATTTGTGTATATTGTTTGTCAAAAACAAATGGAGTGTGTCTAGTTTAGATAAACACGGTTGGTTTATCTGATGCGCACTATGTATGTGGTCTTCTTGATGTTGCCGGTGCTGATATGTATCAGACAGCTGGCTGTGACATAGATTCTGCATTTTTTGGAGTTACCACCATCTCCTCAGCATTAATCCCACACATATTGGCATCAATATGGCTAAAGATAATACGTGGCTCATAGTGGCACAGTTAGCTGGTGAAATAGGTCAGGCGCATCTATGCTGAGCGCTTGCGGCTGTGTAAACACTGGCCCATCACCAAATGAGACAAATGTGCATTACATAGCCATTTTGGCAAATTCTGTACACACCCTAGAGCAGGTCTCATTCATAAACATTCACACATTTCGTGAGGAAGTGGAGTGTGTGTGTGGACAAAATCTTAAATCTGAAAATGTCCATTGATGCATAGCAAACCACCACTGATTCTGTTCCCACAAGGAATCAAAGGTTGGTAAAAGAGATTACACAATGTCTCATGTCTATAAATGTCATTAGCTGTAGAGTTAGAAACTTGAGTAATTAAAATTAGATTTTCAATATTTTTGAAAGAAAAAAATATGGTGCTGTAGGTGGTGACTAGGGTATTCTGTGGTGATCTTTACTGGCACAAATAAAAACAAGCCCAGGCCTAGGTCTTTTCCTCTAGGTTTTTTTTTTTCAAATTACTCCTTGAATGCAAGGTTATACGTATTATTTTTTTTCTTTTTTTTCATTGCATTGTCTACCAGGTGAAAATGGTATGCCTGATTGTTTAGAAAAGTAATTGCACACTCCTCAATGAGCCCCATGGTTTGATATTCAGGGCAAGTTATTTACCGGATTTTGACAATGGGTTGTCCAAATATGTAATATGAGACATTCAGTAGCAAATAAATGAGATGTGCTTGAGCATAACTGAATATTCAGCTTTTTGTTTGCTTGTTTGAAGAATTGCCAATTCCCAGTGGAAATACTGTGGAAATAAACAGTGATAATCACTTTACACAGTTTCTTCCTGTTTAAACAGGTGCTTCTTGTCCAGAATAAACGGTGGTGTGGACCCTACTTAATGCTGATTATCTAAAGTCTGAATATGCAAGACTCACTCACTTGAGATCGGACAATCAGAGGGTTTTGAGATACTTGCATGCGCAGAGGTACATTCCAACAGTTGCACACAATTCAATCATTCATAAATGCAGGTTCTTGGCTGCAGTGAATTGTATTTCTATGACTTAGGTGATAGATTTGGAGCGTTAGTGTAGCATGCTTCATATACCAGAACCAGTGATTTTGCGGGTAAGACTCAATCCTATACTTCCCTTTGCTTTCCTTTCAAATCTGTTTTTGCACCTCCATCTCAATGCCATTTTATCTGTCCATCACTACTGTTATTTATGCTTCCACCTGTCTGCCGTGTGTGTGTGTGTGTGTGTGTGTGTTCAGAGTCTGAGATGCTTAAAACAAGGAGCGTAGTAAACAATGCCAGGTTTATTAGAAAGCTAGATTACGAAGCAAGCCAGAGCAGAGAATACAAGAGGAGAATGGTTAAATGTATGTTAAATTCAGCTGCTTCTTGAAAGCATTGAAAATGTCAGCAGTTCAGCCAAAGGAGGTTGTTGTTTGATTAGAGTTGGATTATCAGCTCGGCCCTCTAGTGGTGCAGACATTGCTTGCTCTGGCTTCATTGCATATTTCAGTTCAATGGCTAGAAGTTTCTTTCTTACCATTTGTATGAGATGTACATGATATGTTTACATATTTAAACTATTAGAACTTCTAGAAAACAAATGCATCCAATTAGCACAACACATCCTGAAATCGGAATGGGAGCTTCAATGGGGGATTTGGATTTGTAAGCCACCAAGGACCCACTTGAGGAACTTAAAAAACAGTTACTGGCCGACAACATTTGCTGCCCAATGGGTGGAACATATACAGGATCTGGAACATGTTAAGGACATTAATGACATGGAGATGTGACTGGAGACGCTCCAGCTGTGTGCAAGCCAAAAGAAAAAGGCATGGAAAAAAACGAGTTTACATAGCTGTTTTTATGACATTGCAGGTGTAGAAAAGGAGGAACAGGTGGTGGGACAAAAAGGAGGCGAGGGACAAAGTGGACAGGTCTGATGAGTAGAATGCCAAGGGAGGGAGGGGTGAAATTGTAAAAGGGAAGGTTAACAGCACAGGGAGGGAGTATTGGCCACATGGGCTACTTTCTCCTTACCCTCAAGCTAATGTGTGTCATGCACACTTACCTTCCCTGTCCACCCTCTGCCATATAGGGCAAGCAAGCATTTGGAGAACACAGACACTTTTATGACAGGTGCTAACAGGTTCTTTCTTGGAAAAGCCTGCATAAAGTATCCCGTATGTGGAGTGCCCTTAGGTGGGCTTGCCAGGTCATGAGGTCAAGGAGTGTGATTCTTCACTCCTCTTTTACTTGCTCCATCTCTTTTTTTTAAGATTTATTTTTGGCATTTTCGCCTTTTGTTATGACAGGACAGATAAAAATGAACAAGAAGCGAAGTGGGAGAGAGTCAGGTGGTGGGATCGGGAGAGTCAGGACTCGAACCTGGGTCGCCTGCAGCACAACAGCACCACATACCGGTTGCGCAACTTGCTCAAACTTTTAAGGTCCTTGCACACTGAGTGACATTCTAGTCCAAAATGTTTGCATGTTAAAAAAGAAATACAACCCCACATTGTATTTGGTTTACAAACTGCCTCTGAAACTTTCGTTCATCATAACAAAATGGATCAGGTCTGCATAGGAAGCATTTTGAGAGGTGTTTTGACAATTCAGAGCCACTGAACACCAAAATCCAGATTGGTGTCTGACAAGTTGATCCACTTTGTCTCGCAGCTAAAAGCACTGTATGACAAACAAATAATACAAAGAAATGGAATATAAAGACAGATTGTAGCAGATGCCTTTGCAGATGATTGTTAAGGATCAATTGGTTCACAGATATTGGCGTTTTTTAATGTGGCTCCAGTATTGCTGGTGAACTTTGATTCGCTGTTTAATCCCGCAGCTCCTTGATAAGGCGGTCGCACACTCCTTCCTCTCTATATCTCATTTCATGCCAACTTTATCTACAATAGTTGGCTTTCATGTACTTACTTTTATTCATGGGGGCAGTTGCTGTTTTCTGATGTGACTTTTAAAATATAGTAATTCTGGAATAACTCAGGGTTTTCCTGATAAAGGTAGTAGCTTAAGAATAAACTGGGACTCAAATCTACAAACTTTCTGACCATTAGACCACACAATCCTTTGTCCTTCTTCGGCCACAATATAGTCAGGGATAGGCACCCTCTGAAGGCCATTCTAGCATTCTACTAGTTGGGTTCGAAACATACTCTATGCAAATACAAAGATGATTCTTAGCAAGTTCAAAATTATATTTAGTTGCCTTTTGCATTTTTTGATGCGCAGTTACTCAGTTAATAGTACATTGTACAATCCCAGCTCTGCTGCAAGGAGCGATATTGTAAACAGTAGCATAAACTCGTCCTCTATGTTCAGTTGGTTTTCAGGTCTAGTACTGTTCGCAACATATTGTGATCTGTAATGAAAATCTTTGACATTTATCATCATCTTCATTACTACAAGCAAAAAAACAGTATCTGATTCCAAAGCTGAATAGACAAGACCTTTTAATGTCCAATCTCCATACAATCCCTGTAGATCTGATTTCCTTTCAAATGTGTGGCTCTGAATAACCAAGGATGTGATGTGATGTGAACCAAGGCCTTCGTTATACAAACCATCTGTGATTTCTCAACAGATGGCTCAGGATAAAAGACTGGGATGCTTACGGACACACATGGCCATTAGAAAACTTCCCTATCACGTGATTTTGGTATGAAAACTTAATAGCTGTCGAGAGGCTTCTGCCACAGAAAAAACACTTTAATTTGTGAACCCTCAACATCGGATTTAACATCAATCTACGCTTTGGTCTTTTGACAGTACAAAGTGACGATTGTGGTTGTCCCACAATGTTGTGTGCAAGGATGTGTGTATTTACACTTTGTGAATGAAAATGTGCATTTGGAGACAGAAGAGCATACGCTGCTTGCGTTCGATGGGTAATATCCAAAATGGAGCTACAGTGATGAGGAAAGACAGAGAGGAGATTAATTGTTGAAAAAAAGTCGTTATTTTTATTCACTTTGCATACAAAAAGTATACTCGTCGCTTCATATATAATTCAGATTGAAGCACTGATGGCAGATGGAGTATCCTGGCGATGGTTTTCATACTTTTCTGAACCTCGACAGTGTTGTTTACTTGGCAGTCAATGGGACAGTCACAAGGCTCCGGTTTTTATCTAAAATATCTTAAATTGTGTTCTGAAGACGAACAAAGCTTTGTATGGAGTTGGAACGACATGCGGGTAAGTGAATAATGACAAACAAAAAAATATTTTGGGGTGGAGTAATCCTTTAATATGTATTTTCTTCTGAAGTCTTATAGGAGGGAAATATGTACTATGCAAGAAATTGGCTATTTTACAGTCACAGCCCATACATTTTTAATTGCACTATTGCATTGAAACCTTTGCTGTAAAATTTAAATCCAAGAAAAATAACTGCTTGGAAAACGTCTTCATTTCTTGAGGGTTGCATATCTTATGTGTGAAACAGAGCTCCAGGTATGCTAACTACATAAGTGCTTTCAAACAGCAAGAAACGTGAAACTCCTTCGACATCCTATTTCCCTTAACAATGGAATTGTTTTGTTCACCTACGACTCCATATGTGATGCCTCTAATAGGAATGCTTAAGCATGCTTAAAAGATTTAGTGTTGTGACAGCTCCCATGATACACTGAGAAAGAAGGGCTTTCTCGGTTTTATCTAACACCCACACATATACCCCTACACACACCAAGAGCCAAGTATGGTTGATGTCACACAGAGATCTGTCTCTTTTGCCCTCCATTACTCTGAATCCCCAAATCCACTTCAATTCTCAGTCTCTGTGACAGACTAAAAGTGTCACAAAAAAGTATTATTAGGTTTCTCCAGTGCTGCTTGCTAGGACAAAGCCAGTTCCTTCAGAACATGCTTCAGGAAGCCATATTAAAACTTCTTCGTATGGCACATTAATATTATTTAGATGGTACTGCCCCCAGTATTAATCATCAGTAGAATTATCGCTTACTGATGTTTGTTTGATCAACTGTTGATGCAACCAGTTGTCAGGGGCTTCTGTTGAGTCTTAAGGTCCTTGCACACTGAGGCCGAAATTTTTGCATGTAAAAAAATAAATACGACCTCTCATTGTGTCAATCACGTTTACACACTGCCTCCGAAACTTTCGTCCATCATTAAAAAAAATTTGGATCGGGTTCAATTTTCTGCATTTATCACATACGTATCAAGCTTTTTTAGAGGTGTTTTGATGCATCTGACTGTGTACAAGGTTTGGATGGCAAATACAAAAAAAAAAAAACACGTGTGCAAGGACCTTTAAAAGGCATCATTTTAAATGGCCGTCTAGTTTATTATTTGCACTGCAAGAAAGCAAAACTAAGCTGTAATGATTATCTCTTAAATGCGGGGGGACTTTTATAATGGCTGTTACGCCCCTGACTCTATCCTCCCTCTGATTATTAAATAATATGCTAGCAGTCGTCTACTTTATCCTGCCCCTATCATTATAAGAGATATTCGCCGGTACTGCTGAGGTGGAGTTTTCCACTCTCTCCCATGGAGCAGGCACTCTGTGTGTTGCACTCAGCAAAATATTGCGGCTCATTCCCAAATAATTGCAGTGGTAAAAAAAATGACAACATGTGCTTTCAATTATTTGCATTGAGTTTTGACCCCTATTTTTCCTGCAGAGGTTGATTGTGATTGGCAGGTTATCGTTGGTGGTTGTGAATCATAGGGTCGACTCGCTCAGGCTCTGGCCTGAACCAGTAAGCACTGCTACAGTAGCTGCAGTCTGTATCCCAATAAAGTGGCACGGGTCAAGGCAAAAGAGCCCTGTAAAAGGCAAGGGAGCGTGTTTCCCCCATTGCAGCACCTGGGACAGGAGTTTTGTGAGATGATGGCAGCAGTGATGCATGTGTGTGTGAATGCTGAAGTCAGCTTCGTCATAACTTCCTGTTTTAAGTGTGGCGTAAGCCAATACGAGCGGGCCTAATTACATTAATCTCGCACAAAAACAAAGTATAATGTTCTATAGCATTCAATATACAATTTTATTTTTTAAATACCCAGGACCACAATAGAATAGAAACTCATGGTTCAGGCCAAGCAGGACTCACAATTTCCTCAAAAAATTAAAAATCTAGTTATGCATATTGCGACCAGCTGAAAGATTACTTTCTCTGTCATTCATGATATGAGTGACGAAGAAGGGATACAGCTCACTCAACAGATGCAAGCAGGGGTCTTGGCAACTGGTTCGCTCCGAGCAAAGTATGAGGGTATCTGGGGGTAAGCATTACATCAGATTTAAAGGGGCTGAGTAAGGAGAGAGGGAGGAAAAGAGGAATGTGTGGAAAATATGGAATAAGAAAGTGGATGAGAGACAGAGCGAGAGAGTGAGAGAGAAAGGGAAACATGAGAACCACCTCAGAGGCCCTGATCGCAAAGGCAGGGACAGAGACTGAATGAGGAAAAGAAAGAGAGGACTCACTTTACAAGGATGAAGTAGTAAATTTCACTTTTAATCTGTATTCATCTAAAAATAGCCATCCTGCACTGTGCCAGCTGCCCACTGGGCATGCCTATTAAAGTCTGGTCTCTCTGATTGAGTGTGTGTATAGTGTCTGTGTGCCAGTGTTGGGGAGAAACTAACTAAAAGTAGTTACGCTATTAACATAACTACCATTTATTTTTTTAGCATGACAGTGGCTCAGCTGTTTTCAAAACACTTTTGTCGCTTTTGTAGTGCCAAGCTACTTCCTCCAACATATTGTATTATTTTACTACATGTTTACAACAAAACAAACTTTAATTATTATCAATTATGTTCACTTAAAAGCTAAATCAGTCTCTTGTGAATTTTAGAAAATGTAAATGCATTGATGCAATACAATGTTCCCACCAGTTAAATTGAGTCCCTGTGCAGACTTTATGGTTTCAATTCTTAGGATTGTAGAAAATACTATTGATTAGGATTTTACAAGACAATCTAATTTTGGTCACTGATGTCTGTTTTTATTGGTAACATTGTGATACTTTTCTGATTGCAATAGACAAATAGATAATCCTTTAATAATGAGAAACTAACATATGTTGTTCCCAATGTCATCTGCTGTCATTTCATGAATTTTGAGCAGTGTAAAGTTAAAGCTGGATGGAGGGTAACCAATATCAGTATCCATGACCATGATACTTCTTTTTGACCTGATTTTTGTGAGTCTTTATTCTCTTGTAAAAGCACCTAGTGCTTAGAAACCTGCAATAACAGACACAGTTTTATTAGACCCAATGGCATAGCCATTTTTCTCTCTATCTCCCTCAACCTCCCATTTCTTACCTCCCTAAGTAGCTGTGAATCTTAGGCCGCCCGGTTTCCCCTCTGTCTGCCTTATTTACTACAAGTAATGTGTCTCTTTTCTTTCTCCTCCCCTGTTTACTCTCTTTCACTCCCCACCAACATTATTATATATATATATATATTTTTTTTTTTACTGAAGGAACACCTATGGAGTCCATGCCACATTGTTTCTGCCCTCTAGTTAAGCACTATCAGGGCTCTAGACTAACTTTTTGCACTGGTTGCACTGGTGCTCCTAACTTTTTTTCTTAGGTGCACCCAAATTTTCATATAGGCAATATTGACTAGTAAACGATTAACTAACAATCTGGTCAACATAAAGTTCTTTATTTGAAGCACAATTCTACAAGAAAGGTAACTTACTGAAAACATTTTGGTGCTTAAAGTGCTTCACTGAGCTGAGATTTAAATTTAAAACATCTCAAGATAAATGAAATAAAAATTAAATCTAAATTAATTGTTTTAAGGGCTTCAAACTGAACATCTCATGGCTCAATGTATTATGGACTATCCTCCATTGCAGTCACATGCCCCTCGGATGGCCAAATCCTGTAGTTTGGCCTTCTTGATCTTTGGCCTTGGCTAAACCAGTTGCCACACTCTCTCTAGCATCAAAATCTTCCAGACTTGGCCCTCTACACTGATTCTTATCAGATCTTCCACTGCATCTGAATGAAGAGATGCTCTAGTGCAGTGGTTCTCAAACTTTGTTGGTCGTGCCCCCCCTTAAACCTATAAAAAAATCTGGTGCCCCTATCCCACCTCAGACTACCAAATAATTTCACTAAACATGATATATATATACAGTATATATATGTTTTTTCAGAAAAAAAAACTGTTCTGTTCTATCCAATTGTCTCTCTGTGCTCATACTGGATTTTAATGCAGCCAAATTCTCAATAAAACTGTTTTACTTTATATATTTTACTTTTTCTTTTGTCAGTCAAAGGGATGAATATGAAATAGTGACTGAAACACAGCCCTTTAAGAATACATAACCAGCTCTCCCTTCCAAGAAGCTAGTCTGCACAAAAATCCAAATTTATAATTTTATTGAGCCGTTGTCTGATGAAATCAAATAATACACAATATAAGACAAGACAATTCCTGTGCTGTGATTTCGTATATATTTGCATGTAAACTCAGAGAAGCAATAATATCTCTTATAACTGAACGGGCTGCTCCTCTCAGACGCTCACTGAAAAGAGCAGATGCAGAGAAAGAGCTGCGTGCGTGCTGATCTCGCGCCATTGCGGCAGTACAAGCGATCATAGAGACACTCTGAGAGACTCGCTAAAGTTTGTTCAAGAAGTCGCTAGATTTGTCACTAGTCGCTTTTTTGGGAAAAAAGTCTCTAAGGGGGTCTGAAAAGGCGCTAAATCTAGCGACAAAGTCGCTAAATTGGCAACACTGTGTGCATCTCTACTACTCACCTCTCTCTCTGTCTGACTGCAGCAGCACACGCATTTTCAAACTTACACACACGTACAGGAATATCTGGACCACAGCCAATCAGAAGGGGGGTCCGCCCTTCACTATCTTGGATTGGTTTAGACCACGATATGGGCCTAATGTGTGTCTGTTGTTGAACCACAGGGAGACTTTCAGAGTCGCGGAGACTTATTTTTTTCTCGAACGGCTGGTCGCACAGATTTGTGTGACCTCAGATTTTTTAGTCGCACCATTGAGAAATTAGGTCGCACTCTAGAGCCCTGACTATAAGAGTTGAATGGACTCAGAAACCTTTGTGACAATCTAAGGTCACACTTCCAAAAGCTCAAGACCCCATACAGACATAAATATGGCCGACCCTAAGGGCTAGTCTCTGGAGGAAGATAAAGACAGATAGAAAGAGAAACAGAAACAGGAGAAGATAGATACAGGGGAGAAGAAAATAGCAGACAGCATGATTTGCATGACATTCTGACCGTAAAGTGAGATAAAGTGCTACTTTGATTGTAGCTTTTTAAAGGACTATAATGGACTTAAAATTATATCATCAGTGGGTTACCTGAATGAATAATTAGACAGACTAGTTGACTAATTAGTTGTAAGGTCAATGTGAATTTCCGTTTGCGTACTTTGCGTAATTTTAATTCCGGCAATGTGACGTGTTGAAATAGGATATTTAACAAGAAAACATGTAGGATGGGAAACTATTGGATTAGTGCCACAATGGAGCCAAACCGTATGTAAATTAGCTAAAGAAGTAGCCTGCACAGTCCAAGAAGGCTAATGTTAGCAGAAAAGTTAAATTATTACATTTTGATTTAAGATCACAAATATATTATTAGGTTTGAGTGGCCAACCAGCTAGAAACTAACAAGCAATGTTTAAGGGTCTAAGTTAAACCAGAAATCATATGTAAGTTACGGATTAGGTTATTTGGGCATAGTTTTATTTAGCATATGCATTGAAATTCTCTCATGAAGTGAGCAATTTGCCGCTGAGACGAGGGCCTTAGCATAATTCCAGGAAGTTGAGTTTCCAGTAAGAGTAAGCAGGCATAAAGAACATGTAATAGCAAATCCAGATATTCTGTTTGAACACTAAATACATAAATGTGGAAAGAATGAAAGGTAATCTGATCTTCTTCACCAAGACTAAACTTCTCACTACCTCCACTCCTGTCCAGAAGCTCATAGATTTAGAGTAGGGTTGGATCGATGCCAACATTTTGGTGCAAGTACAGTCCTTACTTAGTGTCAGTATACCATGCAACCAACCTTATTATAGAGGGAGACGAACTCTGTCAACAAACTACTCGGATAACTCCTGAAAAAAAGTTCTAGAAGAAAACCAGAACCTCTATGAACAGATGGTCACACTGAAATGAAGTGGAGAGTAAAAGGGAGAAGACCTTCACCCATCATGCGTATTCCCATGCTGGTTTAGACTAGTTGGTGCTCACCAGCATACCATGATCAGCCACTGTCTTTATTATGAAGCTTGACTATAAAAGTCCTGCTGGTAAGGCTAGTTAGAGAAGCTATGTTGGGTTATAAACACACCACAAGACTTGTGATACAAAATGATGATATCTTAAAAAGGCAATTTGAAAACCATTTTAAACAGATCCCACGAAAGACCAAAATTTTAACCATGACCACATCAAACCAAAACTACAGCTGCTGGGAACACTCTGTAAGAGCAGCCAGAATCCAGTCGAATTTCCCATTACCCATCAAGAGCTGTCACAAAACACTAACATCTTTAAATTCTTAAAAAACCAATGGCCCCAGTGACATCAAAAATTATATGCTTAAAAATAGCACAGCTTGGATGCTGATTAATTTGGATTTTGAAATCTGGCCATTTACCTGACCTCTGAAGGAGTCATCTACTCATTTTGCCAGTATATACTAAATGTAATAAAAATGAGCAGTAACCAGAGGAAGATATTTAATAGCGTCCTAAATAAATGATCGATGACAAAGTGCCAAAGTAGGTAAACGGTTTAATTTTTTTTCAAAACAACTTTACAAGAAATAGCAGAAAACAAGACCCCCAGAAACAAGACAAGCAGCATAAGAAAAAATATGTGGATATTTGCAATATATTTTAATTTAAATATAACTTAATATATATACAGGTACATATAAAAAAAATAATAATATATCATGAAAAAGGTCAATATTTTTTGTCACTCATTTCAGAAAGTGAAACCCATGTATTATATAGATTCATTACACATAGAGTGAAATATTTCAAGCCTTAAGTTCTTGAAATTTTGATGATTATGGCTTGCAGATAATGAAAACCTAAAATTCAGTGTCTCAAAAAATTTGAATATTCGATAAGATCAATAAAAAAAGGATATTTTAAACCGAAATGTCAGGCTTCTGAAAAGTATGTTCATTTCTATGCACTCAATACTTGGTTGGGTCTCCTTTTGCATGAAATATTGCATCAATACGGCGAGGCATGGATGCAATCAGCCTTTGGCACTGCTCAGGTGTAATGGAAGCCTAGGTTGCTTTGATAGCGGCCTTCAGGTCATCTGCATTGTTGGGTCTGGTGTCTCTCATCTTCCTCTTCACAATACCCCATAGATTCTCTATGGGGTTCAGGTCAGGTGAGTTTGCTGGCCAATCAAGCACAGTAACACCATGGTCATTGCACCAGCTTTTGGTACCTTTGGCAGTATGGGCATGTGCCAAGTCCTGCTGGAAAATGAAATAAGCATCTCCATAAAGCTTGTCAGCAGAAGGAAGCATGAAGTGCTCTAAATTTTCCTGGTAGACAGCTGCGTTGACTCTGGACTTCAGAAAACACAGTGGACTAACACCAGCAGATGACATGGCAGCCCAAATCATCACTGACTGTGGAAACTTCACACTGGACTTCAAGCAACATGGATTCTGTGCCTCTCAACTGTTCCTCCAGACTCTGGGACCTTGATTTCCAAATTAAATGCAAAAATTACTTTAATCTGAAAAGAGGACTTTGGACATCTGAGCAACAGTCCAGTTCTTTTTCTCTTT
Organism: Ptychobarbus kaznakovi; assembly: GCA_027422405.1. Classification (NCBI taxonomy): domain Eukaryota; kingdom Metazoa; phylum Chordata; class Actinopteri; order Cypriniformes; family Cyprinidae; genus Ptychobarbus; species Ptychobarbus kaznakovi. The sequence goes on along the minus strand of CM049796.1, from coordinate 28,201,198 downwards.
AGCCCAGGTAAGATGCTTCTGAAATGTTTTCTGTTTCAGAAGTGGCTTGGCAGCCCTTTTCCTGAAGACATCTGAGCGTGGTGACTCTTGATGAACTGAATCCAGCTTCAGTCCACTCCTTGTGAAGCTCTCCCAAGTGTTTGAATCAGCTTTGCTTGACAGTATTCTCAAGCTTGCGGTCAGCCCTGTAGCTTGTGCACCTTTTCTTATCCAATTTCTTAATTCCAGTCAACTTTTGCATTTAATATGCTTTGATACAGCACTCTGTGAAGAGCCACACCTTTCAGTAATGACCCTCTGTGACTTACCCTCTTTGTGGAGGGTGACAATGATTGTCTTCTGGACCACTGCCAAGTCAGCAGTCTTCCCCATTATTGTGGTTTCAAAAAACAAGAGATACCCACAATTTATACTGTAGGAAGGGCCATTAATTGAAACTCAAATGTAAATATTCGAATATTTTGAGATACTGGATTTTTGACTTTCATGAGTTGTAAGCTCTAATCAAAATTAAAACAAAAAAACTTTGAAATGTTTTACTTTACATGTAATGAATCTAAAATATATGAAAGTTTCACTTTTTGAAATAAGTTACAAGAAAAAATGTTTTTGAAAACTTTTTCAAAAATATTCAATTTTTTTCAGATGTACCTGTAGACCTATATATTAAATTCCAAAACATTGCAATAGCTTAGATGCCCAACAATAATCAACATAAATTAAAAGCATAAAGGATCCCGTAAGGAACAACTCCAACTAAAAACATAAGGAATAACTCCAACTAGAAGTACAGATGAATCAGGGATAAATATCAACCAGATAATTGAACTAACTAGAAGCACATGGAACACTGGGAAATTAAACAAAGCAGTTTCAACCAAAGCAATTTTAACTTCTGCTGGAGCCTAAAATGAGAAGATTAATTGGCAAAGTATCTCATTACAATTGGAAATACCAGCTCAAGACAAATCGTGACCAAGTACAGACTAAGCAATGAAAAAAACTATTTGTGGTCAAGCACAAAACAGAGGGTTTTTTTCTTGCAAAACTTGTTGTTTTAGATGCAGATCACTACTATATCCAAACTTTATTTGTGCAAAATCCCCATCATTTAACTGTTTCACTTAATTATGTCATAGATGTGTACTTTTTCTTGAGTGGCTTGGCCCAATATTCAGTTAATACAGGCATAGCAATAAAGCTTTGTTGATTCTACTTTGAAAGGGACACGGAGAAAGGCAGAAAGTGGAAATACATTTTGAGGGAAGGAACACTGGATCTACCCAGGTTTCTCCCTCCCTCTCCTTCCCGCTGAGCTGCATAGCAATGCTGGCAGCCCCTCTTGCACCAAGCCCAACATTCCAGCCTCAACAGGAGCTGCTGAGGTGAGGACTCCTCATTTCCTCACTCGCTCCCACTCTCTCTCTCTCTCTCTCTCTCTCCTCTTCCCCCTCCTCACCGTCCTCTGTGTGGTGTTGCAATTGCCAGCAATTACACTGGCCTCAGACGTCTGCTTAGACTTAAAGAGCAGTGCATCGCCTGCCAAGGACTCGATTACAGAGGATGAAATTACCTTGCATAGCCTGACTTAGCCTAACATAGCATTGCTTAACTGATAAATGTGTTTAATGGCATTAGCATAAAGTATGTGTGCTATGCTAACAATCCTCGTCTTCCAGACATTCAGGTCATAGATGGCATTTTCATAAAGGTACAGCGTAATTCTTCCCGCCTGGTTAAGAATCTGGGCTTTTCAGAACGGAATACTAGGAATTACGAAGCTGACTGCAATGGATGACCTGCTCAGATGCAGTTTCCCAAATTCCTTGACGAAGACGCAGAAAACAGATCCAGGCCCAGGCTTTCCAAAGACGATCTGTAGTAACATTTATCAAACTAAAGTGAAGTACTTTTTATACACGTATATAAACAACCCCCTGCAAACCACCCTATCACCACGACGGAAATAAAAGCTCATACCAGTGTCTTATGAAGCAGTTTTTATGTTCATTTTTAGGAGCCTTTGGGAAGATACTCAGAAACACACATTTTACGAGTTAGTACATCATTTTAATCACCTTCCCATTTGGAGTCAGACTGCCTGATACTGAAGAGTCTTCAGTTGGTCACTCCCCTAGAAATGAGATTCTTTAAAGCCTTCTTTCTCATATTACTTCCTTTCTAAAATAAGTACAAAAATGGACAACAAACTGTTTTGCACATTTTCATGTCTCTGAACAAGAGCTTCAAATAAATAGTGTACTTCTTACTGTACCCAGACTTTCGTGTGATGTTTAAAACTGTTTGTCCAACTGAGGTAAGGAAAAAATTAGAAAATTTGAGGGGCAGAGACATCTATTTTGGATTTGGGCCTGACTGCTAGCCCTTCGCTGGCCAAGCACTGGTCCAAACCCTCAACCAATTAACTGTAGTTGGTATACAACTTTATTGCCGTGGGATTCTGATACTGCCAAAGCTATAGACAGACGTGCTGTAACTTAGGGAACGAGAGAACATGGGTAGGAAAGAAAAGTGAGGCACTTCTGAGAGACTTCCTGACCTGGATGGAGAGGTAGGGGTTAGTGATGCATGGATGAGCTAAAACGTCACCCGAATCCGCAGCTTCAAATATATGATCCACCCGTGCACCGATATTTTTGTCTGATTTAGATAACCGCACCCAACCGTCACATTCAGGGTTCATACAGTCATGAACAACCTGGAAAATCATGGAATTAAAAAAAACAGCAATTTCCAGGCCTGGCAAGTATTTGAAAAATAAATAAACCCAGAAAGTTTTGGAAAAGTCATGTTTCACAATTCTCTGTACAATAGAATTATGTCTAACCAGGTCCTGATTTTCGGTGAGGGATTGTGCATATATTCCCGCAGGTTTCGACTCTAAAATGAGGGAAATTAATGCAAAACATTTATTCAATATAGCATATAGGTTAGATGAGTAAATAAATCCACACAAACCATCAGATCAAATCAGTCATTTGAAAACAGCGTGAGTGATTCAGCACCGAGTACTCTCTCTTTGACCTTCTCTTCACATCACCGCATTTAGAGCTGAACGCTGTGATACAAGACTTTAGCTCACGTTTCAGTTGACATAATTGTCAATAGCCTAATTGTTGCATCGTCACAAAAATGTATTATTTGCACGTCTTTTTTAAGCCTTTTGGTACTCGCGCACTCTAGATGCGCTTTTCTGTGTGCTCACAGTCATATCCAGAGTGCGCGCTGAGCAGCTTAAGTTGCCAAATACACACAAAATAACGTCAAAATGGTCGTCTGGCGAGTATCCTCATAAGCATTGTCGATTTTGTCTTAAGTTAATGTAAACAGTTGCGAATGAAAAAGCATCCGTGAAATAGCTAGGTCTTGTGACAGCAGCCTAATAAAGCTGCGCCGTCTGTCATTAATGTTAATCAAGCAACAAAAGACAGAGGAAATCCATCACTGCTCTTGACTAAATGTTTTGTTGAATAACTTTAATATGTTAATTTACAGGTTATTCAATTTCTGTAGCCTATTTAAAATACGTTCATATTTTAGAAAATGTAGTTAATATTTGCATGATTAATGATTTATCTTATCCACCCGCAAATAATCAGATAGCAATTTTTCATTACCCAACCCGCGGATCATCCACAGCGCCCGCGGATATAGCCGCCATCCGCACATCACTAGTAGGGGTACACATGATGAGAGGAAGAGAACAGTGGAATCGCAGACCCAAGTTTGTCCTTGCTGGTGAACCCTGTAATGGCCTGTGACAGCGTTTCCTCAGCGGCCCCAAAAGCAAATGGTTTATTCATCAGTGGCACTCCAGGGTGTGACCACTGCATGCTTTGCTCACATGGAGAGGTGATACATAAATTACACCCTGCATTCCTTACTTCTCACTTTTGATTGGACTGATAGCTGATCTGTTTGTCTTTCTGATGATTTGTCTTTTGCATGTAAACCATAGCATAACTCTGAAAACTGCAAGAACATTGCAGAATTCTAATAAAGTTCATCCTGACTGTAATGATACGTAGTTACAATGAGTTAGTAAATAGAACCATACAAATTGTCAACCAATCTGCTGAGATTCATATGTCTTTGTGATGTTTCCAACTTTTTTGCTGGGTTGTATGTTTATGTTCCCTTTCAATATTTAACTCGTACTGCGTCGGAGACGCTATATGGGAAAAACTTTTTTTCTAGTGATGCACCAATCATGATTTTTCGTGGCCGATTCCGATACCGATTTTTTTCAAGCAAACTGGCCGATTCCGATACCAATTTTTTTTTCCTTTAAGCAACCAACAAGAAAGAATGAAATATTCTAACACAAATAAAGTGGTTATATAGTGAATATAGATTTTATTTAACATGTATAATATAAAATTGTTTAAAAAAATATATATATTTAAGAAAAAAGTTGCCCCCCAAATTCATGTCTGTGGTGTTACAACAATGCATGTCACCCCTTTAAGAAAAGGAGTAATTATTTTTGGACTACTTCCTATGTGTAAAGGTCACTGCAGGTGCTGGTTGATCTGAGGGGTGCATGGGGAGTACATTCTTTCTTATTAATTTTAAAGTTAGCTAAATCTCTGATAATTTCATGTGTCGTCATTAGTGTATGTAGTGTTATGTTGATAACTTGCAGATCTGGCATATTTTAATAAAAAAATTATAAATACATACTTGTTGATATTTCCAAAATGTCCCCTGATCTTGAAATCATCATGATGGCAGCCTCCATTTTAGAAAAGTCTAGATTTAGGCTGATTTGTATGTGGTGTTACTGTCTCTGGTGTTAATGTATTTTCTGGTAACACAGAGCCTTTAGTAACTTGCATTATAAGGTCTGTGGTGTTATAATTACGTCTGTGGTGTTACTTCAATATGACAGACATAAATGGCTGTGTCACAAGTGTTTGATTAAAATTATTAAAAAATCGAAATGTTCTTAAGCTTTTATTTTAATGGATATAGCATATTAAACTAATTGTAAATGCCTATCAATATAGTTTATTAGAAAAAACAAACAAGCATCTTTACAAATTCTGCCTCTTATTTGCCACCCAAGTTGAAGATGGACCAAGATGTTTTTTTAATTGGGTTGAAACTACATAAAACTGGCCTTAAATGAAAACATTAACAGTAACCATGTGAAATTAAAGGCAACAATTGCATAGTTACAACACAACCAACACACATTCAACAATCCAAACAAAGATGTTACTTAATCAACATTCAGCATTTGTTGTCATTTTTAAAATTGGTGTAAAGAAAAAAAAAGGTATTTATCAGTGAAACTAAATAAAACCAAAGTAGGCTATATAAATTATTCCAAAATGTTAAATCAAATAATGTTTAGTGCAACGAGCAAAAACAAAGATGCTAGAGCTCGTGCTTTTTAAATCGAATTAAGTCAATGTAATTTTAAGGTAAAATAAAAATAATCATCTTGTACAGAACTGACGTTTATACGTTTGAACGTTTTATTCTTTACAAAAAGAAGCATTTCAGCTTTGTCACAAGTTGGTCTGTTTCTTTTCTCATCCAACACGTGAGAAGCTGCGCTGAACAACTGTTCACGGTCTATTCTTGTGCAGGGCGAGGACAGATACGCTCGCGCAACTTCTAGTGATGGGAAATTCGGATTACTTTACCGACTCGGACCTTTGAGTCTCGTTCAGCAAAATGAACGAATCTTCTTTCGAGTCATTTTGTTCATTTTAGCAAAGCATAATTCAAATGTTACGTGTTACTTCCGTAACACATCTACTACTTATGCAAACGTGGTGAAGCCTGAAGCCTTCAACTGAAGCCTTTTTTAATCAGGCAGTGGAACTGCACGTCCATTTGTTTGTGCAGTGCTATAAAAACTAACCAATATCTCGGTGGCGGCGTTGAGCGAGCCTATGGCTATGCAGCCCGCCAAAGTCCACCAAAATGGGCGGGGCATCTGGCTATATACCACCGCATCTCAGATTTCTTCTCTTCAGCGACGAAGACCCTTCCTCGCTGACTCATCGCTGACACCGAAATTTGCCGTTGAAATGCCTCAGCAGCCGAATTGGACCTCTTGCAGCGCTCAGCTTGCAGATCTGGGTATATCCTATGCCGCCATCCGGCGACTATCTAAAAGAGCCTCACAAAAAGAGTAAATTCTGACGCGGCGTTTTTGCAAATGTCGCGCCGTCATTGTAAGGCGTGCAGGGCTCCCTTCATGTCATGCTTGGGGAAATCCCACGCTGACGCTGCACTCAGCGGGACTGACTGCTCTCATTGCGAGAGTTTCAGTCTCGCCTCTCTGCGCTCGCGGATAGCTTTCTTTTCAGAAAGCGACTCCGCCACTCGCACCGTCCCGTTCTCTTCCTCCCAGGGACCTGTGAGGACGAAACAGCGGGGCAGAGGATTCAAGCGGCCGGAGACGAGCGAGCCCACGTCGGCTCAATGCCTGAGGCGGTATCTATAGATATAAAAGATAGATAGGCTGGTAACGGTAGGAATTGAAGCTTTGCAGTCCTGGCTGTTAAATATCTTGATTTTTATTTTATTCTAGTAGTAGAAAATAATTTTTCCTTAATAGTTTTTTTCATACTGCATATAGATGCATTTAACCATCTGTAGGTAGAAGTAGCTTTGCTTGTGTCATTATGGGCAGCTGGTCTTAACTAGGAGGGGAAAAAAATGAGAAGTTATGAAACCTTCCCTTGATATTTCTGTTGCAAGAAGGGTCTCTCGACTATCACCTGAGGCCCTAGAGTCTTTATCAGCAAACAACCGGCCGTGCTGCTACTCGGACTGGCATGGAAAATAAATGTTACTTCCAGCCTTCAAAATAAGTAGGTTTTATCATCGTGGCTGTAATAATCAATTGGTCACAGTGTTTATTCCTCTGTGCTTTGTTCATTGTTTTCTGCAATGCAATGCAATGAAGAAAAAAAAAATATAAATATATATATATATATTCTCCTGTAGAAACCTGGGAGAAGTGCCTTGTTCCTGTACACATTTCATGGATGGCACCTTGTGAGGTTCAAACTACCTTTCTGTTACCAGCCCAGATCATACCACAAAATGAAAGAGTTGAGTGATGCTTGATTATACGCTATTTGTGGCATGCATGGCATGAAAACTATGAATTAGTTAGTCACACTCTATCTATGCTCATTCTAGGTCCAGGTATTACTTTGGGTTGGCTGCATCCCTTGAACCACAAAAAGTCTACATTGGTCTAATAGACAGAGGACACTTGTTGCAGCTGGGCATCAGGTTCATACTCCCTGTACCCAAAAGCTGCCCACGCAGGAGCGGGGCACAGACAGAGGCTCACCTCTGGGCACCTACGCTTGGAAGCATAATGCTGCCTGAAGGTTGTTTAAATATGAGGAAAAGTTAGAAGCGTGAATTAGTGCAACATTCCTTTAAATTTGGACATGTTTAGCAAGTAGCCCTTTAGCAGAAGCTTTGATCTAAAATAACTTGCAGTACACTTATTACAGAGATTGTCCCATTGTATTGTCTTGATCAGGGTTCCTCAAATCTGGTCCTGGAGAGCCACTGCCCGGCAGAGTTTAGCTCAAACCTTGATTAAGCTTACCTTCCTGAGATTTCCTAATGATCCTGAAGAGCTTGCTCAGGATTGTTTGATCAGGGTTGTAGCTAAACTGTGCAGGGCATTGGACCTCCAGGGCAAGATTTGAGGAACCCAGGGGCCTCATGTATAAAACTCTCAGTAGATTTCATCCTAAAAGTGTACGAATGCACAAAAGCTGGATTTTGCATACACACAAGTTTTCAGATTTACGCTAGAACCAGCGCAAAAATCCCTTTATAAATCCCAGTCAGGGGAAGATTGTGCGTACTTGCTTCTCCACCCCGTCTTCTCCCGAAATAACCATATATGGAGCTTACAACGTGACACGTGTTTAACACCGTCAAAGGTACAAGACATTAAGCAAATATGAGATACGGACTAAATAACATTTGTGCCACATTAAGTTTTATTGCCAAAATCATACAGTATGTTTTAGAATAAATATCTCAAAATATCCATAAAATTGGTTCTCAGATAAATAGCCTATTTTATATATTTGCCCTCATTCTTTTCCACTGGCCAAATAGTATTTCAAGTGTTTTAAACAATTCAAATCAAATTAAATGCATGCAGTTTATTCTTTTCCACTGGCCAAATCATTCTGCGATCGCTGAATTTATCGCAAAATCAAGCAAACTCCGCAATTTTCGCAAAAACTTGCACATTTTCGTAATTGCCACAGATTTTGGGCTTAGACGCGTTCTGTGACGTCATCGCAATGCCCATTCAGTCAAAGAAAGGTTGTTTCTCAGTTCCAAAAATGGAATGAACAGCTTTGCGTTCTCTTCATGCCCGATTTACAAGTGCTACATTGGACAAACGAAACGAAAGCGGAACGAATCCGCGCTACTCGTTTGGGCTACATGGCACAGACCGTTTATCTGCTTGGACCGGAGCCGTGGGCTGCTCTCGATCACGCGACACCGTTATACACAGCGCAGGGAGATACAGTGAAGAAAGCAGTCGAATTCACCGCATTCAAATTCGGCACAGAATTCTGTTAAAGCTACAGACATCAGAACAAACGCCACTGATGTGGAAGCCAGAAAAACATTGTTCAATAAACACAAATTTCCACCATTCACCATGGATTTAACATAACTACAGGATTAACTTGTGGCAGAAATGTTCGAATGTCTTAAATTGTTTTTAAATGCTTCACACAACTTCTTACAGTACTTTAAAGCTTTAAGTATTACCGAATTTTAAAGTTATTTTTAATGTGATGACATTATTTGTGCATTCTTCAAAGGTTGCCCCATTTATAAAACTAAAAGTTTCATAATGTATTCAAAAATAAAAAAGACATTAAATTACCACTACTAGATGGCTGCAGAGAAGTACTTATAGGCTTATTAGCCATTTCCACTCCCTAATATTTTTTGTATTTATTAAATTATATTTAGACATTATGAATGACAGTAATAAAAGTACATTTTATCTGCATCTCAACTACCCAGACAGCACAAGTATATCTGTAAGACGTCTGCTAAAGATCTGGGAAACATCTGCTGTGTAATCTGATACATGTTTTAGAAGCAGTTTTACATGCATTCTAATAAATCTCTATTTGACATCTGACAGGAAACGTCTTAGAGACGTATTGCAGATGAGCAAACACTCTTAAAAATACCTCTTGTATATGTAAATGCAGACATCAAATAGACATCTCCGAGATGTACATGTGCGATTAGGGTGAGTGCTTTACTGTCAGGTGCTGGTGCCACCTTCTGTAGAACTTAAAGGCACTGGTGCTGGTGTCCTTAATTGCTAGTCTGGAGCCCTACAATGGTTCTCGAAGTCAGAAAAGTCATAACAATATTAGAAGGTTGTCTGTGGTATATTTTCCCTGCAAAACAGTAAGAAATGCCGCCGAAAAAAACGCAAATTTTGAGAAAAGCCACTGAAAAATCTGTCATTTTAGGCCGCAAAAATCAGAAAAAAGTTCCACGAAATCCTGGAGGGACTGCCAAATATTATTTCAAGTGTTTTAAACTATTCAAATCAAATTCAATTTATGCAGTCTCTCTGAAAAGGTATTTTCTAATCTTTTAGCAATTTTTTTGTGGAAACATAAGCCTATATTTATTGTACATACAATTGTCTGATTTGGCGCATCACTGACAAAGCATTTTAAAAGGGAAACACGCAAATCTTACCGTTTTTTTTCAAGCTGTATACTTCAAATACAGTGGTATTTTTCCTAAAGTTGTGAATAAGCCTTGACACGCCATCAGCACCTCCGTGTAGCTGTGGTTCTACAGTATGTCATCATCATTGGACCTATTTAAATTTCAGCAGTGTCCACCAGTATCTAAGTAACTGCACGTCATTGATCATTGTTCTTGCTCAAATAATATAAAAATATCATAACATGAGATCTGCAGTTTAGTATAAATATGAATTATTATAGCACTCGCTGCCATTACAGTTTTTCTCAATTGCTTTGGCACATTTTTCGAAACAGTCTTAACATTCTCTAAACTGTGAGTGCAAATGTCACAACTGTTTGCTGGAACTTCAGAACTGTATTGCATGTCTGCAAAATGTAGTTACCCACCCAAAACATTTCATTCATGCGTAATTTGGCCAAGGCCATAAAATATAGAGTATTTTATTTTTGTCATCGTGTGAGCCACACTGGTCAAAATGTTTAGTTGTTATTTCACCATGACAGTCAACCATGGAAATTAAGGTTTTATAAAAAAAAAGAAAAATATTTTTTTGAGAAGAGTCAATAGTACATAGAAAAAAAGTATATGAACAGTATTCATGTATATGATTCCAAGTATATGAGTTCTGTGCTACAGAGAGTGGATCAGTACCAGTTCTGTTCCAGAAAATCTCAGTTGGTCGTACATGCTGTCTGTGGCCAGACTCACATCTATGAATGGTCCCATGCAGCCACTGTACAGAGCGTCATTCTTCTCTCTGTAATGTGGGGCTGACATCCAAGGGGTAACCCAGGGAGGAAGCCAGCAGCGCTGGGTGAATATTTTCCTATCCCCCCCATCAGGAGTAGACATATCGGGTGCTGTTTTGTGTAAATGTGTCTTCAGCTTAAAGAAATCTAAGCTGTGTTCATTGACGGAGAGTACAGCAACTGTAGTGAGGGAGGAAAAAAATGGTTCTTTCTCAACGCCCCGACTTTCTCTCATTAGATGAGCAAAGTAGAGAAGGAAAAACATCCAGGCCCTCGTGGCCTCTCCATTAATGCCCCAGGGTTTGTTTGTGTTCCCAGTTATTCACCCACTTTGCCATTTCCCCAGGAATCTTAAACACCCCTGACTACCTGTTCCACCTGGACAAGGGCCTCTGCACAAATACGGTGTGCCCCACTATCACAGTCTTGTCTCTTAAGCTGTGGTCAGGCCCAGATGGTTCTCTGTAATTCCAGGAATAGCACCTTAATACCCTTCTACCCAATTCCATTTCCATACCTATCCGACCAACCCACTTTTTTGTAAACCTCCCACTTCAAAAGACCACCAGGTCTGGAGTCTCTTGATTCAAGTGTCCTCTTCATTTTCGGGAAAGGTAACCTCCCAGACATTTTGATGGACCTTTGTAGCCCTTTGAGACCCCTTGCAGTGACTTAAACTGCACATCACCCACATGACAGGGTTTTATAACACACACTGAGGAGCCAAATGGTGCCTCAAATCAGAGACATGGAGGAAACTCAAGCATAGGCTCTCTACTGAATCTCTGGGGCTTTCACAGGGAAATATTTGTGAATTTGAAAAATAAAGTTATCCTGGAACAGCAAAGGAAGATGAATGGGGTCCTGTGCTTCACTGCCGGGTGTACTGAACCCCTCTGTTTTGACTTTTTTCTCACTGGCCAAGTGGGTACATTGGGCCGCTTGTGAGGAAAGGGGCGGAAGCAGGAAGTGGCTGTGTAAGGTGATCTTGCAGCGCTGCACAGAGACTCTTTTCAACAGCGGTCTCTCAATCCATTGCAGCGACACATCAGGCAGTCCTCAGGCCACATAAACAGCAGCTCACACCAGGGACATCCCAGCATGCACTAGCACCCCACCGCCAGCCTCAAAGACTCAACATGAGAGAGAGAGAGAGAGAGAGAGAGAGAGAGAGAGAGAGAGAGAGACATTCAGAGGTGGAACTGGCAATCTCAGTCACCAAAGTATACAGTTTAACTACCGCTTTTTTGAGGATGAAATTACATATTCTGTCACAAGATGAATGTCTGTCTTTCACTCAGACCGGACGTATAGGTTTGAAAGTGTCATAACTGTGCGTTTCTATGTTTCCTGTTTGTATTTATATAGCATCTGGGCAGCTATAAACACATAAAAATGCTTCACGCAATGGTCACCAGCTCAACACAGATAAATTCCATAGTGTAAGATAAAGCACATATAGCAGTTGAACAGTTTCGGTAATTTTCCCTGACTTGACTACTACTGTCTTTCAATGCAAAGCATATAAGTTCAATAAAAGGATGCTGTTTTGAAAGACTCGTGTACAAAATGTAAGTAGACATGACTTTGGTAGGTGCGGTATGACTGAGTTTTTAAAAGCATGTTATTGTTTCCAGAAGCAGCTAACAGCCTTCGTCTGAGGTACCTTGTGGTTCTGTTTCCTATCGCACATGTGCATGAGAGTTTGTGTGTGCATAGCCACATGATTCAGTTCAGTAGCTCTCAAAGTTCAAACACCATCAAAGCTTTCACCATTTTAAGACACTCCTCAGACAGAAAAGTACTCAAAGTCTTCCAGTGAGCCTTTGTTCCAAAATTAACTGGAATAAATTGTATTAGGTGGCTGCATGGCACTTTCTCAACTTTTTTTGTCATCTCCTTCCAATAAAGCATCACACTGACTGGTATGCTTAAAAAAAGGCTGAGTTGTAATTAGGTCATTTTGACATTTCCTTGGACTATTTAAAGGAGGCATGCTTTAGGAAAATGTGGGTACGAACGGACTCACCCGTTCATTGCCTGGAATTCCCTTCTACTATTGGCTAGCCGACTAGTGTTTTTTGGCCTGCAGGGACAATTTAAATAGAATGTGACAAATAAATGGAATAATGACAAGTGGCTGAATGAGGCTCTCGTCACACTGACGCCCATCCTTTATTTTAAGGAGTCAGAGGCTGCTTTAGTGGCAGGCAGGAATTTTATCCACGGCTGTAAGTGGACCTCCTTGCTTTCTCATTCGTCTTTCAGTTCTTTTTTAGACCTTATCCTTGTTCTCCTCACTCGTCCTTTCTTTCTAAATCTCTTGTCTGAACGGTCTATTTTTTTCAAGCATTCACTTTTTACTTTTTTACTCACCCTAAACGTCACTCCCTGCAGTACCATTTAACCTTTAACAGCAAGAGAAATTACATTGCATGCCATTGTTTGACCCTGATTTTGTACTTTCCTGTGTGGAAAAAATTACCTTGACTTGCCTCAAGCCACAAACACCCCTCGCAACTCAGGACCATGCTTACAATGATAACGCAAGTCTGGGATTTTTTTTTATTAAATCAAAAGGCCCTGAAAGGTGTAATCCTTAATTTGAAGGTAAACACACAAGTAGCCAATCCACATAGAACAGACATGTGGTTTTAAACATTTTTCCTCCTTAGATCAGTATTTCCCAACCTTTTTGTGTCCCCACAGCCCGGTCAGTAGTGCTCAAAACTCTACATGGACACACAACAGAAATGTGTTTCTATGATGAGTTCAATTTATCTGAATATTGATTCGCATTATTATTGAAATTTTCAAAGTCACCTAAAAATTGGACTTTGGATAAAAACATACCATGTCTATAGTGCCACAACTGTTATCCAGGCAATTGTATAAAACATGCATTTTGTTTTCTTGCCCTAAAAAGGAGCTTAAAGGGTAAAGATTAATCATTATAAATTATATTTATTGTTATTAACAAGACAAAGTCATTCCATATACCATATTTCCATTATCTAATGTACTGTACTTATACTGAATGTGTAAGTAGGTTACAAAGTATAAAATGTATAGGCCTATTATTCGTTCAGCTCTCTCCTCTCTCCATTGTTATGATGCATAGATTCTGATTGGTGTCATCAGTTTTGCTACCTAATGTTTAACTTTTTGAGAAATGTGTCTTTGTTTTGAGAGCTGAATTAATGGTTTGGGAAAATGGGCCAACTAAAATCAGTTATAATATGTTAACAATCAAAAACTGCAATACAAGATTCTTACCCAACTCAGCTATTAGTTTTCGTGATCGGTATCTTCTTATTGATTTCATGTTATTGTTTCGTCCGTATACGGCAGAAAGCCCTATATCCATGATGAAAGTGGAGCGAGCGGTCGGAGAATCGGATCACCAAACAATTATGGGATGTATCTCAAACATATCCGGACGGGATTATATTTCTCAGAGGACTTCTGGAAAGCAGTATCTGATTCATGAACAAATGTAAAAAAAATTGTTAGTGAATAGGCTGCAATTTATGTTTTGGACTCAAAAAGAACCGGTTCATAAGAGTCATTTATTAATGAAGCCGACTACACTGGGCGCGCTGCGTGCGTGTGCAACCATCTTGCACAGTTTAGTGAAAGACTTGTTTTTATTGCCATTATTTTCTGTTACGCTATCATCGCCGTGGCTGAAAAGTAGCACATGGAACACTGCATACATTTATATTTTATTCTGTATTAATTATGGATTAAATCCGCCCCTGCTTCCCGTTCCCTCCTCCTACATCATTAATCAGAGTCGGTGGTCCTGACTTTATAAGAAATGTCTGACTTCCTGTTCATCAATCCTTTCAATCATGCAGGAAAGGCATAGATTCTGAATGCATTACACATTACATTTTTGCATGCATGTGTACTGTGTTTGTTGCTTCGAGTTTTGTTATGTGATGTGTTGGATCAATTTGAGATGTGTTATTTAGTTTCTGACTTAAACAAGACATGTAACTGTCAAAAATTATTTTTGCCTATAATATAAACATGCATAAATTGAAACTCAGTGAACAAAGACCTCATGCTCGCAATCACTGTAAAAAATAGTTTGCCTATAATATAAACATATGCATAAATTGAAACTCGGTGAACAACGACCTCATGCTCGCAATCAAACTAAAATGTTTGTGCACTCTCTTGAGCTCTTGAGTTTGAGAAGATTGTGAAAATCAAGGAAACATACAGACTACAGATAGTCATAAATTAGACATCTTGTGGAGTCATCTCTTTTGATTGTTAAAAACAGAAGTCCCAAAATCTGAGGTCAGAGTTCATTAGCCTGTGGGCAGAAAGCAAAACTTGTGCATTCTTCACTGGACTCCCTTATCTCGTATCTATACACAAGACCCCATCCTGATCCACACCTGAGGACCAAAACACCAGTAATGGAGACACAACCATGAATTTGTACATCTATGATTGCGTACATTCCCAAATTTGCATGCAACGCTACAATATTTACACATTTTTTCAAACCACCCTAAAAGGGTTAGTTCACCCTAAATTGACAATTCTGTCATTAATTACTCACCTTCAAAAGACCTTCGCTCATCTTCAGAACACAAATTAAGATATTTTTGATGACATTCGAGAGCGTTCTAACCCTCCCATAGACAGCAAGGGTCCTACCACATTCAAGACCCAGAAAGGTAGTAAGGACGTCAATAAAATAGTCCATGTGACATTGGTGCTTCAACTGTAATTTTATGACGCTACGAGAATACTTTTTAATGTGCAAAGAAAACAAAAATAATTATTCAACAATTTCTTCTCTTCCGCATCAGTCTTTCGCACATTCAGGAGAATACCACGATGCATCGAACTCTCGTGAACGCGCCTCAAAGACTGGCATGGAAAATAAGTTATTTTGTTTTTCTTTGCACACAAAATGTATTTGCGTATTTTCGTAAAATTACAGTTGAACCACTGATGTCACATGGGATAGATGAACTAAGATCTTACAGGGTTTGGAATGTCATGAGGGTGAGTAATTAATGACAGAATTTTCATTTTTGAGTGAACTATCTCTTGAACATCTTTAACTCATAGCGATGTTAAAACCCACTAAGCAAACTAAAACCCATCTGATTACCTTAGCAACCACAAAGCAGCAACATTTCCTTAAGTTTCTTTATGGTTGTTATAAAACTAAACAAAAAAAATCTATTCAAGCCATAGTGTAGATGTTCTCTTTATGTGTTGACCTGTGTTATTCATGTGGAATATACAGGTTAATAAAGCCTGTCCTGTGACATCCCAACCCCTTCCTCTACTCTTGCCTAATGGCACGCATCCAATAAAGAGGGAAAAGTCCATATAGTAGTAGTAGCCCTTTATTGTCACTAGTCACAAGTACCAGCGAAATTAGCCATCAACCTGTCCATACATACACAACATACATACAAGGGGGTAGACAGGACAGGAAGACAGGGAATTGAAGAAAAATACAGCATAACATGAGGAAGGGGAGGAGAATTTTTTTTAACCCACATACTATGCTCCTTGGGGAGTACAGTGTGAGAACAGGAAAAACACCTAGCAACAAAAGCACATAAATACACCATAGACACCGACTTTGCAACAGGGGAGGTAATCCAGTCCGGCAAGCAGCCATCCGGTTCAATCTTAGTGCTTCACAGACCCGCTTGTCAGGTTGATCCATATATGTGTGTATGTGTGTGTATGTGTAATAGTTTGTAATCAGCAGGTGTCTGTGGGAGGAACGCAAGAGCGTCCCACTGTAGTGCTCTTCTCAGGGTTATTTTCCAACAGCGGCCTTGGCCGAGGCCAGTGCTGGTACAGGGGAGCGAAAAAGATAAGATTGCGATTTGTTTGTCTTGGGGCGAGTGCATTCCAATTCCACGGCTACTCTCTTTGTCCATTCTGGTCTCCAAACCCATCAATTTTCCTTTGCAAAGCCGTGAGCTTCTCCGTGATGAAACCATATTGCGGTTAAAGTCTCAGCATCCATCCAATGACGGGCAGCCTTGTAAGACAGTTTTCTGGAAAAGCAATCAGCACCTGTTATAGAAGAAGTCTAAATGTCCTCCAGACTATAAAAAGTCTATTAAAAAAATACTGTAAAAAGTCTATTAAAAAAATACACATTTTTTAAGATGATGTAATGTGACTGATTATAATCGTGATTTTGTTTGGGCAATGGTAATTGCCCTGTTAGGCGCTGAGTGATCTGCCCTGCCACTCTCCCTCCGTTTGGCCCTAACTGAACCTCAACATCAGTTGAACATACAGCATTTTAGTTGATACAGGCATTGAGCCGAAGAATAAGGGAGTTTAGCCTCATGTGGTGCTGGACTGTCCTCTGTTTTTGAGAGCTGCTGAGAGGATATGAAAGAAAAGTGGAAGTAAACGGCACTCGTTGCCAAACTTCTAGAACTCACTTATCTTTGGCTTGAGCCAGGCTTCTAGAATCAGGTCCACTGGCCAGTGTTTTACCTCAATCTCTCTCTGTCTCTCTCTTTATGCAAGATCTTAGTCTGAAAGCCAATCATCACAACAGATAAGTCTGATTTTAGCTTTATTTGAAAAGGGTTTCAGCATAATAAATGATCAACTATTAAGGGAATTTCCTCTGAAAACAGAGGTCTATTAAGTAGTGGAGTTGAAGAGGTGGAGAATGTACACATTATATGAATGAAATAGCTGTAACAGATTAATGAATAAATATAATTTCATGCCGGGCGCAGATTGAAGTCTTTGTACAGTACCTTCGCAAAGTGACTGAAGTTATTGTATCCAGTTTAGAGCGTTTGGGGACATTTTGGTCATTAGCGGCGATCATGTATCACTTTCTCCTTTCGTCCTTGATGAAGTTCATTTTACGGTTAATAAAATAAAGCTGATTCAGAACAGTGACAAAATCCTTTGGCCTGGAAGAGGAAAGAGGAGCGGAGGCTTATATTTTAAAGGACTTAATTAGTGCTAAAAATGCTCAAGGTCAACAGGTTTATAACGGGACTAGGAGCCTGACCCTCTTTCTGAACTTATTAATGTCCCATTAGTTTAACCATCTATTGTTAATGCAAGACATTTTCTCCCTCGCTTGCAGCGCGACTCATGAGTAATGTTCCATATCTTTGTGGGCCTTCGGGAAATTGTGTCAAAAATGGGGAAAATCTCTTTTTAAACTGCCTGAAACAAAGATTTCATCATGTTTATGGAATGCTGTGGATAGCAATATGGAAACAGAATGGGTCAGAAATTACATAGTAAAAATGGTCTGGTCTGGGGTTGGAAAGGGAAAGTTTGAAGGGGGATAAAGGGGGAGCTTCTGGTATTATGCTCTGGTCTACCCCCACAACACAGAAACGCATGAATGCTTCCTACCTCTATCTAAAATGATTCTCCACACTGCTCAGCACATTTCTGGAAAGGACGGTTATGAGGTAACCGTCTAGTGCAACTGTCAGTAATCTCATAGCATCCTGAAATGTAACCTTTAAAAAAAACTTCCTGACAGAGAGGGACAAAATCTGATTTACGTTCTTCTGGTACCCCTTAGCTATCGGGCATGGCAACAGCTAAAAATAAATGGGTTTGCGAGCTACTGCAGCTGTGTTTACTTTCCAAGCTACTATTAAAGTTCTTTATTATCTGCATATCAAACACATCAATTTTAGTAAAATGAGAGTTATTTTTAAGTGTCATGAATAATTATACTGGTTAATTCACAATAGAATGCTTGCAGGATACTGAAAAGTGCCGCCGCTCATTGTTGACTTTAGTCTGCGTCTAAAAACTCAGGCAAATTGCTTAAATAATGGATATTTAAAAAAAATACAATATAAAGAGCTGATTCTTTTGAAGGTCGGTCTGGCTAATAGCCCCCTTCTCTGGCAGAGCACCAGGTGTGTGGGCGTAAACGCTGGCAATCCTTCAGCCAGTTGTTGTGTTTTTGGCGTGAGCAGTGCAGACTTAAATGATTTAGCTGCTACCTGTGAGATGAGAGGCAGTCCCATCATCCCATGAGGGTCTGTCATAATCCTCCCAGCCTTTCAGATTCTCTTTCTGTTGTCTTTGTCTCTCCCCTTCTCTTCTCTTTGAGGAGATCTTTTGCTACAGTGAGCATCTGGAAAAAGCCGACAGTGTCAGGGAGGCCACCCAACACTCCTTACTGGCTTACAGGGAGATACAAGGAGCCTTTGTGTTTAAAGGTGCAGGATTCTAGAGGATGTGCCGTCTTGAGCAGCGCTATCCCAGCTGGACCCTTCTTTGTTTTTGGAGCTTTGTCTGGAAGCCTCCTCACCATTCCTACAAATGCCAGCTGAACCCCTGTAGAACATCCTGTAAACGGTAAAGACATATTTATAAAGTTTATGGCTCTGATCCAAAATAAAGGACATACCTACACAGGCAGCGTTTTAATTCAACATAGACACACTCCTTCTGCAAAGGCTGTTTCAAAAGATAGGCAGATTCCACAACCTGGCCAAATTCACATGTATCTTTCAATAAAAAAGGTATCCCATAATACATTGCAGAATGCAGTAGAACAATGAAATGTTGATTAACTCAATCCAGAAATGGATTAGGCTACTTAAATCAACATTAGATTGTCAACTCTGTGTTTCATGTGAATAGCACTATTTATGCGGAGTATGACGCACAGTTTTGGTACGTTTGTAGAGCATTTCAAATCAGTCACCGGTTCTATGTAGGCAGCACACTGGTTTTTGGAACAGAGCCTATGTGTGGAGGTACTTGTGTGTAGAAACAAATCTACAGTGTGCAAGTGTGACAATATAAATGATGGACACTGTCACTATAGGTTTCTTGTTTAACATGTCCACTTCTCTGTATTTTGTGTAAGGCTTTGGCTAATGCCAATGTTTTCCTTCTTAGTGGAAAAGAAATAATAGTTTTGGCTTCCTGTAACATATTGTTCTTAACTGCTGGCTGGGAAACCAGGATGTGCTGTGTCAGGCGTGAATCATGTGTACATTTATCAGAATTTAGTCTAAGTTACACACACAGGAGTAAAATCAGTACCATTAGCAACAAACAAATCATTTCAGACCCCAAGAGTTCACACCTCAAGGTTAGAAAGACGATTTATAATTCATGTACGCCCAAGTAATGGACAGGTAATTACTTGGGTTCCATATGCAGTAATAAATAGACTGATTGCCAAGGGAAAGAGACAGAAGAGGACTAATGGAGGTTTAATTGGAGATGATATCTGAAAAGAAATTTCCTCAGAGGTGTTAAATGGTGTGTTTTCATTGTGATTCAGACCACATACAGTACATCATGCATGGAATATATCTCAGGAAATTAAGGTTTTCTCAAAGACATGCAACGGTTTAGCTTTCGTCTTAGACAAAAAGCATGGTTTAGCTTTCGTCTTAGGAAAGTCGTCTGTCTGAGACGCAGGATAAACTAGATAATTAGCTAGATATTTAGCATTTGACATCTCATCCCACTGATTGTGTTCATGTGCAAAAGATGTTTATGTATACGATTTGACGTACAAACAAACTGAACTTTCTCTCTGGCTTCAAGTGGGTGCATGTGTGGTACAACCATATGGAGCTTTTGGTAGTGTGTGGGCAGGCTGATTTGACACCCGGGCTGTGGAACACACAAGTTTGCCTTAATTGACTTATAAAACTGCTTAAAATGTTGTTTTATGGAGCCATTTTCAGACTACTCTCACGAGATTTGATATCAAGTCATACTTTGCAACGCAATGTGTGACGGGCACTCTTTATTTCCAGGCCAAGTTCTCATAAACTTTAATCTTTCATGAGTGAAAAAAAGTTGGCTTACCAGAGAGCTAACATTTCACCAAATATGCCTTTTAAGTAGAGTATGGATGGATAAGGGCATTAATTCATGGTCTGTGTGTGGCAAGGACTGGCTACATGAAGAGATAGGATGGAGAAGTCAAACTGACAGTTGTGAGGATATAAATGACTCCGCATTCTTTGTATCCTGACAGCTCTGGCTTTGGTGATACTTCTAGTAGGCCCATGTGAGTCCTGCAACTGCAGTCTTTGTTGTCACAGTCAGCTTGTGTTCCCCTCTGTGGCCATTCCAGCGGGCTGGCCGGCCTGGGCAAACACAGAGGGATACGTGATGTATGGCTCCCTACCAGATCAAGCTTCTCCTCTGTAGGTTGCTCCCAGCAGTAGAGTGGAGTTGAGTCATCCTGCAGGCTGCAGGGAAATGAACAGACACTCCAGCTTTGACTATGACAGGAGCTGGAGGGGGGATGTGACTTTTCACAGTCAGATCCAAACCCAGGCAGGGCTCGGACTCCAGACCAACCTGCTAAATACCAGAGCCGGGTGGATGACAGGATAGATAAGATATCCTTTGAGGAGAAAAAAAAACAGACGTTCAATGTAACAGCACCTTTAAAGGAGTAATTCATTGGAATAGATCAAATCTGAGATTTTCAACTGTTGTGCTTTTTTAACATTGCAGGACATTAACTTGATGCACTAGTCATTGTCACAAGAAACATCTGTTACATTTTCCATTTTTAGAGTTTAGATACGATTGGATAGGATTTGCAAATGAAGAATTTAGTCTTAAAGTGCATTCCTTCCGAAATCAACCTTGGGTTCAGTTGTTACAGCTTGAAATATTAAGATGGATGTTAATCCTTTCTTCAAGCAACAAAAAAATTAATAGGTATGTTAAATCTGAGCTATTAAGCCTCAGGTTTTCTGTAGCCAGAGGTAAGAACAGTCCTAAACAGGCAAAATAATCACAGCTATAGTTTTTATTTGCAGCTGCCTCTAACATGGAAGTTTCAATATTTTACTCTCTTCAGTATTCTTAAATGGGCTTATTATTTATGAATTGGCAGAGAGTGATATGCTTGGGCAAGAGCAACCATTTCTAAAGACCCTTTCTGAGGAGTGAAAAACATTGGAGATAGACTGATTTACATGGTCTATTATTTAAAGACTTCTCTGCCAATAGTATACTAAGATCGGAGTGACTCTTAGGGTTCAATGTGTGTAATTTATTTTTTATTTTTAACAGTGCTTCAGGGGTTTGTTCTTAGGCCAGGTATGTTGAGCCACACCCTTATCAGTCATGCTGTCATACTTTACCAGTGAAATACTCACTATACACTCCAACGTTATGAATTGCCCGTCTGTCAAAATGCCCCATTTGCTTCAAAATAAATCTAATGCGTAGTTCTCGTTTTAAAACGAGTAATTGCAGAGCTCTAATACCTTACTATTTTATCAAAAGATGAGCCCTGCGCTGTAGCCTGTGGCCTTTGTCAAGGAAACAAGTTGACTGCACTGCATATAAAAAGCATATTAAATTTGACAGAAAAAACAGTGATTGTGGAAGAAATCTGTGAGAGGGCAAAGGTAATGTATTGGCATCTAAGATGGAAATAAATAGTTGTCGAGATGGATTACACCGTCTTTTGTCTTACGCAAGTTGCAGTACAACCCATTTCTGAATTATATACAGCAGTGCACTTATTTCTGGGAGGTATGAATGAGATGAAAGGTTAGGGTGATAAGTGAAAGTGAGGGAGGGAAAAGTAGCTTGACTGACATTTTTCACTTTCTCGCCGAATGACACAGATGTATTGTTAGTGCTCTTTCGTTTTGCCCCTGTACTATACCATTATGGATGCTGGGTCATGTGTGCCGCAGGGAAGAATATATCACGTGATAAGGTTCTGGTTTTTGGTCCAGAATGTGTTGCCTCTAGGAGAAAACAGAGGGAAAAAAAATGATCCAATAAAAAGTAATCTGCAAAAAAAAGTTGTATTTTGCACAATTTCCGTAGGTCGCATCTGTGCATTTTTTCCACACTACTTTTACTCTTGTGGATGTGCAAGTGAGAGAATGAAAGGCAAGTATTGACCTGTGATTGTCTCAAACCCCAAATGGCCTTAAAGCAAAAAGCACTAATAATCTCTATGGACATAACTTTTTTTTTTTCAAAGGTCAGCTGCTCAAAGCACACTCTTGAAAGGTGCTGTATACATAGAATTTCCAAGCAGAAAAATAACACATTACTGCCAAACTCTCAGCTGCTTATAGTCTGGCCACAGCCAAAACACTCTTAGCCAAAGTAAACCTGAATATAAGCAATATCTGGATTACCCAAAGAAGGTCATACACAATTACATGTCTTTTCACTGAGATTTGTATGTCATAGTATCTAGTGTGGTATATTTTGTGTAGTTTCATGCTTTAATTTGCAATTCTTGTTGATTTATGTGAATGAGGAGTAGGCGTACTGTGTGCAATAACTGATGACATTCTGCCCTCTTCAGGTGAGAAGTGGAATGGCTTAGTCTCAGTCCATTTTCCAGTGCTACAAAATAAACATTTTACCACGCGAGTGGTTGCTTTTATGTTTAATTACAATTTATTCATAATGATGGAGTAATATAGCATATTTTAATATGTTTTATGTAAATAAATGCAATATTACCTAAAGGGAAAACTGACATTTTTTTATCCTCTCTCTTCTATGTTCAGAACATCAAGATGAAAGATGAACATTCCATCATCAGGGAACTGAAGAGATAAAGAAGAGAGAAAATAATCCTGTGCTTTGGGCTTCTGTTATCGCAGGCCTATTGATTCTGACTGGAACACAATGTGTCCATGTCGCAGCCTGTGCAGATAAGGACCAGCGTGCTAAACTAGCCGCACTGGCATCATGACTGAAGAGACTAAACAGCCCTTGGCTGCCAAAGAGCTGAATAATGAGTCCAAAAAACAGGATAAGGGGGCTGTGGAGCATAAAATCTTAAAAAAGTCCCCTGAGCACTTTCCCAATGTGAGTCTGGAGCCACAGGCTGTGAACAATCTTGCTAAGTTTGCAGAAAAAGAGAGAGACAACACACAGCAACGTGAGGCTGTGATTCGGCCACAGCAGGCTGGAAAGATTGATTTTAAGTCACTGAAGAATCATTCATTCAACAGCAACAGGACGTGGCCCAGCAGCAAGGACAGCCCTCTGTCGCCTAGTGGAAAGATTCGCAATAGAGACAAGAGTAAAAAGTCAGGAAAAGGAGAGCGTGGCAACCCGCAGCAATTGTACAGACTGAGTATTACAAACCCACGCTCAAATCCCACAATTGGGATAGCCTATCCCCAGCAGAAAGTCTCACCTCCAAAGAAGATTGAGTCCAGCAGGGGTCCTGTCTCAGGCAGCTACCGCTTCCATGTGCCAAGTATTCCAGAGCGAGAGGCTGAACTGCAGCAGGAAGACTTACAGTTCAGATGCTTCCAGGAGACCTCGCCTAACCTTACTTCCCAAAGCTATACCTCACAGGCTGTTGCTGACCCCTCTATAGGACCTGCTCACCAGAATTCACCACAACCACAACAGCAGCAACAGAAGCCCAGCCCAATCGAGAGCAACAGCACACAACCTGCCAACGAAACTTTATTCCCTGACTTTCAACTGAGCGAAACGGACACATGGCAGTCTCCAGACAGGACTTTCAGAAGCACTAGTTTTGGTCTGTCTTCACAAAAGCCAAACAACCTTGTGAACTTGAACAAGACCAATGGACGTTTCATGCCTGTGCCATTTCAGTACGGATACCCATTTTTAGAGGATTCAGCCTCCGATTCCTTTCCCTGTGATCGAAATACACAGTCTCAAGATTACATTGACATTTCTCTTGCCCCCAACCAGGTTTCTCATAATTCATTTTCTTTTCCATCCTCTGAAGAGGGACATGAGGCCATGCAAAATAATGCACAGTTTGGTAATGACCAGGTAGAGGACAGCCAGTCATACCAGTTACACCCTAAACCACCCCAGTATATGCAGACACAACATGGTGTCCAGTCATCTGTTCCCAGCAATGATGAGAGCACCGCATCGAGCACCGCATTGAGCACTCGCCAGTCAGAGCAGAGTAAAAGCGTTTCAGATAAATCTGATTCTTTTAGTCCAGTAGACAACAGGGACACAGGCTTCACGGTAGTGGGCAAGAGAGGCTGCCATCTTAAAAATGGCACCACCAGTCAGAGAGTTCCTATTCAAGGCAGTGTTCTTCAGATTAGGAATATTGCACAATGTTCCAGTTCCCAAATACATGTCATTAGCCCTCCACATAACGGTATTCACATCAGCCCAGGGCCTCTTGACAAAAGTGTAGGTAAACACCATGTCAGGGTATCACACCCCTGGGAAGGGCCAAACAAAGCCTTCCCACCACCACTCATAGACCAGACCTCTACGCCTTATCCCTTTCAGTACCAACCAGCACCAGAACAGAGACAAAACGGCATTAATGGCCATATGCCATGGCAGCAGATACATTTCACAACTGCCATGCCAAACCAAAACAGGATTGATCTCTCCAGGCAACTGAGCAATCAGCAACTTACTTTTTTGATAGGCCCATCAGACTGGCAAGATGACAGTAAGCCACACAAAAACAGCAACCAGAAAGATTCTAATAACTTTCTCAACAAAAAGACAAATGAGGGCTTCTCAAACCAAAGGCAGGACAGTGTCAAGCAAGGCTGCAACACAATTCTACCATGTCATTTTACAAGCAAGGTAGATACAAATCAAGGCCAAGTGGATGCTGCCAAGAACAAGTCATTATACTTTGGTATTAACCCCTCAGTGCCAGTGACATCGTCAAGAAACTGTAGCTACCCTCCGTTACATGTAGCACCCTTAGGGCTGAAGATGGTGTCACCATATGACTCTCCTTCACATTCTCCTACTCAAAATCCAGCATCTAGCAGTACATGTTCATCACTCTCCCCAGCCTCCACAAACTCTGTCACCAGTAACTCTGATGACAGCCAGATTACAAAGGTTCTGTCCCCTCAGTTTTATCAGCAGCAACAGGACAATGCATTGATATCATCTAGTAGCATGAACACCAACCAGCATCACTACCATTCGGAAGCATCCAGAGGCTTGCACTATAAACAAGAAAAAACCAAAGAGAACATTGCAAGCTTCATGTCACATAACAGGCATTCAAAGTCCAACATGGACAACGGGAAAGGTTGTCTGGAGACTTACAGAGCTGAAAACCATCCCCCACCTCCGTATTCTGCCCACCAACTCGCCACATCATTAGTCTCTGCAAACCTTGACCAACTGGATGTGCTTTTGACATGCAAGCAATGTGATCAGAATTTTAATAACCTTGTCTCTTTTCTTGACCATAAGCAATACTGTGGAAAGCATACATTTGCACAAAATGACTTTAAAGATGTGCCAAAAGTGGAAGACATAAGGAAGTTTCAGACGGACCACACAAAAGCCATGTCATCTGGATCCAGTTGCACAATTTTGCGGAGTTCTTCAGATTTGCATCTGTCTCTGCTTGGACTAAATAAGAATGGGGAAATAGTGCCAGATAATGAAACCAAAGTAGATATAAAAGATTACCCAATGAAACTGATGCTACCATCTGCACCCCTGCCGGATTTAGAAATGGAAGATCCCAAATTGGATAGCCTTATCACAGAGGCTTTGAACGGACTAGGCTATCAGTCAGACAATGCAGAGATTGACAGCAGCTTTATTGATGCATTTGTTGATGATGATCTCACCACTACTAAATGCACATCAACAAGACAGACTTTGACTACCAAAGACTCCACAACATTTGAAGGTAGAACAAACAGTGAATCAACATCCAGCGAGAGATCTCAAGCTCACAGCAAGTATCCGTTTGACTCAGACAGCCTTAGTTCAGACAGCAAACTCACAGACAGCCCTTTCAAAGAAAGCCAACATGAGTTGATACAAAATGAAGGCCTCAAAGCAGAAACCGCTCCAACAGAGTCCCAGTCACAAGAGTCAAACTGCACACAAATCAAGTGGGAATCAAGAAAGTCAGAGCAAAGAGAAGAGGAAAATGATTACAGGTCTAAGCTTCTTCTATCAAGCAAGTTTTCTGCAAGATGTGGACTTAAAAGCTTGCAGAGTAGCACAGCATTAGTGAAAACAAAATCTACCTGTGCCAGTAAAATTCCAACAGCTCAGAAACCAATACCAACAGAAGGAAAAAGGAAGAAGACAGGTGGCGGAAGCTGGAGTAAAGAGCTTATTCACAAAATTGTTCAACAAAAGAACAAGTTGCATAAACTCCATGTGAAGGGTACCAAAAACATGCAGTTTTCACTTGTGATGGAGAGAGTTACTCCTGCTGTGCAGAACCCTACATTCAGGGAGTATGATTATGTTTCTGACTCAGACGATGACTGTGAGCCTGTGAAGATAGCCAGTCAAGGACGTCTCAGCCAGAGCATTCGTTGCAAGTACACGTACACTAAGGAGTGCAAGGAGAGGATTCGTGCTGACAAGAGCCGGGAAAGTTCATGGAAACAAAACAAAAATGAGTCCTTTGATCCCAAGAAAGATTTGGATGTCTTTCCATCCTTGATGAAAGACAACCCTGGTCACCAAAGGCTCAGAAGACGGAGCAGTAGGTCTTCCACAAGCAGTGAACTGAGCACATCAATAAGTATTTGCAGTGATAGCATTGGCAGCCCAAAAAGTACTGATCATACCGATTCCGACTCTGAGAAACGAATAGAAGTACAGAGAAAAGATCAAGACACTCTTGAACAGAATGCGTATGAAGAATCACCATCAAGGGTACGGAAAGAGTCTAGCACATCACTGGCTTTGACCTTTACAAAAAATACAAAAAAGTACAGCACTGATAAGATACTACTCACTGAGCACAAGGATCGGTTCACTACTTCAAAATGTTCAAGCATTATCTGTAAGACTGAAGAGACTGCATCAGAGCATAAAATGTCTAAAAGTACTGTCAGCCTTGCCAGATTCAAAACCACCAGAGTGGAAATAGAGGAAAAAGGGGATCACTTCGGTTTTGAGGCAGGAATTATTGCAACCACAGAAGAGCCATTCAAAAAAGATTACCCAAAAAATATAATATCACCAAGAGGGTCTAGTATAACACCAAATCCAATGGAAACCACCAACAATAGAGATTCTAGCCATGTTTTTAAACAAAAAAAATATGCTGTCACATCAAAGGGTAAATCCCACAGGAAAAGAACAAACAGTTCTGAATTGTCAGCACCCATTTTCGAGAAAGCCATCAATGACAGCATATCAAGCGAAGAAGCCAGTAGAAGCTCAAATGATCCATTCCCTGACCCCCCACCTCTCTGCAGTTCACTTGTGGACAAAGTCTGTTTATCACCTTCAGAAGTCCATGATGCTACAACACAAAAGAATGGGCAATGTCCCATTCCCTATTCTTCAGAGCATGATCAGAGTCTTATAAAGTCGCCCCTTTCTTTTGACACAACGTCGATGTTTGGTGACCTTTCAGTGGGAGGTTTTGAGAGCAATCTTTATCCAGATAT
Source organism: Ptychobarbus kaznakovi (assembly GCA_027422405.1). NCBI lineage: Eukaryota > Metazoa > Chordata > Actinopteri > Cypriniformes > Cyprinidae > Ptychobarbus > Ptychobarbus kaznakovi. The sequence continues at coordinate 28,173,273 of CM049796.1, read as the reverse complement.
TCAGCTTGCCAAAGAGAGCTTTAGTCCTCTGGAAACAATAACAGATAAGAAGGAACTTTTTGAGTCGTCATTCTCACCATTCTTAGAGCAGAGAGACTGGAATCTGATGGTTGATGTTACTCCTGTGCTGCCAGATGAGATTTCTCAGTACAAAGAGGACTCTGACTCAAATGAGAATAAGACCAATTTTAACCATGTCCCATTTGCTTTGCCGGAGAAATTAATGGACTACAATCCAAATCTCAACAGTAGCTTGTCAGTTGATGATCTGGAAATAAAAAGGATAGTTACAGAGCTTGAGAGTCAGCTGCAAACAGCCAAACTCAGCAGCCCCCCACCATTAGACAGTGAGCTTACAAAACAGTTAACCATGAGCAAATTTTCTCCACTAAGACTTGACCCTGACAGTGAAGATGAGGACAGTAGTTTAGAGATTAACTGTTCCTCAGAGAACCTTCAAATTGCTAGACCAGTAGACTCACAATCAGCGCTGTTCTCAGAACCTGACTTACCATGGTCTAGTCCGCTCCCATTTGGATTGATGTGTGGACAGCAAGGTCTTCATACGCCAACACATGCCTCTACTATCAACACACCAACTGATTCAGAACAAGACCATTTGCAAATAAAGGACAGCATGGGGCTCACTGTTTTGAACACAGAAAATGGTTCCCCTGTGCATCCAGAGGACAGAACAGAGAAGAATGACTGCTTAGACAAGTCAGAGGAGATGCTTGAGCATGAAATTTACACAGAAAATCTGATGAAAAGCTTGGAAGTGATCTCAGATTCGTTGTCTTCAGGTTTTACATCACCTCAGTCATCTCCTAATCAAGAGAGTGTGGTTCCTGAAGAACATAAAAAACAAGACAATGAACACTCTGAACAAAAAGAGTCTGAGCATATAGAATCGAGAAACACAAAAGCAGAGCTCACAAAGTTCTCAGTGGAGGCATTCAACACAAACACGGCTACACTTGAAGAGACAACCAGTTACATTTCTGGGACAGATAACAGAAAAATGGTCTGCATAAATGAGAGTAGTAATGACACTCTTCATGATGAATTAGTAGCTAATGAACAACAGCTTGCGGAGAGTTCCTTTGAGAGTCCACCAACTACATGTGTGAACTCAAATGAAATCAATTCACAGAAGTCTTCTGTCTCCAGATATGAACACAAGTGTGAGTCCTCTGTCATCCAAACTGAGAATGCTAAGTATCACACACAGTTTGATATTAAGGACTCAAATTATACAATGCAAAATTCAGACTTCTCCAAAATATTCCACTTCTCAGCATCCCCTACCATACCAAAAGATGAAAACGCACTGCGTGTCGAAAAAATACAGAAATGTGATGAAGATTCGGCTCTAATTGTAAAGCCAGAATTAATTTCTGAAGACAACGGGCATGCAACAGGTGAAACAACAGACTGTCCGTCTGATACAGACATCCAACAACCCATTTTAAACATCGCGTCTCCTCATTGTGAAGACCACTTGTCAACCCATTCACAATTAATTCATACACAACAGGTGGTTTCTCCTAAATATCTTCCTGTAGTTCAAGATGAACATGAATGTATAGACAGTGTGGAGAGAGCCATGCCTGACATTACATTGTTTTCTGTGCAATCAGAATGTGAAGAGAATCAACAAAAGATCACAGAGCAGAGTCATCAACTTCTTATTTTGACTCAGGCACCAGAGTTATCTTATAACTCTATCCAAAGTCCTTCTGAGCTGAGAGATAATGGTCCACTTCCAAGCACAGTTACTCCTGCACTAAGTAAAAGCAGACCAGCCCTGGAAGACAATAACACAGATCACATAAATATTGGCAAGTCAGATCATTTTGATCCAGCAACAACAGAATTAGATAATTCATTTAATTCCCATCTGGATTTAGTAGAAATTACAGGGAGTAAAATTTCTAGCCCTGGAACACTGTTTGCTGTGGACAAAATCACAAAACAACCTTTTTCTGAGCATTCTGGGGCACTGGAAAACTCTCAAGATACAGGCATACTGTATGATTTGAAACTCAGCCCCCTGAATTACGGTGAAACATGTTTCAATGAATACAGTTTCACCTCTAAATGTGCAAATAAAGGAACTGACCAGCCTGGTGTAAAATCAAACTCTACAGACAGTTACATTCTCAATGCCTGTGCTTTCTCTCTTGATAAATCATTGTCATCCAGCCCAACATATAATGCAAATGAACAAGAGCCAAATATTCAGGATCATCTGACTGGACTTGATATACCCGAAACCTCTATAAATAACAACCAAAGCGATATCAAATATTCAAGTGTCTCAGCATCCTGCAGTAATTATGTTGAGGAAGGCAGTACAATTGACTCTGAACAAGTCTCAAAACTTGACCAAACTGACATTGATGTTAGTCACCTTCCACCTGATTACATGGATCTGCACATCAAATTTCACAAGAAAGCAGATTCTGAAAAGCTGGACCACCAGATGATCACCAATGAGCATGATGCAATGCAGAGGTCAACAATGCCAGATGTTAAGGAGATACCTAAACCTCTGATACAATGTGCAAAAGCAGCATCCATGGGTCTCACATTCACATCTGTCCAAAATGAAGGACCAAGTTTAAAGTCAAATGAGACAAAAACATCACAGAAAAAGAGTGGTACACAGAATGCAGTTCAAGGAAAATTTCAGTGTGAAATATGTGCAATGTTCTTTCGTACACAACCTGGACTTAAAAGACATAAAGCCATGAAGCATGTAGTAAAGACTGAAGGAATTTCTCCCATTGAAAATCGAAATATGAGCAGTGAAATGTTCATGCCCGTTTTAATGCCACACCCAACGGAAAAATCACTCAAAGGTAGCATGGATGTTTTAAGTCCAGCAGTTCTTTCACATCCAAACAGAAGTGAAATCTCAGATGGAAAAGAACAGCAATCAGATCCACATTTGACCTTTCAAGGGATTGCAAGTGATTATGATGTGTCAACGATCCCAGGAAGTTGTGATATTAATCAGAGAACTTCTCTAAATGAAAAAGCAAACAACATTAACACCACTGTGGATATGAGCAGAGAAATGTTTGCTCCAAAACTGGTAAAGCAAGACACCTTTTCAGATGAAATACTCAGTACTCTTAAAACAGATATATTGCAGGCTATCTCTCCAGATTTTCCCTCAATGGTACAACAAAACTGTACTAAGTTACCTGAAAAACAGGTCCCAAATAGCAGTCACAGCTTTCATGAAGTCAGTGTGAGAGAGGAACAGAAGAGCATGGTAGTAACCAACAGCAGTGAAAAGCAAATGGAAGAAACAACTTCTTCCATAGGGGATTCTACATTGCATAAGGAAGGAGACACATATGACATTGGCGATGTTGTGACAAAGTATTGCGCTGTTAAGCCAAATTATGTTCAGACAGAAGATATCCACTCTCCACTTGGGGATTCTTCTGTGCATATCAAGCATGAGAACACATGTTCTCCCGCAGAAGACAGTCATGCACTTACTGAAGCTTTAGGAATAGAACCTGATCTCAAGGCTTTCTTTGATGACGAAAGCACTTTTTCTAAATTATTCCCAAGAAATGGTGACAGGAAAAGAAAGAAATGTGCAAGGGTCTATGGTAAAAGCAACAAAAAGCAAAAACAACTGTCCTGTTTAATTTTAGACTGTCCTCCCACTGGTGCCTTTATTGATAAGTATGAGGAGTCTAAAGAAAACAAGATAGGGCACAAGTTTACCAGTGACATGAATGACCCTTGTGAATATGAAACCATTGAGATGACCTCCAAATGCTTAGTCAAGAGTTCTATGGAGAACATATGTCCATCAAAAGAAGACCTAATGGATAACCAGGCTGGTTATGAGGAAAATGTAGAAACTGGCAAAACAGAATTATGTGAAAAAGAGGACACAATAAAACAACCCATAGAGCATCAGGATGATTTGCATGATTGCATTGTGTCCGAGAACACAATTCCTCAGGAAGATTGTAAACCAGAGGTTCCTGCTACAGCCTGCCCTCTCCAAATTGTCTGTGTTCAAGATAATGCCTCTAGTTCGCCAAGCACTGAGATGCCTAACCTTAACACTACAATTCAGATTCCTGTACCATTTTTTGAGCCTGAGAGAGATATGCCTTTGGTTGAGACCATTGCAAGCATAGAAATGAAAGACCCTGAAAGACCTTGCAAAAAGCTTGTGGAGCGGAAGTGTAGGAAACGTATTGAACCTGGACTTAAACCTAAAGATAAGCAGTACAAATGCAAAGTGTGTTTCACATGGTTTCTCACCTTAGGTGAGCTCGACTTCCACAAGCTCTCTCACAATCCATCACCTCCTCCAACTTGCTATATGTGTGTCCAGCGCAAGTTTAGCTCACGAGAACAACTTAGGGACCATCTCAGGGAGAAACATGCCAAAAACAAAGCAGGTGTTTGGACTTGTGGCATGTGCTTGAAAGAAATTTCAGATGTCTGGATGTACAATGAACACTTGCGTGAGCATGCCACACAGTTTGCACGAAGAGGCCAGTCTCAGAGCTCCCTCTTGGACATGCCTGGGTGTTTCATGCAGGTAAATGCTGTGAAGAACTTCATATCTTCAATAATGCAGCATCGACCCAGCAGAGCTACAAAAGGAGACAATCTTAGATCATCATCTAAGGAAGAGAGAAGAACATCTTTAGATGTTAATGGACAAGAGTTGAAGGTTCCAGGGGAGTTTGATTCCATAAGTCTGAAGACTAAAACGTGTATTGGGGGAGGAAGTAAACACTGTGCACTGACAACGCTTGAGGTTCTACCTAAAGCAGAGATTCCTACCAAAAATGCTGAGATGCATCCTAATTGCAAAGACCCTTCAAGGGACTGTCACCACTGTGGCAAGCAGTTTCCAAAGCCCTTTAAGCTCCAGCGTCACTTAGTTGTTCACAGCTTGCAAAAGATTTTTCTTTGTCACAAATGTCCAGTGTCCTACCAAGAGGCAAAGGAGCTTAAAGACCACCTTAAAAATGAACACGAGGAGACAAATGAGCCAGACTCAAAGCATACCACACTCTATACTTGTGAACTCTGTGCCGATGTCATGCATGTAATTAAGAAGTCCTTCATCTGCAGTACCTGCAACTACACGTTTTCCAAAAAGGAACAGTTTGATCGTCACATGGAGAAGCACCTTGCTGGAGGGAACAAAATCTTCAAATTCAGGGGAGTCATGAGACCTAGCAAGCCTTTTAATTCAAATGATGATATATCTGACATGCCACCAAGCAAGAAAAGGAAGGCAACGGAGAGCAGCTTTAACATCACAGCATCGCACGTGCAAGGCATCAAATCAGTGTTGCCAATCATAGATTACACTGCACAGAATAATATGGAGGACCATTCTACTGAAACAAACAATACCAGTGTGAAAATTGAAGATGTAGTGGAGGACTTCCCTGAAGTTGCCAAGGACATTATAGAGTGTACAGTGCAGACTGGTACAGCAGAACAGAGTCTTTCAACAGAGCTGAAGGAAGAGGATGAAAGCTCTTCTCAATCTCATGAAATCCAAGCGGATGAGCCCAGGGAAGTCAGTGCACATGACAAAGCTCTGACAGAGATTTGTGACATTAAAATAGAAGATGACTGTTGCACAATTCCAACAACATTGCTAAATTCAGAAGTTAACATTGCAAGCATTTCTAGACAAAACGAAGACGGGGTGGAGACGAACCCTTCAGAAAGACTTGAAAATGCAAGTGAACAAGAGGAAACAACAGACTCAAGTGTATGCACCATTCAAGTATGCAGTCAAACAGATATAAATTTACCAAAGCAAGACATGCAAGGACTCTCATCTTGCAATGACATTGAATTATCATCTATGAAACAGTCTTCAAACGAGACCAGCTACTTGAAGCAGGATCAAACAATCGAGACTTTATTCTCCATCAACAGAAATGAGAATAAACAAGATGCTCACACTCATGTCAGTGAACAGCAGACTATTGGCCAGGCAAAGCACATAACTATGGTCAAATTAGAGGAAACTTTGAAACAAAGTCTTGAAAATAACCCAAGGTGCCTTAGTACCACTGATTCTGCACGTCACACCAACAGCTCTACGTGTGAAGATAAGGACTCCACCAGACAACAAAAGAAGAGGAAAGAACTTAAGACACCTCACAGCTGTCTGAGAACACCATCTCCGACTGCAAGGGAAAATCTGAGCATTGACCCAAGAGTCAAAAAGAAGTTCAGACCTAGCAGGTGTGAAAATATCGATGGGCAAAGGAAAACCGATCTTCCCAATGACTATCCCGTGCTTACATCCGTAAAGGATGACACAGCCAGCAACAAAATAATATCCAAGCAGAAAATAGGATCTTCCAATCTGGGCCTTCAACTAAAGAAAGGTCCTGTAGAGTTCTCACCCAAAAAGGTTGAGATTGCACACCACTTCAACAGAGATTGCAAAGGGAAAAAGAGCATTCCTAGGAGACTCATCCATTCCCCTTCTTCCAGGGTCTCCACCCTGAACAACTCATTTAATAAATCACGGTCCAAGCCAGCGGTCAGATCCATAGAGACTCATTCATATCGTACTGCAGAGTCACAAAACAACCTCCTCAGCCAGCTGTTTGGCCAAAGACTAACTAGTTTTAAAATTCCTTTGAGGAAGGACACTTCTGAATCTATTAATTAAGGATTAAATGGATGCTATTAACGAGGAGGTAATTAAGTGATCCACTAGGCATGTTATTAAGGCAGTTTATTCATGAGACTAGGATTGTATGGCCCTCCTCTGTGAAATCATTTAACTCCTTGTTTAGTCACTTTATTGCATTCCTCTTGTAAATGTGTATTTACATATATGTGAAGACCAACAACAAAATGTATGAATATAGGATGAATTTGTTGGTTACAAATGAGCTTATTTTCTCTATTTTATAGCAGAGAATTATCTATACGAGAGTGTATTTTATCAGCAACAAGGAAAGTTTTTCGGAAAAGAGTTTACTTGAAAATGAACTGAGAATATTTGAGTTCCGAATAATGCATGACACTTTTACATTACATGTTCTTAGATGTTTTACTAGCAACAGGAACAAAATACATCCTAAGTCTGGATCATGTCAATGTGCCTATTGTATATGCTTAAGATAATTACTCCTTCATACTCTTTTACTTTACTGTATTGCGAAGACACTCATTAGTATTAACTTTTGTATCATCACCAATTGGTGCTATTTTATTAATGATATTATTTGTGTAATGTGAACACAATGTCTTATAACTGAAGGGAACATGTAGCAATTACACTCATCATTGCTGGTACTCAACAGTTTTAGAGTAAATTACACAAAAATACTGTGTAAGATCAATCAAAAAGAAAGCATTCATTTGTGTCTTAATTTGATGTATTCAGAGGAGGGCAAGGAAAAAGCCTTTTCTAAAACTGAATTTAGTTTAATTTAATCTATAATATGAACTCAGGTGCTATTATTGCGCATGAAACCCTTAGGAATTATTCCCATGCACTGATGTTACAATACACAAACCCCACACATGATCATTTATAATGTCCCCCAGTTCTTTAATTATTACTATTTACTAAAACAAAAGGTGCTTTGTCATGTTTATATGTATCTTATATTGTATAATATTGTAGGTTGATCTTTTCCAGTGCAATGCATAATGTCAAAGTTCTATTTTAATAATGTGCAAATGATGAAGAGAAAAAGGAAAGGAAAATACAAAGCCTACAGAAGGCTTATGAGTGGATCACAAAGTGCATCATATAAACTTGGTTATTAAAAAAAATATTTGCATTAAGTCTTTTGTTTCTTTGTCTTCTCTGATGGTTTTCTTTGTTTCAATTTGACAGCTTCACAGCATGAAATATGTGCTTATAAATGCTTACAGCGTTTCATTCTGAGATCAATTTCTCAAAATACAGTGCAAAAGAACTGTGTGCAGCGTGTGATAAGAAATGGAGAGTACGGCTTTGTTTTAATCAGGCAAGAACTGCACTGTGTCCTTTGAATTCACATTTAATGATCATTTTAAACTGACATCAAAATGAATAGGTGAAGATCATAGAGCCATCAAGAGTTGACAACCTGTTTTAGCAGAGATAATGACAGCTTTGATCAGAAATAAGACATGTAGTCTTCCAAAAAAAATATAGTGTAATAAATATAAACACATACAGGAGTTCAAAATGAAGACCAATACTAAAAAAGCTTCTATTTTGCATTTTTCTCTTTTTTTATTTTCAACGCCATAAGTATAACAATTAGAGTGAACAGCGGATTTAACATTGAATTTCTAAGTATTTGGATTTGTCCCCTTTCTTTAATGACAGCAGATTTCAAGCTGATATTACCTGCTGTGTATGTTTGTTGTGTAATACCTGATTATCATGTTATCCTATGTTATCCTTTGATTTGAGAACGGTCCGAATAGCATCTGTTGAAGTGCTCAAATGTCATGAATTAGCTTTTTTGATTAGCGACCTAGAAATTGCACTAAATTTTTACTCCATTTTTAGAGTTTTTACATTTTCTCAAAATCCTAAACCTAGTTTGTTTATTTTAAAAAGTAAAAAAAGGTGTTTAAATTCAAATTCGAAATTATTACTAATTTACTCATTTTTAGTAATTACTTAATAAAATGTACAAATTTTTCAGTATGGTCTTCAACTTTTGAACCCCACTATATTTATATATTCATTTTAGATATTTCACATTATAAAGCTATTAATTTATATTGATACGTTTTCCCTCCAGTGATGCCAAACTGTTCTAATGAGAATTTTGTAAAAGATTTTTAGTAAACAGTAATGCCTCTACTCAAAAACAATGGCGTATCATTCCATAATCATTCATACACAATAGCACAATAATTACCCAAACGAGAGCTTCTACTGGTTATGCAAATGCACAATCGCAAACAACAGGAAATAAAGTTTGGCTGTTTGATTACAGTTACTTATTTGCTGCTCAGAAAAAGACAAACACAGATAGTCATTTCAAGCAGATTCATCACTGTGTGTTTAGTGGCTTGTATCCCTACATGAGCCTTATTCACCTTCACATAGGAATAAAAAGCCATAAGACACAACAGCAGTATAGGAGCACGGCAGTGAGGGAAGTCCCTGGCTTTCACCAAAGATGCAGGGGCCCATATTGGAGGCACCTGGTAGAAGAAAGAGAGAGGAAGGAAAAAGATTCATAACTTTGAAAAAGAGATGACAAAGCTAAGCAGGCAGAAAGACATTATAGTGTAAAATTTATATTATCATCTCAGCTATCATAATGTTTCACAGTAGGCGTCAAGAGCGAGGCATTTCCAAGACAGCTACATTTCTGTGAGTTCTAATGCAATAATCAATCAATACAAATGTCATACTACGCGATACCCCCGCACACACACACACAAAGAAGCTTCTGTAGCTTGTAATTGCCACTGATTACTCTTTTGGTTTTAACCAAATATGCTGTGAAACTCATGATTAAATGTTAATTTAATTATGCAAACAGTAATTAGTTAAATTATTCTGAGCAAATTTTACTATAATGCAAGGTGCTCATTATACTACAGTAACCGAATGCTAATGAATGAATTTATATGCAGAAAAAAAAATTGTGGCAAATGGTCAGGGCGGCTGATTTGCATTATTGACTGTCAATCTCTCACGAAAAAGAAAATTTTCATTGCATTTTCTCTCAGTGCTGTTTGTTGGTGCCAAGCAATAAAGGTACGGCTTCTTGTCAGGGCTGTTCTGATCATTTCATCTCAGAGCAAAATCTCCTGGGAGATAGGACAGCTTTGCTCTTTGAAGTGGAGTGACATTATCACTGTGGCTGGCCCTGAAAATAGCATCAGTTTCGCCATACTGCCACTCACAGAGGGCTGAAGATCAGGGCCAGATAGAAATGGGCGACTGGTCAGCGGTAATGACATGGAGTCTAAAGGGAACAGAGGCCATCTTCAATCTCACCTTTCAATCCCAGCAACCCCCAGTCCCCCATTCAGCAGCGTATAGTGCCACTCACAGCTTTTTTCACTGATGGAAAATTACTGGGAATTCCATCACATTGCCCCAAAGCCGGAGATGGAGAGCGACAGTAGGAGGAAAAAGTGATAAATGTGACTCTATTTGGTTCGGGAAGAGCTTTCGGCTCCCTGTGCCACAACACAATGTTTAATAGAAAAAAGTCATTTCGCTGTTAATTTATGACTCATTTGGGGGATAATACCAGGCTGTCATCCATTTACAAGAGTAACAGGTAAAGATGATTTGATGAGAAGGTTCCCCAGGCTTCCCAATGCTGGAAAACAGGAGACGCGACACAGGTAATGCCTCTGATGGCGGAAGCCCATGTGTAAACCAGCATGAGTTATGATTATGTTTTGTCAGTATCAAGGCATGAATGAAAAGCCAGCACCGCAAGCCACCAGCACTTCATCATAATAGCAAACAAATGACAGACGGAAAAATCTAAATCAGTCCCACACTTCTGCATTTAAGCGAGCTTCATTTACATTCCATATTTTTCTATGAATATGATTGGATTACACTTTATGAGGTCTATATATATATTATATATTTACATATAAATTAACTATAAAACACAATAAAAAATATTCTTATGCTTTAGAATGCCTAATATAATGTATTTAATCACCTGAATGCTCTGGTAAATAAATGGAACACAGTTTATACTTCTTTACAACACTTAAGAGTTTTCACAATTTCTTGATTCAATTTAAGTACTTGATTTTAGAAAATACTCAGTTGTTTCCCATGCTGAGTAACCGAGTAATTGGCAAAATACCAGATTTGGCGCATTTTACGGACGAGAATCCATGAAACGCATTATTAGACTGTTTTTCAAGGCTGCATGATATATTAAACATTTTTTAAAAATCATAATGCTATTATGAATTTACAAATGCTACGATTCAATTAAATAAATATGCAATGCAGGTTCGATACATGCACTTTAATTATTTGCATACGTGTAGGTAACATACTTTCCTTACATTCACAGTAAATGCTTCTCAACACAAACTGTTATTATTTGCGTGAAGCGTCTCAAACTCCATTTCTGCATATTGCTGTGAGTTTGATATTATCTTTCTAAATATGCTAACTGTTCATCTGTCTTAATGATGGAACATAAAACAAAATTACTGAAATAAATGTAACACTAATGCAATGCTAAATATATATATATTTATATATATATGCCCGGGGAGCAGTTGGGGGTTTGGTGCCTTGCTCAAGGGTTTCACCTCAGTCGTGGAAAATTGCTGCCGGAGCCAAGATTCAAACCCACTACCTCGGGTTACAAGTTCAACGCTCTATCCACTAGGCCACGACTGCCCCTTTATATTATACAGTTGAGTATAATTATAGTCTTAAAATTCAATATAACACTAAAACGTTTCTAATTTGTACAGGAAAACAATGTAAAAATACTACAGTAAAACAATGTTGCCCAATGGTACCTCAATGGGAAAAAAATATGTTAAATGGTTAAACATAACAAGTAATTTTACTGTAAAATACGGTCAAATGTATGGTTTTAGGAAGTAAAATAAACTATCATTTAACAAATTATTTACAGTGAAAAACAGTAAAAGGACATTTCCAGAAGTCCCTGCATAACATCACATGTGATATAATTTTTTTTATAATAAATTTAGTTTCTTCTAATATCAGTAATGTACAGGGTGTTTTATTGCGGTTATTTGGAGAATGTTTAAAATGTTTATTAAATTATTTTAGCGTCATGCATCTTACCCTGGCGATGTTTTATCTTTTGTGTGTATAACCCTTTGTTATAACCTCATCTAAATATATGAGTATTGGCCGTATTTTATGAACAGACCACTTAAGGTGAACTTTAATTCATTATGTGGCTTTCTGCTTTACAACCCAGATTTTTATGGTGGTTATGAGTACATTTATAGTTTTTTCTTACTTTAAATTTAACTTTTTTATTACAGATCTAATTTTTACTAGTTTTTAAAGCACTACGTGACTTTAGAAAGTACACAATGTAAGAAATATAAAATCTGGACCTTTTAACAAATTAAATTTGATGAGCTTGAAGCATTACTTTTTTAAGTACCTGAAGCTCCTATGTGAATAGCTTTTAATTCTTTTCAGTCATTGCATTTAATTTACCTATTTTTTTTAATATTTGAATTAGGGATGGGAAGATTCCCCGATTCGCTCGGTACATCGCCAAAAAATTTAATGAGATGCATCGGTTTAAAAAGTGTGCATCGGATACAAGTTGGCATTTGTATCGCGATGCATCGTTTCTAACATATCTGCATCGGTAAAAAAACTATTTATTTATATGTAATTACTAGTGGATGCGATACACTTTTATTGTTTATAAAGTGACCAATAATCCGTGACCAATATTTTATATGTAGATTGATTTCTCCTCTCTAAACTGTGTCTCGAGCACGTTCTCTCATCACCACTGCGTGTGAATATAATGCATCACAACACTACAGAGACCTGAGGAAAAGCGGGGATTAAAGTCCAAAACCTGACTTGAAATAACATAAATCAATCCAGGCTAAAGCGGTTTTAAACGACATGTGAGTTCACACAATCTAACTAATTTGTGCACGCTTATTCTTAATCAGCCCTTAATGTCGATCATGGATCAGATCGATCCACCATGAGACGTTTTGTTTTCCTCAGTGCATAACTGACATGTCGCGAGTAATGACATGTAAATAAAATGTAAGCTAATACAGTCCTAATTACTAAGCTCAGATGAGTTAATGTGTGTTTCTTATAGCAGTTAAAATGAAGTTTTAATTCAGTGATTTAAACTTTTAATTAAGTGATATTATTAATGCTTTAAAGAGGAATGTTAGATTGTAATGTTCTAATGCTATCTGTTCTAACTGAAAAGTACAGCTATTATAAAACCAGAGAGAAAGGCTGCATGGCTATAATAGTGTGTGAGAGAGTCAGTGATAAGATAGCATTCCTATTGGTCAGGGAGGAGCTCAACTTAGCCTGACAGTTTCCAGCATAAGTAGCCACAGTGACTGAGGTTGATCTTTGTTCAATTTGCTTTATGGAACCAAATAATTTGACAGTGAGTTATGTGAGTCAGTTATGGAGATGCACATCCGTAATTTGAATGCTTTTATTGGTGTTCTTTTTTCTGAAAGTTCTTCTATTCTGTCATTTTAATGTAATGTATGAATGGTGCTATATAAACACAACTTTTATTATCTCAACTGAGGTTATATTTTTTTCCAGCAGAGGTAACTGAGAATACCTTTCAAATGTATACAGTCTTGATAGAAAGACTATTTTCAAAGCTCCATTCCATATCCCTACCTATCTGATCCTCCTTGCTTTGTGAGTTTTCGACTCGCCTGTCAGCAAGAGGAGGAAAATGCTTTAAAGAGACGAGAAGTACAAGGGTGGTAAAGACAACACAAGTGATAGTCCCTCAACAGCCTGCGCAGTCAAACTGTTCCTCACTGTTTACTCACAGCTTTGAGAAGCGGTGTATGTATCACAGGGCTTTGAAAGGCACATCTGAACAACAATGACGTTCTTTTGAAATGTCGAGCAGTCTCGCAGGTCGCATTAGATGCCACCTGCTGTCAGCACTCGCTGCAGCAAAGCAAAGCAAAGGAGTCCTTGATCTCCTTGGAACAGAGCAAGAGAGCTTGGGTGCATGTCAGTCATTTCAAAACATGCGGTTGAAGAGACCAGGTAAGTGGCAGACGGTTCACTCAAGGTCTCGATTTAATGTTCTACACAGATTTTAAAATGATTGCGGCTGCACCCCAAACAAACCAGGTGGATATCAGGCCACGTGACCTCTAAGATTGGGGTGAGCGCAAAGTAGACAGCGAGCAGCGTCTGTGTAATGAGTTGCCGCCTCTGACACCATCATCTAGCATCGGTTGTGCATTTAAATTGGCCAAGGTACGCGCTGATGAGCTCTCAAATTGTTCCCGCAAAAAGTTCAGTGGAAAACAAGTCTTAAGCCTGGGGGTAAAACTCAATTAATTATTAATGCGGTGTGTCATAAAGCGCAGGATAAGACTCTAAGGGAAATGCTAAACACCTCAAAGCTAAAATAATACCTCTGCTTGGGTTCTCTGTGATTTGGAATACAATTAAAACTCAATTTTAAAGGTTTGCGAGAGTAATAATGGCATAAGATTAATTCAGAATTGGAGAAATGGCCATTTAGGGCCAACAGACATTTTTTGGCTTGTTAGCAATGTGGTTTATTCTCCTCCCAGAGGTAATATGTCATACTTCATTAATTCTTAATAGACATAGCCTGAAACAGTGCAACTATTCATATTTCACCAATGCTACATCCTCTCCTTAACTGTCATACCCCTAAGGCGTTTTCCCCCCAGTGTGAATCGCAGTTTGCACTAGCATTGCATGTGTCTGAGAGTGAGTGTGTGTGCATGTGTGTGTGTGTGTGTGTGTGTGTGTGTGTGAGAGAGAGAAAGAGAGAGAGAGCAAGAGATCGCAATTGACAAGGATACAGCCCCCTAATAGACAACTTAAAATGTCAGGGAATCCAACTGTCAGGCGTCTCAGAAGTGACACGGGCCGTGGCGGTGGCATATTTGATAGTAAATCCCATTGCTGGTTGTGACTCACTCAGATTAGCGACGTGATTCAGAGTAGACGTCAAACTACTGAGGATGGGCTGATGTTTAATTACTTCAATTACAAAATTGAGAGCAGCTATTGATGAACAAACACCGCCGGCTCGGATTAGAGGCAAATTTGACATTGCTAAATAAACAGTCCAGAAATGAAAATAAAACATATGTCTGTTTGTGGTTCACATCAATCTTTTTACTTTATCAAAATATATATAAAAATCCAAAATACATAAAAACATACACACATACATACACATATATATATATATATATATACATTTTGTATGTATGCGTTTTAAATATATTTACCATATTCAAATATGTATTTATTTATTTGAATTAGTGTTTAGATATTTCCCAAATTATTTAATTTAGATATATTTAAATATATTTAAAATGTATATAATATAGTTACATATTTATCGTAAATGTATAATTTTTTAAATAAAAATGACTAATTACTATATTTTTAGTATTGTTATTATAATTATTTATTTTATTTTTTTATTCCCTAATTTTTTTTCTATGTTCAATACAGGGGTACCTGTTAGCATGCTGGGTCTAGACACTGACTATAGGCTATATATATATATATATATATATATATATATATAATATTGAAACGTGACACCCAGCTCAGAGTTACAAATGATTTACATTCATTGTGTGTGAGTCTCTTTACTCCAGTGAGAAAACTGGAGTGCATAGAATTCACAAACACATTTGCTGGACAACCAAATATTTTATTTTATATATATATATATATATATATAAACATAAACAAGAAATGTAGAGTAAAACCTCTTGCCTTTTAAAACCTTAAAAGGCCTTTGTGTTTAACCACTAGCATCATATGTAACAAAACAGCCAGCAACTTACCAAATCCATAAAGCAATCACCAATAGTTTCACACACACACACACACACACACACACACACACACACACACACACACACACACACACACACACACACACACACACACACACACACACACACACACACACACACACACACACACACACACACACACACACACACACACACACACACACACACACACTCACACACTCGCTCAACAGGACACCATAAACAAACATTTAGAGTATATTTAGCAGCATCTGTGACACCTGCTTAAATAATCTGTTGCTATTTTGACATAAACATCTACTAACGACTTCAACCAACTGCTGACATAAAACCATTCAGAACAGACAACACTAAAACTAGTCACTGACACAGATAACAGCATTAACTTATTTAGAAGTAAAAAAGGGACCTTTGATACACACCTGTGCCATCCACCATCACCACCACTCGCCTTCCCTCTGTCTTTCATCCCCCCTCTCTCTCTCCATCGGAGACGAGGAATGAGTTGGTGAGTCTCCGGCTCAGTGAGGTACAGATTGGGGCTCAGCTGCAGAAACTGACATCATCCTTACAAGAGAGCAGGTTTACCCCTCCCGTGCTCTCTCTCTCCCTCTATCAGTCTCTCTCTCTCTGTTTCTCCCCCACCCCTACTTGTGTCATCACCAAGCCCTTCCTTGTAAAATAAATAGCCTACATTGGTTACAGAAAATAAGAAGCGAATTTGCCTGCCTCGGCTGTTTGGGTCTCAAACTTGCTTTATATTCAAAGTCTCCTAACACGGGATCAAGCTGCATTAGCATGTTCCCCGCAGCCACAGGTTTGGGAACTCAAAGTGCGAGGGGGTTACACGCGCCGTCCGAGAGGTTATTAGAGACCGGCAACCCGGAGACAGGATCTCGCTCGAGAGCCACGTTTGCCAATGTGCAAGCACACGCATGCATATCTCTATCACCTCTCCCTCCCGCTGGAATTTTCCTGTCCCAAGTCATTTAGCTTTTCATTTATCATTGTAAGGTAAGACTGTGGCAGCTGTTATTAAAATAGATTGCCTCTGCTAAAGCGCCGTAATGCAGGTTGCGTTGGGAGCCGCATATATGGCCGTCTGAATTAATAAACTGTAAATATGGACATATGCGCTATAAACATATGGATGCATCAGTATTCCCTGAGAGGAATTAAATAGAGGGAAAGATGACAGCCGATTAGATGTGTTTTCTTGGTTGTTTATGTCACAGACAGGCAGAAATGAAGATGACGTTGTAAATTACCCTGCCAGTGCTGCAAACACAACTAAGCGTGGCCTGTTTTTTTTTTTATCTCCACTTCAGTTTCTCAGGAGACTTGCATTCAGAATTCCTTCTCTTGTTTCCATAGTGACACTTTTCCCTCCTTTGTATAAGCATGTGCACTATGCATTTCCGTGGATAGACGTTTCGCAGTGAGGAGCATTTGCTGGTGTTAATTACCGTAAACGGTGTTCATTAACAGACCGTTACTATTATTTTCAATCTTTGGGCGTAATTAAATCACCCTGTATCTGCATAATTACGATCTGACTGATAAAAGATGAACATTCATGCTTTATTTTTTTTATGCTGTCCACCACTCAATTTAAATTTGATCTGTAGAGCATTAATAAAGTGTTGTATAAAGTAACACACATGACGCAGTTTTAACTTCCTCTCTCAGTGGAAACTGCAAACCTATTATCTGCTACTCAGACCAGTGGGTGGTAGATAGAAGTGCTCGATCACCTCAGTCAAACAAGAAGGTCTAATGATGAGCTCTTAAATTGTTCTCACAAAAAGATCAGCTGAAAAGTGTGAAGCCTGGGGGTAAAACACAATTCATTATTAATGTGCTGTGCCATAAAGAGCTGAGGTGAATTGTTCTTCTGAGCGAAATACTTAGTAATTTAAAGTAAAAAAATAAATAAAAACCTGGGCTCATTTTACATCTGAAATCTAATTAAAATAAAAAAGTTATGAGAAATATAGCTACATAGTATGAATTCATAAATGATAAAATGGTAGTCTTTGTTGCTGACTTTCCACCTTAACTGGCTGATGCCAGTGACAATATTTAAAAAGCGGCCAATGTAATGGTAACAGAGTGTCACGGTGCACACGGGGATCCAGGAACGAGGAGACGAGGATTATCACAAACGGGGTATTTAATTCAGAACAGACGGAGGAGACACAGGAACACAGGTAAGGACATCGACACAGGCTTGTACAATGACATTAACAATAATCCACAGGAAACATGGGGCAGAACAGACTATATATAGGGAGACATAACTGGAAACACCTGGGACGAAATCAAGACACAGACGGAGACTAATTAACTAATGATGGGGAACAGGACGGACCAAATAAGGGTGAGGAAACAAAGGCAGAGGAAGACAAAGTCTGACACAGAGCTGGGTAGATTACTGTAATCTGTTGCTGATTCCAAATTACGTGACAAAAATTGTAGTTAGTAACGTAATTAATTACATTACAAATTTTAGGTAATATAATCACTTTTAGATTACTTTTGACCCATCTCAACATATAATTTTACGGTAGCATACCGTGTTTTTACAGTGGAAAAAAAGCGTAAATTGAAATTCCCAGAAATCCCTGTTTTACGTTTCAAATTTTGCTACCGTATTTTTTTGTGTGTAAAATTCTGGCAACCACAGCTGCTGTTTTTTTTACCGTAAATTTCACTGATTCTTTTTACAATGCAAATGTGAAATTTCATTATTTAAATGTATATTTTTAAATCGTAGGGGTACTTAAAAAAATATTAGGTGAAGAGAATCAGATGACAAAAAGTTGGTGAATTTGTGCATGCTCAAATGCAGTGTAGCCACCTGACTAATGACTGATCTCTGTGTGAATGTCCAAAAAACTGAAGACTTTGAGTATATGAGCGGTAGGGCTATTTTAGAAAGGAAAATTTTAAAGATGAAAAAGCGGATTAGGGAGAATCAATAAATTATGAATAAATTATTGCTATTGTGTAAATAATACTTAATTAAAAAGTAACTGTAGTCTGATTAAGAGCATTTTAAAATGTAATATAATCTAATTACAAGTACTTCATTTTTTAAATCTGATTACATAATCCAGATTACATGTAAGAAGTTTCTACCCAACTCTGAATGTGTCAGCGGTTGTCGAGGAATGAGGACAACAAACAATGATCATACTGCAAAATAGACTTTGTTCTAAATAAAACAAAACCTAACACAAGATAACCAACAAAGAATGGAACAAAATCAGGAGTAAATAGATACATGGCAAATGAGGAAACTAAACCGGAACATCTGAACAAGGATAAACTAATTAGAAACCATGGTAACTAATGAGAGCTCATAAAAGACATGACAGGAACTAAACTAAACTGAACATAACTGTGACATTAGCTCTCCCTTTCGGAAAGCGTGACCTCACGCCACAACAGTAGATGATAGAAAAGAGGAAAGAGGGTGGAGGCTTAGGTGGAGGGTGTGGTGCTGGTGAAGGACAGGAACCTGGAGAAGTCGGAAGAGACCAACACCATGGTGGAGCCGACAGTAGGAGGAACCAGGACGGAGCTTTGGTTTAAGGACTAGGCGACACCCGGAAGCCAATCAACAGAGGTGAAACCAGGGTGAGTGGAGGAACCGGTGGAACAAAGAGGCTGACGGACCAGGGCAACATCGAAGGTCTGGGAGCCTAAGGTGGAGCAGCTGGCTTGCATGACCAAGGCAGAGCCGGGGATTTGGCTGACTGGGATGGCGATGGAGCAAGCGAAGAGGACGGGGAAACCAGAGGAAGCGAGGAGCCCGGTGAAGCCGAAGGACTGAAGGGTCGAGGCGCAGCCGGAGAACTATAAATCCATGACATAAGCTGAGCGAAGAACGACCAAGGTTTGTCCGGATGTACGAGGGAGCCCAAAGGAGTCCTAGGGCAGATGGGCCTCAGTGGAGATGCTTCTTGTGGGAATGAAAATGAGGGAATGCAGTGCCAGAGCGGAGTCGGTGGGCTGCCAGGCTGAGGTGGAGACATGGGCCTGGAGGGGCAAAGTGCAGCCGGGGACTACTGCAATGGAGGGGAAGCCTGAGTCGAGGCCGACGAGCTGCACGGAGCTAGCGGAGGAGGCATAGCCAAGGAGCTGGATGACACCAGTGGGGCCAACGAATCCAGGGGACTGGCTGAAACCAGCAGAGGAAACGGGACCAGGAAATTCAACAGGGACATCTCCAGACTGGACCGACGAATAAGACAAAGTGTGGGTAATTGGGTGGGAACTGGATCCACAGACCACAGATCTATGAGGTTCATATCTGCTCCTGGCTCTAGGGTGGACTGATTAGCGCACTTAGCCTTTGGTATCTGGCTCTGGTACCTCAACAAGCCCTGTTGGTATATACCCCAGCCACCTCCGGCTTTCTGGTCTGAGGAGGAGACGTAACGCTTGTGAGTCCACCTTTTCTGTTTGTTTTTATACTTCCAAATATACTTTACTGAGAATACAGGCATGGAACAACGCAGAACACAAGATAACTGACAAAGATTAGAAAAAAATCAGGAGTATAAATACACACATGATAAATGAGGCAACTAAACAAGAACAGCTGGACAAGGATAAACTAAGCAGAAACCATGGTAACTAATGAGAGCTCATAACTGAACTAAACTGAACACAACTGTGACAGAATGCAAATATATTGTATATAATTCAATTATCGTAAATGACAGGCCCACAAAACTGCTGAACTAAAAGTATTTTAAACGATCGAAAATGTGCATTATCCATTGGCAGGGCTGTCAGTTAGGGCTGTGCAATTAATCAAAATTCAGTTTCGATTTCGGCCTCCAACGATTATGAAAATAGAGTAATCGAGATAAAACGATTATTGTGCCCCATTCCGCCCTCTTTCCAGCGGTGCTCTTTTGTTCCTCTATAAAAGGCCAAATTCATGTGCAAATCATTAAAATCATGTAACGAGACTTTAGTAAAATGGGACATGCTTGATTTATTTAAGTTGATTAGATGTATTTTTGTTTTTAAAAGCGTGAAAGAGAACATCACTTCCTCAGGAAGATTACTGTGTATGCGCTCAGAGACAGAACACAACACGGACATGTAAAGTAATCTTTTAGCGCCTAAACACTCAAATACATGCAAAAAGGAGTCAAAATGTGGCGCTTAATGATTATTAATGACCCTCGTCGGTTATGTAATAAATGAACGTAAAGAGTTGAGGATGAAAATAATTGTGTAACAGTAAATTGTATCCATGCAGCTCTTAAAAGTGGCAGCGGGCTATATTCCTGCTGCGACTGTGTGCTTTATATTAATAATCAAACAACATAAGACAAATTCAAAATCAATCTCTGCTCTTGACTGAAGGACTTTTGTAGCTTTAATAAGAAACAAAGGAAGTTTCATTCTTTCAGTGAAGACTATGCTGTTTTATTTTACATTAGGTTATTCAATTTCTCTAGTAGGCTGTTAGCTGAATAGCTACTATAGACTTGCATTAAAAAGGTTAACAGGTTGTTTCATTTGTATCTTTTTTATTATATTGTATTCCTTTGCTTTTTTATTACTGGCAGTTTAAATAATGTTGAGGACAATTTTTTTTTTTACTAATATTAGTTGCTGGTATTCTGCTGTTGTATTGAGAATCGTGACATTTCGCTGGTCTCTAAAATGTAGATGTCATAGCAACATTATATACAGAAAATATATATTTGATATATATCACTATCTTTAAATAAATCTCTCATATAAAGTATTGTTCATATGGCCCACTAATAATAGTTTTAAATAATCGTGATTACAATATTGACCAAAATAATAGTGTTTATGATTCTTGTCATAATCGATCAGCCCTACTGTCAGTAGACTTTGGCAAAATGTAAAATTACTTCTGTAGGTTTCCAAACACCTGCTGTATGTTTTGTTACAATGGAGCAAAGCCTGTTTCCCAAACCAGGACATATATTGCTTATTATAGGACATAAAGTGCATCATTACAGAAGCCATCGGGCACAAAGATGATGAAACAAGAGCTTTTAACAAAATGTCAAAGATTGTCCCCTCAGCACAGAAAATAGCTCGAAAATACTAGCAAACACAGAAAATTGCATGTCATCTTGTCACTTAAAGTTTAATGGAAAGTAACAGACATAATAATAATAATAATAATAGAACCACTGTATTGAATTTGTTAGCAGACTTAAATAAACTACTATCTTTATTGGTCATTAATGACTTGCAACCAAAATGCATTAATGTTGCTTAAGTAATTTGTGTCTAATAAACTCTGAAAGCAAACAGAGCTGTGTGTAAAAGACTGATGATGGCTGAAGCTCTTTTTATGTATTACTTTAGATAACTGTGTTGGAAAACATGCAGTAGAGATTATAGCCTAAAACCTAGGTTGCTAACGATGTTGTTTCTGCTAAATCAGACTGGTTTATTAATAATCTTCTGAATTACTGTCTTAGTGATCCCAAACTGAGAAATCACTCCACCCTTGAAAAAAAGAAGAAAAGAAGCATGCTTTCCCCTTCCACACATCTACTAGTCAATGTAGATCTCAGCAGAAACTGCACACTTATTACCTACCCAAAAGTGTCTGCTGTCCACACTAGCGGGTGGTAGATGGAAGTACTCAATCACTGCAAGACAAACAAGAGGGTCTAATGATGTCAAGGATAAAAACACTGGGGTTTTGATCGAGACTTTATGAATGGATTTGTTCTTTCACGCCACGCCAGAAAATCAACTCAAATGGGTTTGTTTCATGCCAATTACACACTAAATCCAGCGAGTGGCATGCCTGCGACGATTATAAATGACCAAAGTGTTGAGTATAGTACATCCGCTGGTGTCATCAGATGACATGTAACAACATCTTTAGAGCAGAGTTAAATAAAAAGCACTATATTATTACAGATACTTGTGTCTTGTTGAATGTTAGATTGCAGGAAGCTTTTTACTTTAAGGAGCATGTGTCGCTAAAAATAAACATTTAGGAGTATATTTTGAGAAAAACTTTCTTAATAAAGAGATACAAGGAGACAAGCAAAAACAACTGATTGTTGTGCTGATACTAGTAAAATGTATATTTTAAATAATATGTGTGAAATAATGTTCACAGTCATCCTTCTCGTGTGGGGCAGCAAAGACAAAAGCTACAAGTATGTTTAATTAAATTCAAGATACAGTTTATTGCGTAACCACAATACCAATATTAATGATTGTGAACCGCTTTTGTCTTTGAAACATTTATTTAAAGAAATAATAGCTCTTTGACGTTAATTACAATTCCTGCTTTTCCATCCCCAAATTTAAGACCTCTTAAATAGATAAATATTTGTAATACATTTTAAGATATTTAATATTTTTAAATACCTGCAGGAACTTGTTTTATTTTCACACAAGCTGCTTAATACATTGTACAGTTTGAACCCATCCATTGTGACTATTACGTTTAACTCTTTAAAAATAGCATTTGAAACAGAATGCATCAATAGATAGTATGCTACAATATTGTCATATGCTTGAACAAGTGGCACAAAAGTTTGAACTCAGGAAAAAAAAATACAGTTTTGTGGAAAAGGTTATTAAAGTAAGAGGTCACCCAAAAATGACATTTCCTTCATCATTTACTCACCCTCCAATTGTTCCAAACCTGTATGAGTTTCTTTCTTCTGTTGAGCCCAAAATAAGATATTTTAAGAAAAATGTTTGTAACCAACGTGTGTACGGTAGTCATTGACTTCCTTAGAATTTACCATGGAAGTCAATGGTTACTGTCAACTGTTTTGAACTTTCTTCAAAATAATATTTTTTCTTTTTTTATTCTTAAAAAAATATTTTGCATTCAACAGAAGAAACTACCCTTTAATATTCCAATAATAATTTGCATTGAGATACAGTATTGTGTGCAGTGCAGAAAACATTTTGTGTAAACATGTTTCAACTTTTAAGATTAACTAATAAAGTTAAAGTTGAGCATTTGAGTAGCCATCTTCAAGAAAAGGCTAAAAACACATCTCTTCCATCCTTTTTTTGACCCTCTAACTCAAGCACTCTCTATTCTATTTTATCTATTTGTTTTCTTTTTTATTAAAAAAAGCCCAACACTTGCTGTCTCTATTAATTTTCTAACTCCTTGTTTTCCTTTAAAAAATGCCTCTAACACTTCTGTTCTCTGTTCTTTTCTATTCTATCAACTAGTTTTCTTTTTATATGTTATATATAAAAAAATTCTACATGTACTGCATTAGGCTAACCGAGACTTGTCGTAGCTCTTGCATATTATTGCTCTTTTGTAGGATCTGATTGCTTCTATTGTACTCATGTGTAAGTCACTTTGGATAAAAGCATCTGCTAAATGACTAAATTTAATGTAAATGTAATTTGAATTGTGACATACATTACAACATACTATGGTAAATGTTGTACTTGAAAATCCAGTGTACTATTCATACTACAGACCATTTGCTTTCAAACACTGTAGACAGCATGCTAAAATAATGAACCCTAAGTAGTTCTTTCACAAGTACATAATGGCATCTGTAGTGTCTGTGCATTTGTAGCATTAAAGGTCTGAAAATATGTGCCACAGTAAAGTCCTTCAATTTATCATCATATCAGCTACCATCTGAAAAGTAGATTTTTACAAAATTAGGACTTTTGTAGAGAACTTGATTTCCCGTCGCAGTGTGTGTCCTTGAATCAAAGTCGGCATTCCTTTCTTCCATTCCTATTCTGTCTTCGATCAATCCTTCAGGCGTAACGGTACCTATTTCTCTGTCTATAATTGGACTGGATGACAGCCATATTTGAAGCCAATAGATGAAAGCATCTTTTGACAATGGAGTGTCTAGTCTGTGACAATGACTTGAATGAGGAAGAGATTGCTGTGCACGAACACGGGTACGAACACACAAAGACCATGCGCTTGTGAAATAAAATCAATTGGCCGTAGTA
Source organism: Ptychobarbus kaznakovi (assembly GCA_027422405.1). NCBI lineage: Eukaryota > Metazoa > Chordata > Actinopteri > Cypriniformes > Cyprinidae > Ptychobarbus > Ptychobarbus kaznakovi. Next base: position 28,148,727 of record CM049796.1, on the reverse strand, counting down.
CCTCTGCACACTTGTTGAGGGAAGTCTGTGGGAATACACTCGAGAAATGAAATCCATTACCATTTTCTTACATTAAGAATGATGCTGCACTGCATACCAAAATACATTTAATTTCTGAGCTAGATCACAAAATATGATTGGCCAAAAAAAAGTTTCACATTTATTTACATGGCAAGCAAGATGATAATATAATACCAAACACTACTGTACAAATGTCAAAACAATTTAAGTCAATTACATATGCTGATTAACCAATGTATCAATTAGTCACATATAAAACACATTCATTAATATTTGTGACCCTCTCTGTGAAAACTCTGTGAAAAAGTGTGATTTTTTTTGTGATTGATCATTCATATGTTACATTGTGTAATGTATATCTTTAATATTGACTGAGTTAGGTCATGTCAAAGATTGAAATTATAGTGATATTAATGGTAGAAATCAAACTTTGATGCTTGTTATCTCAAAATTAGATTTTGAGACTTTAGCCTGGATTTCACAGAGAGGGTCACATTTGGTAAGAAAAGTCCCCAAAATGAAAAATAAATTCTACATTACATTGCAGTAGAAAACCTCCCCTTGCTGGGTTGAGTTGAAAGATGATAATCTTGTATCGTAACTGTTTCACAACATTAGGGCCCTAAAATATTATATTACATTTTTTCTGGAATTCTGTGTTACATTTTTTTCTGGATGATTTCATGATTTAATATGAATTGGTCATCAAAAACAGTGATAATTAAAAGTCACAAGAATTAATTTAATCTTTTAAAAATATCAACCTTTTATTTGTATGGTAAACAAATTCTGTTCCATTTAGTGATGTTCCATTCAGCTGCTTTTGAATGTAAAATCTCACTCATTAAGTGCTGCCTGATTTCGGCAGGTGTGCTTTTTGGTGAGGTGCATGGATGAATGTGTTAATTTATCCTGCTTTTTAATAGAAAATGAATAGCACTGAATTAACATTAAATCGATAGCTCTTCCCCACACAACCTTTCAGACCACTGTTGAGCAACAGTCTATACGTGTTTGCAGTCTGTGTTGTCGCTAAGGTAACCACCCTTACCCACAAATTCACTCTCCACTCGCTGTCACTTGCATTAAAAGCATAATTTTTCCTCATGAGGGAACATTGGCGGATACACACTCTGGCTCTGCCCCCACTGGCCTTTCAGTTGAGTAAACATGATGCAGCTACTAATTTATACATTCAGTCTAGTGCACTGCTACACGGTGGTCTCCATGGATAGATCCCCTTATGAGCCATTAGTGGCAAAACTGCGGCAGAAAAGTGAAATCCATCCATTTATAAGAGCTTATGAATTACAAATTTAGAAGCCACTGATTGAAACTTTAGGTCCCATGATTTGGGGCCACTTTAATTTGTGTTTACTTAATTTGAGATCAATAGCAACGAATTAATGATCTATGTGAATTTAAAGTAGCCTGTTGGCATTTAACAGACAGTAATTGAGAGAAAGTTTAGAAATGACCCCCCCCCCCCCAAAAAAAAAATAAGCATATTGCATATTGTTTTCATGATTTCCTTTTCTGAAATGAATGTCTGCAATGAGCTTTATCTGGCTCAATGCTTAAATTAAGACTTGTTTGCAAAGTCCTTGATACATTGAGGGTGACAATTTCATGTGGATTTATGCAGTAGTCAGCAGCAGCATCCACAATTTACACATTAAGATAAATGTTTATATTTCCGATAACCTTTTTGAGGCTGAAACTCTAGTGGGAATCCATTACCATATTCTGCATTGAGAAAAATTTAGCATTGCAAAAATTTAGCATTGTGGATATGCAATTTATAATCATGTGCACGCAGTTGAGAAAAACAGTACCTCCAAACGATGAATAAAAAATAAAACAGCCAGAGCAGCATGTAGGATTCTCAAACGCAGAACAGATTTTATAAAAACAATATTTGCATTATTATTCCAGTCACTTCGCTCAGGTCACAAGAATGTCACAAGATGATGGAAATGTTTGTAAATAACTAATTTATCCTCAAGGATTTGGTGTCCTTCAGGTATTTACCTCCGTCACTGCAGCTGATTCATCTTATTAGCTCTTGTCTTACCAAATGCATAATTAGCTGCATCAGTGATTTCAGAAACTGGCTGATGGAAATATATCTGATATTATGAAGTACAGTATTTGTATGGCATATTGACACTAGATAAATATTGACAGGCAAACAGAGACATGGGGGGGGGGTTTACAGATCAAAACTTGATAACTTGAACCCTCTGAAATGAAGGAAACAGTGATGCACTGATATTAAAGTTTTGACTGGTACAATAAGCCAATAATTATTTTTCATGTTAGGGCCAATGACAGATAAATGGCTGATATTAAAGGGGTTATATGATGCGATTTCAAGTTTTGCTTTCTCAAAACCCAAAGAGAAACTCTTTATAACAGTTAAGACTCGTACCTCCTAAAACGGCTCATTTAAACACGCCCCCACATGTCTACGTCACGGTGTGGGAAGATTTGCAAAACACCACCCAAATATTTACTAGGGCTGTGACGGTGGCAGATTTTTACCACCGCGGTGGACCAACTACCGCCGGTGGCGTGGTGCTGTGATATACATATATGCAAAAAATGCAAAAATAAATAAATGAGGCTCAATCATCTATTAACAAACGTGCGTGTTTATTTTAGCACTTACGTCAGTGAACACTTAAGCCTGCAAAACAATAAATATCAAATAAATAATAGTTAAATAGGAAAGTAGCCTTTCTTATAAATAAATAAGAAAGTTAAATACACCCTGTGACCCTGTCTACCTCACGCGAGTGGCGCAGCGAGAACCCATTATATTCAGAGATGCTGTCTACACCAGATGCAAGATACAAAACGACAAATCCCTCACAGTAAACTGCCTCGTCCTATTTATGACATACTGACACAAAGTTTAAATGTCCTGTAGACTGACTCAACCTATTTTGTTGCGACGCTGCATCCGGTTTAGACATGGTGCACTGTTCCTGCACCAAGCAAGCGGGCGCGTTAACTCCTTGTCTGCACGCGCTCTCTGTGGAATAGTAATTGTTGCCACATTTCTTGGCATCTCAACATTTACCCCGGTCTCGTTCGTATTTGGACAGTTTGGAGAAAGCCTCACCAACACAAACCTGACCAGCCGGGCGTTTGCGATCACGTGAACTTGAAGACACTTGTACAAATGCGGATGGGTGACATGAATACAAATGATTCCAGATCGACGATTTAGTATTTGGTTTCCCCACCAGGTCCATCGCTCATCACGAAATAAATATGCTGAATGCAGAATGTATTTTCCTGCGCTTAAACTTGCCAATCTAAAGGAAACGCTGTTTATAGCGTTTGAGGTAATTTGTTAGTTAGTTAGTTAGTTATTAGCATAGATGTGTAGTCTAAATAAAACAATTTGCAACTGTTACTATTAATACACTTGTTTACAAAACTTTGTATTATGCTTGTTATAGAGTGTGTGACGTCACGTGCACTACCACCAGTGGTAATACACAACTGCGGTGGCAACCGACCACGGTCACCGTCACAGCCCTAATGTTTACGCGAACAAAGAGGGCGTGATTTTAATTATCGCTGTAGTATTATTCCTGCCGCCGGCTCCCATGTCCATGTTTTGTTGTGAAAGCAAAAGTACTTTGTCTGGGCTTCCAAAAGAGGACACAACTAGAAATCAGTGGTTAAGATGTATTTGCAACACTGTTCCAGAACAGTTCAACCCAAATATTAGTGTGTGCAGCGCATTTTTCTCCTGAACCTGGCAGGAGAGTATTGCTTGCAGGCTTGCTCAAAGGCTGTTTCTATAAAGTGGAGCAATTCCAACTTTGCAATGACAGTCTGGTGCTTCTGACTCACGGCCTGTAATTATGTTTTTAATATTTAAAGAATTTGCCACTGACGACTCAAACTCGAGTTTTGAGCTGTGTGGAGTAGTGCATCAAACATGTAAAAAGACAGTATAAGTCATTATAATCAGCAATTATATCCCCACTGGATGCAAAAAATGCCTCGTTTATAATGGTTTTTACTGTTTTTGTCCCATTGCGCCGGGAAACAGCATCACAATACGGTAAGGGGCGTAACGTTTCCATCACATGCTTGAGGTATTCGGCCAATCACAATGCACTGGATAGCTGGCCAATCAAAGCACGCCTCACTTCTCAGAATGTTGAGCTTTTTTAAAAATCGACACATTTCAGAAAGGCGGAGCATAGAGGAGCAACAATAATGTACAGTACGTGGAAAATAATGTGTTTTTTAACCTTAAACCGCATAAACATTGCATTACACCAAATACACTAAATAATGTTCTTTTTAGCAACGTCATATGACCCCTTTAAAATCTTATACTATTTAGTCTAACAGATAAAAAAAATGCATAAAATTAAAAGTGAAACCAATTATTTGAATTACTAGTGAAAGAAGCCATCCTAAAATTATAACGCACAGTATAAAAATAATTGTTTCAATTTGCTTAAAATTAAACAGTGTTAATCATTATTTGTATTTTTAAGGATCAACTTTAAAAACACCCCAAAATTGTGAGTATTAGATGACAGCAGAGGAAATATAAAATAAAAACAGGGCAAATAGACATTTAAAAATGAAAAATCTAATATTAACCAATAAATAAATAATCTTTAATATAAGTTAGGGATGTGCAACAGCAATCGATTGCTCGAGTACTCGGCCGTGACAGTGATGATCGATCATGAAAACGATGATCGCGGGGGGAAAAAAATTCTGATTGGTTATAGCAGCACTTTGGGCGGCACCCTGAGCTCTGATTATTCCGCACGCATGCGTTCAACGTATAGACGTGAGAAGAGAGAGAAGCTTGGCTTTGAAGTCACTTAGTGAAGTCTGGGTTAGCTACATACATATCTGATTAATCTAATATATGATGCATTGGGATAGTAACATTTATTTACATGCTGAAGGCACTGCATATTACCAGTAGTTTCATGCTCAAATGCAATGCCCGATATTGATTATTATTGGAGAAATTATTATTTCATATTGCTTTTAGATGTTTCTTTTTCAAAAATACAAAAATATTTTTTTCGTCATATTTGTTCAACAGTATGCATACTTCAATTAAAATTGTTTTCGTACATCGTATGGCTTTGAAAACACGCAGGCGATTTTAGGAATCACTTGATAATGTAGATGAAAATATAGCACAACTCTGCCATACACATTAATGACATAAGCATTATAATGAGAACTTTATCATATGTGAAATCTATAGTAAATCCTCTCCTTGTCCGTGTCTCATGCGTTGTTGAAAGCACATCAAGTTGGGAGCTCTCTCTCTCTCTCTCTCTCTCTATTGCGTGTAACTTAAAGTTCACTGGCATATGCATTCTTTTGTGCAGATACAAGTTGTAATGTTACGTCTATGTTATGTATCCAAGTTATCTGATTAATATCATAGGAAGTGTCATAGAACGGGTTTCAGTTTATTGGCATACAGTCAGCTTCACCTCAGGCAGCTAGTCTTTTTTAGATACTCTTATTTTTTAACATTGCTGCATCATAATCTAATATCTAATAATGTGTTCATGTTTTCATAGACATGTTTTCATGTCATATTTTTAACATTTATTTTCATAACAGTCTTCAGATATTTTTATTATCTCCATTACGGCCATGCCTCGCCCCCCCAAACACCCCCGTTTGCTGAAGAGAGATTACTTTTTTCCACCTACCAGATGATAATATATGAAAACAGCCCATAGACTTACATTAAAGGAGAGACCAGAGTCATACAGGCCTTAATAGAGACTTTTGGTGGACTCTTTTAACTTGGGAATGTAATCAGCCATCTAGCACCTACCGAGGACATCCTGCAATCTCCTAGCAACATACTCAAAACTACCTTATTAGCAACTGAAAAACAACATTCTGGCAACCATCCAGCACAGCTCAGCAATAGCAAACATGCATTCAGCCTCCATTCTGGTATGTAGCAAGCACATTTTCACAAACCAGTCAAAACTAATGGATAAAATTAAGCACCAATCTACTTTTTTTTCTTGTTAAATATAGTTTCAATCAGAAATGCATCAAAATGTGGAAGTAAATGTGTGTTTTCTTTAAAAAAAAAAACTACTGTTCAAAAGCTTGGATTTGTTTTTGAAGGACGTCTCATATGCTCACCAAGGCTGCAATAAAATCAAACAAAAATTTACTTTTGTGAAATAATATTACAATATAAAATCACTGTCTTCTATTTGAATATATTGTAAAATGTAATTTATTCCTGTGATGTAAAGCTGAATTTTCAGCATCATTACTCCAGTCTTCAGTCGCATGATCCTTCAGAAATCATTCTAAAATACTGATTTGATGCTCAAAAAACATTTATTATTATTATCACTGTTGAGAACAGTTGTACTGCTTCATATTTTTTGTGGAAACCATACATTTTTTAGGATATTTTGATAAATAAAAAGTTCAAAAGAACAGCATTTAATTGGCATAGGAAATCTTTCCTAACGTACTTTGTATCTTTGATCAATTTAATGCTAAATAAAATCATCAATATCTAAGAAAGAAATCTTACCGATCTCAAACTTTTGTTTTGAACAGTAGTGTATGGTAGTCACATTCCAAACATAACTGAGTTTTGCAATATTTAGCAACAGTGATACTTCTACAACTAAACCCAACAGTAAAGAACTGATGTTAGAGGAAGCAGGGACAATAATAAAAAGCGACGGTAAGAAACAAGCAGCATCTTCACATTCAAATCTCAAGGGACTTCATCCCTGACACTGTCTCGAGGCTGACAGGCCACTGCCTCCATGTTCGTGCGCATCTGAGACAGTGTAAATTTCCCATTCATCGCAGAAATAGGGGACAAGGGACTTGGGAAGAGCAGCCACTGGTCAGAGCCGCCGGTCTTTTGGATTGATGAACTGATGGTGACGGATGAGGGTAATAAAGAGCTGGATGTCCCTCCTGTTCCCAGCGAGGAACCAGTATGAATCACACATCTGAGGCCCGTACGGAGCAAGAGAAAGATACAGAGGCAAGCCCTGCCCCCCTCGGGCACACGTATATACGACGAAACGCACACACAAACCCGGCCCCAGCAGTCATGACTTCCACAAAGCAGCAGAACTGTTCTACAAAACATCACGGTTCAAAACAGAAGACACCAACAAAGAGACCATCCTCATTCTGGTCTGAGTGAAATGATGGTGATGGGACTTACAGAGCTGTGTTTGCACTCTTTTGAAATGTTTTGACATGATCGCCTACTGTAAACAGATGGCAAACGTTTTTAAGGCAATATCTGTAGGGGAGAGCAGAATTGGTTGGCACAATTTTCTTTCTTCTCTGGAGGAACAAACTTTACGATAACCCAACAAAATTACAAATGAACACAAAGAAATAGTTCAGCCAAAATGAAAATTCTGTCATCATTTATTCACCCTCATGTGTGTGACTTTCTTTCTTCAGTGCAACACAAAAGGAAATGTTAGCTAGCATGTTAACAGTGCACTTTCCATACAATGAAAATGAATGGCGACTAGGGTTAACTCCAAAAAAAGCGGGATAAATGTGGTCCATATGACTTGCATTCAAACACAACACTCACAAAATAGCTTTTTGTGAATAACAACTATATTTCCTTCCTCTGGAACTCTAAAATCTGATTAAAATATGCTTATATTTAAATTTAAACTGGTTATGAGTCTCATTTGGTTCAATTGGAGTCATTGATGTCAAGCCTGGTTTGACACGTCTCGATGTGTTAGAGTTGAATATACGTGAATGAGATACGAGTACGGTGGCAGATATACTGTAATGATCAAGGAATAACTGAACATTTCAACCTGTTTCTCACACATACAGTAAAAGATATTATCTGACAAGTGTTGTTTTTGTTAACTAAAACATTATATAAATAATATAAACATTATATAAAAGAATAAATAAATAAAATAAATGTAATGAAAATGAGAAATGTTGCCTTGGTAAATAAATGATATAACTGTTTAAAATGTAAAAATAAATAAATAATAATAATACTAATAATAAATACAATTTAAATATTACAAATATTAAAATATAAAATGTTTTTTTTAAGTTCGTAAAAATTAAAAACAAAATAAAAAGTACTAAAAATAACAGCTACTTCCAAATATGAATAAATACAATAGTTTAATAAATAATACTAAAATAACATTGTAGTATATCATATTGACTACTTTTAAGGAGCTTTTTTATTTTATGTATTTATTTTTGAAGCATGACAGCTCTTGCCACCATTCAGTTTCATTCGATTGAAAAGAGTAATGTCTACATCACACACGGCGAGCGGCACACACACGTTGCACGGCGCACACACGCAGCACACACAGCACACACACACACACACACACACACACACACACACACACACACACACACACACACACACACACACACACATTTCTAGAAATAAATATACATTTATGAAATACAATTGTAACAATCTTTTATAATCGTTTAGCACTTTTTCCACTTGAAAAGCTAACTGGGTGACTTCAGATATTTTTGCTCCTCAAGTTGAATTTCTGAATCAAACATTATGGTCTGAAGTGGACCAGAAATAATATTTTTTTATATTAATTGCGCAAGTAAATACTGTGCTAATGTTAATGTCAGAAACACTTATCACTGGATTCTATCTTTAACAAACACTGTCATAATTTAAATCTCTTATTATCTTATATCTTTAGCCGAATGGGGTTCATTTTTGTTTGGACAAAATTTGACAGCAAATGTGACAAACTGTCTTCAGCTTGACAGGTTTTAATTTTCTAATGTATTGATAGAATCAGAGTGTGGATCAAGAGGGCAAAGAGTCACATTTTTGTGACAGCACCCAATTAAAAACCTGAAATTAATCCTGTGCCAAACCAACACCAGTCTCCACTACTGTTCTTACAGTCAATCCACATCTGCACTGAGAAAGTTTATTAAATATGCATTATGCACATTTGTCAATTTTGATCAGATTTGCTTGATCACCGTCTGGTTGCTTTGCTATAGGCCACTGTATGGCTCTTTGAAGTTCATTTTAATTTTGTAACAATTAGAAAAGAACATGACAAAGTGATATTGTGATAACATGCAGCACAAAATATTAATCAACATCTATGTGCATGAACCAGTCACGATCAAGACTTCAGCGGCAGACTCAGCGGTTAAGCGAAATCAATTTAAAATGCCAAAAAGTATCAATACAGTCAGCAAAAGCTGCATCACTCAAACCAACGCTCAAAAAATCCATCAACTTCAAAAACTACTGGTCATCTCTCACTCCCTCTTTCAAGGCTATAAAGCCTTGCAGAAATAAAAAAAACTCAAGAGCTTTTTCTCAAGCGCTTTATATCTGTCAAGACAAACAAGAGAGTTCAGATCCACTTCAGCAGCTGTAAATGTTGCGTTGTGCGAGGACGATACAGTCTTACCTCAGCACAGGTCTTGAGATCCAGGTCTGTTATTACGGAGCGATGAATCTTCTTTTGCCTATCTGAAGTATCTTCAGGCTTAATTGGGTGGCTCGACATCAATAAAACATCCGTGAACTGAATAATTCTTCCTCTCAAAATGGATGAGTTGCCATAAAACCCGACCTGCATTTATAAGACAGGGCCTGATCACGTCAAGATCTTACCAGGCGATATTAACAGAAATATTCGTTTTATTGCTATACATGCACAAATATTCATCCTTTTAAGGATGAAATTATAAAAACAACTGTTTTTAAAAAGCTAATAGACTGTTTCATCTATAGTACAATTGTAAAAAATCAGCATATTGTATTAGAAACTATAAGGAATTAGCTGTAGATAGATAGATAGATAGATAGATAGATAGATAGATAGATAGATAGATAGATAGATAGATAGATAGATAGATAGATAGATAGATAGATAGATAACCAAATGTAGTATTGTTATTTTTAACACCTGTAATGGTGGTCAATTAGCATATTTTCCGTTTGTGCTCATCAGCTTACCAAAACGAGACTTTTTCCTCTGCAAAACTACCCTTGACGAACTCATTCGCCGTAATATTTATTATCTAAAGCGAATTAATACTGTTGTGACCGTGTTCAAACTGTCGTAAAGTCAATATATCGCTGTTTGTCTCATCTTCGTCTCTGGTGACTGCCTCGTGCTCTCTGTGAGTGATGATTGGCAGGAAGCGGGGCGAGAATCATGACGGATTTTCCGTTTTATTATTATTATTAAATGTAGAATAAAAAAAAATGTATGCGTTGATGAAGAATAAAACTAGCCACACAGCACTACTAATTTTACTCTTTTTTTAAGGAGACAGACCACAAAACTTAATTCGCCTTCATTCACATACAAGGAAATAGCATGAATTATGCATACATTTGCACAATATTTTAGTGCTTCACAACTCGGGAAATGAAAAAATAAAAATCCACTTTTTTAACTTACCTTAAACAACAGAAAACAATATTGAGCGTAATTATTTTGTATATATTTAACATTGTTGACCTGATGATTAAATTATCTTGCCAGAATATGCTTTTTGAATATAGTTGATAAAATATTATAACTAATATGCGCACATAATGTGCACCCTATGCTCCTTATTTTGTTGCAATGGCACCTAACAAAAAACGTACTGTTTTTTTTTTCAAAAGTACAACAATAAGAAAAAAATGTAATTGCGTTCATATTGCTCTGACCAAAATCCCTTTAATGCTGAGCCATATAAATTATTTGATAGGAATGAAAACAAGACTGTGAGGGATCACAGGAAGTACAGTGTGTGGATTGTACTGTAGTTTAACAACATACCAACTGTTCAGCTGATGTAAAAAAACTGTCATCAAACAAACACATAATGAAACACTATTGCAAGTTGTGAGCTTTAAAAATGGTATGTAATCTAGGACATTTATTCTGCTCATTCCATTGTAAAGATTGTAAGTCTATACCTCAAGAAGGCACTTCCAAGAGAACCACACCAAGTTAACTGGGAAAGTCCCACGGTGGGAGTTCCACAGGGCTCGCTGCTGGGACCATTACTCTTTCCTGTCTACACAGACATTTATAGATAGCTCTGAACTGTCATTTAATTGCATGGCTTCTCTTATCGCTGGTGTGCCTATGACACTCAGCGGTACATACCCTTCTGTCTCGATGTCTGCAATCTCTGTATCCCTGACTGACATATCAAACATACTCAGTCTTAATCTTGACAAGACTGAGATCTTCTTTCTCTCAGCTGTGACCCTCAGCAAATCTCTCTTTATCGCTGTCACACAGTTGTTGCCTCTAGGTGTTTAAAAATTAATGGTGTTTTTGTTAGGATCCTATTATGATGACTGCCCTATGTCCTGCTGCTTTATGCAGTACAATAAAAGGAAAATGAGTTCTTGAGAAAATGTCCACAATATACTCCTTTTCTGAGCTCTAGTTATTTAATAGCTGAATTGCTAAGTTTACTAAGTATATTTCTGTCCTACCATTTTCCATGAGAATATCTAAAACACACTCTTTTTTTATTTAGCCTCTGGAAAAATTGTCACAAATACCAGGTTAGGTCTCTATAGGCTACATTTTTGTTATTACATATACACTAACTAAACTTTGGGGTCTGTACGATTTTTGAAAGAAATTAATATTTTTATCCAGCAAGTATTTATTAAATTGGTTAAAAATGACAGTAAAAATATGTACATGCTCTTGCTACGAGTTTGTTTAACGATGTATCATAAAATGAAAAAAAAAAAAACCTTGGTATCTTGTTTCCAGAAAATATTAAGCAACACAACTTATTTCATCGTTGATAATAAGAAATATTTCTTGAGCACCAAATCAGCAAATGTGCATTATGTGACACTGAAAACAGAAGTAAAACATGATGAAAATTCAACTGCCATCACAAGAACAATTTTCATTTTAACATATATGAAAACAAAACTGTAAATTGAAAAAAGTAACAATATTACTGTTTTACTGTAGTTTTATGTATGTGCTTTTTTTGCAGTCATACTGTCTCCTTACTGGCCTCATAACCATCTTCTCAACAATGCAAGAAGGTATGACTTTTGAAGAGACCATTCAAAATTCACTTTGTATCCAGGAACATTGTGCAACATTGACAAATATCTGTCCCAGTTTGCGAGGGATTTCACAGACATGTTTGAGAGAGTTGTGAGTCTGTCAAATTCTGAACACCCACCGTTTCACTCTCCTCTCGGCCCACCGGAGGTTCTGCGGATGAAGATTGCTCAGTTTCAGCAGTTTTATCAGACATGCAGGCCTCTCATTGTTGTCCAGAGATTACAGCTGTGGAGGAGGTTTGACTGACAGGGTCTGGCCTAAGGTGCACCCAGGAGAATCAAGAGGAGGATTTACAGTGACTGCTCCGGCTTGTATTTTCCTCTCCATTCTCTCCATATATACAGTCAAGAAATAGTCTGCATAATTTAATGGAGTCGCTCATTTTCTCAAATTATTTTTGCTCTTGGAGTGGTGGAGCCGCTGTTATTTATATTTTAAAGGTTAACAAGAGGATTTGAGAGTCTATAACTTTGTTTATGTGGCATTTCAAGCAACACGTATTCATTTTTTTGTCTTAACGTAAATTGGGTTTTGGACAGGGCTTTGGAAAAAATGAATGAAAACAAAGTGGTCCTTGGTTCAAAATCGTTTGTGAGACCCTAATCTAGACCATCTGAGAACCAGAAGACAGTGATTGAGTATTAAGGTCACCTGCTTGTCTACTACGAGACAAGGATGTAAAATGAACAACTGTGGTCACAGACACATTTTTCAAGAGTTAGGACACAATCAGTTCAGAGCTGAAGGGAAGGGACAATTGAAATGTAGCTGTGAACTGAAACATATACTTGGGCTCGGCCATTTTGGCCCCAAAGCATTTTGAACACATTGAGATAAGAATAATACACCATTCCATTCCATCTTTAGTTTCAATCACTACAATATTAGCCAACACAATGTCTAGCATTTGTATCTGAAAGTTTTGCTCTTTGTGAATGAAAGTGATATCATTTTTTATATAAAAATTGTAATATTAAAATGTTGCATCTGCTGTGTGTGGTTGCACAAAATATGGTATCTTGTTTCTGCCACATATGAAACAAAACAAAAATCATAATTTTAGTTAAATCAGTTGGTACATCATGATTATGACAAACAGCTATAATTGTAAGATAAAAAGTCAAAACTGAAATAAAAGTTAATGAGATTATGAAATAAATCTAAATTAAGATATGCCAAGACATAATTATGACATAAACGGTCAAAATTAAGACAAAGTCAAAACTATAATATTATATATATAAAAAAATCACAATTATGAAAAATTATGCAACATTTTATAATCTTCACTTTTTTATCTTAGAATTATATTCATCATTTTTGACTGTCAAAATTAGTAAAAAAAAAAAATTTAAAACTTACCATGTCAACACTTATTTTATTGACAATTTCAACATCTCATAATTCATTCTCAGTCATAATGTCAGTCATTTAATATTTTTCTCATAATTATGTCTTTATCTCTTGTGACTGTTTATCTCAGAATTATGGCTTACTACTATCTCAATTTTGCCTATGTCATAATTACTACTTTTATTAGAATTGGGCAAAGCATGATTTTTTTCTCATGTGTCAAAAATGGGATTACATACTAAGTAAAATGTATTAATTATATTAATTCAAAAGATTAGTACCTGACATACAAATGAAATCTGCCTAGAAAGATAAAAAATCCTTATTTAGTAAACATGAATCACAAATGAACGATGAAAAGGTCATGAAAAAATTATGAAAATTGGTCAGAATGTTTTCCTCGACTTTAAGGGCTTTGGGAGGATTAAATATTGTGAAAATACATTTAAAAAACAAGAACAGCATTGGGCCCAGCAGTTTTATTAAAGTTTCTGTAGGTTTTCTAGCATAATTAAACTATGCATGTATGTTTTTGTGTTCCTTGTAAAATTGTATTCAAGACACCATAGAGGACACCCGAGCACCGCAATCACATTTAAAAACTGCATTATTAATGCCAAATGGCTTATCCCATGAAAGTGTCCTTTTCGCCTGTAGCTAAACTAATATGGAACAACCTATTCATCTTGGCACCAGAGACAAAGGTAGGTTTCAAATCCACAGCAAGCTTGATATTTAATTTCACGTGGTGAATGTAATTACGCGAAGAAATGATACCGTGCCCCGGATTAAATCAGGGAGTTATTGAGAGTGCCTGCAATTTTAATTCTGTTAGGATGACATTACAGAAGACCATCTGAGAAACTATTATACCATGGCATGAGAGAATACTGCCACTTTGTGGCATATAAGGGAGAAGCATGCAGAGGTATACTGGTGAATATCATGAAAATGTCCATTTAAATTAAATATATATAAATACATACCATTCAAAAGTTAGATTAAATTGATTAAAAGTAACAGTAAATACTTTTATGCTACAAAATACTTTAATACAAATAAACTGTCTATTCCTTTCTAAACTTTGGATTAGAGTCCTGAAAAACAAAAGTATCGCAGTTTCCACAAAACAATAAAAATTAATAAGCACAACTGTTTTCAACACTGATAATAATCAGAATGATTTCTGAAGGATCATGTGACACTGAAGACTGGAGTAATGATGCTGAAAATTAAGCTTTGCACCACAGGAATAAATTACATTTTAAAACATTAAAGTAGAAAACACTTATTTTATAAGGTAATAATATTTCACATTTGTACTGTATTTTGATCAAATAAAGTCAGCTTTGGTAAACACGGATGCTTTTAGAAACATGGATGCAAAATACTTTTGAAAGTTTAAAATTGCTAGTCCTTCAAAATGTTATTCTCATTAGGTTTCCTGGGATTACTTCTGAAAAGAATTAAGTTTAGCAATTTAAGTAAAATTCACTTCACATTATACCAATTTTTGGTGTAATTTTACAAAACATTCATTCTTAACCAACAAACAGACACAGAGTCTCTCCTGGGTTTTATGTACTTTTAATTACACATTAAATAAGACTGATTCGATTAATGGGGGAAAACAGGATTGGGTTGCATTTATAAAACCGTGCAGATCTTAGAACAGCTTTCCTCATCCTAATAAATCACATTCACCAAAACATGACAGATGCGAAAGACACTCAGATCGGCGCTTTCTCGTAGACATTAACACATGGCCCTTAATTACAATTAAGTGTCATTCGACTCATTAAACCAAAAAAAAAAATTTTTTTTTTTACAAAATAGTCATCTTTATCACAACCGTACAAAGGCTGCTAAAACAAGGTCCATGTATACGTGAACCATTTTATCAACATTTGCAATTGGCACAAAAACAGACAGAGAACATTTCAGAAACGATAAAAAAAAATATCTAACGACTTCGCTACTCGCGTTACGTTACAGACGGCTAATGATTTTAAAGGGAACAGAAATCACCCAAAACACTAACTTTGCATAAGAGCGTACATCCTGATTTATTTCCGGTTTATATTTCTCTGTATTAGTCAAACTGTGATATAGAAACAATTATTAGAAAAACAAACTAGTAATGGTTAAGGACGCGTGGTAAAACAGCTCACCGAAGGTTTTAAAGCAATATGTATATTGGAAATCTCCTAGAAATGACATCGTCGCATGACATCACAAATATTGCCACACAAAATACATCTGTACATCACTCTCTTTGGTTTGAGTGATGGCTGAAAAGTTGCCCTCCAGAACTAAGCTAGCCACATTTTTACCATAGTATGCCATTCACGACTGACTCTTGGGAATTAATGCGTTCGGCTTCGATTCGACTAGAATTGGGCTTCTAGAACCAGAATGTCTTGATGGTAGTATAAACTAACAAGGCATTTGTTTTCTTTGTTTGACGTATATTTGCAGCACAACAACTAGTGGTATAGTAGGTTATATTCACTAATCAAAATTTAGCCAAAGACAATTCAACGTAAAACTCCGACTTCTAAGGCGCTGTTTGGCTGGGCACAAGAGGGTAAATATTCATACGTCATAAAAAATCCTCCTCTGAGTGCAGAAGTGAGGTGTTCGCTAGCGTAGATCCTTACTGAAGAGATGGGAATTATTACGCACTCCCTGGAAAACTTGATTCTGATTGGTCAACTGCAGCTCTATATTTTTTTTGTCAAATTCTGCTGAGGCGTAATAAACGCTAGTTTTAGTGTTTTTTCACTCTTACTTACAACAGGATCTGCATTTTCATGGGTTTAAATAAAAGATTTGTTATAATAGACAACTTTAGGGATCAAAACCACTCCTTTACTGAAAAAAATAAAAATAAAATGGCCTACTAGGTCTTCAAAAGTCAACGAATTCGCAACTGCTAAATGTAACACTTCGTCTGTCAAAAATATAATGTGCACAATATTCAGTAGCATTTACGAGAAGCCAGCAGAGGTTCAGGGAGTGCACACATTTCCTAAAAACAAATGAACAAACATTTTAACGGTTATCGCTTTCCGAAAGAAAATGCGGCCCGAGAGGCTTCAACACGCTGTCTGTCAGAAACGTAACATACCCAATGCAAAACGCATGAGTATACATTTGTTCTTTACTCCCTGAAATTGACAGGTGACTTATGAAATGCAGATCACCATCTTCTCAGTTGTTTAAAAAATTGTATATTTATTTTTGTTGTTTAATTAAGACGATCATTTTTTACGTTACCTCTCAGCAGAGTTTTACTCCTATATAAACCTTCATGAATTTAACTGAAAATATCACAACGGCCTTGTTGAAACAATAGCGCCTGTTTGGACCAACTGAGAAAATCCTTTCTACAAAACAGTGGTTATTCTACAGTATTCATCACATTACCGTTCCCTGGAAGTTTAAAGAACAGAACACAGCATGCAAACAGGGAGATAAGGTTAACGTGGTTAAGATTTCACCATATATACATTACCATGGCTTTCGAGTGAGGGCGCGTTAATCCGACTACAATGGAAGTTCACATGCGGGTGTTTTTTTGGAAGTCTGGGACATCCAAAGGCAGGGTCATACACAGTGATAATGTATCAAAAACGCCCCCTGAAAGTGTTGGTCTTAAAAAAGTAATTCCTCAATATTTCAGTTCCTGTAAAATCAAGTGACTCACATGCAAATTTCACGGCTAAACCACTACATGGCTAGTTCTCTCTCATACAGCACATCATAACCTTGTTTTCAAGTCCACACCTTTCTTAATAAATCTGCTAAACAACTCTAAACCAACTGCAAAATAACACCAGTTCTGACAGCCCACCCGATAAAATAAGCCTTACGGTGACCAACACTTTGGGGAAACTGGCACCGAATGAGAAGTAAAGCTTACTTCTTTTAAGAAAGCAAGTAGAATAAGGATCCAATCTGTATTCTGAGGCGGCTAATAATTTAGTGTAATGTACAAAATGCAGTTGTGGAACTTTTTTTATGTCTATAATGACAGGAAAGGCTTGTTCACATTAATACACATTTTGTTTTGGATTTCTTCTTTTTCTTCTTGCCTTCCTTGCTCATCTTCTCCTTGTGTTTCCGGATTTCTCGGACTAGAGTATAAAACGCGTCGTCCACGCCCTTCAAATAAAAGGAAAACAAGAACTGTAGGTGATTATCTAAAGCATCAAACACTATAGCAAAAAACTGTGACTATGACTTTTCACAGAACAAGCCCAACTTGTACTGCCATATACCAAGCATTAGCCACTTAACATTAAAACTGGCCCCAGGTAAGTGTTAAAAGGCCATCTTCACCAAACCTGAAGAGTGAAATTTAAAATGAACTGAAAAAAGTTAGAAATGAACAAGAAATGGTTTTAGATAAGAGTGTGAATCTCACAAATATATGGTCATATTTAGTCCCAAAATCAAACAAAAATTATATATATATATTAGTCGGAACTTTTTGTTTTGCATTGTGACGTTTTCATGGCATTCAAGCACACGTCCCCTTTCAAATGCT
This sequence comes from Ptychobarbus kaznakovi, assembly GCA_027422405.1. Lineage (NCBI taxonomy): Eukaryota > Metazoa > Chordata > Actinopteri > Cypriniformes > Cyprinidae > Ptychobarbus > Ptychobarbus kaznakovi. The sequence goes on along the minus strand of CM049796.1, from coordinate 28,130,676 downwards.
AAAAAAAAATGTCCTGTAAGGAAATTATATTTTTAAATTACAATTAGCATAAGTTTATTAAATAAATCTTGTCTGAAAAAATAAATAAAATTCAGCACTATAAATAGAACAAACTTTCAGTCTGGAAAGTGATTTTATTTTTAATAAAATTAGCATTATTTAAATTATGTACAGCTAATACTACTAACAAAATATTATATATATATATATATATATATATATATATAAATAATTACAATTAGCATGAATTACTTTAAGTACAACACATACAAATACACAATGTACACTGTGGCAGGTGTAATAATGTCACAATGTTAAATCTCTTTTCAGTCCAAAAATAGGCTTCTTTATGAAATGTAATTTTGGGCTGAAATATGACCTGGATATTTCTTTGACAGATTGTGAGATCCACCCAAGAACAGGTGTAAAGTGCTGTACAGATGTTGTACCCCACAGCTGGGCTGCAGACGGGCAGCGCTTCACACTTACCCCTCTCACATCAAAACACATTTTTTAAGCTTGATGCATTGTGTCGTCTTTTCTTCTTTACTGAGTTTTCTCAGCCGGTATTGCCCGATCTCCCGTACCAGAGTATAAAAGGCATCTTCCACTCTCTGCAGTGCAAAACACAACTCCCTTCAGTGTTAAGGAACGCACAGCGGTCATCACTGAGAAGGGGAATCAGTCCCAATTGGATTTCGGGAACCAAGCGGCATGTTTTCCACAGAGTTGGCACAATTAACATCAACGTTTCTTTTGACCATTTCTGGGAATTTGGCATAATTACGTTTTTACATCAACTTTCCACAAAAAAAAGCCAGGTTATTCAATGGGATGTCATTTTTTGCAGCATCTTCACACTTGGAAAACATTTTAAGAGTTTCTCAATTAGTAATGTCCCTGAGCATATATATTAGAGCTGTGCAATTAATCGAATGCGATTCTCATGCGCATCTCATCAGTAAAGCCGGTTCTGTGACTGGCACTAAATCACCATCACCTGCTTTCAGAAAGAGCGGCAGCTAATACACAGAGCCGTAGTTCACGGACAAGCTCAGCAATTTTGCGTTCAGAATAGAATGCGATTCATCTGCGATAATGAACGTGATATTGCGTAGCATGTTGTGAACTACACTGCCGTGCGATTGAAAGCAGGTGATGGCGAATGATCGAAATTAATTTGCCAATGCGCTGTACTTGAGATGCGCATGAGAATCGCATGCGATTAATTGCATAGCCCTAATATAAATGCATACATATATATTAGGGGTGACGAAATTAATTGTTTCTACCGTGCATCGCGATGCAGACGAGGACGATTCGGAATCGGTTCAGTAATAGACCATAACCGATTATTTGAATGTACTGAAGCTTTTCTGACGTCAAAATTTGTCGCATACATGCTTTGTCGCGGGAGCATACAATAACCCGGAGGGAGGCGAGGATGAGTGCGCGTATGATTAAAATGCTCCAACTACTTCAAAAGCCGATATCTGGCTTTTGGAACTGGTAAGCAACCTGGAGAAGACACGCTGTGTGTAAATCAGTTCTCAATTCCAGTCCTCCCCCGTAAATCAGCTGAAGTATGTTTGTTCCTGAGTGAGCTTCGAAGTGGACATCAAAGGATATTTCGCCATGATTCAGTTTCGAAGCGAACGTATTCCATTCAAAGTGCATTAAGTGTGCGAGACGTGAATTAAAATTGTATATATCAGAGTATATAATGAATTCAACTGAGTCTGTGTTTGAAGATATGTGCAGCGCAAACCATGAATGAATGTTCTGAAGTGATGGCATGTAAATGAATGGACCCCTGCTAGTAATGGACATCTGAAGCAATAGGGAGCATGTCAATGGAACACAGTTCATGCACGGAGCGCACTTCTAACAAGCTGACTATCTGAATCAGGTGTGTTAACAAAGAGAGACATGTAAAATATGCGGGGGGTGCGAGGACAGGAATTGAGAACCACTGGTTTAAATTATTTTTACGCACAAATAAAATATGCAGGGGGTAATACAACTAACTTGAGAAACCACATCAGCCGTTTTCACCCTGTGGTGTTAACCCTGTCACTGCCAAGTATTTAGTATTTACTTTTGTGTATTTGTTCTAAATGCTCCTGTTGTCTTCTGTGCCCAGACTTAGTTTTGTTCGATACATTCAAGAAGCTTGTTTTCTTTGAGCAGGTAAAATTAAAGGTTCAGTTCATATATCTGACTGACAAAATTGTATACATGTGAAGTAAAATTGAAAATGCAGTGCATCGTCAATTCACCGTGATATCGAATTGAACCGAATCGATGACATGATAATCGTAATCGAACTGTAAGATCAGTGTAGGTTCACACCCCTATATATATATATATATATAATAAACAAAGATAAGAGAATTAGAAAGTGATTCTGCTATTAGAGCAATACACATCAGCTTGCAGCCAGAGAGGGAATTGTGGGTATTGAAGACGGCACTATGGTGTCGACGGGTAGCATGTGAGGCTCGAAACAGAGAAAATAAATGAATTCAGGAGCTTTTATTACACCCCAGCACCTCAAGGAGTTGTGATTTGAGCACTGCAGAGGGAGGTAGAGTGTTTGCCATGATATTTAACATGACAGATAGAGCAGTTCAATATCCCCAACTGATTTATAGTGATTAAACCCCTGATCAATCAATCCAAATAGCATTCCTTTCCATTAAGAGATTAATTATTGAAATCAAACAGACTAATTATAATGAACGCACAAGAGAGACCAGGCACAAACCCAGAGGCAGATCAGTTGTGTTGTGTGATATGACCTGATTGATTATTCATAAAGCCAGTCAGAATTAACTCATGCATAAACCCAGTGGAAAGCAACAGGACACAATGACCAGCTTTCCTACAATTCTGCACATTTCAACTGCCTTCAGCTGGTGTGTGAATGTCACCAAAACGATGTCTAAATCGCAAATACCCCCTAAAAAAATCAAATAAAATAGATACATTTATGCAATAAGATTTTTTTTTTAAATGTAATAAATAGCAATTAGGGGGGGTGTAACAATACACTGTTCAATTGAAAATATTGATCTCATGTTACAATACTTTCACGATAATTTTAAATAAAGTCTAAATAGAGTTAGAAATACCTTTTTATTATTACTTCTAAAGATATATTATAAACAGTTAACAAAAAGTACTGTCCATTAAAATGCTACATTTTGGCATTACATCTGGGTGGACTTGAATAGATTGGACTTGGTCCTGGTCCCCAATGCACGGGGCAACGGTGCCACCAGAATATAAATATTTATGATTCTGCTTAGCTGAAAACACAGAATCATGTTAAGGATCTGTTCCTTATTTCACACATTTAAATAGTTTTATAATACAGTATTTTATGAAGTAATGTAATTTTTGTTTTTAATTTATTAATAATAAACAACATGGAAGGTCAAATGTGTGAGCTTCAGGGTTTACCATATTTAATGTGCCGTATTTAATTAAATTTGTCTAAACTTTCATTTTGGGTGAACTATACAGATTGTCATTACCCATGATACATAGCTGCATTTTTGTATTGCGACGTTTAGTGACCATTTGTTACAGCCCTAATAGTGGTACTTTTTAACCAGCAGAATATATTTTTAAATAAATTACATTGCAATAAACTGAATTAAATAACACATTTCTATAAAAATAAATAATTTCTACTTTATTTTGATTTTGGGGTGAAATGTGACCCAGACATGTTCTTGAAATACTTTACAACTGACCCTTAATTAATTAATGTGTGTGTGTGTGTGTGTGTGTGTGTGTATGTATATATAATCTGGTTATAGTCAACTTATTACAGATTTTAAAACCATATATAACACCATAATGCATTAACATGACACTAAAGACAACATGAAATTGCATTTACCACTCATTTCACTTCCATAATGATGCATTTCTAAGAATAATAATATTGTGGGGTAGACAAAATTGGGTTAAGTTTATGGGTTAAGAACTTGATTTAATCCAAATTTATATGGTGATATTATAGACTCATATTAATTGTGGCCTTAGTCGTGTCAGCGTTAACAGTTTCAGAAGTGGATAAACGTATGGAAAACAAATTAATTTTTTAATAATGATGAACAGTGCACAATAAGACAAATTATATTTATTTTAAAATGTAGTTAATTTTGATTTCATGCTGTCTTTGAATCAGTCAAAATAAATAATCTTTCAAAGTGAAAACCTTTATTTTGATTGATATGTCAAACACGCTTGGATTCAGTACACGACCGCCCATGTTTTCCATACCTGTCTCGTCTTTGCTGAGGTCTCTATAAATGGGATGCCGTAGCTACGTGCTAAATCCTGAGCCTGCTTTGAGTCCACACTGCGGGAAGGAAGATCACACTTATTCCCCACCAGGACCATGGGGACGTCCTCGGAGTCCTTTACTCGCTTTATCTGCTCTCTGTCAAAGCACACAGAACATTGCATGTCTATAATTAATTTGACTGAGGTGTTTTAACCCTTTACAGACCTGATTCTGCAGGTTATGCGAGCGCACACCATGCAGTGTATACCTGTAGTGGTGAATGTCCTCAAAGGACTTGGTGTTATTGATGGCAAAGACACAGAGGAAGCCCTCTCCTGTCCTCATGTATTGATCCCTCATGGCGCTGTACTCCTCCTGACCTGCAGTGTCCAGGATGTCCAGGAGACACGTCTCTCCGTCAATCACCACCTGCTTCCTGTAGGAGTCCTGCACAAGTGAAAACATATTTTTAGCATATTGATCAGCATATGAATCCCAAACTGTTCTGGTTCTGTAATATCAATGTATCACAATACTTAAGCCTAAAATATCCCAAAAATGATATTAAAAACCTGACATTTGTACTTGTAGGCAAAAATTGCATCGGAGTTTTAAAGTGCTCATTTAGGGGTAGATTAAGTCTAGCAAAATGGTGTGCAAGTCAACATTAAATTAAAATTAGAAATATTATTTTCAGCATTTTCGTGCATGTTCTTGGTCTTAATTCATCAGCGCATATTATTCCAAAGACAATTTGTCTCTGAAATCTTGCATCAAAACATCTACAAACATTAAAACAACTACCTATAAAACAACTTTGCACCTACACGTCAACAAACTCTCAATATTAGTAAACTATATGCTTCATATCTGCTAACTCTTTATTGTGAAGGCATCTCAACAGACATTCTACTGACTATAAGTAACTTTATTAGTACATGTCAACTTATCCTAACCCTAACCCTACCAGTCTACTAATACTATACTAACACTAATGAGAGTCAGTAGATAATATGTAGGTGCAATGTTACTTAGTCAACAGAATGTGTTAAAGGGACCATCAAAATAAAGTGAAACCAAAGCTTTAAACAAAACTACAACACCTAAAAATAACTTCAAAAACAACTACAGACCAAACAACAACACTTTTTAGCCCCCCCAACACACTCGTACTCGTTAAGCACCAAAGAAAAAGCTAACAAACAAAAACCTATTTGGCATTATGCAATTTAAATTTAGAATGGTGCCAAGTCAGAAAAATGAAAGGCAAGAGACACAATAGCCTTCAATCTGGAATCCACCTTTTAAACCAGAATAACCGGATCGCACTGTTGAGTCTTTAACCGTAGATTTATTTGCATATTCACATATGGGTGAGTTTCACAGCTTGGTGTGTGTCCTGACAGCGCTAGAGACAGATGTACACATGCCTCACCTCTATGGTGGGGTCGTATTCATCCACAAAGTGGTTCTGGATGAGTTGGATGGTGAGAGCGCTCTTGCCCACGCCTCCAGCCCCCACGACCACAAGCTTATATTCTGTCATTCTTCACCTGCAATAGAAATAACAAAGAAAATCAATGAGCAGTTAAAGACGTTTTCTGCTCCAGCTTTAATGTACTAACCAGACCTCAAATAATTGTCAATCGGCTTACGCCATTAACCAAAGCAACATACAGTTCACTATTTACAGGTTCAGTCCGCTGGAGTAAACTAGGGTTAGACTAACTATGTTGCTCATAGGCGAAACAGTGATAGTTCAATAATAAAGCCTTTTACGGTTTGAACTTACAACTTTTCAGCTACCAGGCCAGATGTTAAACCGTTACACCACAGCACTCTACAATTAGGCAAGACTGCGAAGTTTTGTGTCACATTGACATTTACTTAAAATGCCAGGTCTACTGGACTGACCCAAAATAACTCCATATAAAACATTCTTCTCAACTTTACCATATCTTACTATTATAACTAATCCATTTTAAATATATTTACAGAAATAATCATTATGGAACTGAATCAGCTGATCCATAAAATAATACTACAATTGAAATTGCAGTTTTAAAATGATATATAACATTTTGTTGACATCTTACATTACAAGTCTATATCCTTATTCATCTTTAATGTTACCTTATGGTTATGCTGTAATATATTTTCCTCAAATTTTCTTCACTACAACTAAAGAGTCCTGTTAAATAAACTGATTCCATGCATAACAGATGACAGAATACCATAAATTCATGTATTATCTTACACGATGCTGCTATATAACTTTACCTTGTGTATAATCATTATATCACTTTTCCTTACTGTAACTCAAACAGTTAACGATCAATTCAATAAGTGAATCACTAGCAGAATAAAATAATTTAACAATTTTAAATTACATCTGGTCATTACATTACAAATGGTCATGGGCTAGTCCTCAGTAAGACCTTTTTACTTTGACTTTACTTTATACAAAAAAAATTCAAATCGATTAATTAACAAGACTCATTCGACATAATTTGACATTTCAGCTATGTTTTACTGACTACGAATTATTTGATGTACCTTTTTGAGTTTAAATGATTTACGTTTGATATAACAGTGTGATTTAGGTTTTAACTCGAGTTAAAATAAGTTAATCTTTAATATAGTTAAGCGCCATTTCATCGCAGGGCCGAACTCACTTGGGCGTGCGATGATAATAACACACTGAAACAAAATATACACACACAAAAGCTCACATATAACCAAGTTTTAGCTTTATCTTTATTTGACACTTAGTGACTGTAAATACACACGTTAAAACAGCTTTTTTATTTATTTTTTACCTCTGGGTTTGTTGTAATTTCCGCGTCTGAAAAACCTCTAACGTTAACGTTAAAGACTCAAGCGTTTATCGTGATCTTTATGGTACTATCCGTTTAAACAGCGTGTATAAAGCCGCATATATCCGTTGACAATCCCGTTACAGTGTTTAAAGGGTTTTTCTAATCGAAAACTGACAATTTCATACGGAATAGAGACGAATTTAGTCTTTCTATGCTACATGGCCTTCGCTTGGAGGCTGTGCTTTTCATAAATATGGGCGGACACACTGTTGCGTCCTGCTACATGATCACTTACCCCAAAATATCAACGGTTTCAGCTATTTACGAGTATGTTCAGTAGGTGGAGGAGGTTAAAGGGACGAGTAATACGCAGTCGAGCAGCCCCTTCCGAGCATCAGCATGCATCTTGCATTATAATAGACGAAACATCTGTAAGTGCAAACAATCCCGATCGGTGTCCTCTCAATGAGATGTGCTTGATCAATAACTGACCGATAATCAACACGGCTAATTCCAGGGTAAATGTGGTTATACGACGGATAATAATAAATGCACTTTAGTTTACAGTGTAGTAGCACACGAGAATGTGCGAAGACATATTCGATACTGGGCAAAGACCGGCTTTAGACAAGCGCTAAGGGCAGTGTTGGTTTAAGACTGGCTTCCTTGCTGCTTAAATAGGCCCTAAATATAACCGGAACGTGTACGTGCTTACGTAATCACGTATGTGGAATCTTATTGGCTGTTTCACCTGTCAGTCAGAATTAAGGTTTTACATGCGGTGTGGAAGGAGCCAATCGTCTACGCTTATCAACAGAATAATACAAATTACTCGACCTAGATGTTTCTTTTTTGCTTTTATACTTTACTTTATATGTTTTTTATTTTCCACGTAATGTTAATATAGCTAACAGTTGCACATAATTGTGAAACAAAGCATGCAAAGTAAAAAAAAAAAAAGAAGTTTATTTTAGTGCTTTTTCTTTCATAAATAATGTCAACGAGCGAAAAGACTGGTATATTTGCATTTGAGTTCACTTTTAATTATTATTTATAAATACTTTATTATAAAACATTTAGCAACACAAAGAGGGTTGAAAAAACAAAGTGGAAGATTTACGACTTTATTAAAGTCTGTTATTTGATCTTAAACACATGCTACACAAGCATATGTTAAATCATTTTGAATAATAATAATTTATATTTTGATTTTACAAGACGCAATAAAAAAAAATACGCAAAAGACACAAGGGGTCAGTATTTCCATGATTTTGCAAGTCTGTCTTTATTTAAAGTATGACGTCAACCCGTTTTGCTATTTTCAAATGTATTTTATTTTAATTTTTTACTTATGGTTATTAATATTTTTAAGCATAATTACTCTGTTGTAAACTATTGTTAAAACCACTTATGAAACGCTTTGATATTGTTGATTGTCACGTGGTGTGTATTACTTTTCTCAGCGCAGGCAGGATGACCAAATCAAACCATTTGTTAAATACATAAATAAATAAAATAGAGATTGTTGGGGATATTTAGATTCAGTTTTAAATCCTTTTTAAATTAGTAATTTATCATCAAACTGATTTAAATGACACCTCAAATATATTTAAAAACGTCCAGAGATGGTTTTCTGAGCCGTCAAGCGCTCTCTTGAGGAAGAAAACTGAATTCACACAAGTCCCGCCTTCTGCGACCAGATGGGCCAATAGGAGCCTCTCAAGAGCGGTCTCTGATTGGACAGTTTAGAGGCACTTTACCAGCTTTACCAATAACAGCACACAATGATGAGATTGAGGGCGGGACTTGACAGAATGCAGCGAGTAAGATCAGATGGTAGTATTTTCCACAGTTTATCTCGGATGGACTGACTGCGGCACAGCGTGAAAACTTTTTCCTGTGGGGCGGTGATCCCTACGGAAGAAACCCGTTAATTTTCACAGACTTTTGCGCTGTAAAAAAACACGAAATATAAGAGCAGTTTGTTTATATTTAGCAAACGGAGCTATATAGTTAGCCTTAACACAGAAAAAAACCTTGAATGTTAAAGTGTCCTTTTAATTTATTGCACAAACTTTGGTCATTAACATCGGCTCGGACAAAACGTGGATAAATGTTTTCCTACATTTAGTCATAAAGGTAAGAATGTACAGATTTTGCATGCGGAAAAAATGTAATACTTCATAAATATAACTTAAAAAAACAGCCGTTCATACGCATTCAGCATCACAATCTGAAATATTTAGTTGCATGAATTAACTTTACGTCTTAATTTTACATCTGACGTTTTATCAAAATCAATATGATTATACGTGTATTGTAAACATTTTAGTAATTTAACTTCAAGGAAAAAAAACTATTAAAATAGCATGTTTTTAGTATTCTCTATGCAGACCATCACATCAATTGACTTCAACACAAAACGTAAGTTTATTAATCAAACTCAAAGCAAACTATGATATTTGCTTTTAACACTGTGGGAAAACGCATGCAATAACAGCTAACAGTTCAAACGTTGCTTTTCACTGCTACTTTATTGTTGTTCTCCTCTATATGTGGATTTTTGTATTCAGTTATTGATATTTGAAGGATCAGCCTGCTTAACAACATCAGTGTTTGACAATGTAAACATGTCTATTTAATGCAAAATGCGGTTACTACCAACCCCAGTTATTATCTAGCTATTAAAACATATGATGCACTTTTAATTTGTATCATTAATTAGAATGTCATGTAGAATCCATGTTGTCATGCAATGCAATAGAAAGTTGGCCTTGGTGGTTTTAACAAAGATTGATTGTCATTTGGTTGTTATTTTATCACATCATAGGCTATTTACTGCAAAATACTCATTTAATCCAACAAAGTGTCTTTAGGGCATTTTTGTATTGCCACAAATGCTTCACAGTGGGAATGCGTAACTACTTTATTAAAAGTGGTTAGATGAGAGGTTATTAATAAACCACTTAGTCACGTTGACACTTCATCCAGTACCCTGCTAACTCAGTTTTTGGCTGGTCCTTCAAAGCTAGCCTTCTGATCACAACCATGGCAAAAGAACAAAGGCAGTATTATATCCAGCTAAACGTGCCATCCAGATGTTAGCGATTCTGCCAGTCTACGTCCTAGCCATGAGCGTGGAGGTGGGTTTTGGGGGGGGCTGATGTTTATTCTCAAGTTTATTAAAGCACCTCAGCTGAGACTTGAGACTCAACAAACTCTGAGATTTACTAGAGCGAATGCGGCTCTTGTTGGTCTGTATTTAAATACCACAGTAGGTAGACTGTTTGCCATCTAGTTCCTTAGAGAAGGACTTTGTTTAAAACCTGGCATGGTTTTATTCCCTTCATAGTTTTGAGGAAAGCTTTGTTTTCCTGTTACCTTCCATGAAAGCTCCTCATTGTTTTTTACTCTCACAGGCTAAATGTGCCAAACTACGTGTGAGAATCAAGCGTAGCATAGTACATTTTAGGACACCCTGGCGATTTAGGAGATTTCACTGTGAATTCACTTGCTTTCTTCCAATACCTCAGGTTATTGTTTTACTGGGGTGGGGAAAGAAGGTTTGTTTTCCTTCCTCTGTCGTCCCAGATGGGAGATTTGGTGAGGACACAGTTCTCCTCTAGTTTTTGGCAGATGGGAGGTCTTTCTTGGTTCAGTTTGATTGTGTAGAGGTGTTGTTTGTTTACTTAGTGTTGGATTTTCACCTTCATTTTCCTTAGGGAAGGAACAAGATTCAAAACACAAGGTTTAAACATATATTCCAATCCTGCCATAGCTCATATAAAAGAATACCAGAAAAAAAACTGTTCTTCTAAAAATAAAAACTATTTAAACTTTAGTATAAAAAACCTGCATGGTATAAATTAACATTTCTTAGACATAAAACTCATGAACGATGGCTACAAATTAATGTATTTTATTAGAGAAAGCGCAAGGGGGGCTAGAAACGTCTTATCTCCTTCAGCGTTCAGTGCCCGGCTGCGTGGAATGTTTAACCTCAATGTTATCAGTTTCCATGGTGTAAAATCAAGGCCCAAGTCTTTGGATAACCACCTGCATGCCTTCAAGCCTCAACAATGCCTTAGTCACTTGCTAATCTTTTCAGTATACAGTTCACTATACAGTGGCCCCAACAACTTCTGTCATCTTTTACTCACCCTGACACCGTTCCAAACCTGTATGACTTTCATTTGTCTGTGGAACATAAAAGAAGATAATCTGAAGAATGTTTCAGCTGTTTTTTGTCCATATTATGAAAGTCAGTAGGACCCAAATCTTCCAAGCTGCAATAAGGATCCAATGGTAGCATGAAACTAGATAACTATTTTAAATGTTTTTGAAGCAACAGATCGAAATTTAGAGCTTTATTCACTATTGAATCAAAACATTGATCAACCTCATACCTTAGCCTCCCATTTGGGTCACGTGACGTGAGGTTTGACAATACATTTCGATCTGTTCATCATGAAAAAATAATTGCGTCACTGTCAAGTCGGGATTCATTTTACACTACTTATATACCCTTTGTGGACCTCGAAAGTTTGGGGTCAGTTTACTTTCATAAACTGCCAAAAAGATTACAAATTGATCTATCTATCTATCTATCTATCTATCTATCTATCTATCTATCTATCTGTGTTTCTTGGAGTGTTTTTACTCTTGGAACGGTTTCAGCCGAGGCCTGCAACTACTTATGGGAGAGTGCATAAATTGCTAGTAATTACATGTAGCATGGCAGCTAGTGCAAGCACAAGCAGAATAAAAGGTTAATCCAAAATAGCTCAGCAATAGTAACGGCACACCATCTTTCCACAAGAAATTAGCTCATTCACTCTGGTTTTGGATAGACCTCGAATATTGTATCATTTGTTTTTAATTTGATCCTTTCCTTACATACTTTAGGGTTTAGCCTCTGCCAAAAGCTCACTTGATTCTTAATAACCAAATGTAAGGTTTGGTAGACATATGCTAACTTATGTTACCTTCATATGTCATACTACATATGTTAACTTCCCATTTGAAGGAAGTATTTGGGGGATATAATTTTTCTATATTTGCTTTTATGCAGTTTTTGAATCAGCCAAATCTTGAGGTTTTCCTGAAGAACATGCGACTGTCCATACAAAAACCCGCATCTAGAAATGCCATCCAAAGTTTAACTTCGGGTTAGCAGTTTGTTCAGCGTTAAGTTTGATCAATAATCAGGTTTTTTTTTGTCTTAGCAATCACCACAAATTATTATCTTGGTCACGGACAAAGCATGAGGAAGACATGTTTGCCAAATGCTTTTAATAAACAGGTTGAAACTAAACATGTTGTTATACGCATAAAGTTGGAGAAGGAGTACAGTGAAATTGGCGGGAAAACGTTGGGTACCTTACTTCATTGATTCCCGAGGGAAAATTCAGATGCCTGAGTTAGAAGTATGAGCAATGGTAAGAGGATATTACTCAGTTGAGTTCATTGAGATGGTTCGCCTTATAAAGAGAGACTTAACAAAACCAATGCTGGTGGAATTTATACCTCCTTTCTGCTTTCTGTCTGCAAACAACTGCCAAAGTCACATTTCACAGTGCAAGAGTTTCCTTCACGCCATACTGATTGTCTGAAGGCTAGTAGAGGATAGATAAAAGATATAGAAATAAGTGGTTTATAGACATCAGGTCCTGAGAAGAGACATTCGCTGTGTTTTTGAAAGAACTCCGACACAGCAAGTGCATTTACATAATGAACATTGCAATCTATCAAGAGCAGAGGAAATTAGTGAAGGGTCACAAACAAACAGAGCTGATAATAATCAAGTGCGTGAAATCTACTAACACAAGCACACAATGGATTAAAGAATTACTCAAGTTAATTACATTGCTGTCTATGGGAGGGTCAGAGAACTGTCAGAAAGCATAAAAATATCGTAATTTGTGTTCCGAAGATGAACAAAGCATTTAAGGGGTTTGGAACGACATGGGGATAAGTGATTCATGAAAATAGTTTTTTTTTTTTGGGGTGGAGTAACCCTTTAAGACATGCTTTTTGGGGACGTTAAATAATGGCGTAAATCACCAGTAAATCGACTACCACAAACTTTAGTAAATCACCATGCATGATTTATTTACCCATAAATTTGTGTGTCTGAAATGGAAACACCCTGTCATCGCTAATGTCTTGTCTTTAGTAAATCCAAACAGGCATTTGTAATGCAAAAACAGGGTTTGTGTAAATCTGGCGCATAGTTATCATGTGAAATGATGTCATCATGAAGTCAGAAATGGATCTAGCAAATGGACAATCAGTTCCCAAATGCTTCATTGTGACTTCCACAAATGGTGCTTGATTCAGTTCTGCAGTGCTTGTTTTAGACTAAGTGATCACTTGTGCTCAGCATGATGCACAGATGATTGAATGGAGTGCTCATGGTGGGGCGCCAATCAAATTCAACACTCGTTTCCTGATTAAGACTGGTGGCCTGAACAAAACAGTCCAAATGGCCAATGTAGCTCCAGTACTTCTCAATTTCCACACATGACTTGGACGTGCCTTGTGACGTTTGTTTGTGCTTTCATGAACACTGTAGGCCCGTGGTTGTGCTGCAAAAGATGATAATATGTCACTTTGCCACTATTTTAAAGTGACAGTGAACTTCTGTGGCTCTTTTAGTCTTAAAAAGCACTGTTTCGGGTTCTCATGGATTTTTATTTGTATTCTACTCTTGTGTAAAAGACAACAAATACTATGGACTTGTGATCTTAGAAGGTCAAACTTTAAATCACACGCGTTTTGATATTACATCTTGTACTACAGCTGATCGGACAACCTTGGTTCCCTTGTCTTTTTGGTTAATTCAGTCAAACATATATGCAGCAGAGGTGAAGTCATCCGTTAACTGGGCTTCCTTGCTTCAGTGATTGCTCCTGGAAAAATGTCAGAATAGAGTCGGCTGCAGGCCACTTTTGCGTTAGTCAGGAAAGGACACATAAAATGGCTCCACTATGGATCTGACTATTGGCTTCAGGACTCCATCTGTTGTCATAGACACTAAAGGGTAGTAAAAACGAAGGATAAAATGCTTATCTGCTTAATGCTTATCATTTTTTTACATTTGCTGAGGACCGCACTCCTAAAGAGAGATGAAGAAAGAGTGAATGTTGTGTGACAATTCCATGTGGGAATTTTTCGTATAAATTTAAGGGCCCATTTGAATGTCCTTGCATTTGCAGCCTGGTTTCTGAACGATTCCAAACCATGTATAAATCAGAAATTTGGCAAGAAATCCACATTGACTGCAGTAGCTATTTGTTTTTTTGTAATAAGCTCTCTTCTTTCCATTTTGGCTCAGACAGAAGAGCTCGTATAGGGGTTCCACCCCACCATATGTCTCCGCACTAAACCAGAGATATTCAGTGTGCTCCCTCTTACAGGGTTGAAAAAAGCAATTGAATAGACACCTTTTTGTCGGGTAGTTCTTGGAAATAATGGCTTGATTGTTTAATGCAAATGTATTATTATATCATTCATGTGTGCAAACAATTGGGTTACTGTTGAAGAAATGGTAGAATGTGGCAATAGAAATGCCAAGGTCATGGTTTGATTCCCAGGAAACATGTCCTGATAAAATGTATAATGATAAAAACTGCTGCTTTGGATGAATGCAGTTTAAATTTTAAGCTCAAAAACTAGTTATTTTTATGCAATTATAAATTAATTATACTGTGAAAGATATCCAGAAATGCCAGTTTAAGAAAAAAATCTGTTTTTATTTTTCAATTATGAAGGATCTTGAAATAAAGACTTCTGCTGAAAAAACTTGGTAAGCTTTATGTTTTAACAATCTGGTTTTTAGTCCCAAAAAGAGTTGTCCTTTGAGGACTGCACAATGTTTTTTATGAGTAATGCATAATTTTGTGTGCTTGCAGATTTCCTTAGCCTAGGACGGGTGTAGTATTTCATTCAGAGAGGAGCTCTGTCTTGATGCTGTGGTCTTTGGCTGCTGCGGTGCTTTACTTTTCCAGCACAGTGCCCCATAGTCAGTAAATCGTCCCTGTCCCTCTGCTGGAGCCAAACTCAAAGCTCTATAAACATAATGAAGAGATGAAAAGAACACATTTGTTTTGATATTAGAACTTCTACAAAGAAATAGATTGAGTGGACGAAATAAAATGCATAATCGTGTAATTTTAAATGTTAACAGAACGTTAACAAAACAATTGTGGATAAAAATGTATCACAGCTGTTTTTTGTTGTTGTTTTTTTATATATATATAAATAAGGTGGGATAAAAAACAAAACTACAGTGGCCAAGAGAGCTCAACACGCTGCAAATAGAAAACAACTTGCTACAAATGCTCACAACACAACTAAATAAAGAAATTATCTGCGAATAGAAAAAAATACTTGTAAATTAAAAAAACAACTTCATCAATTTTACAACACACGCGCTACAAATGCTCACAACACAAACAAAGAAACGCACTGCAAATAAAAATCTGTATTTATTAGTGAGCATTTGCAGCACCTGCTGTCAAATTCATAATGTTTTCTTGATTTGCTGGTGCTTTTTCTATTTGCATGTGTTTTCTGAAGTTGAAGCGCGTTGAGCTCTCTCTGCCATAAGGGTGGGTTAAATAACATAAAACAGCAGCTGTGTAGTCAAACAAAAAGAAAATAGATGAAAAAAGAAAAGTGTAATTCCTGCACCAAGTGACACCTAATAGAAATGTGTATTGTATTGCGGAAAATATGCATGATGCGTTTTCATGCAAGCCAATCAATCAATATATATATACAGTGCTCAGCGTAAATGAGTACACCCCTTTGAAAAGTAACATTTTAAACAATATCTCAATGAACACAAAAACATTTTCCAAAATGTTGACAAGACTAAGTTTTATATAACATCTGTTTAACTTATAACATGAAAGTAAGGTTAATAATATAACTTAGAGAACAAAATTTTCAGTTTTACTCAAATTAGGGTGATGCAAAAATGAGTACACCCCACTGAAAGTCTCTGGAGCAAAGCTAAATTTTAGACTACAATGTCTAATTTAACAAGAATTCAACCACAGGTGAGTCTAATTATTCATTACACAGGTGACAGTTGACTATAAAAGGGTGTTACTTAAAGAAAACCCCTTCCCATTTCATGCTGTCAGCAATGGCACCACATGGAAGAGAAATGTCACAAGACCTGAGAAAGAAAATAATTTCTTTACACAAGAAAGGTGAAGGCTACAAGAAGATCAGCAAAGCTTTACTTATCAGTCAGAATACTGTAGCAAAAGTGGTACAAACATTTAAAAAAGATGGAACTGCAACCATCTCACAGAGACGTCCAGGTCATCCACGGAAGTTAACACCTCGTCAGGAGCGTCTTCTGATGAGAAGGGTTGAAGAAAATCGACATGCAAGTTCACTGCAGTTATCTAAAGAAGTAGAAAGCCAAACTGGGGTGACTATTTCCCGTGACACAATACGGCGTACACTGCAGAGGAATGGCATGCATGGGTGCCGTCCACGAAAGAAGCCTCTTCTAAAGCCCAGGCACAAAAAGCCCGCCTAGAGTTTGCCAGGGCCCATGCTGACAAAGATGAAGACTACTGGGACTCTATACTCTGGAGTGATGAGACCAAGATAAATGTTTTTGGAACTGATGGCTTCAAAACTGTATGGCGTCGCAAAGGTGAGGAATACAAAGAAAAATGCATGGTGCCTACAGTGAAACATGGTGGTGGCAGTGTCCTTATGTGGGGCTGCATGAGTGCTGCTGGTGTCGGGGAGCTGCATTTCATTGATGGCATCATGAATTCACAAATGTACTGCTCTATACTGAAAGAGAAGATGCTACCATCACTCCGTGCCCTTGGTCGTCGTGCACTTTTCCAACATGACAATGATCCTAAACACACATCTAAGGCCACTGTTGGATTTCTGAAGAAGAACAGGGTGAAAGTGATTCAGTGGCCAAGTATGTCTCCTGATCTGAACCCAATCGAACACCTATGGGGAATTCTGAAGAGACAAGTTGAGCATCACTCTCCATCCAGCATCCAATCTCTAAAAGAGGTCATTCTTGAAGAATGGAAAAAGATAGATCTGGCAAAATGTCGCCAACTTGTTCATTCCATGCCTAGAAGACTTGGTGCTGTCATTAAAAATCATGGAGGCCATACAAAGTACTAGATTTAGTAGTTTTTGTTGTGGGGTGTACTCATTTTTGCATCACCCTAATTTGAGTAAAACTGAAAAATGTGTAATCTAAGTTATATTATTAACCTTACTTTCATGTTATAAGTTAAACAGATGTTATATTAAACTTAGTCTTGTCAACATTTTGGAAATGGTTTTTTGTGTTCATTGAGATATTGTTTAAAATTTTACTTTTCAAAGGGGGTGTACTCATTTACGCTGAGCACTGTATATTTATATATGTGTGTGTTCCTGTGGCTCAGTGGTAGAGCATTGCATTAGCAGTGCAAAAGTTTGTGGGTTCAATTCCGAAGGAACACACATACAAAAAAAATGTATTGCCTAAATGCACTGTATGTCGCTTTGGATAAAAGCGTCTGCTAAAATGCATAAATGTAATATATATATATATATATATATGTGTGTGTGTGTTTGATTAAAGTGATTAAAATAAGGCCAATGTTATTGATAATGAGAAATAGTGATTATGTGATTTATGAAGTCTCTACTAAATATACAGTCAAATTGTGAGAAAAAGGTCACAATTACCAATTTTTTTTTATTATTATTATTTACATTTTTCACTTTAAAGACAGGCTTCCATAGTCCCTGACCTTGTAAATGGACTCAAACCTATTTGGTGGATCTCAGTTTACTATTCATTTAGAGGCAAAACATGGCTCTTATGAACTCTTAACATCCACGTGGAAAGCTCTGTATATTCTGGTTGACTCCGCTGTGTTTTTGAACACCAAAAGCGAAGCGATTATTTGCATCTCGTGTCTTGATCTAGATTACTCACAGGATGTTTTTCTGTGTCACTTGCGTGAATAAAAACAATACAAAATATTTTCTGATACAACCAGACGTGACAATAAGCTCTTTGCTGATTGGCTTGCATGACAATGCATCATGCATATTTTACGCAAGCAGAAATTTTTCCACTTGCACAGAAGACACGGTTGAGGCAAATATCGTGAATATCGAATTCACATCTTTGCATTGACTGTGTGCAATCTACTTGTACAAATACTTAAATTTGCTTTTGGTGTGCACACACCATTAGACTCTTAAGTCACAGTTTGTGTAATATTTTCTTTGCTGAGAGAATAAACTGAGATCTTGTGAATTTTCTCTGCAAAGCTGAAGATTTGCTCAGGCGTGTGTGCGTCGTTGCAGCCATTCGTCCTAAAATTGTACCTGTTCGCAGAAGTGGGAGGAACATAATGTCAGGTCCAGCTGGTCTCACTGTATCCAGCAGGACGTCCACACTGCAGCCAACTGTTTTTCATGTCATCCTCCTCCTCTTCACACCCTCGGCACACCTCCACAAAAAGCACAGATTCATGGCCAATTCGTTTCTTGGAAAATATGCTATTTTGGGACCATGTGTGAGCTGTTGTTTCAAAGAGACTGAATCATTTTTTAGACAGCAGTATCTTGTTTCCTTGTTAAATACAGAAGAAGAGCTGATTGTTCAACTAGTCAGAGAGCTGAGGAAGGAAATGTGTCCTGGAAGCACAGAGGTCTCCTGCTAATACCACAGTCATTTCCTTTTACAAAGCTTTCCTGATTAGGAAAGGCTCTCATTATAATACTTGTCTTTGTTCCTTGACAGATGCATTTCAGATTGTTGTAAAGTGAAGTTATTTGTTTAAGCTAAAAAAAGGTGTATATAGAAGTTCTAAAAAAAAAAACTCCAGTCAACAAGGTGTCTTATACTTAAAAATACAAATTTAAACAAAAGACATTCAAAAACACAAGATCGAATTCATTTCAGATGCCCACACCTAGTAGTATGAGAATATGTGCAGAAGGCAGAGAGAAGAATATATATAATTCCCAGGTGTTTCCTAACCCGTGTTGTGGTTGTTGCAGAGTTGCTGTGAGGGGGGTGACGGCTGTAGCACTGGACTCCTGGAGCAGGACAGTATGACGTCACAGACCAGCAGCCCCAGATCCTCCAGAGATTGACCCAGGATGGAGCTGAAGGTGTGGGTCGATGGAGTTCAGCGCGTGGTCTGTGGGGTCACAGAGGCCACCACCTGCCAGGAAGTGGTCATCGCTCTGGCTCAAGCAATTGGTAGGTAGTGTCAATTTGAAGTTGCTCTTTAAAAAATTAAATGCACGAGAAGCTACTTTGAAACTGCAATTTATTATTATTATTAAAATATTCACAAGGAATAGTTCCACTAAGAATGAAAATGTATAAATGTTAATAAATGCATGTCTTCTGATAGTGAATTGATGCGGTGTTTGGTTTTGGTCTCTCCTCTGCACTTCCGTGTTCGTCACTTCTCACCGGAGCTTATGCACCGCCTACTTCCTACATCATACCCTGGAACGCCACTCTTTCGTGAACATGTATGCGACCGTTATCGGAAGCTAGAGATTATATTTTTCTTACACAAACACATCAATTCACTTCAGAAGGCCTTTAAGGGTTGTGAACTGAGAAACCAAAATTCCCTTGATCTTTTGACAAATAAGAGGTGCTGTTCTATTAAAAACTAAATAATTGTACTATTATAAACATCCCTGTAAGTTTCAGGACTGAAAACTTTCTCCTTAGTTTAAAAATAGCTTATTATATTGAAGCCACTCTGCTAAAACAACAGCTTGTGGAATGCACTACTCTATTTTGTAAAACAGTGTGGCTAAACACCACCTCCACAGAAGAAGATCAACGCATGCCTGTACATCGCTGCCTCTTTATCCTTACCCACCGATTCATGCACGTAGTGTAAATAAAGAGAGGGGCGAATGCAGAAACCAAATGATCGTTTGGTTTCTGTGCAGTGCCAAGTTATGGAAAAACTGTTTTTGCATTGCCTTCCTTCTGATCTGAACTCTGAACATTAAGAAGAAGTGGATTAAGCTTTATTTTTAATGAAATCCAGACCACATTAGTAAGAACTTGGTCCTTTGTTCACTTTATTTTACCGTGAATTCATTTACAAACTAGGCACAATTTGATGCATGATTTTCAGAAAGACTATATTGGATCCGACAGTAATGAGACAAGTGTGAGAAACAGTTTTCATTATGTGATTACTGTTGCTTTGTCTGTTATTACAGATTGTTTGATATGTACTGAACTCAGTATTTATGCATTTTTAACCTAAATCACTGCATACACAACCATATGAGGGGGCATTTACTTCAGAGTCTACAATCTGAGTCCAAGTCCACACCTATTCAAACAGGGTTAAAAACAGGACAGAAAATAGCCTATTACTTCTGAATTATGTTTTTTGATGTAAAATCTTGATAACATTATAAGTGGACCTCGGAGAAACAGCACACAATAAAAAAACAAATGACATGAGTACTACAAAAATGAGTAGGTAATTCAATGAAGTGAATCATCTGAACAAACTTATTCACCAAAATGATTTAGACATCCCAACACACAAGGAGTAACACAATATGGCACAAAAACACAGATAAACAGTTATGTCATGCTACTGCTATCTGTTGAATAATGTATCTTTACTGGAAAAGAATATATACTACCAAAAAGCTGTGCTTCTATTTTTGGTTTGTTACTCCCCAGCAATGGTATGGAATAGAGCCCTGCGCGGGACTGTTTTCTTAACCCGCACCCGCCTGCCCCCGCTGAAATTCTGATCAGGACCGCCCGATCCCGCAACCTGCGTTCCAGTCCCGCTCCCGCAATGTTTGTGTCTACTCCCGCAGACTTTCTCTCAGGGATCGTGAAAAATTTACACAAATACTCAGACTAAATATTCGTTCAAGTTAACATCCATAATAACAGGCTTTAAACATGATTATGTATAAATAAGATGAAATAATGCTAAACCAAAGCACCACAAGTGACAAAAACATTGGGTATTTTTTAATTAGCGTTATAAAACATAAACCGTTAAAACAAAGCCACAACTAGTGGCACCTCAGTTTTTAAACGTACTGCATGATATACACACTCACCAAACGATTAACTAAACAAACAGTTTTACTGTTAAAAAACAGTTTAAGTAAATAAGCCAAAGCACAATATGAAATAACTTTAACTTATTAAATAAATAAACGTATAGAACTTGGAAATTAGGTATGTTGCCTCAGGGCAGAGGTGCCAGATTTGTGTCAGTTGTAAACAAACTTTTGCACATTTATGGCAACTTACTAAGTTTAACTCTTGCCCATTTTTTTCAGTGACGATTGAGAATTGTTTCCAGATGTCTGACTTCCCTTGCTTTGCTTTTATCAAGTAAACAGCCGCTTTAATTTTCTTCTCAACTTCGTGTTTACTCCATTTCTATTACATGCCAAATCCCACCGTTCCCCACAGGTCTCGCGCAAAATATTCTGACCGCCCGCAGCAAAGGTAAAACCGCCCGCTCCCGCAAGATTTGCGTTGGGTCCCGCGGGAGCCCAAACCCAATGCAGCCCTCTAATATGGAAGACTTAAATCATGGAAGCTATAGTTGTTAACACAGATGCCATACATTTTGAGTAATGCTGAAACCATCTGGCATCGAGGTTGATTAAGTAATCATCCATTTCATTATTAAAAAGAAGATTAAGTATCGGAGAGTTTATTTTGGCTTTCCAACAGCTCGAGACTAGTTTAACAACTTGTCTAAAGGACATCAGGCATATTTTAAGGAGTTTCAAGGAGAGGGCACAAATAGTCTATAAAGCTGATTTCAGTTAATTACATCACCAGTGGGACCCAAAGCAATTTGTTTTTGATTCAAACCTGTCTTGGTTGACGTCACCGTTTGATTCTATTTTCAGCTGCACTCAAGACTGGTACAATCTATGGGTCCCCTCTTGTATTCGTGAGAAATGCGCTGGTGCAACCAAAGTGCCCGCTGACATGGAAAATCTGACTCATTCTACTGAAAGAAAAAACTCTTAAGAACCCTTCAATCCACTTTGACAGTTTTTAAAGTCATTTGTATGTTTTTTTTTTACTGGGGAAGATTAAGAATATTCAACAAATCACTGCTCACTGTTTCAAATGTGTATCTTTAGATGAAGTGCACTAATTTTATGAATAAATATTCTGTCATTTTGCCCTCAAGCTAATTATATGGTAGTGGAGAAGAACAGGAAATGATGGGCGGAAGAGGGTGGAATGGGATTGGGAAAAACATCCCTAATATATTTGTGTATTCACATAACAATTATATAAGTCATAACATGACATATTTAAACAAGAATTACACTGTTTTTTTCCCATTAAAAAGGTTTAAAAGAAATACTACTTTGGGAAAGTATGATGTACACTAACATGAGATTGTAAATCAAACTGTTTTCATTTACAAATTGTTGCTTTAGCATGATGCTAAGCATAAGGTCAATTGTGCAACATATTAGTCAACAAAAAATTGTTGAGAGCACCTTTAAAGGGTTAATTCACCCAGAAATGAAAAAACAAATCTGTCATTAATTATGCATCCTCATGTCGTTCCTAACCCGTAAGACCGTCGTTCATCTTTGGAACACAAATTATGATGTTTTTAATGAAATCCGAGAGCTTTCTGGCCCTGCATAGACAGAAATGCAGCTGACACATTCAAGGCCCAGAAACGTAGTAAGGACAACGTTAAAATAGTCCTTGTGACATCAGTGGTTTAACTGTTATTTTATGAAGTTGCAATAATACTTTTTGTGTGCAAAGAAAACAAAAATAATGACTTTATTCTGTAATTTCTTCTCTTCCGTGTCAGTCTTACATGTCTTTGGCGGCCGAAAATTCGGTGCATCCCTAGAAGAAATTGTTGAATAGTCATTTTTGTTTTCTTTGTGAACATTCAGGGTGAACTGTCCCTTTAATATCTATAGCTTATTGGTAGTCTTGTTCAGCACTGTAATCCCTGTTCTTTTTTATAGGTCGCACAGGACGGTATACGCTGATCGAAAAATGGAGGGACACCGAGCGACATCTCGTTCCTCGCGAGAGTCCGGTGGCCTCTCTGAACACTTGGGGGCAGTATGCCGGTGACGTGCAGTTTATCCTACACCGCACAGGTCCGTCTCTCAATGAGTACCCCTCAACTGAACATCTGAATCCTCGGGGCCCAGAGCGTGGCTTGCATCGGCAGAGCCTTCCGTTGATGGCCAAGCTCCGAGCTCCGGGTGACCGTTCCCTCCGTCGGCGCGAACCACGGCGCAAATCTCTGACCTTCACCGGAGTGCCCCGAAGTCTGAGGGACATCCTTAGTGGAGGCAGGCTCAGTGACAGTAGTGCCAAACAACGAGAGGTTTTAGTGAGAAGTGCACACAATTCACCGTCAATGTCCCCTCGGTTATCAGGCCACCGCGTGGAGGATCTTACCCAACTGGTGAGACTGCAGAGGGAGACTCTTTCGGTTCTAGACAGCAGGATAGAGGGGTATGAGGCAGAGCTTCGAATGCTGACTGAAAAAAGAGTTGGACTAGAGGACGACGAACTGTATGTGAAGATGACAGAGGAAGTTTCAAGGTTGGAAAAGCAGGTGCGAAGGAACAAGGTGGAGATTGAGGAAGACGAATTCTGGGCAACCGAGCTCGAGATCGAACGAGAGAGCGAGAGGCAGCTGCAAGAGCACCTCCATGAGTTGAGCAGTCGGTTGTGCGGCTGTGATGCGGATCTGGAACAGCGGCTGATGTCTCTGCAGGGTGTAGAGGCAGGCATAGAGGCTCAAAAGCAACATAAGGAGATCAGAGAGAGCCAGCAGGCCAGTGAGGGGGAAGTGAAGGCTAGACTTCATAGAGTGAAAGCAGAACTCAAGGCACAAGCTCAACACACATCCCAGCTTGAAAACAGCTCAAGAGCAGTGGAGCGCTCGCTGACTGAGTCATGCAAGAGACTGCAGGTACGTCAAGTTTCACAAACAAAAACTTGAGTAATCCATATTCAATTTTGAAATTGAAGACTGCAGTGGTAATCAGTGGACCAGAGATCACTATTAAAGAGATAAGCATTGCTTTTCACCAGTATATGTTGTGTTGGCTGCAAAGAAGTCTACAATACCTGGATACAACAATTAACCATTTTTGTTTATCTCAATACCAGTTGTTTGTGTGGTGCAGGATCCCCCAGAAGTAGCTAGAAGTAAAGACTAAAATACACTACAAAAAATTTGCTCTAATTTGCAGTCTGGAATCTGGATGAGTTGAC
Source organism: Ptychobarbus kaznakovi (assembly GCA_027422405.1). Lineage (NCBI taxonomy): Eukaryota > Metazoa > Chordata > Actinopteri > Cypriniformes > Cyprinidae > Ptychobarbus > Ptychobarbus kaznakovi. The sequence continues at coordinate 28,106,240 of CM049796.1, read as the reverse complement.
ACTAGTTGCCAAAAGTTGACAAATGTCAGTAGGACTGTCCAAAAAAAATTTGAATTTCGAATATTCGTCGAATTTAAAATAAAACTCCACATTCGAATGCAAAACGATGCATTCGAATTTTAGATGTCTGTCAGGCAGCTTGGCACACAAAATGCAATGACGAGGTGTCGTTGCATTTTCATGCTTTTTTTTTTAGCCTGTCCAGTTGAACCAACCAGCACATTCAAAATATTGCGGAAAAAGAGAATATCAATGTGGAAAAGATGTTGTTTACCTCAAAACTGAAACCAAGCTGTTCACACAGAATGCATATTTATTGCATTTTCTAGCGGGACATCTATCATCGTTGCACTCGCGTCTCACACAAGAGAGCCCAAAGCCATGTCAAATTCATGTAAGTTCAACTTTTAAAAAAACATGTAATTACTAGATTAAGAAACTAGCTTGCTAGCGAACGTGCATATTAACAGCGTAAACATGAACCTTGCGATCATATGATTAAATGTTAATAAATTGTGTGTATCAGCAATGATAAATCTTTGAGTTTAAAGCGGCACTGACAGAAAGGCTGCGTGTGCCGCTGGCAGATGCATAACTTACATTTCACAGGTATATTCTCCATCTGTAAATGTTAGAAAGCCATGGAAATATGTCCATTTTGCTGCAGACGTGCAAAAGCTTCTGCTTTATTCTCCGCTAAACTTCACAGACTTGGTTCTGAACGCGCGCCGCCACGCGCATGCTCGCCAAACAGACAGAGCACAATGAAATAGGAGCGCGACTGTTTAAAATATACATTTTGCTGAAATGTTTGTAGTTGGACATTTTAAACATACAAGTAAATGTATTTGTATGATAGCACTAACTGTAAAGTGACTGTAATGGGGTAATCAAAATAGCCTTTTTACTCAATTAGCCTAGTCTGTGCTTTTTTTTTCTTTCATTTTTGAGTTTATTAAATTTAACTTTGCTTTAAAAGCATTATTTTTGTTTTTAGATCGCTATGTTAATGCGATTTTTACCCTTTTTGCACATTATATATGCCTACATGATTACATTCCCTTTATTTGTTTAATCCAAATACCGAGATATGTACCGCATACCGTAAATCAGCCAAAAAATGCTAAGATATGTACCGTATACCGCAAATCAGCCAAAAAATACTGAGATATGTACCGTATACTGCAAATCAGCCAAAAAATACAGAGATATGAATTTTTGCTCATATTGGCCCAGCCCTACTTTGAAGAAATGTGCATTTGGTAATATTTTGGTGCCCTTTTGTGGTCAAAAAGCCAAAGGCTTTTTTTTTCCTAACTGAATTTATGCCTTTTAAATGCGAATATAATTCGAATTTTGATAATAATTTAATAAAAATTAGAATGTAGTTTTTCAGCCAATTTGACAGCCCTAAATGTCAGAGCCATTCTTCAGATTTTGGCAAGTTAGAGTTGACCAATTTCTCATAAAATCAAATACTTTTAATATTTTAAGCAGATTGTTAAACATTTATTATCATTTGTCATCATTTGGTACAATGTGATCTCTTTAATTTTTTTTTGTGTATGATGTCCATTTTTCTTCTGTAATCATTTACAGAGTTGGCAAGTGAAGGATGCTTATCTGTTCAGATTTTAAAAAGTCATGTAGTTTGACGTCATGACATGTTAACAATGGTGATTAGCTGATGGCACCACAAGAATATGTGCAAACGTTAGTCCTTCATTAGCCTTAGCGGTGATTTCAAAGGCAGCAGGGAGCATTGCCATTTCACGCTTTTGAGAGCCATCCAAAAATATCTGCATCTACCAGCAGGGACTAACTCGACCAGGCTAAACAGCCAAATCTTGACTCTGTGGTTTCCTTCACAAGGCTTCTTAAGTAGTTAAACCAGCAAAATATTGATTGAGGTCGACTAGCCTCAACAAATAGTGAACTACATAGCTGGTTGAAGTATACTTAACTAGACAAGTTCCAAACCAGCACTCACTAACAAAGAAATTCATGGTGGCCTTAGCTGCTCTTTTCAAAACATTTCTCTCTTCTTGTGATTGTTGTAAATACAGAAATGACACATCTGTTTAGAATCGTGAGCTGATTTTGTGGAAGTACATTGGAACATTGTTAGGGTTTATAGCCAGTTGTTACTGCATTGCTGCAGGCTGAATGCCAGTTGCAATACTACACAAACATTTCATTAGCACCTTCTCCGCCCTCTTGCCACCAGGAGAGTCAGCATGATCTGGAGCAGCTTACCAAAGAGTTGAGGCAGGTAAACCTACAGCAGTTCATACAACAAACAGGCACCAAAGTCACGGTTCTGCCCGTGGAGCCTGGCGATGATGACTCCAGCAACACAACAGATGATAAAGGTATTGTTTTTACTGACAATATATCTAAAGCCCCAGGGATATGCTCCATATAGTGTGGATTCTGTTAGGACTCAGCATGAATGAAAATAAGACCTCAACCATAATGAGTAATACGTTCATTTTACAAGAGTCATTAATGGCCAGACCACATCTGTTTTTAATTTAGTGCAGTGCCAAGTAACTTTTCACTTACACATCTAGCAAAAAAAAAAATGCAGGCCCATGTAGGAGAGTTAAAAGACTTTTCCTGTAAAGCATGTAAGGCTCCTGCTTCATCAGTGCTGTGACAGATTATAGTTGCAACGACTGACTCAGCGGTCTTGCCTCTGTCATTTACTCTGCCGAGTACAAAAATCTGTTATTTCTTTCTGATTTATTGACGTCAAGCCTGGATGAAAAATAACATTGCCGTTGCAAGCCTTCTGTTTGTAGATGTCACTGATTCAAAGTCCTTTTTCTATATTTATAATTCAAAGTGCCACCTTGTGGTTAGAGTTGGTATCGTACATGTTATTGGCCAAAGGCTTGGATAATTCGTTAATTAAAAGGCTAGTTTGAATATTAGCGTACTGCATACTGAATGCAGCCTGAATCTGATCAAATAATGAGTCAAAAATCACAGATGATATTATTTCCAGCTCATTCGTCACACTAAAAAAAAGTAAACTGGATTGCATTGTGGATACAGCATTGTGCTCTGTTGTAGAGGTCTGCATTACCGCGGGACCCGACCAGATTTCTTGTGCGGCGGTATCAAATTCCCGAATAAAAACACGGTAGCGGTCGGTAACTCTGGTGTAATTTGAACGGGAGCGGGCAGTCTCACAATATCCCGTTCCCGACGTACATTCAGAACAGCATATCTACACTTTATTCTTATTGACCACTAGTACAGCCTGCACTCAGGACTGTTATGCGCGCATGCTTTCTGCGTCACGCGTTTTATTTGCAGGGTTTGTGCGCAGCAACTGCATAACAGTTCTCAGAGCGGGCTGTAGCCTTCCGGTGGTGAATATACGGCCCTCAGACAGAACAGGCAGGTTGTCGATGAGTGACGGAGCAGAATACAGATGGAGCAAAGTGTGGATGCGCTCTCCTTGAAGAACGTTCAACTCGGGTTTGTTTATATTTTGCTTAGTAATTTTAAAGGGCAGATGTCTTATTTATTTATTTTTCTCTGCAACACTTTCACAGAAAAATGTCAAGTGAATTCAGTATTTTGACAAGAATAAAATAGCCAATAGGGTTTTTTTTGTACAACCTACCTCTTTTTCTCTCTGCGACACTTTTTCCTATTGTGTTGTAAACATTAAACAAATTTTATGCTGACAAGATGAATAAAAAAGTTTTCTCTGTAACACGTTTTTGCTAAAATTAATATAAATTAAAGTCAAAGTCAATAAATTCAAGACTCTTGACAAGATGAATACAATAACAAATACAATTTTGTGCAGACTACACTTTTATTTGTTAGCCTATCTCTTTCTTTCAGTAGTGGAAATTTAAATGTGAGATTCTGGACACGAGATCTATATTTAGCGGGAACGCTCGGGAAGAAATTATTCAAAGCGGACAGCGGGTGAACAAAGAGTGAATATATAACGGGAGCGGGATATAACCTTGCGGGAGCGGGACTAAAAAACAGTCCCGCGCAGACCTCTACTCTGTTGTATTTGCATATTCTATGCATTCAGAAAATTGGCATTACATGCATTGTATCCATACTATATACCACAGGAATAGTCGTATGGTGGTATGATATTCCAAACAAGCAACTGTTATTAGAATGAAGCAAATATCTATGGAAATATTTGGTCAAGACTACTCTAATTGTGTTTGTATTCTTGAGTTCTTAGCACATATAGTTAAAATGAGCTTATTAGTACAATGAGATATTAGACAAAGTTCTTTAATTCAATTGTTTTCTTTCATTTCCCAGACTTTGCTGCATTAACTGGCTCATTGAAACGACCGGGTTTCTCTCATCCAGCGGTTGGCAGCATCCATGGACTCCATAGTCCGATCACCTCAGGTTTAAATCCTGAGGGCATCTATGTTTAAGGACCACTTGATCTCGATCACAAAGAGCTGCATACCATTTCAAATACAAACCATAAGTATGCTGATTTTCATATGTATAGTATCATTGTAGTGTCGTCGACTATTAGAAAGCAGTACCTGAAACCTAGTCACATAAAAACTAGTAGATGAAGGATGAATTACTTCGGAAGCATAAATATATTTTTGTATTCTTATTTTAGCCTCTGGAAGACATTTGTATGAATGTGCAACTTTCACATTTGTGTGGAGATCAATCTGACCTGTGATATTTAGTTATTTTTTTATATTTCATACTATGCTTGATTTATCAATTTGTATAAGTGTTTTACTGTTGAGCCAAAGACAATCACTTATTTTAGTTGCAATGTGTTACTGCATGACTGCAAAATATTGTACTCTTTGCTTTAATTTTGCCAATGTCATTATTGTTAAATATACATAAAATGTAACTGATATTGCGTGAAAATGTACTTTTACTCTTAAAGGAATAGTTCACCCAAAATTGAAAATGTTCACGCTCATATTCTAATCATTATCACTTGGGAGATATTTAAAAAAATTTTTTTAAAGGAATTTACATTTTGGGTGAACTATATCTTTAATATTATATATATTTTGTTTCAATATATGATATCACAGTTGTTTTGCTGAAAGTAGTGCCTTTCTGAAATTCAACCCAAGCCATGTTAGGATCAACTTTAACAAGGTTCAAGCATGCTGACTCTGTGAATTAGATTATATAAAATATATTATGACGTTTTATGCTCATATGGTGTCTTCTAAATATGGCTGCATTTCATTTCAGTAGATTGGGGGTATTTAAACTTGTTTTTATTTTTTTCCTACAGTCAAGCATGTACTCTTAATTTTTGTAAACATAGAAAAACTTCATACAAAAACTATATATAGTACTGTGAATTACTATTAAATCCTAATCACCCCATATGGATGCTTATTTTACAACATAACCCTTTTGAATAAAATATGCAAAGTCAAGAGTAAGAGCAAGAGAACAGAATTGGCACCTGATTAAAATAAAGGTAAGCCACACTTGTGTCCAGCTTAGTGCTACTAACTCTGGGTGGACAAGTCCCTCATGTTGAGAAGGCCACCGTCCCACAGTATGTGGGGTTTAACTACAGCCAGTATGGGGCTGCAAGGAGCTCCAGCCAGACAAAAGGCCTCGTCCACATCCACACCCCATTCCCGAAGAGTTTTCAGGGCAGATGCACAGACATTTCTAGAGCCCCACGAGGTTAAGACACAGGTGCAGAGAGGGCTGTTCTCTTGCCCAAACCTCCTCTCATCTGACCGATCAGAACGGCAAACTCCTTTATGCAGATCTGGTAACATAAGACTAGGTTACTATGACTAATGAAGCTTAAAAAAAACAGTACTAGAGAAAATAAAAAAAGATTGTTGCATAAATACAAATACTTCATAATTTACCTTTGCTGCTTTGAAGGTCTCTATTTTGGTTTCACTGAATCCAAATTCTGAAAGATTATCAAGTGAATCCTCAGAGAAACCGATTACATCACCTGAGAAAATGACTTTTAGCTGATTGAGGACGTGATCATCAGTCTGGTCATACAGCAAAGCAGCTGGAATTCCTAAAATGTGCAAACATAAAATAATGTGCATCAATGCAAATATAATTTTTTTAAACCATGCAATAAAAATACATATTTTTAAAGGTCTCATTAAATGTTCATGAAGTGATCTACCTGTATGCAGAGCTTCATGGACATCGTCCCTTTCAGTAGAGAGGAACAGGTTAACTTTGTTCGACTGAAGAGTATTTATGAGTTCTTCCTTTTTGCAAAAGAAAAATTTGCCAATTTCTATACCTAGTGATGGAATAAAACAATGCAAAATAAGCAAACAATATAAAAGCACATTCATGCTTAATAAGAATTGCATAACAATACAGTATACACAACTTTTTTTAAGCATTTAAGAAAAATATCCAATGTTCGTTTCTTATTATTGTGAGACAACTTAATTGTTTTGATACATTATTGTCTAACAAAAAAATAAATATAAAATATGATTTTTAAGCACATAAAATGTATCACCTGCCATAAAATGGTTATTCCAGTATGTCATTTAGCATAACGTTTAGTATTTTATAGCTAATGTCACACTTTATATAACATTTAATAATAATAATAAAAAAACTGTAAATACTAAACATTTAAAAGAAAAATTAGGAGCACCTTCTCTGACCACTTGGAGAGAGAAACATTCATTGTTTTAGTCCCTATCCTATATCTATGCAAGTGCTGTATTAAAATGGCCTTGCCAAAGTGATCTTACCATAATGCTTTACACTCTCAACTATCTCAATCTTGATTTCTTCTGAACACTCCTTTGCAATGAGGATCACTTCAAAAAGCAAACATTCGGTCTTGTTCTGTTCCACGAGCCTCTCGTTCACTGTTTGCACAGCCTACATTCACAGCAAGCATTTTAAGATCATCATAATAATCCAACATGAATTTCCTCTAAAATTGGCCATGCAGAACATCTAATAACTTGGCCTGTCCTACCTTAATAAAAGTGAATGCTCTGCCTTGCGGGTAGTGCATCTGTGTTTGTGGACGTTGAGATCGAGTCCAGGTCGAACAGGTCATTATATTGCAGCGCAATCATAACAGGACCTGTGTAAGTCTGCATAGACAGATGAGACGCATTCATGAATGGCCTTAAATCGACCACTTTATTAAGTTTCGTTAGTTACTGGAGTTGTTCACTAGAAGACTGTGTAGTAACTTTTGACTTTACCTTTTTATCTTCCATTCTCTTCAAAATATCCCTCTTTTACCTGCATAAACAGACGCGGAAGGGGAGAAAACGTGGCGAGCGGTTACTTCAACGAACACACAACAAACCTGCGGGTATTTTTGCATGATATGGACACTACTAAAAGACATATGATGTAATAAAAACTGAAATGTGAGTACTTGTATAATTCCCGCCTGCTTCACGCTGCTTTGTACGCAGTGCAAAACAGTGTTGCTGTCAACATTGACTTTCAGTGTAATCCGCCGCCACCCTGCGGTCTGGAGAGGCACAACAACATGGGCGAATTCCAAACTATGTCCTACTCCCTTCGAAGGGCAGAGCACTTTTAAGTGAGTTATTTGAAGGGTGTAGGGAATTTCTGTCTCGTATAAGCCTTTGGAACTGCCCTGACGAAGGGAATGACTGACCATATGTTACATTGACTACGCTGCGCATGCGTACAGCATTCAGCGCTTCATCAGTTGTTGCAAATAAATATTTATTCTTATTAGTTTATTCAAATATTTTATAAGTGTGTCTTATTTACTATTATACTTTTTCAAACTAAACTTGCTTACACTTCCGTCTTACAAATATTTTTCATCAGAGATTGAAATCGATTTATTACATTAAAATAAATACAAATTTAATCAGCCTATTTTTTATAATTACGACTGTATGTGGAGTCGAAATCAACACCAACTTTGCTTTAAAATGAATCGCAAGATCTCCTAACTGAAGATCACATGATCAAAAACGGATTTTTTTTCCATGAAGTGACTATCGCATGTTCCCTTCGCTAACGGACTTCTGGAAGGGCCCTTCTTGAAGGGATTAAGTTGCTCACTTTCGTTTGGAATGTCCCTGCAAATGGCGTCCCCTTCCCGAAGTGCTCTTCAAGGGCACAAAAAATCAATTTGGAGTTCGCCCCATATTAGTGCTGTCTTCTTCTTCTTCTTCGATTTTATAGCGGGTAGCACCAACAATATTAGTGCTGTCAAATGATTAATCACGATTAATCGCATTCAAAATAAAAGTCTGTCTTTGCATAAATAATATATGGTTGTGTACTGTGTATTATGTATATATAAAGACATATATTTTGAAAATATTTACATGTGTATATTTATATTCAATAATAAATAAATATATTTAATATATAAAGATAACATTTTCCTTAAATGTGCATGTATGTGTTTATATATACATAATAAATATACACAGTACACACACACATATATTATGTAAACAAAAACTTTTATTTTGGATGCGATTAATCACGTTTAATCGTTTGACGGCACTAGTTTTTAATATTAAAATCGGTCTTTAACTACTCTGTGTCTTTTAACCAACCAGTCAGTGATTGTGCTGATTTCCGTAAATAAAATGTATGGCAGTTCAGCAAGTGAGTCAGATGTTGATTCAGTAATCACTCTGATGAATTATTTATTCACTGACAAATAAAACCGTCACGATTTTGTGAGCCCTTTTAACAGTTCATCAAAAACCATTTCAGAAGAGTCTGTTCGGTATTGTGCATGGTTTTGAGTCACTAAAACGAACCGGCTCATGAGAGTTATTTATATCGACTCGTGTATTATTTATTAATTAAAGGTTTCTTGCTACTCTTGTAAAGTATTGTTTATTTTGTAGATTAATATTTATTTTGTACATTAAGAAGTCAGGATATTCAGCTAGTCTTCCATAGTGTGAGGAACAACCCAACATTAAAAGTATACTCAACCCAAAAATGAGTAGTCTTTATTTGTTACTCTGTTTCTGGATTAACATCCTGTGGAAACTGGGAATTACACAATCTTCCATCTGGATCCAACCTTAAATGATCTGAGATGACCGAACACCTGAGAAGAGATGATGACAACCCCTCGGAGGACCTCAGAGGAAGCCAACCATCAGCGATTATACAGAATTAACCAAATTTTGCCATAAGTTAATTATATTGAGTTTCTACAATATAAATCTATTTTAGAAACTTAATTTCCTGTGAAGTTGCTTTGCAACGATTGCATCGTAAAAAGCGCTATACAAATAATCTTGAATTTAATTTTATCCATATAGTTAGTTTCAATGGACTCCAAACGGTCAAAATTACGGTTTCAGTGCAGCTTCAAATGGCTATAAACGATACCAGACAACGAATAAGGGTCTTATCTAGTGAAACGATCGGTCATAAAACAAAACAAAATTATATGCTTTATAAACACAAATGCTCGCCTTGCTCTGTTCTGCGATGCACGCTTCACGTAATATGTAATTACATTGAAAAGGTCACGCTTGACGTAGGATCCATCTCATCTTCTCATCCAAGTTCAAACTCGTCTGAAATCGTTATTTTACCTTGTAAACTCGTTGAGTTGTAACTCCCTTTTTTTGTAAATGGCGTTTGACTTAGTATTTGCATGTTCAAATGGAAACACTGACTCTGTACTTCCGCCAATGTCAAGCATGACCTTTTCAACGTATTACATGAAGCGCTCATCGTAGAACAGAGCAAGGTGAGCATTTGTGTTTATAAAGCATATACAATTATTTTTTTTTTTTTTTAAATGATCGATCGTTTTGCTAATACCTTCAACTGTTTGGAGTCCATTGAAGTTCACTATATGGATTCAAATCCTGGAATGTTTTCATCAAAAACCTTACTTTCTTTTCGACTGAAGAAAGAAATACATAAACTTCTTGGATGACATGGGGGTGAGTAAATTATCAGGAAATTGTTATTTGAAAGTGAACTAATCCTTTAAGTGAGTTCACTTCATAAAATAGTTTTCTACATACCCACCCAAAAATGAAAATTCTCATCATTTACTTACCCTCACGCACTCCCAGTGGTGGTACATGCATTTTTAAAAGTAGTTTTTCACAGATAATTTATTTTTCCTTTGCAGTGGGCTTGTAAAAGAGGATAATTGAACTGGTCAGAGTTTAACCTCAAGAACTAGATCATTTAGATTCGTCAACATATTATTCAAGCGTTTGTAAACTGAACTGACTCGGTCGATTCATTCACAAACCAGATATGTGACTTTGGACCACAAAACACAAAAGTCTTAAGTGTCAATTGTTCTTAAGTAAGAGATTTATACATCATCTGAAAGCTGAATAAATAAGCTTTCCATAGTTTATGGTTTGCTATGATATGATAATATTTGTCCGAGATAGTACTATTTGAAATTTTGGAATCTGAGGGTGCAAAAAAAATTAAATATAGAGAAAATCCCCTTTAAAGTTGTCCGAATTAAGTTATTAGAAATGCGTATTACCAATCAAAAATGAAGTTTTTATATATTTACGGTAGTAAATTTACAAAATATCTTCATGGAACATGATCTTTATTTAATATCCTAATGATTTTTGGTATAAAATAAATATTGATAATTTTGACCCATACAATGTAATTTTGGCTCTTGCTAAAAATATACAGCAGCGACTTAAGACTGGTTTTGTGGTCCAGGGTCACATATGGGAATTTCTCTTATGAGTAAACTGTTGCCCTAATTTCTTTAAATGGTTTAACCCTCCGGAGTGAAGGCTTCGAAGGGATGAAGCTGTTCCCTGGAATGCACTTTTTTGCCATCTTGCTGAGCCAATTAACAAGGAAACTTCATTGCACAATTGACCCTTTGCAAAAAGCTTGATTGACAGGCGATCCGACCAATCATAACACCGAATCTACCATTTTGTCCAACAAACAAATCAGACAGGAGAGTGGATGGACTTGACTTGAAAACGTGTGTGTATCAACATGATATCTTTCTAGGCTGAATATTAAATATGTTCTGATGTTCATTCATGTTTATTTCGTGCTTCAAGTAAATATGAAAAGATGATTGGTTGACGTGCTACTTGAGGCACTACAGCGATCTGTCACAACACATTAAATATCCACAAAATTATATTTATTGTTTGAATTTCTAAAAAAAATACAAAATTTGAAAGCTGAAAGAATCACGGAAGCGAAGTGACCGTCAGTTGTAAATCCTTCATTCCGAAGGGTGCTTTGAATCGATCATTTTTGAGCACTTTGGTTTGGAACGACCCTTTAATGTGGCCCTCATATTGTTCTCACTCCAAAGTGCCCTTTGGGGGCAGATTTATCCTGTTTAGAATGAAGCACATGATTTATGCCCCCAGTATAAATGAAGGCAACCTATTATCACTTTTGGGTGAACTATTTAAAATGAAGATGAACTGTGAATTAACAAACATTATTTAATTATTCACAACCTGTAGATATAGTTGGAACATATAAAATGTTTTACATTACTGAACATGGATTTAAACAAATAAATGACGTTAGAACGATAAATAAATACATTTTCTTCAAGATGACTTTCCACAGTATCAGGTTACCACTAATATTTAAACAGTAGCGTGGCAAGACTGGTTTCTGATGTAATTTCCAGTTATGTTTGCATGTTTTCACTGCTCATCACAGCAGAACATATTTCAGGAGCAAGAAGGAAGCTGTTCATGAATTGACTTCTATCAACATTTAATCAGTTATGATCTTCAGCTCTTCCTTAAGAATGCATTTGAATATCTTATATCTGACAGTCTGTGTTTCTTCCTCCAGACCAGTTGAACTTCACATGAGGTGTTAACCTAGTCCCGTAAGAGCATATGCACAGGCAGTTTTGTGTATTATTGAGGTGTGGCAGGTGCCCAACATTTCTTTATATACTGAAGGAACACTGCGAGGAAAGCTGTCTAAGTGGCCTGGTCTTTGTTTCCAACTATTTTTGGATTCCAGCACAAAACAATGACTTAATTGTTTAATACCGCTGAACTGGACAAGACAACAACGTGAACAAGGAGTGGAGGGTGAAAAAGGCAAGTTCAGTTATTGTGTATTTCAATGCCTTTTCTAGACAGGATTCAGCTGGATCCAACAAGTTCTAGTTAAGTGGTGAGTATATACGGCTGTGCTCAGGCCTAACTCTGTAAACAAAAAAATACATGTTGGGAGTATTTGTTATACTGGATGACATTTAGCAAAGTATAATGTTAATGGGGACATGGGCAGCCAGAAAAGGGGACATACATATTGTGGGTTTGACTGCTGTGTGAGGAACTTTCTAACAAAGTCAGAAGTCCTTTATGCACGGTGTTCACATGTTCTCCCTGTCTTGCTGTGTATTTCCTCTAAGTAATATGGTGAATTGAAGACACTGAATAATCTGTGAATGTGTGTGTGTGTGTGTGTGTGTGTGTGTGTGTGTGTGTGTGTGTGTGAGAGAGAGAGAGAGAGAGAGAGAGAGATTTCTGTGATATGCTGACCATCCATCAAGTGTGTTTCCCTGTATATGGCCTGTAATGTAGGTATAGGCTCCAGCATCCCCGTAACCTAATTTTGTGTTAAAACTGAGAAGCAATAACAAAAGTGAACTAATTACTAATTCCATAAGTGAGTATCCCTATAATGCTCTATTTTTATATTAAATTTAACTTATTTGCTGTAAATTTGTTTTTATGTTCAGTTTCTATGTCACTTTCAATTACAGTTCCATTGTCCCTGAAAATAATTTGTTTATATAATTGTTAAACATAATGGCTTATTTAGTTTTTGCTCTGCACTATTTATCCCTGCAACCTACATAGGATAATGGTTTGAGAAATGGATGTATGGATGATATGATACAATATAACTCAAAATAAACCTGCACTTCATTCCCTTTGTCTTTTTTATTTATTTCTCTATTCTCTACCTCTATTTTTCTCTCTTCGTCTTTCTCCACTCCATCTCTTTCTTTTCTAAAGTGTCTCTCTCTCTTGTTCATATCACTGTAATTAAAAAGTTCACAATGTCATAACTGAGCAAACAAAAAAGCCCAATTCAAGCTGAATGTTGAGAATACTGAAAATTATGAATTATAATAGGAGACTGAACTGAGATAAACAACAAACTCTTGTTTGACTGGATAATTAAAGCCTCAGTGGCTGTACGTTTGATCAGTAAATGGCACATGCTAATGGCTCTTTCCTGAGCTGATGCAGTGTCTGCAGTGGGCAGTGACTTCCTTCCCCTCTTTGTAGCCCTGCAAACAGTGAACGCTTTAGGAATGTATTATGTTTTAAACTACAACTGAGAAGCCAATCTCCAAACTATTTCTACAACAGTAAGTGTCACAAATGCTCTGTTTTATATTGAAGTTTCTGGAACGGGAACTTGGATTTTAGTACTTTACTGTTGAATTGCGACAGTCTTGTTTGTGACAATGTTGAAATATGACATCTGTTTTGATTGTATTCTCAAGGCAGTACTGTTCCATTTTTATTACAATGTTTCACTGAAAAAGAATGCTATCTGTACACTTTAAGCACACCCAGTTTAATGGACTGCAGGTGGCTGTCAACACTAGCGTGTTTAACTTTGGTGGTGACGACATGCTCCTTTTGTCATGCAACCGAAAGTTTAATGCGTTACTATATAGTTAAAACCATACGGATGACTTGTAACTTCTAATATTGTTTTATTTCAGTTGCAGTTATATTTACTTAATCTTGTTTTGATTTGTCTCTAAATGTTACTTTACTTTATTAAAGGGATTAATTGTGGAACCCCAGACTTGTTATATAAAATCATAATTGTAAGATTTAAAATCAGAATCCTGACATTTTTTTGCAACTGTGAGTTTATATCTCATAATTATTACATTACATTAATTCAAGTTTACATCTTGTAATTCTTGCAATTTTTTGTTTGTTTGTTTAATTTGAATTTATTTTGTTTGTTTGATTTCACCACAGAATAAAAAATAAGGTAATCACATAACTTTTTAATCTCACAATACTGACTTTTTTTCTTGCAATTCTAAGTTTACATCTCACAATTCACTTATATCTAGCGATTCTGTGTTCAAATCTTGCTATTCTGAGAAAAAAAATAACCTGAATTGAGATAAATAGTCGCAATGAACTTTTCATTTTTTTATTCAGAATGGCCTTCGATAGGAATAGTTCACTCAAAAATTAAAACTCGATCTGCATTTTGTTCATCCTCAGTTTTCCAATGGAATACAATAGATGTTTAGCAGAATGTTTACAGAACTTATTACATCACTGTATGGACACAATAGGTGTAATTTTATATTTATTAAGGATTTGAAATTAAATTCTGACAGAATTTTTTTATTTTTTGGGTTAACTGTTCCTTTAATTTTGAGTAAACTGTTCCCTTCATTCATTCTAACCAGTAGGGGGCGTCACAAAACAAGGTTACTAACTCAACCATAACTTGCCAGCCACTAACTATCTTTCATATGTATATTTCCAGTGACCCACTTGTCCCAGCCATTTCACCATGACACCAAGACCGACTAAAACACTTCACACCAACACCACAACAGCTGCTCCAGGCTTCCTGCCCTCTCTACTGGACAGGATTCCCTGTGAGTATATCATATGAATCCTCGTTTCAGCACCTGCTCCTTGGGCCCTGATCTAATTCTGCCACTTGCGCACATTTCTTGCTACTCAATTTTCACTTGCAAGTTTAACTTGCCATTAGTCTCCTGGCCATGGTCTCGCCTCATCCTTCAGATGTGTGTCATGGTGCTATACTGGAGCGCTGCTTTGCTGCTGTGATGTGTGATGGAATATTGTTGTTTTTGCCACAACAGTGCCAAGATGGGCCATCTATGCCATATTTGCCGCCATCATCCTGCTTATTTTTATATGTGTCATATGCTGCTGTGTAAAATGCTGCTGCAAAGGGAAAAAGAAGAGAAAGATGAAGCTAGACCAGAAGATCAGTATGAAAGGGATCTCAGGATCTACAACCGCAGCACTGGTGAGAGATGGGTCGTCCATGCTTGTAAATAAATACTGGTTAAATTGTTCTTCTAGTTGGCAATAAGATTAGTTTTCCAAGAAACCAAAGTCTTAACTTAAACATTTCTCATCAAATACTTCCATGCTTTTAACATTACTTGTATTGCTCTATAATCTTGCAATACATCAATAATAAACTCATTTGTGCCTGTGTTTATTTCCTCTATAAGAGAATTTAAAGGCAAGGTGTGTAATTTCTGCACTAGTGTGGAACGATAAAAAAAGTACAAATGTTTCCTCATACTCTCCCATCATCTGCTATTGGTTGAAAAAACATCCAAGTCCCTTCCCCGAAACTCACCCCATTGGCTGCCATTGTTGACACGGTCCTTTAAAGGAATAATTCACCCCTAAATGAAAATTTGCTGAACATATGCTCACCCAAGATGTAGATGAGTTTGTCTCTTTACTAGAACAGATTTGGAAAAACGTATCATTGCTTCACTTGTTCACCAATGGATCCTCTGCAGTGAATGGGTGCCGTCAGAATGAGAGTCTAAACAGCTGATAAAATCATCACAATAATCCACAAATAATCCACAGCACTTCAGTTAACGTCTTGTGAAGTTAAAATCTGCGTGTTTATAAGAAACAATATGTTAATTGATGTACTTGTGTCAATTACTTGTGGATTACGGTAATGTTTTTATCAGCTGTTTGGACTCTCATTCTGATGGCACCCATTCACTGCAGAGGATCCATTGGTAAGCAAGTGATGCAATGATACATTTTTCCAAATCTGTTCTGATTAAAAACAAACTCATCTACATCTTGAATGACTTGAGGGGGAGTACATTTTGTTTTTCAAATTTTCATATTTGGGTGAACTATTCCTTTAAGTTTCTCAAGAACGCAAACTCATGAGCAATAAAATCTTGCTCTGGGTGGCGTTCACTAACAGCACACTGGATGTACTGACAGGTCCAGCCTGAGACGGAGGATGTGGAGTACGGCTCAGATGAACAGCAGAGAGGAAAACTGCAGTACTCACTGGAGTTCAACGCATCCACATCAGAGGTAATTATATTGTTTACTGATTTTAAAGCAGTGCCCCTACTGGCTGGAAGTATATATTGTATATATAAGTATATATATAACTTATTTCTAACTTTCATTAACCTGCTTCATACATCGGTTCTTTCCAATATGCTTAGTATTATATTACAAAGCAAGTTTGTACTTTTAGAATAATGGAAAAGTCATTGAAGCTATGAAATGGAATTATAAAAAACAAGGCAGAATGACCTTATATTTAATCTTCATATATTCATTATTTGTCTAGATTAAATTGCTCTGCTCGTTCAAGACATTCTATCAGTTAACTTCACGAGGTGCATCTTTTTAATTAAAGTCCACATGAAATGAAAATATTGAAATATTGTCTAGTAATGTGTACTAAACTAACACTATAGGGTTCAATGCAAATTCATATGGAATATGCTTTTAGATTAAAACTATCATATTTTTTTCTATAATCTTAATCTTATATGTACAGTAACATATTTATCATCAGCTGACTGTAGGGATAAAAGAAGCTGCCGCCTTGAAAGCGATGGACTCAGGAGGAACATCTGACCCTTATGTGAAAGTCTACATTCTTCCCAACAAGTCCAAAACATTTGAGACGAAAGTCTTCAGGAAAACCCTTAACCCAGTGTTCAATGAGAATTTCCAATATCAGGTAAACCATGCAGCATATAAAATCATTCATTATCATATGAGCATAGTCTGGTCATTATTTGTCAGCTCAAATAATGACCAGATGAGTTCAAGATCAAGCTCATTAAAGTGGTTAAATTTACAGCCTATTTACAGTAACTAAACACCGATGTGCTGTTTTCATCGCTTGTAGATTCCTCAGAAGGAGCTGACTGAGTCGACACTGGTGATGCAAGTCTATGACTTCAACAAATTCTCCAAACACGACATCATCGGTGAGATCAGGCTCAGTCTGTCCACTGTGGACTGGAATCATGTGATTGAGGAGTGGAGAGATCTGAGCAAAGCTTCCAAACATGAGGTTCAGTTCAGTCTAACACCTTCTCAAGTTCAATGTATTTTATTTCATGTAGTCAGCTCACATAAATTATATTTACATGCAGTGCAAAGTGTCATTCTCTACAAACCTGAAATTGAAGGTCCCAAATAGTAGTTTTGCCCTTACTCTTTCTGTTGCTGCAGAATGGATGATGCTCCAACAAAATCATTTTTCGTCCCCATAGAGAGCATCATGTAAAATTACAGTGAGTCCCCCTGGAGCAACATTATGTGCCCTATACTCAATGGCGACTAATTATAATCTGCCATCTTTGCTCATAAGCACTCAGTTCTTGACGTAATTTACATTATGACCCCATGTAAGTCGCGACTGAAAACCAAGATTGGCTCAATACACAACAGGCATAAGAGTGTCCCCTATGCATAACTGCTAATGTTATCGCATCTTACATTTTGTGCCTATATTGCAGCAAGAACATCTGGGAGAGATCTGCTTTTCTCTTCGTTATGTCCCAGCTAGTAGTAAACTCACTGTGATCATACTGGAAGCCAAAAACCTGAAGAGGATGGACCAGGGCGGCTCTTCAGGTGACTTACTAAAATATCCTTCATCCTCAAAAGTCTAGTCTGCATCACTACTGACAGAAACAAAACTTCTCAAACACTAATAATGGACTCAGGAAAAAACATCCCTCTTTCTACAGTTTTGCACAACGTACCAATATAGCCTATAATACACTGCCGTTTCCAGCTGAAATGAACATAACTGGCAGTAAAACTCCTTGGGTCCTATACATCTGGTGCAATATGGCACCAGGCACGACGATGCAAGTGTTTTTTTGCTAGTTTCAGCCTGACGCAGTTATCATTTTCACGTCCTGGGCCTCGTTGTTTAAAAAGCAGATGACTTTGTGCCCATTTGTGTGCTCATAGGCATGCTGGTCTGAAAACGAGGTGTGTTCAGGCGCATTGATGGCACATTGATATTTTGAGGCAACTGAAATAGACTGCGCCATTCACCAACTAAAACCTGGTCTAAAGTCAATGGCGCAGTATTTTTGGTTTATTTGTTATTTAAAGAGCATTAGTAATATGCGCCTATAGGCGGGTCCACAACGCACATAAACTCTGGGCACGCAGCAGCACACACACATTGCAAATATTTAAAATTAAATGATAACAATGTAAAAGATTATTATTGTGTAGGCTACATAAATATAAAATGCCTACATTTCATAATGGATAGTCATTGCATGTATCAGAATTAGGCTACCTATTTGCTCGCGCATGAGCAGCTCAGTTTCTGAGCTGCGTTCACTCTTTGCGCTTGCAAATTCCACCGTGTAAATAGCAAATAGTGCAAACGCAACTGGTTCTTAAAGGGAATGGGAGATGAGACTCTGGTTGGGTTATTGCAGGTTATGCCAAAAACACACCCATTCATTAGAGGGACAATCCTTAGACCATGCGCCAGGCGCTCCGACCGATTTTCCCATTGTTGCACCTTGCGCTTTAGACCATGTGCTTAGATCGTTAAAATAGGGCCCCATTGAAGGGCTCCCATTGAGCATAGTTGGTTTGCTAGTTACTGCATCTAGGTACAGCACTGCACAGCACTGCACTTGCGATGAAAAGCTCAGGCACGAGTCCTGTGAAACGTGAGTCACGATTAAAGAGTTCACAGACTTATAAAAGCAAGCTAAAGCAGAAAACAAGCCAAATTCAAGTTAATCTGTTTTTAGATAAAACTGAATGTGCTTTTAGCGCAACTTACTGGACATTTTACTTTGGAAGGGTCCCAAAGCCTGAAAGAAGCAATGTAATATTTTGCAGAAATGTTGCTACAGGCAGCGAGCCTGAGCTGAACATGGCCATGTATACTTCTGTTATTCCAATTGCAAAAATGTTCAGACATTACGCATTCTTTCAGCAACATAGAGTATGTTTACATTAGAAATGGGTTAATCGTTGTGTTTTTGTTCTGTAGACCCTTACATGAAAGTTCAATTGATTCTGGACAAGAAAAAGTGGAAGAAGAAGAAAACACCAGTGAAGAAGCAGACACTGAATCCGTACTTCAATGAATCTTTCACGTTTGAAGTGTCATTTGAACAGATTCAGGCGAGTGAAGCCTAGAAACTGGGCCCTTCGTGAACCATTGGGATGATTGTCCTAAAAAAAGTATCTGAGCTTTTCTCTATTAGATTGTTTGATTCTCGTTGGTTTGATTTGTGTCTGCGAGAAAAATAAATAGAATTGTAATATCATAATATCATTCATACATTGTGATTTCAACCACGTCAAGTGACTTATGTGTATAACTGTTTCACTTATTATCCCTCGTACAGAAAGTCCAGCTGGTCATCTCTGTGTGGAATCATGACAAAATGAGCAGAAATGATGCGATCGGCAAGATCTATCTGGGCTGTGATGCTACAGGAAACCAGCTGCGTCATTGGGCGGATATGCTTTCCAACCCACGCAAGCCTGTGGCTCAATGGCACACGTTACTCTCTTCTGAACAGGTGGACTCTACGCTGGCCTTGAAACACACGCTAAAGCTCCCATTCACAAACAAAACCTTCTGAAAAACCTGCATTCCCATTCCTTTGTAACATTATTCACAAGAATTTAAATTTGTTATACTGTGCAATGGACAGACGGCCATGGCCACTCTTTTTCATTTATTTATAACGATCCATATTGTTTTAGTGAAACATTTCATTACTTTCTCCATCATTTGTAGCAGTTAAAAAGTCCAATACATTTTAGTGAATCGTTCATATGGAAGTAAATCTGTTTATAAGAATTATCTTCTTTAGAAAAGCTTATTTATTATAGTTAAATACAGCTGCCATGTTTTCAAATTAAAAATAATGATACATCTAGATTTATATGTTGTAATTATCATAACTTTATCTGTAAGATTCATTTAATGCTGTCACGTCACCCTATTTTTTTGTATTGTATTGGTTAGCCACTATTCTGATGACCCTGTGTTTAGATTAGAATTGTATTGTTCATATAATTTCTGAACACGTTTTTAAAACCAGCAAACACCTTATGATTTGAAGCTTGGGATAAAAAGACGATACATTCAGTGCTGAGGTTTAAAAAAAGCAGAAGCGTGACAGTCGTAGCAGGTTTGGCAAGTTCACACACACACACACACACACACACACACACACACACACACACACACACACACACACACACACACACACACACACACACACACACACACACACACACACACACACACACACACACACACACACACACACACACACACACACACACACACACACACACACACACACACACACACACACACACACACACACACACACACACACACACACACACACACACACACACACACACACACACACACACACACACACACACACACACACACACACACACACACGTTGATTTCTCTTGTGACCACAGTAAGCACTCTAAGGGTGTGAATATCAGGTTGTCAGCACACATGTGGGCCAATTACAGCGTTTTAATGAGGTTTCGTCTATTGAGCAGGTTTACAGAATGCTAAAGGCTGGAGAACTCATTAGTTGCTTTTGCGCAGTCATGTTTTAAACACTCAGAATTCATTTAAAATTCAGAATTCATTATTTTCTGTAATCAACAAGCACACTGGAAAATAGTCGGGCACTTTTTGTACCTTCTTTAAAATGTTCTTTGAATGATATTTGTTCTGCTTGTATAAAATCAATGAAACCAAATCATTTAAAATTGCCATTACACAATAAAAAAGTTTCTTTGTACTTTCTGAAGTAAATGCGAGCTCATTTAAAATTGCTACCATGAGATAAGAATGGTTGAATTGGGACGTGTTAACTAAGGTGTTCTGAGTCAGTGACTTGTTGTGCAGTTGCTGAACTGTTTGGCCAGTTCATGGGATGTCTTTATAATGTTACAGTCCCTGGGTATTATACATATATACATAGTTATTTAAGTTAAATGTCTATTTATTTAATTTTGAAATGTTATATACTGTATACATCTGAAGTTACGCTGCTTTTGTCAGCAAGTATGCATTAAGTGACAGTGTGTGACAGCACATGAGGCTTACCATCGCTTATGAAAGATTATTTTATGCTTGTCTTTTCTTGCACAGCCTGAGTCACTCCAAGCAAACAAATGGCTCGAGAGAAAAGAACAACATAGAGCACTTACAGCTGATTTGGAAGCAATTTCCATTATCAATTTCCCTTAACCATCACAAAAGCAAGCACACAGCCTGTTTATGATCAGCAGAGACAGTGCTGTTGATATGACCTTCAGAGTCTCCTTTACTACGAGAGATCAGAGAGCAGCTTTCATCTCTGATCAAAGGGATATTCCTACTAGCTTACCATGCTGTGCAGGATACATCCATGCTGCGTTTATTGGATAAAAAACCCAGTAATATTGTGAAATATTAATACACTTTAAAACGCTGCTTTATATGCATTTATATGCATCATTACTCCAGTCTTCAGTGTCACATGATCCTTCAGAAATCATTCTAATATATCTTGAAATTCAATTAATTAATTGCTCAGAAATGTTTATGTTAAACAATGTTTTGAAATGGATTCTGCAACAACTGACCTCCCATGAACACTTCAGCTACAATACAGCCATACAAGGTAATCCAGTTATGAAAGATTAAGTCTTAAGTAGCTTTATAAAACACATCTTCTCATTTGCATGTCTCGCGTCTCTAATTGAAATCTTGTTCTTTGTGGTCAGGAGACCACACCTCTGAAGCAGGTGGGGATAACAGAGTGTGTGTTTAAGGCAGATGAGAGAACCAGGTCATAAGTAATTCAGATCTTGTATGCAGATGAATGGCGGAGGAGCACAGACCGACCCTTTGTTATGTAAATATAGCCTTATACCACTCACTGGTATTGAGCCACATTTTATCCAGCGTTTATGAGGGTCCGTTACCAAAAGGTCTCATTATTATAACGTTTGTTGAGGATGCAGCAACAGGCGACATGTCCGTTTTCAATGCACTTTTTTGATTGGTTTGTTGATATCTTACTCTCAAACTACAACAAGGCTGCTAGTTCATTTCTGCTTTGAACAATTATTTTGTAGCTTTCCAATTCTGAATGAGGAGCCTTGCTGTGAAATAGTGAATGGAGTTGCCGGTGTAGTTGTGTTACTAGAGAGCAGCGTGTGACGTTCCTGGAGACTTGCAGCAGCCTGAAGCTGTCTGTGATTATCCTGAGGACAGATAACAAGCCGTCACAAGCGCTTTCAGCCTCCTGACTCCAGCATCTGCAACAGCAGCAAAACAAGGTGAGAGGTTTTCTTTAGTTTGTACAGTGCTTTGCAAATGGAGTTGTTACAAACAAGTATCTTGGTGCTACATGGAGCTGTGGTTATCCTACTGTAAATTGTGGTGTGGTTATAATGTGTTAATATGGTAATCATTCAGTACTGTGTTATAAGACATTTTACTACAGTAAATATTTCTTTAGATTTCTAAGTTTGTTCAGTTAAAGGCTGCCAAAACCTTTCAACTTTTCATTGTTACTGCACAGACAGTTAACTCATTAGATTATTTTTTTTCTGACATAATTCCCAAAAGTGGGGCATGTTGTCACAGTGAAGCCTGTTATTAAAAAGACTATTCCTAGGCCATGTTTAAACAGTAAAACAAATAATAAACACACCCAAATCATAGAAGAGCAAGCTACTGTCAATATTTAACCTTGTTTTTTTAAGCTCATCTAGCGTGTTTTCATATTTTGCAGTTATTTTATGAGCTCATGTTAACTACTAACATATTAGCTAAAAATGTATATTTGTACTGTATATTTGTACAGAATTTACAATGTGACACTACATTACTATTTAATCAATCAAGGGTGAACAAATCAACATTTAAGAAACACAAATAATAATAATAATTAATAACATAACAAAAACAATAAATCTACTTTCATTATATGGTCAACTGTTAAATACATGTTTCTATTTTTTATTTATTTATATATTTATTTAATTTAATCTTTCTGATTTTTTTTTACTCAGTAATTGAGAGGCTAAATTTGAATATTTGTTCTTGTGTGGATGTACACTTCTTTACTTTTTAAACAATCAAAGGTAGGCTTAAAAATGCAATAAATACAATAAAAAATAAAAAAATTAATAAAAACATTTAAGAACTGCAAAACGAGATAAATATTATGTCTCATATCGTTTATTGTTATTACTTGTTTGCCGTTTTTATGAGCTCATAATCATATTAATTGAGGGGCTAATATTTACTAGTTATACTTCACACGTTACAGTAAATCACAGTCACAGCTTCTTTTGCAGGTTTATATTTGTTCATTTAAATCTGTTTATGCGTTGTTACTGTGTCCAGACAGATAATGTACCTCAAGACAAGCATCACACCACTAATAGAGGGAAATTATCAGCAACTACATATACATTTACCGTTATACATGAACCTGTTTAATCTCAAAATTTTTCCAGACATGAAAATATAAGGTGTCATTAGTAACCTTTTGAAAAAATCAATACTTATTTTGTGAAAAAAATTGTGATTTTAAAAATTGTGTTTTATAGTCGGTCACAATTATGACGGGTGGGATAGGGCCAGTACTGAATTAACATATTTCTGAAGTCAAAAAATTTTTTTTTATATCTTAGCCCAGCTATTTTAAACGGTTTGATCACATTCTAGGGTTACTATTATGCATAAAAA
Source organism: Ptychobarbus kaznakovi (assembly GCA_027422405.1). Classification (NCBI taxonomy): domain Eukaryota; kingdom Metazoa; phylum Chordata; class Actinopteri; order Cypriniformes; family Cyprinidae; genus Ptychobarbus; species Ptychobarbus kaznakovi. Next base: position 28,082,432 of record CM049796.1, on the reverse strand, counting down.
ACCTTATGCAACATTGATAGGAACACTGAGATAAAAGAAAAAAAAATTCAACCATCAACGCATTTCATAATAGTTACTTTTTTGTAAAATATATCATCAAATGTTTATATCAATGCTACCACTATTGAAACATCAATATTGTAAATTTTTTGTAACAGTTGAATTTTTTATTTAGCGCTATATTTGTCATTGCAACATTTTATTGTCATTATATTGTACATTTTATTATATTGTACACCTAAGTTCACTGTTATCCTACCGGTCACTATTGTGACCATCAACATATTTACTCATTCTGTGACCACACTCAACAAAACTGAATATATGTGAATTCATATATTTATACTAGACACCTTAAAGGTAACGTGTACCAGAAATATTTGCCATATCTTCATGTTAACATACTTTACTAGCCTTTTGTTTTGGAGCTTTGATGCAGTTATTATCTTCTCAAGGTGTAAACAGGAATTAAACTGGTAATGTGACAATTTGCACTAATTATGTGAAACTGCACATATTTAAATGAGACCCTTTATTTTTTCACATTTGCAGGAAGTGCACTAAAACATCATTCAGTAAGGTTTTTAGAGCTTTACAAATGAAAACCTTTTTTACGGTCACTATTGTGACCAGTGGGGTTAAACGGGTTAGTATAATGTTAAGCTAAATTCTCTTCAAGATGTTATTCGTCAACTACCCACTCCAGTCAAAACAGATGAACTACATTTCCCATGAAGCGCAGCTCGTCGCTTCCGTGACGTCATTCGCCCACGTGAGCTTCATTCAGCCGAGCGCTGCAAAGATGAATGGCTGGGGTTTGTTTAAACAATCTTATGTTTCATATGTTTTCCGCTCACAAATGATAGAACTGTCTTGTATGTGTGTCTTCTGTTCGTTGCTCTCTGGTGTTTTGAGTCGCGTGCATGCAGTGATACCGCGCAGATGAAGCTGCACAAACACATCTGATGAGATCATGAGACATAAACGCTCATTTAACGCAGTGATGATTTATTCCGAGCGTTTATATAATCGTGCCTGCGCTCGGCGGCATGAAACCAGCATTTGATCGTGAAACACGCCATATATTTGTGTAGCAGACTGAAGTCCTGGAATGCTTGAGTGCGGGGGTGTCTGTCTGTCCCTTCACTGCAGTCACACATCTGACCAGCATATGCATGCCTCACACTGCAAACAACACTCAGGATGAGAAATAAATGGCTTTGGAAATGTTATTTGGCTTGTTTACAGGGGGTGGAAGATGGAAACGTTGGAAACATGGAGCAGAGACATCATGGCACCTCATCAGCTGGATAAGAAAGAGCAGTCCAAACAAAATGGTGAGATTTGCTTCAAACCTGCCTTTTTGGAAATAAGGATTGTGCCTAATGTTAATAAATCTGGTTAAATTAGTTAAAATGCACAAAAACAACTGTACAATAGCAAAAGCATTGCAAAAAATATAAATATTGACAACGTTTTAGGCAATATGCTTTATTAATATACCAACATTCTCGGACAGCTCATCTTAAAATATATTGATGATCAGCATAATTATTAACAGAAAGTTAAATAGAAGGCCAGATGATTAATTACAGTTCATCAGAAGTGCTAGTTTAAACCATATATCTTTCCACAAGCACAACACCCCATCAGGGTAACATGCATAATGCTAAAAATAATGCCAAACATTAACAACATAAAATGTCACGCTAAACACCATAATGTTGGTAACGGTTTACAAAATAAGAACAGTTGGAAGTATTAAAATGAAATAATTAGGTGTGATGCATCACAGATGGATCTCTGGGGATTTATGGGAAATGTTTTAATATTTTACTGTATGTGTCAGCTACATGTACAGTGGGGCAAATAAGTATTTGATACACTGGCGATTTTAAGGTTTCCCACTTATACAAAGAATGGAGAGATCTGTAATTTTCATCGTAGGTACACCTCAACTGTGAGAGACAGAATCTAAAAATAAATCCAGAAAATCACATTGTATGATTTTAAATAATTTCCATTGTATTGCATGAAATAAGTATTTGATACAATAGAAAAATAGAACTTAATATTTGGTACAGAACCCTTTGTTTACAATTACAGAGGTCAGGTGTTTCCTGTAGTTCTTGACCGGGTTTGCACACACTGCAGCAGGGATTTTGCCCCACTCCTCCATACAGGTCTTCTCCAGATCTTTCAGGTTTTGGGGCTGTCGCTGGGCAACACAGAGTTTCAGCTCCCTCCATAGATTTTCTATTGGGTTCAGGTCTGGAGACTGGCTAGGCCACTCCAGGACCTTGAAATGCTTACGGAGCCACTCCTTAGTTGCCCTTGCTGTGTGTTTGGGGTCATTGTCATGCTGGAAGACCCAGCCACGACCCATCTTCAATGCTCTTACTGAGAGAAGGAGGTTATTGGCCAAAATCTTACGATACATGGCCCCATCCATCCTCCCCTCAATACAGTGCAGTCGTCCTGTCCCCTTTGCAGAAAAGCACCCCCAAAGCATGATGTTTTCACCCCCATGCTTCACGGTTGGGATGGTGTTCTTGGGATTGTACTCATCCTTCTTCCTCCAAACACGGCGAGAGGAGTTTATACCAAAAAGTTATATTTTGGTCTCATCTGACCATATGACCTTCTCCCATGCCTCCTCTGGATCATCCAGATGGTCTTTGGCAAACTTCAGACGGGCCTGGACATGTGCTGGCTTGAGCAGGGGGACCTTGCGCGCGCTGCAGGATTTTAATCCATGACGGTGTAGTGTGTTACTAATGGTAACCGTTGAGACTGTGGTCCCAGCTCTCTTCAGGTCATTGACCAGGTCCTCCCGTGTAGTTCTAGGCTGATCCCTCACCTTTCTCGAGATCATTGATACTCCACGAGGCGAGATCTTGCATGGAGCCCCAGTCCGAGGGAGATTGACAGTCATCTTGAATTTCTTCCATTTTCTAATATTTGTGCCAACAGTTGTTGCCTTCTCACCAAGCTGTTTGCCTATTGTCCTGTAGCCCATCCCAGCCTTGTGCAGGTCTACAATTTTGTTTCTAGTGTCCTTAGACAGCTCTTTGGTCTTGCCCATAGTGGAGAGGTTGGAGTCTGATTGATTGAGTGTGTGAACAGGTGTCTTTTATACAGGTAACGAGTTCAAACAGGTGCAATTAATTCAGGTAATGAGTGGAGGATAGGAGGGCTTCTTAAAGACAAACTAACAGGTCTGTGAGAGCCAGAAGTCTTGCTGGTTGGTAGGTGATCAAATACTTATTTCATTCAATAAAATGGAAGTTAATTATTAAAAAATCAAACATAGTTTATTTTCTTGATTTTTTTTTAGATTCTGTCTCTCACATTTGAGGTGTACCTACGATGAAAATTACAGATCTCTCTTTTCTTTGTAAGGGGGAAAACTTGAAAAATCGGAAGTGTATAAAATACTTATTTGCCCCACTGTATTATCTTGCTCATTGTAGATTTTCACTGTGAATTATTTAATAATTTCTTTCTACTTCCAAAACCCTAGGTTACATTTTATGGTAAAATAACATGTTCTGGTATTTGTTTTAACTTTGCGTCCTCGTCTGTTGTAAATCTGAGATGTTAATAGGGTTTCCATGGCCATAAGAAAACCTATAAATAACAGGGAATGGAAGAAGCCTGGAAAAGTCATGTAAATTAATGCAATCTTTATTTTTTATTTTATAATGTATAATTGATAACTTTATATTTCCTACAAAAGTTAATACAATTTCAGTTTTGAGTATATCATTGACTAGCGTTTATTAGATTTAGTGAATTAAGTGATGTCACATGACTAGGAAGAAATGTATTGGTCAGAAGGTGTGGAAACCCAGCATATTTTCATTTTCCGTTTACATTTTAAGCTTCTGAATTATGTTCGTAAAAATCATACACCTCTTGAAGTAACATTGTTAGTTTGTGATTTTTTTATAATAAAATTAATTCATAGCCTTTGGTTTATGCCACAGCTATGAACCAGTATTTTATAGAGCCCATTTGATTTGATTGGATGGATTTTTATAATGCGGATATGGACTATAAACCACAAAACTTCTCACGAAACCTTGTTTTTTAATTTTTTATCTTTTGCTGGTGTTTTGATTCTGTTTCAGGCCAATTTTTTTCTTTTGGTCTATTTTATTTAGGCATGATTGCCAGAAATCTGCTTAACTCTCTCAAGATTCGCAATCGTTTGCAGCTCCAGCCAATTTCTCGTTCAGCATGTGCCACTGGTAAGCAGTTTGTGTTTATATACATTTTTTGGATTATTCAGGACATCATATATTTTCTGTTATGGCATTCATATACTGTGTATGTCACTGTCTAACAAAAGTTTATTTCTGTTAAATATATTTTTTAGTATGGTGTCCATAGGTCTTCAACCTGATTTGGCAAAATTATTAATTGTAAAAATAAACAAAACATTATTTTTACAATTTATTAAAGAAATCTTTAAAAATAACAAAAACATAAAAAATAATCTGTGGCACAATTTATACTTGTAAATGAAAATTTCTGTAAAAACTCATTGTATGGAACTGTAATTGACAATATTGCATGAGTCTGAATGTCTTTTAGTATTGTTGACAATGGTTGTTTATTTTCACTAATGTGCAGATACTTCAAATTTAGTCGCAGCTGAACGAATCCTCTCAGATTTGATCAGATTTGCTGTTTGGTGCTGTGTCGTGTTAACAAACATGCACATAGTCAATTGGCGGAACAATAAAACGATGGGATAGCTGTCTGAAGTGAGATATGTGGGTGTATTAATGCCTGAGTCGTGTTTTCCTGGATCAAACAAACTCTCAGCTCATTAATGAGCATCCTCATTGAATCAAACACACTCGCTGACAGACAGGTGCCTTATAGGGAGAAACTTAAGGGCAGTTTCTTATCAGCCTGTTGAGCACTTAAGAACATGGCTGAAGTAGAACTCTTGTTTTGCGTTGGGAGATTTCATAATGGCCACAATCATCAACATGTCAATAGAACATCTTAAAACTTGTGGCCTTTGTAAATTTTCAGTGAGCAGAAGTAATAGGAAACAAATACTGATTTAAATGATTGGACACTGATAAACACTGATTGAAATTATTTGATTTCAAAATAATTACTCATTCCTGGGATCTGAGAAGTGTCTAGATTAGTGACTCTTGCATTGTTGGAGAGGTTTTAGAAGAAAATCCTTTTTTTCCGTACTGAATTTTTCTTGGTCTTGCCTCTATCCAATCATAATGTTTACTCAGAACCAAATTTTAGATGCATATTTAATAGGGGTGGCATGGTACACATATGTCACGGTTCGGTACGTACCTTGGTTCGGGGTCACAGTTCGATACGATTTCGGTACAACAGGGAAAAAAAAAAAAATCTACTATGCTCGGTTTCATTTCATTTATTTTGAACAGACACTAGTACAAATTAAAATTTTTCCATCTAGATGTGAATATACTATCTATATATATATATATATATATATAAAATCTGAAGTACATGTATACACACAATTAATAAATTATTTAAATATATTTGATTTAGTTTACAGATATACAAGGTGGGGGGGAAACACATCAGTTCCAGTATTGCTAACTTGACAGCACTGTTGGTACTTTATTAAAATAAAATACAGTGAACCAAACATCAGCGCACCAAACCTCTGTGTCACCGTTGGAATGCGACTGAAGTACAAGCCTATCATTTGCATAATAAATATTGTTTTGCATTCAGATACATTACATCGCAAATATGGAAATATTATGGAATATTTGGATTTGTGCCGAATGAGAGAGGTAGGATAGACGAGCACAAAGCACCATTTCGCAAACAGCTGAGTTCAATAGCCTTTAAAGTAAACTCCTTTGTCAATCTATGTGAGAGACGCATTCAGAATCCGTACATGGTCACTGTCTAGGGGGGCTTTGTTTTCAAGTGTGCAACTCAAGGCGATGGCTGGATTTCGCTGATCTTCTGCTGGCGGTTATCAAACAGCGTTGCATTGCTGCGAGCGCCCCCTTCTGGATTGGGGGGGAATTGCCTGTATTCGTTGTAAGGCGTCATGCAACGAACAGAGAGGTCCGTACCGTGATGGTTCGGTACGAATACATGTACCGTGCTCCCCCTAATATTTAATGCATCCCTATCCCTTTACATCAAACATCAAGTAAACTTTGTATGAAAGCACATTCTCTTGCTTTTGTTCTGGTATTTGAACTTTTCTGTGTGTTTGACAAAATTTCAGGTAAACGATCAGTTTGTTGATCTCAAACCCTCTGATTTGTATCTAAGGCTCTTGTCCAGATCTGATGAGTAGGAACGAGCAGCCTGACTCCCGGCCGCTTGCCATGGCCCTGACGCCCCAGCTACCACCCAGGACCCATCGGCCCCTGTGTCTATCAGTGTCCTCTGACAGTAATGGACGCTTCAAAGCTCTTGAGACCCAGGAATGGAAGAACAACCTCAAAGCTCAGGTAGGTGGAAGTGCTTTCAAGTCAGCTTGTTGGAGGTTCAGTTTGAGTTACCGGTCTTAATGTGTGACTTTATCCATCAGATGGAGCAGGCCCATAGTGCTGGAGCAGCCAGCAGCACGGGTTCCCTGGAAAGAGCGTCTCTTTTTTGCGCTTCTGGCTCCATCTCCAGCTCTGGCCTGTCCAGTCCGGTGGAGCACCTCACCAAGAGCAAGTCCTCTAGTCGCTTTTCACTCTTCTCTCCACCCTGGAACAGCAGCTCTGAGTCCGAATCCAATCCACCTTCCCGCTCCGGATCTAAGAAAATGCGTAACTACAGTCGCAGAACTGGTTCCAAAACGGGCCCAGAGACTCCAGAACCCAAGCAGAGCGTCCCTGAGCACTTCCAGTACTCAGAACCGGTCATATCGAAGGTTACAGACTACATTTATGTGGGAAACCTGAACGCAGCTTATAGCGGACGTACGTTGTGCCGTAATAATATCGACAGTATCATTGACATGAGCAGCCTGCCCGGGGAGACATGTTTGAGAGTTATTCCTTGCACTTGTTCAAGGGGTGTCAAACATAGTTGGTCTCGGCTTAAAGTGGACATAAGCGACCTTCCAGACACAGTCCAAGAAGGGCTGGCACTCAAGCACCGCTGCTTCGATGACATCAATGAGTGTATCGATGCCTCCACGGAGAAGAGGAAGAGAGTGCTGGTGCATTGTCGTGATGGTTTTTCCCTCGCCCCCACTTGCATTATTCAGTACCTCATGGTCAAACAAAATATGAGACTTATTGCCGCCTACGAGCTGCTCAGAGCTAAACACCCAGTCAACATTCGCGAGTCCCATCAGAATGTTCTGGTAAGTCTCGAAAGAGCTCTGAGACCAGGTGGGAACACGGACCCAGAGTGCTTTAAACAGGCCATCTCTCGAAAAGTGGCTTGGACCTGATAGCGAACCTTGGGGAACCTCACTTTTATTTGAGCGTTTTGTAGTTTATGCATTTATTTTGAACATTATTACCTCTGTTAACCAGTCCCTCCAGGATTTTGCCATTGCTGAATTTATTGTGCAAAATCAAGCAAACTCTGCAATTTTCGCAATTTTTCACAAATTTTGGGCTTAGACGTGTCCTGTGACGTCATCGCAATGCGCAATGTCAAAGAAAGGTTGTTTCTCATTTCCAAAAATGGAATGAATAGCCTTGCGTTCTCTTCATGCCCGATTTACAAAAGCTACATTGGACAAACGAACCGAAAGCGGAACGAATCCGCGCTACTCATTTGGGCTACGCGGCGCAAATAGTTTATCTGCTCGTGCCGGAGCCACGGGCTGCTCTCGATCACGCGACACCATTATACACAGCGCAGGGAGATACAGTGAAGAAAGCAGTCGAATTTACCGCGTAATCAATAACATCTCTGTCAAATCTTGTGAGAAGCATTTAAATTCGGCGCAGAATTCTGTTAAAGCTACAGACATCAGAACAAACGCCACTGATGTGGAAACCAGGAAATAAACACAAATCTCCACCATTCACCATGGATTTAACATAACTATAGGAACAACTTGTGGCAGAAATGGTCTAATGTCTTAAAGTGTTTTTAAATGCTTCACACAACTTTTCCCCCCACTTCAAATCTTTAAGTATTACCGAATTTTAAGTTTGTTCATATTATTTGTTCATCCTTCATAGGTTGTCCCATTTATAAATCTAAGTTTCATAATGTAGGAAAGCAAACTCTTATTTAAAAATAAAAAAGACATTCAATTACCACTATTAGATGGCTGCAGAGAAGAACGTATAGGCTTATTAGCCATTACCACTCCCTAATATATATATTTTTTGTATTTATTAAATTATATTTAGACATTATGAATGACAGTAATAAAAGTACATTTTATCTGCATCTCAACTACCCAGACAGCACAAGTAAATCTTTAAGATGTTTTCTAAAGATCTGGGAAACATCTGCTGTGTAATCTGATACATGTTTTAGAAGCAGTTTTACATGCATTCTAATAAATGCCTATTTGACATCTGACAGGAAACGTCTTAGAGATGTATTGCAGATGAGCAAACACTCTTAAAAATACCTCTTGCATATGTAAATGCAGACATCAAATAGACATCTCCGAGATGTACATGTGCGATTAGGGTGAGTGCTTTACTGTCAGGTGCTGGTGCCACCTTCTGTAGAACTTAAAGGCACTGGTGCTGGTGTCCTTAATTGCTAGTCTGGAGCCCTATGTTGTCTGTGCTAATGGGTCTCGAGTCAGAAAAGTCATAACAATATTATGCCGCAAAGAATGTTGTCTGTGAGAAAAGCTATATTTTCACTGCAATAAGAAATGCCGCAAAATCACTAACAAATTTTGAGAAAAGCTGCAGCAAAATCAGTAACTTTAGGCCGCACAAATCAGAAAAAAGTCCCGCGAAATCCTGGAGGGGCTGGTTAACAGTGAAAGGAAGCTTTTTTTGTGTTTTAACTGAGCTGGATGTCATGGTGTGAGTACTAACTGTGAAAATTTACTTTAAGTTGTTCAGTGGCCATTTTAGCAAAACAAAGACTGATAATTTGAGTCATTCAACAAACATGCTTTGTGCAGCTGCTAAACCATGATACTTGTCTGGGAATATATCTCCTGTTTATTCTTCTTCATGTGGGTACATAGCCATGCTGTGCAGATTAATGCTAAGGTAGAAGCTGGTGGGAGTTCTCAGGAGACGAACCGATGTCATATATGGCTGCAAACCAGTGCACCACTACTGGGGCTGAAATGCCAAACTGGAGTACTGTAACATCTCAAACACTCTGAGGACAAATTGAGGACTAAACATGAGTAATCATTGAATCTGGCAGTACATAGCACAACCTTTTGTTGACCTCCTTATTCATTTGACAGTTGGTTGATATTTATTTGTGTTTAACCAGGGTCGAAAGATACACAGTAAGAGTAGTCCTCTATGAGGAGACATTTCATTTATTAGTTGTCTTTTATTACATGTGTAATTCAACATGTTTGAATAATCAAATAATTCAGTGCTTGGAAACAATGTGAATTTTGTGATAGTGTAAAGCATCGAAACTGGCCCACTTTATACCTTTTATGGAGTGTTGGTATTTGGAAAATTAAGGAAACTGAGTTGTGGAGCAATTGCTCAATTGCAATTACAATTGCCCCAATGCTCAATTGCAAAGGATTGATATTGCACTAACCACAAGGAAATGCACAAGTTTTGCTGAAACGTGGCTTAGTTTGATTTAATGTTGCGCAGTGAATATAGATCAAAATGTTTTATTAAAACAATTATGCTTATCTATAATGATTGTTGTTCCATGGTTTCTATTGTATTTTGATTTAGCCATTTAGAAAAATGTAACAACCCTGACAGCAAATGTACGTCACTGAGACATCTTGAATGCATGCATTTTCATTTAAGAGCATTAGTTGGTTTGCAGTGTTTTTAACACATTCCTTTTCAGATATACACCTAGTATGTAAGAAAAGCAACCAATGCAACAAAGATAGATAGCTGTCATTATAATCAATGAATATGTTGTTGATTATAATCTGATCAATCTAGTTTTGTCACTTTGCAACACGCTGCTTACTTCTAGTGTAGATTGGAATGTTTTCTGCAACATTTATGTTTTCAAGTTTATAGCAATCTGCTGTTTTTATGATGTCTGCACACAAATATAATATAAAGTGTCTTGGTTACGTACATGTGCTTAAGGGGAAATATATTTGACATGGCTTATGCTTGTCATCAGTGATTCTTCTATTTTGATATCTAGTGCGCAGTTTGGTGAAAAAAGACCCTCCTGAGATTTGGTGTCTTTTGTTTGAACTCGTCCAGTGTGATTATTGTGACATTCACACGCGCACACTGTATGCACTCATCAGGTATAGACAAAATGTCGTCCTTATGCTTTGACATGTTCAGGAAATGCTCCATGTTGGTGTAATTTTGTGATGTATGGCAGAGATCAGTTTCATCTGAATACGCTGTTGTAAAGGTTTCATATCAGTGCTCGCAGTGAACAGTGCCTGTACTTCAATCAGTGTGGTGGTGACGTCAATCAGTGTAATCATTACCTTCTCCTATGGGCCTGCAATTAGCTTCTGACATTAGAAAAGCTGTATTTAGAGTCAAATGGAATATTTACTGTTGCTTTATTCTTATTCATTATCCTATTTAAATCTATATTTTTGGATGGTTGATCTCGCCCTGTAAAGGTCTAACAACATGAACTCTCAGGTTAACTTTATTGGCCTAGAAAACATCCTCAATGCGTTAGAAACCAGAATAATTTGAAGCAATGTATTTTCTGTATCACGTTTTTGAAGAAAATGCATTTGTACATGTTGATATTAAAGAGAATCTGATGCACTGACTTTCTTGTCATGTGTGATTTGTTCCAATATGAAATATCCTGTGAATCTTGGAAAATGTTAGCAATTTTAGTAAGAGGCTACAGTTTTGCATTTGCATGCTATGGTATTGTAAGCTGATAACGTGGATACCTGTACCCAATTTCACAAAAATCTGCCCCTAGTGGTTGGGAGCACTGTTGGTTAGGATACTTTTTTTTACAGTTTTTTTACTCTACCAAAGATATGCAACGTAATTAGTGTTTGTCTGTTTGTTATACAAGAATGACATTAAAATGTCTTGGAAACCTTTTAACACACCCGTAAAGGTTATGTTTGATACTTTGTAAATGTCTTGAATGATCTACCTTTGTCCTTTACAAAATTTTGAAAATACATCAGTATATTACAAATGTTACAAATATATACTACATTATATATGATGATTTAAACAGTATGAAATAATCATAAACCATTTCAATATGTATTTTGTGAAATTAAGACCACACCAAATATTATTTTGTACTTAAAAGATTAGTTCACTCCTAGAATAAAATTTCCTGATAATTTACTCACGCCATGTAATCCAAGGTGTTCAATCCAATGAATTAAAGGTCCAAATGGCAGTTTCAATGCAGCTTCAAAGAGCTCTACACGATCCCAGCCAGGGAATAAGGGTCTTATCTAGCAAAACAACCAGTCGTTTCCTAAAACATTTTAATAAAATGAATATACTTTTTAACCACAAATGCTTGACTTCACGCATTACATAATATTGTTGGAAAGGTCACGTGGAGTTATTTCTTCGTCTGTGTACTACGGTTCAAAAAGGTAGGGTAGGCCAAAATACTCCATCTAATTTTCTCTTTCAAATTCAAAATTGTCTGACATCGCTGTTTTACCATTTTCGGAAAAGGTGTTTGACTTTCTTTGCACATCTGCTTTGTAAACACTGGCTTGGTACTTCAGCCTACAGCACGCTTGATCTTCCTACTTGACTACACAATGCGTAAAATTGAGCTAGTGCAAAATGGCCGATTGTTTGACTAGATAAGAACCCTATTCCTTGGCTGGGATCGCGTGGAACCCTTTGGAGCTGCATTGAAACTACAATTTAGACCTTCAACCCACTGGCTCCTATTAAAGTCCACTTTATGGAGAAAAATCGTGGAATTTATTTTCGACTGCAGAACTAAAGAAATTAACATGTTGGATGACATATGAGTGAGTAATTTATCAGGAATTCTGGAAATGAACTAATCCTTTTTTAAGGATGTAATTGCATTTGTTTACGAAGGAGGCACGGTATCAGGGAATATGCTTGAGGTGGAATACAAGAATGTGATGTTCGTATCATTCATGGAATTGCACAAGCATGATGAAAATCTTAACTTGTGAATGAGGTTTATAGCAGGTATTGACAGTGATAAAATTAGGATAGGATTAAGTTATTCAATTCTACTAAATTAATTGTATTGGTAATGGTAGAGGTGTTAGTCTTATCAAAATATCAGTTGACATTACTAATTTAAGAGAGACAGAATGCAAGATAAAAACATTCCACATTGGAATTCAAATAATTGACTGAAAATCATTATGGTCCTTATTTGTCACATTTTCAGACACTCATCCTGCTCTCTGTTTGACAGCTGTACCAATTACACCACTATATTTCAATGCCTGGGTTGTGAGAGTCCCAGGTAGCCATCAGCACCAGACCAGCCGTTTGGAAACACAAATAGATCAGTTGGAATATGCTGCTCCGTATGTAATCACAACTCATCTGAATGAGCTAAAGTGTTTCCAGTCTCTTAGACCTGCTTGGCTTTGCTTAGTAGAGATCAAATTGCAGTTGACATTCCTTCCAGTTAATTTGTTAAGTTGGAAATGCACGGTAAAGTTGCTGCTATATTTTAGGTTTTGTAAAATTTGCAATATGGGCACTTTGTGCTTTTTTATTATAGACTTATAAGTGGTACTAGAGTTTTTAACTAATTTTTATAAATGAATGGCATAAGTTTGTGTCACCTGGCTATATTTCCATGTGTTCCCTCTGGAACTTCCTTATGGGATCTTAGAATAGCAGTTAATCTGTGGTTAACAATACGAATTATTAACTTTTCCCCAAGTATTAAATTTTTCAAATGCATTAAAATAATTTTTAAATAAACCAGAATCTACATTTCTATAATTTACATATCTAGTTATGACACAACTTGTCTGCACTTTCCATTGTACCTTCAAGTTGGAATTAGAATATGGAATGTGAATATTCAAATTTGAATAATGGAATGTGAATATTAATTTTGTATGTGACATTCGCCCAATGGGGAAACCTAACCAAATGATTTAATTATTATTCATAATGCAACAATAATATTCACCCAGCTAACACACATTTAGAATTATTTTCTAACATTCCCATTAACGTATGACTGTATTATTCCTGTATTGTATTGAACGTTATATTAAGTAATTATTTTATTTTATTTATTTAATTATAAGCCACACCTCAATCAAAACTGTTGGTGGGGAACTGTTCCTTTTGCTTTAAAATTTTTACTGTATATGTTAGCTCAAAAATGTATTTTGTTTATTAGCTTGCTGGTGTCTTGATATTCACTATCTCTGCGTGATGTGTGGGCTTCACTTTGATTAAAAATATACACAATCTAAAGAGGGTTATTTATATGCAGGGGGTCCGGGGTGGAGATGAGGGATTTGATATTGTGTTTCAGGTGTTTGAGAGGCTATTGGTTCTCTGAATGCATCTACTACCATAAACAGTGAGATGGGATTTCTTTGGTCATAGGGGAATACAATATATACTTATGATGCCCGCTGCCCAGAGACATTATTCTTCATCCATTCTTCTGGCTGTGTCTGCCTCAGCTCATAGGTAAGATGCAGTTTTCTCTGTTTTTCCTTTGCTTATCCTTTTGTTCATGTCTTTATTCCGTTGTATTTGCTGGATGCATCTTAGAAAAAAAAAAAAAAAAACCTGGTTGTGTTAAGGCAATTGTTCTTTGTGGGATTTCTGATTTTAGCTGATTTGTTCAGTTTTTTCTCTGTAAGCATAATTTGAGGCAAGTTGTTTTGTGTGACAGATATGTTGAAAGCTTTTGCAAATTGTTTGTTCAGACTTACATTGATATGTTGGGAAATCCATTATAATGTTTGATTTTATTTGTCATATTACATTAATTCTGCATCCTTACTGGGAATACCGAAAATTTCTATTGAAAAATGACTTCGCTGGTTTTAGATGCACACTTGGTAGATGAAATGTAATGTGCTGATTTGAGTTTTGGAAATGGTATCCGATTCGGCTTTTAGGATCGGAAGGTGATATGCCAGTGTTTATCTTACTGTCAAGATTTAATCTTTAAATAAATATTAGGCTTCAGCTGGCGGGTCTAAAATGACGCACAGGGATCTCTTTGGATCTCTTAGACAATGAAGCTATGGCTCTGTGTTGTATACTCTGTGGTGTTGACATAGATAAAATATAAATGCCTTTAACTACATATTTACTCACATTATCACAATGATACTCATCAAACCTTAGACCTGACATTGCAGTTTGTATTCTGAAAGTAATCCCGAGATACAAAGTAGATTAGACAGTTGGCAATTGTTTAGTTTTGAGCTATTTTAACATACTGTTTTAATCCCAGTAGGAAAAATCATGTTGTACAATTTAGTTAAAATTAAATAAAATATTTAATTCATATTTAATTTTTTTAATCTTATCACATATATTGAATATAACATAGTATATTATAGTGCTGTCAAACGATTAAATCGCAATTAATCGCATCCAAAATAAAAAAGAAGTTTACACAATATATGTGTGTTCCTGTGGCTGAGTGGTAGAGCATTGCGTTAGCAGCGCAAAAGGTTGTGGGTTCAATTCCCGGCAAACACATACTGACAAAAAAAATGTATAGCCTAAATGCACTGTAAGTCGCTTTGGATAAAACCGTCTGCTACTGTGTATATTTATTTTGTATATATAAAGACACACACGTACAGTATATATATATATTTGTACATGTATTTACTTGTTTATATTTATATTCATATAATGTATATTATATAAAAATAGATTTAATATATAAATATAATATATTGTGTTTGTATTTATGTATACATAATACACATACATACTGTATGATATGTAAAATAAACTTTTATTTTGGATGGGATTTATCGTTTGACAGCACTAATATAATATAATATAATATAATATAATATAATATAATATAATATAATATAATATAATATAATATAATATGGTCAATTAGTAAATTACAGAATTTTCATTGGGTTTTATTGGGCCTTGTTATTAATTTTGATCATTTGGCCATTCAGTCAAGTTAGGCTCAGCCTTTAAATAAATGGAAATCAAACCCACAAGAAAGGGGTTTGCATTAAAAAAGTTGGCGTCATGATCTGAGTCATTATGTTAGATCAGTTTCAGATGATTGGGAGGGAAGGAATAGAGGTGGGGTCATGATTTTGATTGTCACCCAGAAACAGGTTTAGCACAGTGCATCTCTTGAGATTTTCTGCTCAGAAATAGCATATGATTCACTTTAGACCAGAGGATTTAAGGACTTATTTGAACTAGTGATGATTGGTGGTTAGGGTTAGTTTGGTTACTTTTCATTTTGCAGGCATCCTAGTGTTAAAACATTATCCAATGCACAAAAGGTAGTTTATAAAAGCATTTACTCGAGAATAAGTGGATTTCTTGCACATCACAGTATTGCATATACACATGTGACCCTGGACCACAACACCAGTCATAAATGTATACATGATCTGAAAGCTGAATAAATAAGCTTGATGTATGGTTTGTTATGATAGGACAATATTTGGCCAAGATACAGCTATTTGACAATCTGCAATCTGAGGCTGCAAAAAAAAAAATCAGTTTTGAAAGTTTTGATATATTTACAGTAGGACATTTACAAAATATATTCATGGAACATTCAAGAAAATTAAATATGTTTGACCCATACTGTGTACTTTTGGCTATTGCTACAAATATACCGCAGCGACTTAAGACTTTTTGTACTCCAGGGTCACATATGTGAACGTACATTTATATATATATATATATATATAGATAGATAGATAGATATAGATAGATAGATAGATAGATAGCGATAGATAATAGTAGATAGATAGATAGATAGATAGATAATATATAGATAGACATAGATAGATAGATAGATAGATAGATAGATATAGATAGATAGATAGATAGATAGATAGATAGATAGATAGATAGATAGATAGATAGATAGATAGATAGATAGATAGATAGATTCTTTCACTTTTAAATTAAACCACACAAGCTTAAAAAGTAAGCCATGCACAGTCAGTGTTGTATGCGTATTGACTAATGCTCACTGTTGTAAATTGTATTACATGTCATTGTACTGCTCAGCTGAGTTTTGAAAAGTGAAAAACATTTAATGTTGAGAAGTTTTATTAACATCTGTCACTTAGTTCATACTATTAATATGTATATCTAGTACTTTGTATCCATGATAATGACAGGGGCATTTGTAGATTGATAGAGAGATGCGAGAAATCAGATAGATCAGATCACATTTGGCCACTGATCAGATAGATAGTGTCTGCACGTAGGTATGAGTACGGAGATTGCAGCTAGATATTATTTCCACAATATCACCTTTGTATACAGTTTTGAAACACAAAAACACATCACTTATAAGAGAGACAGCAGACAGTTCGTTTGCCAATATAACACAATACTTCTTTAGATTTTTGCCGTATTTGTTAATAACTTTCCATTAAAACCACTTTTGCTACTAGTTCTGACAGCCTATAGCCTTCAGTAACTCATGTTAGTGCCATTTTAAAATGTTAGTTGCATAGAAAATTCTAAATTAGACATTTGTAGTAAGAGACTGATTTTTGGAAAAACTGAAAATTTTGTTCTCTAAGTATATTATTAACCTTACTTTCATGTTATAAGTTAAACAGATGTTATATAAAACTTAGTCTTGTCAACATTTTGGAAAATGTTTTTGTGTTCATTGAGATATTGTTTAAAATGTTACTTTTCAAAGGGGGTGTACTCATTTACGCTGAGCACTGTATATATTATCATCATCTTCCTCAACTATCAGGAATTGTTTATAATATTTGTGTATACTGGACATACAAAAATAAATAAAAAGTGGTGTCTTGTGGTGATTAGTTACTGCTTTAACAATATATTCTAATGATTCCAAAACACCTCAGGAAAAAGATGTCATCGAGTCGCAAGCATCATCTGAAGGTACTGTATGATTCAAAACGAATTCTATTGGTAAATATTCATTAATAAGTAACAATGACACCGAAGCCTCTCTGTGTCGCAGAGCTTGATGCTTTCCATCGCTAAAGGTATACTGGAACAAGAGGTAAAGGACGTAGAGGTGGAGAGGCAGAGATACATGGCAGAGACCTGCCAGCCTCTGTCTCTACCTTCAGGCATACAGGCATTACAGGTAAAGGACTAAAAAAATTCACCTTATAAAAAAGAAAACATTGTAAATGGATAACTAATATAAAATAAATATATTGTTTAAAGGAAATCTGCAAGGAGCTTCACCACAAAATTGATGTCATTGATGAGGAGAGATATGATCTGGACATGAAAGTCAACAAGTGTGCAAAGGAGGTTAGATGTAATCTAAATTTTTATCCAATCCAATTTGTATTTTGTCTTGTAGTTTTTATACTGATGGCCCTCATTCACTGACTCTAGATCGAGGACCTGAATATCAAAGTTATTGACCTGAAGGGCAAGTTCAAGAAGCCAACTCTGAGGAAGGTGCGCATGTCGGCCGATGCTATGCTTCAAGCTCTGCTGGGCTCCAAACACAAGGTGTCTATGGATCTGAGATCCAGCCTCAAACAAGTCAAGAAGGAGGTCAAAGAGGAGGTGAGCGATAAACTGCATTGTTCTAATGACGTTCGTATTTCTTTGTCCAAAAGATGCTGATTTTAGACTCTTAATCTTTTGGCTGACTGACCAAATTTCTTTCATGTACTCTTCAAAGGATAAGGAACTGCGCGATGTTGGTGACTGGCGTAAGAATGTTGAAGACAAGGCTGGCATGGATGGCAGGAAGAAGATGTTTGAAGCCGAGGCTTAAATTTGTAGTTTTTTGAAGTTCAATATGCTGCTGAATTAGATTTGGCCTAAAATTATGTGATCGACTCTTTATACTTAAAACACACTCGTTTACATTTGATAATGACAAAGCTATCAAAAGTAAATATGATCACTGTTTTCTGTTAAACACTGGTATTGAAATGTGTATTCTCAACCCATGTCTCAAAGTCTTACACTATCATTAAATTGGTTAAACAAGAACAAAGTCTTGTGTTTACTTTGCCGCATAAACCACTTTGTTACCAGCTTTTTATTTTATGTTATTTCCTCACCGATTTGTGGAACAAGTAAGTATTTATTGTCAGTTGTATTATCCATTTGGTTTATGACTGAATAAAAGCTGATAACCTATTTTATTATGATTAAATACAACAGGTAACAGTGATGCCCTCCTGGCACCTGAAAGAAACTGACCAGAAACTGGAGAATGCTGAACACACAATCCTGAAGGTACAATCTTCACAATCTACCGTGGATGAATGCATGAATAGATAGATAGATAGATAGATAGATAGATAGATAGATAGATAGATAGATAGATAGATAGATAGATAGATAGATAGATAGATAGATAGATAGATAGATAGATAGATAGATAGATAGATAGATAGATAGATAGATAGATAGATAGATAGATAGATAGATAGATAGATAGATAGATAGATAGATAGATACACTGCAAAAAAATTTACTTACAGAGTGCTTTGTCTTGTTTCCAGCCCAGATATCTACAAACTCTTAAATCAAGAGGGATTTTCTAGAAAAGTCAAAATTATTGTCTTGTTAAAAAAAAAGTCACAATTAAGTGAATGGGGTCTGGTTAACATGTCAATGGGGTAAGCAAAATAATCTTGTTTTTTGTTTGAAATAAAAAAAATTGGCTTACACCATTGGCAGATTATTTTGCTTGTTCTAAGCCAAAACACACTTAATTTGGACTTTTTTTTTCAAGACAATAATAGAACAAGACAATCATTTTTAGTTTTCTAGAAAATCCTTTTTGATTTAAGATTTTTTTTTTGCATCGTAGATAGATAAATAGTTAGATGCTTGTAAAGAAAAAGGCTTTTGTGAGAAAGTCATCCTCAAAATAAAAGAATGGCTATCTTGAAGGACAGGTTATTTATACTGATAGCGCAGAGAAGGGGGGATAGTACCGTATTTCACGACCTTGTCAGCTCATTGGTGTGGTGGATAATCCGCTTCCATAAAGAGAAACCATGGATTTACAGGGAGATCAGAGAAAGCAATATATACCTACTTAACACGACCGTAGCCCGTGTCTCATTTTGACAACCATCCGTCTCCAGAAGACGTTCCTCTGTTCTTCTAGAAAGGTGAGAGCAGTTCTCTTGTTTCCTTGTCTTAGTGTTGCAAATACAACTTTTTGTAGATTTTTGTTGAAGTTGTAAAATGTAGTTTGTGGGATTAATGGAGAAGTTTTCATAGGAGTTGGTTCTTCTACTGTAAGTCGCTATGATAAGAAGCCACCTGCTGAGAACATAAATGTAACGTATAGATAGTTTTCTAGTCTTATAGGCATTTAGGCCAAGTTGAATTGTAAATGATTTGTGAAAATAGCTTCAAATAGTTTGCAAAATAATGTATGATCATTGCTGGTGATTCTGACTCTTGACAAGTTTGTTTTTGGATAATCAGAAGTCTTTTATTCTGGAAACACCATGCTAAAATCAAATAAACCATTTTTATTGGTCACCCAAAGGGTGAGGTCAGGTTTGATAAATTGACTGCTGAAGTGAACACAGACACAAGCATACATTTGAAACTGATCCTTAAGTCTTACTCCACCTGTCAGCACCTTCTTACTGTCTTCATTATTAACAACTGATTTACAATACTCTCTCGTATCAAACTGATTTGCAGTACTTTTTAACCTGAAAGACAATGCTGTATATTTACAAAAACTTTCTTATTCATCTTATACATCTTGTGTAATGATCTGAAATGGCTTAACCTTCTGGAACATCTGGAATATGCATATATTTTCTTCAGAGACCTGATTAGTCTTGACTTTTAAGAGATCTTAAGTTGCTCTTTTACCAAACCTTCACACATGAAGACATTGTATTACTTGATCTATTCCACCATGTGTTTTCTGTTAAATATGTCCTCAATCTTCTTCCATGGCTACTTAGAATAGCCCTTCTTCAAATAGCCTTATGTGACCAGACTGTTGTCTTCACAGCTTTCTAAGTATGTCATTGAGGCATTAAGAGTCAAATTAAGTGTACTAAATTAGTCAATCAGTTTGTCATCAGCTAGCCAGTTAGTCCTGTCTGTCTCTCAGAGTGTGAGTATATTAAGAAAGACATTTGAGATGGTTGTTTAGCTGGGAATAAGGGAGAGCTGTTGTCATATCTTTGACATCTCAGAGATGCGCTTGAGGATGGGGCTGTGAGTGCATATAATGTACTGGCCTTGAGATCATATTGCATCGACCTCCAGGAGAAAATCCTCTCGGATGAGTCAAAGACACTTGGGAAGCATGTGGTCCTCTTTAGTTTACACAACTCTTGACATTGAGGGTGATGTGAAAAGGTCAGACAATCAGAATGTCTATGGATTTGGTGCCATTGGATTGTGTCCACATGCAATAGCTACACGTTCAGGAAAAGGGTACAAAAGGTATCACTGGGTGGTACACTTTCAAAAGGGCTGCACCAGAGGAACGTTTTCATAGTTCCTATAACTGCTGGTGGAAGTACCTGTTTTTTGGCCTGTTCACACCGCAGAAACTTTGAATGATTTTAGGAACACCTTTTTGGGGGACAAAATTGGCCCCTGCTTCAGGGTCTAACCCAGCACAATGCTGAAGTCCAGGCAGGTCCAGTTCACTGCTGTGTGTGTGCACTTAGGATGGGATAAATGCAGAGCACTAATTCCGAGTATGGTTTACCATACTTGGCCACATGTCTCGTCACACTTTTTAATCTGTATGTAAGTTTTCGCCGCTAGAGGGCACGTATTCAAAACAAACAAAGAAACAAAGGTGTAGTTTGATGACGTCATGACTGAGTGCAGAATCATGGTAGTTGTCGTCTTCATCCCCACATTCGATGCAATCAGGGGCGATTCTAGGATTTTTTTTAATGGGGTGGCACGTGGCAAGATCCGGGGGGGGGGGGGGGGGGGGGGGGGGCAGGCAATACTTGTTCTCAACTTCTTTCATTGTCCAAACCAAGCGCCAGCCTCCCGTCTCTCTTGTGAAACCAACACGGAAGTGACTAAAACTGCAATTCATCGACTGGCCGCTAGAGGCTGGCTCCAAAAGGGAGTCAGTCCCATAGACTGCCCATGTTAAAATGCCCAACTTTACAGCAGAAAAAAGTATGTTTACAGCCTGATACAAAAAGTGGTTTAGGTCTATATAGCTAATTTCGCCCTTCATGATATCTGTGAGGGGGTGAATTTTTTAATTACTCATCCATTGAAATAATATTAAGCCTTAAAATTCTGCATAATTAAGGGTTTGGCCACTTGAGTGACAGGTGGATTGCTGCTGCTGTCGCCACTGTCGCGCTAGGCGGGCGTGGTTTCAGCAACCAGCTCCACCCACCTCCCGCTTTTTTGCCCATTTTCGATTATTGCTGTTGGTGTGATTACTGCCAACTGGGGGGCGGCCACTTTCAACGCTTTCTTTAGATAAATTATTGATGATTCACACTGCCAAGATGGCGACGGCCGGCTCCGCCCACTTTCAGCTTTAAAAATTCCTCTTCAGAAACCTATGGGTGACGTTACGGACACTACGTCCATTTTTTTTTTACAGTCTATGGTCCAAACAGTTTGTGTGTGTGTGTGTGTGTGTGTTTGTGTGTGTGTGTGTGGGGGGGGGGGGCTGGTGTGGTCCTCACTGGCTGGCTCTGACCTGTGCTGCCAGGTTCAGGGCTGCTAATTTGCTGGCCTACTTGCCCCTGTCTGGTGGATTGGCTCTGACCTGCACTGCACTGCACTGTACTGCCTCTGCCTGTCTTTGACATGGTTTCTTCTTGAAGAAACCTTGAATGTATTGTTGCTGTAACTTAAACTCTAACTTAATCATCAATATTACACAAATAGTATATTTAATAGCCATATGATCATCTGATTAAAGACAAATAATTTACATTTACATTTACATTTATGCATTTAGCAACGCTTTTTATCCAAAGGGACTTAGCAACGCTTTTATCCAAAGGGCTTCAGGCTTACAAGTGCTTCAGCTATACATTTTTTTTTGTAATTTAATTTACAGTATATGTAATTTAATTTACTGTAATGTAATGTAATTTAATATGAAGATGTTCTTGGACATTGCAAATGAAAATGAAAAAATATAAGACTACATGCAAAAACGTTTGTTTATTCAATACAAACAGGTGTTTACTATTCTTCATCTTAAAATTCCAAGTGTCAGAACGCTAACATTATTAAAACCCCACATTTTAGCGTTTACCACGTTACTGCAGACTAGTTGGGAAAGGGATTGTGCTTTTAATCTTTGAAACAACAGGAAGAAACGTAACATAACGATTTCTATTTTAAGCAGTGCTGGTGCACCGCGGCAACACAAATAAGCCCAAACTCTAAGGAGCTTTCAACATACATTTTCAGCTTTTCAACAGGCCTATAATTATAATTTTATACTTACAATGAACAGAGACGTGGTCTGCAGCCTTCGAAATCGCGCTTCTCCTTTTTGAGCTGTGAATTTGACAGCACTCCAATCCAATGGCATTGTATTCAGAAACTGATTGTCAGCGAACCAGACAGTGAGTAGTTGTGTTAATAGGTTCTACTTCAAGTGGTGCTACGCTGCTAATTAATGTATGACATCAGCGGTAGCGTGTGAGATTTTAAATGCACCCAGACTGCTCCCGCACCACAGATGGTATATTATGATCAGTCTACGCTGGGGGGGAAGCATATTTTAACGGGGGCCGGTGCCAACCCATGCCCCCCCTCTAGACACGCCCCTGGATGCAATCCGACGGGACAGAAATCATGTTCATGGATGAGCTAATGTATTAAAGATTTCTTAACATCGTAGTATGACGCCGTGTGAGGTGGAAAGCCGTGGAAGTGAAACGAGGCCGTTGAAGCAATTGCTAATGAGAGATGAGCGTGACACACGGCTCGAAACCAGCATAGCTTTTATTATGCCACTACTTCCACTCCTTCTGGTAGGGTAAAGCAGTGCTGTTTTATCATACTAGTTACATTTGAAAGTTCTGTTATAATGCTACTCTGTGCGGTCATCACCTGTCTAATAAAACGCACGAAGCGTCTTCGGTGTTTCCATGATTTCTGCAAAACAAAACCGGAAATTGAGGGTGTATGACGTCATTGGCAGGCGATGGTCCGTGTCACTAGTTAAAATTGCGTATTTCTCTGGATTTAAACCTTCTTTGAAACATTTGGGATGATGTAAGTACACAAGTCAGCAAAATATATAACACTGTACTAGTGGTTTTTTAATATTTTAATAAAAAAATCGTACATATTGTGCCTTTAATATGTACCGTTAATAAAGGTGTAATACAAAGGTGTACGGATCGTTGGCTTAAACATCTGATGCATACGGCTCACAAAAGTGGAAACACTTCAGGAGTTTCAAAGTCGTCATCGGATTGGTTGAATTATACAGGATTTCCGGGAGAAGTGCGTGTCACATTTTTTTTTACGTTCCGCCTGGAAACAAAGATGCCGTGACACCAAACCCCCTCACGAAAGAAGAAAGCCATCGTGTTTACAAATGTGATGACGAGCGCTTGTCAGGATCAACTACATGCTGGATTTTCAAAATATGTGAAATATTTAAAGTTTGCAGCATATAATCTTTAATATAAGTCCGAGAGTTTTACACCGTGGTCTGTTATTGTGGCAACATTTCCACACCCGAAATGTGACGCTGAATGAAATGAACTGTGATTGGTTGTTTGACATGTCGGCGAAACGGCCTCATGGGCAGGCCTTGGCCAATGAAAGCTGCCATGGATTCCAGACCTTCAGCCATCAGTCTGAAGGTCTGGCTACGCGAGACTAGGGGACCTCTGCTCTAAATCATTTATTGGTTATTTTATTCTTTCGAGCTTCACTGCTTTACTTTATTGTACAGTAGATTTCAGACAGCAGTGTAGGGAGATGGCTCTGATATGTTTTGAAAGTATGCATAACTCTCTGTGCCACAGCTCTGATGCATTTCTCTATTTTCTTTCTGTCAAAAAGGTGCAAATAAACTCTTGAAAATGTCTGAGTAAGTATGCCATTCCATCACTCAGTTTTTTTTTTTACATGACACTATGTATAATAATCAACACACAAAATAATACCACTGTAAGGATGACTATAGTAAAATGGATGCAAGAAAGAAAACACCATCAAAATTCTGTACTTTAAGCAGTTTGGGCTGAGTTTGCTTCCGAAGTTTAAAACTTTGGTTTCATGGTTGAAAACACACACTAACCAGAATGCTTGAGGAATATTAGTGCTGTGCTGCCTTACAAACACTGTAAGTATTGTAGATTGCATTCATAGCAAAGCACAATCTAACTATGGTGGCACAACAGAGAAATCAATATCCTAATGTAAAGTGTGTCCTTATTTCTCCTCTTGATTAGAAAACGAATGTCTAGCAGTAAAAAACACAGCCTGAAGGTAAGAGCTCATGCCTTATTGAACCAATCCAACATCAAAGAGTTACATATAAAAGCAAAATAATAATGAGTCTTATTGAGTCATATTTGCTTGTAGGGCATGATGCTCCAGGTTGCAAAAGAGTTACTGGATGCAGAGGAGATTGAGAAGAAAGAGGAGAGGAAGAGATACATGGAAGAGAATTGCCCTACGTTGTCACACCCAAGCTCCAAACAAGAACTACAGGTCCAATTTAAATTATTACTACAACTAGAAGTTGGACATTTTTGGGAAATTCAAAGCTGAAGCATGACATTTTGTCAACAGGAGCTCTGCAAAGAGCTACATGAAAAAATTGAAGTTGTTGACGAGGAGAGATATATTTTAGAGCACAAAGCCATCATGGTTGTCAATGAGGTAAGATGTTTCACATGTATCTCCTTCTATGTGGTCCATGATCAAGGTGCTCTTTAGATAATTTTTTTGTGTGTTTTAGGTTAAGGACTTAAACATCAAGATCGTCGACCTGAAGGGCAAGTTCAAGAAGCCTCCTTTGAAGAAAGTGCGCATGTCTGCTGACGCTATGCTTCAAGCTCTGTTGGGATCCAAGCACAAGGTCTCCATGGACCTGAGAGCCAACCTGAAACAAGTCAAGAAGGAGGTCAAAGAGGAGGTGAGTACAACAAATTACCAAATTCAAAATGATTAGGTCAAGAAATTCCAAGTTGCAAGAGCTGAAAATCTCACCTTCATTCACAGGATAAAGAACTGCGTGATGTTGGTGACTGGCGTAAGAACATTGAGGATAAGGCTGGTATGGGTGGCAGGAAGAAGATGTTTGAATCTGAAGCTTGAAGATGTTGATGATGAGTATTCCACCATGATCTTTTCATTGGCTTGGATCTGAATAAAATGTACACATAACTTTGCAGGAACTGTTCAGTTTATTATCCATAAAAATGCCAGTCAAAACTTGAATTGTTCTCTTGAACTATGAATTGTTCAGTTTGTAATTCTATACAGATTGACTGTTTGTCAAAATTATGCCTTTTTTAAATAAATAAGCCAACTGTAATAATCGTTGCATTCTGCTTTTTTAGCCTTTATATATTTGCATTTTTTAAAGTGAACAAGGAATCAAAATCAACTCCATTTACTTTCTTAGTAGACATTATTTGTCTTATTGTGATCAATTTGTTGATGTTAAAATTCCTTTCCTTTTCGGTTGACGTCTTATTTTTCAGTCCCTCAAACCACCTGATACAACTTTTTATATCTCACAAACTCGCCCAACATCTTTTTTTCAAATTGAATATCGCATTTTACTCTGAAATCCGCCACTATTGTGAAAGTGAAAAGGGTTACAAACAAGGTTTAATTTTAACTTCACACACAATTATCATAATTCAGTGTAACTTCAAGTACAGCTCGTTTTATCTTCAAGGTAAGAGTCCTAATTTTTCGTCTTTATAAGGTTAATATTCAGCATGAGGTTAAAATATAATTAGAATATTTTATAATTCTTGCAGAATGATGTCCTGTATATGTCTTGATGGATCATTGGGTGAGTAAAGTCAAGACCCACAACATCTCCCTGGTGTATATTTGCTGGTGTATTTCTTCATCTTAAACTGTACATGTCTCTCTTTTTAGTTTAATAACTTTAAGGCACCACAACTAGCAGAGGTCTTGTAAAAACATAAATTACATTAATAAGAAAGACATCTTTAAAGGTTAAGTTATTTTTAAGAAAGGAACATGGAAAGTATTTGTGGTGTGAATTTCAGATATGTGCTCTGATCCACTGCTCTTGGCAACACAGCAGTGTTCCTTAAAGAGATATCTGAGGTTTTGCTGAGCCATCAAAGAATGCCATTAAAAACCCTCATTGCCTGTCAACAGCATGTGAATCCTGCTCGCCGCCTCTTCTATGGGTGGTGAGCACCTCTCGGTTGACTCCCCTCAATCTTACCTTGGATCTGAAGGATTTACCGCACTCTTTCTTTACTGGACCTAACTGCGAACACCTGCTTTCCGGATTAAATCTGTAATTCCACTATTCATCTATTTAACACTATTGAGAATAGCAAAATTTACATGTAATATAAGCAAATTTATTTATAAACTCTCAAATTGTTTGCAGTAGTAGGAGTTAGGCCTGTGAGGATATACTAATGTTGCAATGATAAAAGTCCTTTATTTTTGCAATTGTAAAATGTCATGAAATGTGTGCATTTCAAATGTGTGTTTGGATTTTAAGTGATCTGATATCGTGAAGCTTAATGACATTACTTAACACGTCATTGTGACAGTTACTGTAAGTCTAATATATAATACAATTTTTAATAGTTATGAATTAAACCAATCTCTCATTTACATTGAATAAACATGGCCCTGTTCTGTATTGCTCGCATGTTGCTTGATGACTTATGAAGTGATGTTTTGACGCTTAGAAACCGAATCCCACTGTGAGGGGCTTATTTGGGCTATGATTTCACTTGGTTTGCATTTGCTCAAAATGTATGTATGCTAGCATACATTTTCTAACAAAATAAGAGGGATAATATATGTGCTGTGACAACTTATTGTTTTGCACTCTTGTTTGTAAAATGATAAATAATATGCATTTGTCCAGGATCTTAAGGCATGTATGACTAAACTAAGCAGTTATGTAGTTTATCTCTGTTAACATCTTAAGAATGAAACCAACACCGACATGACGACTTTATCTGCATTATGGCATGTTTTAATCATACTGCATATACAAATCCAATACAATGTTTATGCAGTTTAGTGTCCATAGTGTTCCTATTAGTATTTTACTTTTAAACTGTTTAAAAGGTAATGTTAATATCAATAATGCCTAAGAAACAAAAAGCTGTAGTCAAAGCTGTACTTGCAATGATTATGTCACATCAGTTTCAAATGGCAGCATTGCTAACAAGTCATGGGGTCGAAACAAATCCAAGACAAGCATATCAAAGAGTCTGAAGTAGATATATGGCCCTGATTTATAGCCTACACCACAGTATGAAAAGTATACCTTATTTAACGACCCAAGCCAAATTTCACCTAAATTGTTACTAAAAGAAAGAAAGATTACCTGTGGTAATTTTACATCACTGTCATCAAATCTGACATGGAAATAAATGTATTATGCCCTAAACATGTTCATATGCATGTTGAATACACATTGGAAGAGTTCATTTGCAAAAGCATTTGAGCCGTCTGAAATTTTCTTCTAAAATGAGCATATTTTCTCAGGCTACTTTGTTTATGTTCAGTTATTTCTCTTTAATGGCAATGAAGAAACTATTCATTGCCATTAAAGTGAAATTATGAACCTACATATAGGAGCCTGATAAAAAATGCTAATTTTAGAAGAAAATTTCAAATGCTTTTGCAAATTAACTCTTCCAATGTGTATTCAAAATTGTATTAATGTTTGTATGTATTATCAGAACTATTTACTGGTTTAACAAGTTATTATTAAATATTGAGTGTATTTGTAGATATAGATTGTATAGAGGTATATGTATAGTATATACATATAAATATTGAGTCTGACCGCATTTATTAACCAATCAGACCGCTTGGCAATCTGCGTCCGTTGAAGGCGGGGCTCGTGTTTGTCGAAGAACTGGAGAAGTGTTTGGTAACCTGTCTTGAAAGCATATGTCGGCTGAAATATGACTTAATCACTCACCTTACGCTTGGAGCACTGTTTTTTTTTTTTTTATTTCTGGTCTGATGCTTCTCTTCAGGGACTAAAAGTGAGGAAGGGAGATGGATGGAGAGTTGGTGAAGTCTCTAGCGATATCTGCTGGTCACGGTGGGAGCTGCAGGTAACACTGCATGCACTTCCTCCAACCCTAAATACTGTATGTATACAAAAATCAACCCTAACCCTACATAAATTCACATTATCTTGTGTTTAATGCATAATACATTACTGAAATTGATAGAACAGGATACTGACCCCTATTTTTTTTCTGTTAGTTTTCAACGCCACAGATAGTGTGCAGTAGACAATGACACTGATAGCTCAATTTTAGTATTCTTGTTGTCACATACCTCAGTTTAAGTATGTCAATCGAGTCTATTAGCTCAGTGAAATGCATGGCTATTTTTTTATTCTAAGACGGGAATGCATAAAGAAAATGTGGCTTAGTTGGCTCAGTATTCATATTATGTTGAGAATTCTCTATTGAGTGCTGTTGAGTGTGCTTTTCCAATCATAGCCAGTGTGATAAAGTTTGAGCGAAAATATGCATGACATCAGTTGGTCGTTATTAAGTCTAAATATGCTTTTTCTAGTTTTTTTTTATATTGCCATCTGTTAATGTGGATGCAGGTTCGAGCATAAGTTTGCAGTTACTGATGCCTGCATTAAGTTATCCTAATAACAGACAAGTTTTTTTAAAATTATTATTATTATTTTTTGTCATTTATTCTGCAAACAAAAGTGTCTGTAAATCAAGTACTATTTGCGTGGTCATGTGATCTCAACATGGCAGCCACCGTGAGGGGCGACCTGCCACTTTTACAATAAAAAGCTACTCATGTGACTCCAGTTTTCATCTCCTGTGATTAAACATACAAAACTACTATTTCTTCAGAACTGGACATAGAAACTTTTTTTAAGTACAGTGCATTTGGAAAGTATTCACAGCGCTTCACTTTTTCCATATTTCGTTATGTTACAGCCTTATTCCAAAATTGATTACATTCCATAACACTTTATATTAAGGTGTCCATAATACAAAGTAATTACCTAGAGAAGTACTTAGTAGTAGCCGTTGTACTTGCATGAAACTACATGTACTTACCATGTAACTAAGTATGAACAGCCTGTACTTAATACCAAATACCAAAATATTGTTACATATGTGTTGCAGACTTTATACAACATAATTATAAATATAAGTACACAGACATAAGCTAATTAAAATAACGTGTATCAAGATTGTACTTAAGTGTACTTCATGTGTATCTACATCTTATCCAGCTGCACCTTAGTTTGATTTAACCCAACAGTACACGGGCAAAATATATGTAATACATTTCTAATTACATTACAATTAAAGAATATTACATAGGCATTAGCTACTTAAAACAAAGTGTATCAAGATAGTACTTAAGTGTACAAGTAGCTGTGTAACAGACTCGGTGCAGTGGGCAGCCATTTATGCTGCGGTGCCCGGGGAGCAGTTGGGGGTTCGGTGCCTTGCTCATGGGCACCTCAGTCGTGGTATTGAAGGTGGAAAGAGCGCTGTACATTCACTCCCCCCACCTACAACCCCTGCTGGACCGAGACTCAAACAAGCAACCTTTCGATTATGAGTCTGACTCTCTACCATTAGGCCACGACTTCCATGTAATGGAAGTCAATGGAAATGTAATGGAAATGTACATACATAGTCACAACCTTTGCTCATACTTTGTTGATCACCTTTGGAACCAACTACAGCCTCAAGTCTTTTTGAGTATGATCAGTGTTGCCAAGTCTACGGTTTTCACACGGAATTGGGCTACTTTAACACTGTTGCCACGGGGTTATTTTCATAACCGCTGGTTTATTTAGCCCCTAAAAATGCAAATTGAACCAGTGGAACCGTGCCAAAAATGTGTATTTCCCCCCCAGAATGTGATTTTTACTTGAGATCCCCCTCAAAAAGCAATTGGGCTAGTTTTGGGCATGTTTTGAGTAGCAATTCGGCGAGTTATGTTGGGAAAACTTGGCAACCCTAAGTATGATGCTACAAGCTTGGCACACCTATTTTTGGGCAGTTTCTCCCATTCTTCTTTGCAGGACCTCTCAAGCTCCATCAGGTTCAAGTCTGGGCTTTGGCTGGGCCACTCAAGGACATTCACAGAGTTGCCCCATAGCCACTCCTTTGTTATCTTGGCTGTGTGCTTAGGGTGGTTGTCCTGTTGGAAGATGAACCTTTGCCTCAGTCTGAGGTCCACTCTGAAGCAGGTTTTCATCAAGGATGTCTCTGTACATTGCTGCATTTATCTTTCCCTCGATCCTGACTAGTCTCCCAGTTCCTGCCACTGAAAAACATCCCCACAGCTTGATACTGCCACCACCATGCTTCACTGTAAGGATGTTATTGGCCAGGTGATGAGTGGTGCCTGGTTTCCTCCAGATATGACGCTTGATATAACCATTCAGGCCAAAGAGTTCACATTTTCTCATGGTCTGAGAGTCCTTCAGGTGACTTTTAGCAAACTCCAGGGGGGCTGCCATGTGCCTTTTACTGAGGTGTGGCTTCTCTCTGGCTACTCTACCATACAGGCCTGATTGGTGGAGTGCTGTAGAAATGGTTGTTCTTCTGGAAGGTTCTCCTCTCTCCACAGAGAAACACTGGAGCTCTGTCAGAGTTGCCATCGGGTTCTTGGTCACCTCCCTGACTAAGTCCCTTCTCCCCCGATCGCTCAGTTTGGCCGGGCGGCCCGCTCTAGGAAGAGTCCTGCTCGTTGCAAACTTCTTCCTCATACGGATAATGGAGGCCACTGTGCTCATTTTGGGCCTTCAATGCTGCAGAAGTTTTTCTTTACCCTTCCCCAGATCTGTGTCTCAATACAATCCTGCCTCGGAGGTCTAAAGACAATTCCTTGGACTTCATGGCTTGGTTTGTGCTCTGACATGCACTGTTACCTGTGGGACCTTATATAAACAGGTGTGTGAATTTATTCGATTTTGGAATAAGGCTGCAACATAACAAAATGTGGAAAAAGTTAAGCGCTGTGAATACTTTCCGGATGCACTGTATGCCCCCCCCCCCCCCCCCAAGCGAGCAGATAGTTGAGGGCTGTCTTGATGCCTCAGCTGCTGTCTTATTTCAATCGTCATTACTTTTACAGAACTGATGATGGATGGCAAATGAGGAGGGGAAGATGATTTCATCAGTGGAAATAGTCAGAAGAAAGCATGTTTCCTCTTTTCTTAAATCCGAGGTTCTGTAAGATGCCTTAAAGCTGATGGTAAGATCATTGAGTCTACTGCTATTTGTTTGTGATTTGAAATGTATTTTGAGCCAATGGTAATTATTCAAGAAAATTCAACCTGAAATTAATTTTAAAAAAGTCAGTTAACTCTTTCTCTAAATCTACTCTGTGACGTCACTTGGTAATGTCAACCAATAGCCAACAATTCAGCCATTGTTTAAGAAAACTTGGATTCAGGTTTGCATCAGTTTTGGAATATAACACCCACTTTTATGGTATTTTGGTATTCGACATCACTGTCTTTAAATAAAGGTAATTAATTTATCATGCCCTTAATGAATTTACTCTTAATGTATGTTGACTATAATATATAGCATTCTGCATGCAAGTATAACATACTGTCCCTTTGTTTCTTTGTTATATTAATAAAACACCTCCTTTTTTCATTATCTAGTCAGGTTTTGAAGGGAAAAAAATCAAGCCCCATATTTTTTTTATTAAATATCCAATTTCAAAGGGAAATACATCACATTATAGAAGTCAAATGAGTTACGAATGTTGACTTAAAACAACTAAACTTTTAACTGACTAAAATGTAACTGCAGAACCTACTAAAATAATAACAATTGTTTCTTGAGCATTAAATCAGTATATTAGAATGATTTCTGAAGATCATGTGACACTGAAGACTGTAGTAATGATGCTGAAAATGTAGCTTTGCATCACAGGAATAAATTACATTTTACAATATATTCAATAGAAAATAATTATAAAAGAGTTTAACAATATTACTGCTTTTACTCAATTAATTATTCCAAATGTTTAGCCAGCAGTGTACATAACGCTGACCTATACATACAAATATAGGCTTTAGAGTCTGCTGAACATGCTATTATCATTTATATTTACAGAATGATTTTGAAAATAACTTCAAAATAACCCACAATTGCAATTTGACCAAAATAAGAACATACAACATTGCATAATATACATCATATCCTGTTGGCAGCACAAGGATGCACTCTGAGGAGTGTCTGAAAATAGTACACTACCAGCTTAACTACTGTGTTAGTATTTATAAATGATCTTATGTTTATTAGTCAGCACTGCTGACTATGCAGGATCATATTAAGTCGAAGCAGGGGGAGCACCTCTTTGAAACACAATAAATAATGGTTTCTATGAATTAAACATATAAAAAACTTGATCATACAATCAGGAGTTCCGCTCAGCCATTACTAGTCTTGTCCAAAAAAATCACAGATGGTTTTTCTTAGTTATAACCAAAAAAGCAACAGCAAATGTAAGAAACATAAACAAAGTGTTATTCTCTAACTCCCTGTATGTTAATCAATTCATCTGGAAGAGGAACGACTCCTGGCGGCCCAAATCAGATCACATCCAACATCCGCCTCGGCCCCCACTTCTTCATCTTAGGTTAATCTTACCGACATCTGGAAATTTTATCGTTCTCATTCGTCTATTTTAAGCAGTCTGATTGGCAAACATTAGAAGTGGATATTTCAAGGGCCTGGCAAACAAACTGTGTTTAGTCCCTTACCATAAAGAGGGGAGCCGTATGATGATGCCAGCCTTATATACGGTTCTTGAGCACAGCTCTGCTGCTAGTGCTCTGCTTCCTCCAGACGCTCCTCTTTCAGGTCTGCACGGCTGCCTAACTTTCTCATATAGGTGAGGAGAATATCTGCCTTTTCAGTGTTTGATTCCATTTTGTCCCTCTTTTTTGTTGCTTGACTTTTTGTGGTATTATACACTTGGAAATTATGGAATGTTTATGGATTTTTTATATTTATGCATACATATATATCAATAACAAATGCATTTCTGTAAGCAGTTTAAAACTATCCAAAACTATATTTTTATGATACATTTTATGGTAAAAAAATATTTTAACATTAGTTTAGAAAATAAATATTATATGTGATTTTATGCACAACTTAATTAAATCTAAATTGTATTTTCTTGCCGCTGAATTCTGTTATATGGCAGGTGAATATGCATGTTGGACTGCCAAAATGAGCTTGGCACAAAAGTGACATAATTTAAATGCATGATATGTTTGTTATAATGCCAATAATGTGGTGACATAATTGTATTTCTAATGCATTCTGATTATAGCATTAATGCATATGTGAAAAGAAAAGAAAGAACAATCAAAACACCCAGTATTCACGGAAAAGCCCTCCTAGATATCTCTTGAACTGCTTTGAAAGGAATCAGAATCAGATTCCTGGATCTGTTATATCTCTTATATTTATGAAAGAATTCAGAATACAGCAAAATCTGATCGGTGTGATTTATGCAGCTGTCTGCAGACAGGGTTTCAGATTTGTTGTATTGTTGGCATATGTATAAATGTTTTCCAGAAGCAGGGATATAGGGAGACTGGATATCAGAGGGGCATATTCACACCCCTCCCAGCAGATCGCATTGGGCACTCTTACAAGACGTTTCCAAGTGCTGGTTTCAAATTAGGAATGCAGAAAATATGGCCCACTCTATATGATGCAAATAAAAACTGATGCCTGCAATATGATTCTCTTTACATGCATATATTACATAAGGGCCTCTAAGTAATGTATACCATCGTCAAGTCAGTATATCAACGTTGTTTCTTGACATGAGATCTTTGCTGTGTTTTGTTCTCTGTACAGGGGTGAAGAAAACAGGTGGACAAGATGTCTGAGTGAGTATATGAATATATCAGTTATTTACATTTAATATCAAACAAATGAGAATCTGTTCTTGTTTTGCTAAATTGTAATTCCTTCATCAACAGAAAAAAGATGACATCGAGCCGCCGGCTCCATCTCAAGGTAAATAATGCAAAGATGTCTTAATATAATATAATATAACTGATACATTATAATTGACATATTATAATATAATATATGTTATATATTATATGTTATTAAGGACCCGATGTAATCAGTATTTGACTTTGTGGCCTTTAGTATAATATAATATAATATAATATAATATAATATAATATAATATAATATAATATAATATAATAGAACAGAACATAAACAAATACATACAATCTTGTTTTTTAATAGAATTTAATGAAACGAATGTCTCATTGTAATCGAAAAGATGAGGCGAATACAGCGATCTGTCACGCCACATTAAAGAGCGTTAAATACATTATTTTAAGACATATTGTTTGCATTTTGCTATAAAACTGACAGAATTTGATAGCTAATACTTTGTTTTATATTAAAAGAACCAAAAGTGTGAATATTATTGTTATTATTGGGGGCTGCCGCACTATAAATAATGAATGCATTCGAAGAAATGTGAAATATTATTTCCAAGCATACTGTCCCTGAGAGTATATGACACATGGTATGATTTCTGCTAATAATCCCACATATATTGAAATCAGTTGCCAGGCTACTTTAAATTCTCTGGGTGCTCCCAATCCAGGCCATTTGCATCCGCAATAGACTGACTCTCAAAATATTAAACATTTAATCTCATAATTGATACAACTCATAATTATAATAATTTTGAATTTATTCTCAAAATATTTTGACTTTATTCTCATAATTTTTTACTTTTTTCTCAAAATATTATGACTTCAATGCTAATGTTAGATTATTATTATTTTTATTATTTTTTTACGTGGCACTGAACATTGCCATTGCAGTAATTAAAGACCTCGTTAAATCAATATTTGACTTGTAGATTTAAAAGTATAATATAATACAATATAAAAATGTAATAATTAATTACCACATTAAATCAATATTTTACTTGTGGCTTTTAAAGTATAAAGATAATACTGTGTAATAATTCATATTTTACTTTTGTGGCTTTTAGTTGATGTCTGTGTGCGTTATTTTACATATTAGCTCCTGAATGTTAATTAAATAAACTTTCACCATATACATGCTCTGTAGGAGAATGACCCTCCGTGTAATACCATCTGCATCTGGCTAACTGGCTTTGACGTAACTAAGAATAGTGATTACATGGGGTCTTTATAATAGTGTTTTTTCACAGACTGCTTCTGTTTTTATATGTGATTATAGCTGTGAGCAACACTGTAATGGTGTTTTATGAGAATCAGGGTCTAAATGATGTATTTGTCCACAGAGTTTGGTGCTCAGCATTGCAAAGGGCGTTATGGAGAA
This sequence comes from Ptychobarbus kaznakovi, assembly GCA_027422405.1. Lineage (NCBI taxonomy): Eukaryota > Metazoa > Chordata > Actinopteri > Cypriniformes > Cyprinidae > Ptychobarbus > Ptychobarbus kaznakovi. The sequence continues at coordinate 28,046,623 of CM049796.1, read as the reverse complement.
GGAAGTCATCCAGATTAAGGTAGACAGGGAGAACTACATGACAGAAAACTGCCCTCCTCTGTCCCTGCCCGGATCTACAGCGGAACTGCAGGTCTGTTTCCTCATTCACGATCTGTTCAGAAGACTAAAGCAATTAAAAGTCCTTGGCACATGTACGTCACTTAGATATTTATTCGTATACATTTTCACCAGGAAGATGGAATTTTTGTGTAATCATTTTTAATATGTTCCTTACAAAAACAGTAATAACCATATATATAACCAGTATCAATGTAAAGTAGTGAGTGTACAGCTTGTATAACAGTGTAGATTTGCTGTCCCCTCAAATTAACTCAACACACAGCCAATAATGTCTAAACTGCTGGTCACAAAAGTGAGTACACCCCTAAGTGAAAATGTCCAAATTGGGCCCAAATAGCCGTTTTCTCTCCGGTCTCAGGTGTGAATGGGGAGCAGGTGTGTTAAATTTGGTGTTATCACTCTCACTCTCTCATACTGGTTAACAGAAGTTCAACATGGCACCTCATGGCAAAGAACTCTCTGAGGATCTGTACAAAAATCAATGCGCACACACACACACACACACACACACACAACACACACACACACACACACACACACACACACACACACACACACACACACACACACACACACACACACACACACACACACACACACACACACACACACACACACACACACACACACACACACACACACACACACACACACACACACACACACACACACACACACACACACACACACACACACACACACACATACATATATGCACACAGTGGCCACTTTATTAGGTACACCTTGCTAGTTGGACCCAGGGCTGGACTCTGGGACAAAAAAAATCGGCCCTGCCATTTTTTGGTCCAAACGGCCCACCACCACTGTATATATATATATGATATACACTACCAATGAAAAGTTTTTGAACAGTAATATTTTTTATGTTTTTTAAATTATTTTAAATTATCTTCTGCTCACCAAGCCTGCATTTATTTGATCCTAAATACAGCAAAACTATTTTTTTATTTAACATTTAATATATTTTAATTTAATTATTAATTATGTTGAAAACAGCTGAGTAGAATAGTGTCAGATTTTTTTGATGAATAGAAAGTTCAGAAGAACAGCGTTTGTCTGAAACAGAAATTTTTTGTAACATAAAAAATGTCTTTATCAACATTTTTGATCAATTTAAAGCATCCTTGCTTTAAAAAGTAGGCAACACTTTACAAGTGTTATTAGTAAACTTTAATTAACTACATTAGTTAACATGAACTATGATTGAACAATATTTCTACAGCATTTATTAATCTTAGTTAATGTTAATTTCAGCATTTACTAATGTATTAATGAAATCACAAGTTGTGTTTGTTAACATTAGTTAATGCACTTTGAACTAACATGAACTAACAATGTACTGTATTTTTGTAATAAATATGTTGATCATTGTTCGTTCATGTTAGATAATACATTAAGTAGCCTAATGTTAACAAAGGACACCTTATTGTAAAGTGTTACCTACAAGTTTTGATTTCTATAACCCCCCCCCCAAAAAAAAAAAAAATATGTATACTGACTCTAAGCTTTTGAATGCATATAGTGTATGTTACAAAATCTTTTTATTTCAGATAAATGCTGATATTTGGATCTTTCTATTCATCAAATAATCCAGAAAAAAATGTACTCAACTGTTTTAAATATTGATGATAATAATAATAATAATAATAATAAAAATGTTTCTTGAACAGCAAATCATCATATTAGAATGATTTCTGATGGATCATGTGACACTGAAGACTGGATTAATGATGCTGAAAATCAACTTTGATCACAGAAATAAATTACATTTTAAAATAAATTCAAATAGAAAGCAGTTATTTGAAATAGTAAAAATTATTTCACAATATTACTGATTTTGCTGTGTTTAGGATCAAATAAATGCCGGCTTGGTGAGCAGAATAGAATTCTTTCAAAACATTCAAAATATTACTGTTCAAAAACTTTTGATTGGTAGAGTAGATATGTATCATTGCATCTAGTTGTTTTGGATAAGAATAAAACGTCAGGTCCGACAATGTCGTGTCATTTTAATTTTAAATCTAGATTTATTCGGATTGGCCCATGGAAACCTCAATAAACACACTTGACTTAACTTGGCCAAAAAAACGCTGCGAAAATGCCCGGTTTGCCCGATTACCAATCCAGCCCTGGTTGGACCCCCTTATGCCTTCAGACCTGCCTTAATTCTTTGTGGCATAGGTGTTGCCTTTGTTTCAACAAGGTGTTGGAAACATTCCTCAGAGATTTTGGTCCATATTGACATGATAGCATCACGCAGTTGCTGCAGATTTGTCGGCTGCTCATCCATGATGTGAATCTCTCGTTCCACCACATCCCAAAGGTGCTCTATTGGATTGAGATCTGGTGACTGTGGAGGCCATTTGAGTAAAGTGAACTCATTGTCATGTTCAAGAAACCAGTCTGAGATGATTTGAGCTTTGTGACATGATGCATTATCCTGCTGGAAGTAGCCATCAGAAGATGGGTACACTGTAGTCATAAAGGGATGGACATGGTCAGCAACAATACTCAGGTAGGCTGTGGGGTGTAAACGATGCTCAATTCGTTCTAAGGGGCCCAAATTGTGCCAAGAAAATATCCCCCACACAATTACACCACCACCACCACCCTGAACCGTTGAGACAAAGCAGGATGAATCCATGCTTTCATGTTCTTTACGCCAAATTCTGACCCTACCATCTGAATGTCGCAGCAGAAATCGAGACTCATCAGACCAGGCAACGTTTTTCCAATCTTCTATTGTCCAAATTTGGTGAGCCTGTGTGAATTGTAGCCTCCGTTTCCTGTTCTTAGCTGACAGGAGCAGCACCCGGTGTGGTCTTCTGCTGCTGTAGCCCATCTGCTTCAGGGTTCGACGTGTTGTGCGTTCAGAGATGGTATTCTGCATACCTTGGTTGTAACGAGTGGTTATTTGAGTTACTGTTGCCTTTCTATCATCTCTAACCAGTCTGTCCATTCTCCTCTGACCTCTGACATCAAAAAGGCATTTTCATCCACAACTGGATATTTTCTCTTTTTCGGATCATTCTCTGTAAACCCTAGAGATGGTTGAGCGTGAAAATCCCAGTAGATCAGCAGTTTTTGAAATACTCAGACCAGCCCGTCTGGCACCAACAACCATTCCACGTTCAAAGTCACTTAAATCTCCTTTCTTCCCCATTCTGATGCTCGGTTTGAACTTCAGCAAGTCGTCTTCACCACATCTAGATTAACAATTTGTGTTACCAAGCAATTGAACAGGTGTACCTAATAAAGTGGCCGGTGAGTGTATATACACACATACATAAATAATATATATATATACACACACTGAGTTGTGAATGAACAGATTTGCTCTTGAGATGTTCATTAGTGCATTCCAGATGATTTGCAGAAGTTTTGGAGACGTATGCACACCTGGGGCTGATCGAAGTTGTATTGCACACTCTTGAAACAATATGTTGCAAAAGATGGTTCGAAAACAAAATCCGAATGTTTAAACATCTTCATTTAGGAGTTTTGCAAGAAACTTCACCAGCAAATCGACAAGGTGGATGAGGAGAGATATGACTTGGAGTCCAAAGTGGGCAAGGCCAACAAAGAGGTAACGTCTGATACTCAAACATACCTTATTATGATAGTAACAGTGTTTCTGATGAGTCTATATACTGGGTTCTCTGAGCTCCTATTTGACTTCTGTTTAACGTGTGTATAGATTGAGGATCTGAAGATCAAGGTGGTCGACCTGCAGGGCAAGTTCAAGAAACCTGCGCTGAAGAAAGTGCGCATGTCTGCTGATCAGATGCTTCAGGCTCTGCTGGGCTCCAAACACAAGGTGTCTCTGGATCTGAGATCCAACCTCAAACAAGTCAAGAAGGAGGTCAAAGAGGAGGTGGGGGAAATATGATATTGTGACATTATACCTATGCAGAGAACAGATATGAGTAGTTATGGCTGTGAAGTCTGATTGGATACAAAACGGAAATCTCATGGTTTTTGTGTGAGTGATGCTTTGGTTTATATGCCAAGTCAAGTCACAATTATTTATTTAGCACTTGATAAAATATAGATCGTTTCAAAGCAGCTTTACAGGAATAAACAGCGAAAAATTAATCACTAATGAAAAAAAAAAACAACTAATACATTTCAGCTGTAAAGCAGCTCAACGGAAAATAATAGTGTCGTTATTCAGTGTCGTTATTATTTCAATAACAGTGTCCATGTATTGTCATTATTGAATAAGAGAACATTTGAGGTGTCAGTGCAGTTAAATTGATCATATTACTGAATATAAATGGTCTTTTAATATGTGTGCCTCAATACCTAATATTATCATCCATATTTAATTGAATATAAATTAATGGAAATTATTGGATGATCAAATTAATAAAATGCTTAGTTAATTAATTAATAATATACAGGGTTTCTGCTGGTCTTAAAAAGGTCTTCATAAGTAAGAATTAATTAATCTTTGCACAAAAGCTCTTAAATTGGAAAATAAAATATGAATGTCTTCCTCAATATTTTGCTTTCTTTTCAAATAAAAATATGTAAACATCCTTAAATCAAGATACATGAACAGAAATCAGATATTTAAACAACAAGCATCTGAAAATGGGGAATGAGAACTTGTTTTGCCTTTGAATTGTTATTTGTTCTTGTTTTAATCACGAGCTCACTTTATTTTCATCAGTTTCTAACAAAACAAGACTATCTACTGGGATTTTGCTTCTCTAGTTCATTTATCTTGAATCTTTGAACGAATCTTTATACATTTGCATTGGAAAACAAGACAGCAAATACTGCTGAAGAATCACTTTTTTACCATCTAATGAGAAGGTTCATTAAAGTTATCTCCATATTGTTGTGTTTAGAAGAAGAGCTATTCAAGACATAAGCTATTTGTTATCTTTTCTGTGTGTAATTAAAATTAAAGCAATGGAGATCTGTAGAAAGTTGTATTTTTATTTAGAGACCATATTGATATAACCAGTTGCATTTAATTTATTCCTTTGCTTAGTCTTACAATCTCTTAAATTCACCTTCATGAAATCTGCATAAACCTTAAATAATATGCTATATGTGTGTATATATAAACATTTATATCTGAGTAGCATTCCTTGACACTCAATCCCTCTCTCATAATCCAGACTGCAGATGTCGGCGACTGGCGTAAGAACGTTGAAGACAAGGCCGGTATGGACGGCAGGAAGAAGATGTTCGAGGGCGAGGCCTAAATTCCTGGACATTTCTTTGTTTAATTATCATAGGAATTTTTCAGAGCTGCACAATCATTTATCTTTTTGCCATTGTTATATGTCTTTTCTGCTTTCGGTGCCTCAAATGAGCATTTGTTTCACACAGTATGTACGTCCTGAAAGGGAATTGTGTATCATCACACAGCCACTACCATTAAACGAATGCTTCTGAGGAAAATCCCTAGTGGTTTTTTCACTGTTTGTTTTAGTCATTACTTCACTATTTAATTAATTTAATTAATTTAATTATTTTAATTTAATTTAATTTAATTTAATTTAATTTAATTTAATTTAATTTAATTTAATTTAATTTAATTTAATTTAATTTAATTTAATTTAATTTAATTTAATTTAATTTAATTTAATTTAATAATTTAATTTTGGTGGTACATGACATCCAGAAGAAATATGGATGGCAGTTCAAATCATATTTATGGACATGTCCTCTTTTGCTGTATGGTAAGTAACTTAAACTACAATTAACATTGTTTTGTTGAAATATCTCATTATTTTGGTTTATAGCCCTCTGTTTTATTTAAGTGGTTTATGTTTTTTGTATCTTGGTGTGTTAAGCATTGCTTCCGTTTACGGCACGGCACACACACACACGCACGCACGCACGCCACGCACACACACACACACACACACACACACACACACACACACACACACACACACACACACACACACACACACACACACACACACACACACACACACACACACACACACACACACACACACACACACACACACACACACACACACGCGTCTTGAAGGAAGGGACACTTACGAGTCTTTCCGAGGATGGGCTGGGGATATTTCAGGAGCTCATGGCCCATTGGTCTGAGGAGGAATTCACTTCCATAAACAGGACTCCCAGGATCTGCTGAGCCATCAGACCACAACTTATAAATCATATTACATTTTTTTTCTCTCTGGGGCTCACCAGTCTTTCCAGTTCTTCTTCCAAGTGCACTGCCTCTTCTCTCTCAGGTGAGCGTCAACCCAGAACTCTCTTTAGGTCTGTATGTAAAGGACAAAAACGGTTACAAATCAACTGTGTCCAATATGTGTCTAGACACATATTGTTTGGTTTTCTTATATTCATGAGTAGTTAGAATATGTTAATGAGTGTGATGAGTTATTAATTAGCAGATAAAGTATATGATTGAATTGCTGTTTTCAAATTCTGTATTAAATTACGTTTTTATTTAAAAAAATAATTACTATGGATTTTGAATGTATACATTGAAAAAAAGTGATATTTTGTTTCTTGACTGTTAATATTCAATTGAATATAATTTAAATATATTTGAATCTGCTCTAATTGATATGACAGTCTATTCTGTATAAATCACATGACCTGGACTGTTTTTATTAATACAGTCTGTTAAGTAATGCTTGCAACCAGCTTGCAATGTGACATAAATATGCCAATGCTTATCTTTGATGTAATAGAGTAACTATAAAATACTAATCTTTAATTGAATTTGAATTGAATACAGCAGCTGATCTCTGGTGTCGTGTTTAATGTGTCAAATGAACTGTCCACGAGGACGTCTCAAGACTGTTGGACTAAACTTAGACTCTGATTGAATGTATTTCTTGAAGTGCTTGTCCGGGATTAGCTGATTAACTCAGCTGCCAATCTAATAATTGATTCCTATCCGATCCAGGGTGAGAACACACTAAACCGCCGAGATGTCAGAGTAAGTATGATTCTGGTTGGATTGTGATTTGTTCTTTATTGAGTAATCCAGCACAAGCACAGTGTGTCTCATGGTGAACTTGTTTTCACGAACAGAAAAAAGATGACCTCCAGCCGCAGGCATAATCTGAAGGTAAAACATGTTTTTTTGACCGTAATTTCATAAATTTCAGATTTCAAATGTAAAATCTGGTTTTAATTCAAAGTTATTGTTTGCCTGTCTGTCATCAGAGCCTGGTGCTCTCCATTGCCTTCACTCTACTGGACGCTGAAGCCAAGCAGCTTGTTGTTAATAAGGAGACGTATATGAATGAAAACTGCTCTCCTCTCGATCTGCCTGGATCCACGCAAGAGCTGCAGGTGCCAATGCTATATTATTATTATTATTAATGACAAATATAATAGTTAAATAAAACAATCATTGTATTGATTATCATATCAATACTATTGTATACATTTTCACCTTTTTTGCAGTATTTTATATGTATTATGTTATGAATTATATATGTATGAATTATATATGTTATATATGTGTTATATATATATGTCCACATATTAATATACATTTAATAAATACAATTACATTGTATATATATATATATATATATATATATATGTATGTTTTATTATAATTATATAGTTATATATAGTTGTATTGCTTTACTAATTGAGCTACAGGAAGGCTTAAAATCATAAGTATTATAATTATTTTAATGACAACATATTAATATACTTTATTTTAGTATCATTGAGATACTATAATAGTTTGTATTAATATTTTAAATATTTTCTGTTCATTTTTTGAACTTTTTAGTAAATGTGTTGGGCAAAAAATTATATTAAGGTGTGCTTGTTACGCGTTGCATGAACTTGCTATTGTAATAACAATAAATTATGCATAATTACATGCAAGTAACCCTAAGCCAAACCGTAATCCTAAACCTAACCATATAGTAAACTATAGTCAGTTTATTTTTAGTTAATTTAGTACATGAAGTCAAACTAAAAATAATGAATGTAGAAATAGCTGAAACAACAACAACAAAAATGTAACGTTTACTTCATTTCAAGTAACGGGAAATATTTGTAATGGATTTAATTTTAGTTTCAGTATTAGTTAACTATAATAACCCTGAATATAATTACACAATTTTATACTTATGCATTTATGTAATATACTATAGACAGAAAGATAGATAGACAGACAGACAGACAGACAGACAGACAGACAGACAGACAGACAGACAGACAGACAGACAGACAGACAGACAGACAGACAGACAGACAGACAGACAGACAGACAGACAGACAGACAGACAGACAGACAGACAGACAGACAGACAGACAGACAGACAGACAGACAGACAGACAGACAGACAGACAGACAGACAGACAGATAGATAGATAGATATGTATAATGTTGTTTTGGTCTTCCAGGAGCTGTGCAAGAAGCTTCACCAACAGATCGACAAGGTTGATGAAGAGAGATATGACTTGGAGTCAAAGGTTAACAAGTCAAACAAGGAGGTAAAAATCGTGAAACCTCAGTTTGTTCAGTGATGCATCCATGTATTTGTTTCCATAAAGAAATAAAAAAGTTAACTGTTTGGTTCTCTGAGCTCCTATTTGACTTCTGTTTAACGTGTGTGTGAAGATTGAGGATCTGAAGATCAAGGTGGTCGACCTGCAGGGCAAGTTCAAGAAACCTGCGCTGAAGAAAGTGCGCATGTCTGCTGATCAGATGCTTCAGGCTCTGCTGGGCTCCAAACACAAGGTCTCTATGGACCTGAGATCCAACCTCAAACAGGTCAAGAAGGAGGTCAAAGAGGAGGTGGGTTGCTGATTGAGAAATCTTTCTTGTGTTTGATTGGCCGTGTTGGCCAGTGCGTTTGGTCTGGATCCTCCTGTGTTCACGTCTGATGTTTTTGCCTGTCCACAGTCTTGCAGAACAAGTCGGCGACTGGCGTAAGAACATCGAGGATAAGGCTGGTATGGACGGCAGGAAGAAGATGTTTGAGTCCGAGGCTTAAGATGTATTGTGTTTATTCTCCAATATGTCTTAAAAATTCTCTGGCAAACATCTTTCTATACTGTGAACCTCCCGCTCAATAAAAAAAAAATTCCCTGGACAGTTTTGCACATTGTTCATTGTTCCAGTGTTGAATGGCATGGCATTAAAAATGAGTGTATACATATGTATTTGCCTTTGTGTTTTTCTCAGAGTTACAGCCAGGCCCGGTTTTGCCAGCTATAAATAGGTGGGCGGACAGATATCCTGGGTGGGCAATTGTTGTTGGGGGGGGGGGGGATTGGGGTTGTGGTGGTAGTAGATAGATGTAGATTTTTACCTCCCGCATTTATATTATCAGATTTTGGGGGACTGAGGTGGAAATAAAAGCTGGGGAAGTTGGAGTTTTGAAGCAACAGCAGCCACACCATGGTCACTCCTGCTGAGCCACTGCTTCTTTATGCACCAAAAATCATGCATTGCATTTTCTTTTTTAACGCTCTTTTCGCTTGCGAGACTGTCAGCGTCTGCTTGTCCGTGACTGTCACTGAAGCCGCCCGCTTCGTGAGTGTAAACCGCGCCGTTGCTTTCAGCCAATCAAAATACTGCAATTTTACTGGTGTTATTTTGTGATTGGTCGGGGCATTCTACAGCCCTTACTCGAACTTCTCAACACAGAGCCCGCCTCAGATTGCTTTTAATCAATACACAAATCGTAAAAATGAGTCACGCTGTCTTTACCTACATTCTTTGGGCAAGACAGACATTTGGGTGGGCTTAGCCCACTCCTGCCCATGCCTAGAGCCGGCCCTGGTTACAGCACTGTTGAACAGCTGATAGTTATATTACCATGTACACTAACACTTGGCGTCTTTAGGAGTTTTTTATGTTTTTGAGTTTCTTTTGCTCACAAAGGATACATTTATTTGATTTAATATACAGTAAAAACAGTAATATTGTCAAAAAATATTTGAATTTCAAATAACAGTTTTCTGTTTTAATATATTTAAAAACGTAATTTATTCCTGTGATGCAGCGCTGAATTTTCAGCATCATTCAGTGTCACATGATTCTTCAGAAATCATTCTAATATTCTGATTCGCTGCTCAAGAAACATTTCCGATTATTATCAATGTTGAAAACCGTTTGTGGAAACGGAGATTTTTTTCAGGATTCTTTGATGAATAAAAAGTTTTAAAAACATTTATTTAAAATAAAAACATAAATTTCCGTAGTTACGGTCACTTTTGATCAATTTAATGCATTCTTGCTGAAGAAAAGTAATTTGTAATTTGTTAAATAAATCGTACATTAAGCAGAGTTAATTGCAATATGTGTTTATTCTTGATGAAAGATATTAAAAGCATAAAGAGTTAATTGTATTATAATAACAATATGTACTACTGTTTATTTCATATGATGTACTTTTTCAATGAAAGATATGTTTAATTCACGTCCCGTTTTATTCACGTGGTCCTCTGAAAATAACATGGTAATACCACAGTAAGCACAATTTACATGGTAATTACATTTACAGTAAAATTTCAACATTAATGAAAAATATACATTAATGTAGCTGGTTAATAACACTTTGCTACCATGGTACTGTTTTGACGTAAAACATGGTAATGAAATTTACATTGGAATTAATAATTCAATATGGTATTTTTTTTTGTATAAATGTCAAATAATGACCTTTTTGTAAACAATTATTGAGATAAATGTTACTTTTCATCAAAATAATGTAAAATTTAAATGTCATAAACATGTAACTTACTTCTTATAATTTCAACTTTGTACCTGAAGATTCTGAATCTGTATGTAAACCCAAATTGACTTTTGAATTTTAGCACATCATTTTTATCATAAATTTGTAAGCAATTTCATAATTATTGTTCATCATTTCAACTTTTCACGACTTTTACCACTTTTCGATTGGTAATTTCGACTTTTCGACTTTTTCAAAATTTCAACTTTTTAATCTAATCATTATGACTCAGTATTATAGAATTTAGCTGTTTGTCATAATTATGACTTTTCATCTCATAATTTAAACTTTGTATCATACTTATGGCTTCTCTCATAATTTCTACATTGTATCTTGAATTTTGAAGGTTTATGTCTGAACTGACTTGGAATTTGGTAATAGAAGTTTTTAATCTCGGATTTTCAACTCTATGGGAAAAGTATGACTTTTATCTCAAAAGTTCGACTTTTTCTAATCTTATCATCATCATTTTAACCTTCATCGTAGTTATGACTTTACATCTCATAATTGCAACTTTTTTCATACTTATGACTTCCCTTATAATTTCAACTTTGTAACTCAAACTTTGAAGATTTATGTCCGAATTGACTTTGAATTTGATAGATTTTTTATCTCATAATTTTAACCTTTCGTAGGTTTATTACAAATTTTATCTCTAAAATGTAGGACTTTTAATCAAATCATTATGACTCAGTATTATATAATTTTAACTGTCATAATTGTGACTTTTCATCTCATAATTGTAACTTTTCATCATAATTATGACATCTCATAATTTCAGAATATCTCATGATTTTATAACTGATTACAAACATTTTAAATGTATGCAATAATATAACAAAGTATGCTGTGTTTTAGTATTATTAGTGAGTATATTATTATGAATATTTCTAGGGTCCTTTGTAAAACCTGACACATTTTAATGAGAACTTCCTGCAAATATTTAGATTTAAAAAAATAAACTATCCATCTCAATCATGCAGCTGTTCATACTAACAAATATATTGGCTTTAACCATTTCATTTTTGACAAAGACAACACAGGAACCTCCGGCACTTTCATTGTGGGACCCTGAACCTTTTCAGGCTTGCACTTTCACACCCAGCCCACCCATCGGCTCCTCTTTCTGGACCCAGGGCTCTCATCGCCTCCATGTAAGGTCAGGCCTGCCTGGATTTAATAGCTTGTGTGGTCCGGCTATGTTCAGGGACCCTCTTAGATTTCTCCAAGGAGCTCAAGTGTTGAACTACGAGGAGCTGACTTGCTATGTATATCTCCTGACCCCGCTGCACCAAATGCAAGAAGATGCCAAACTATGCTGAGGGCACATAATTTCCACAGGCACTAAGAAAGACACCCTGAAACCTAAACCAAGGGTTATAACATTTGGAAAACTGGCACCATGAGATCTGATGTCCTTTGGGTCCATTTAAGAGGTTGAATTTCAAGTTAAAAACAACTGTTTACATACATATTAGCGTTGTCATCATTTATTTTTTTACCCCTCTGGATACTGCATTATAATCAAATGCAAATGGTTTGAATGGAAAGAGTTTTAATGGCTAAAGGGGTTCTGCTCTATGCACTGCTGGGACACATTATGATGTCAGTAATGTCATGACCCATCTGTGGTCTCTGGCCTTGCTCTGTCACATGAACTTATGAGAAACAGCTGCTTTTAACTGACACATACAGCCAACATGCACAAGCCAGGGTTTAACACAGGACTATCACAGCTACGGCTCTGAAGTTTGGCAGTGATGCAAAGTGTTAAGATCCGTTCACACCAAGGATGATAACTATAGAGGTAAAGCTTCAACAATCACCCAGTAAGAGCTACTACAGTAACTACAGTATAACGATATGGAAGCCTATTCCTGTCAAATGAGAAGAAAAGTCAACATTTTGAAATGAAAAGTCGACATTTGTGTCATATTTTTTTAATCTAATGTTGACTTAATTATTATCTCATAATTATGACCTTTTATGTAATAAATCCGACTAATCTAATAATTGAGTTGTAATTGTATGTCATAATTTTGACTTTTTAATCTTATCATTATGACTCAGTATTACATTAATTCAAATGTTTATCATAATTATGACTTTTCATCTCATACTTTACACTTTTTGTCATAATAATGACTTTATATTTTATATTATATAATTGTATACTTGGTATCTCAAATTTTGGATGTCTATGTCCAAATTGACTTTTGAATTTGGTGAATGACTTCTTATCTTATAATTTCAGCTTTTTAAGACTTATTTTGACATTGTTACTCATAATTATGACTTCATTCCATAATTATAACTTATGTCATAATTATGATTTATGAAAGCACGTTCAGAATATTTTTTCCAGCTAATGAATGATAAAATATTGACAGATAATTTGAATCCACATCAATTTGTTGAGCTTAAGCACTTTAAGCTGCAGATGACATAACAACTGTGCGTGCCTACAATAAACAGAACGATATTGTAACGATATTATAACGTGGATGCTACATAGTTATCATTCTAAGTTGTTGGTTTATACACTTGAACTCTATGCTATCAATTTACCTTTTAGAACAATAAAATTGGTATTTCAAATATTTTACTGAACTTAAATTGAACGAGGGACCATCATATATTTTTTGTATGACTCAAATCATACAATTTAATACAAAGTAACAATCAATTCGCTAAAATGTACAACAGTTACATTTTCTCATGAGATCAGAGAATAACTATGTCTGCATAACTTGGCCATTAAAGTGAGTGTGACTTGACAAACAATACATTTTATACATTCAAATATACATTTTATTTTTGATTTTGACTTCACTTATTTTTAGGTTAAATTAAAGTTTACACTTACAAAATTAAGTGTAAATTAAGTTTACACTTACAAAACTTTAGCAACCAATGGTGGCAAATTATCTCAATTTATATTAGCAAATTTAAAAATGTTGTTTAGCTTTCATATTTACACTTTAACACTTTTATACCTTGTAATTAATAAACTTAATTTAATGTATGCATTTATAAATATTTGAATGTTATGTTTAATTTGTATTTTTTAAGAGAGAGAGAGCAGATTTTGGATTGCAGACAGAATTGCACACACGCAGCAGTGTTGGTGTTGGCTGTGGGTTTCAGCTTCCACTGGACTGCTGGTCAACTCTACCACCATCTGGTCAATCGCTGGAAATCCAGTGTCAGAGACAAAACCATGTTAATACAAAACCTGATTACTCCAAATCCAGAATATCTCTGTGCAGTCCTGAGTGTGCCATCGTCCGGGCCATGAGAATGTCACCTTGTGTCTTGCTTGTGGATATTGCACTTCTGTTCCCATGGAAAGAGCTAGGGCCTGTGATTACATCAGCACAACAGGAATGTGCCTGGGTCTCTTCTAGTGTTTGTGTATTTTGGCCATTAGAGGGCAGGTTAAGTCATATATTTGTGTTTAGTGTTTTCTTTACCACATAGGAGTCCATACAAGACTAGCACAAATGACAGAAAGGAGACTGGCAGCATTAGTAACTATATTTCTACATAACTAATGTGATGATATAATTATACTACTGATATATGTCTTTCTTTCTTTCTTTCTTTCTTTCTTTCTTTCTTTCTTTCTTTCTTTCTTTCTTTCTTTCTTTCAACAAATGATGTATGATCACATCACTTTATATAATACGTTTTTTTAACGTTTACACAGCATTTGATATCCATTTTCCTTCCTTTTTTTCTGCTGTCTGAAGTTTTGATGGCATTTTTTTTAGGTTGTTGGATAATAGTTAACAAATGAAAAGCTGATGACCTCTCTGGTAGCTAACAGGTAACACAATTGGTAGTGACTTTTGTCATGGCTATGAGGTAACACCAGTTATGAAATATGAATTTAACTAAAACTATTTGTAATTAACTATCAATTTCAATTTACTACATTTATTTTTAATTATTATAAAAAAATGCATATGCATAATTAACATTATATTTTTTGCTTCAAAATCTTATTTCTAGATAATAAAACAAACATTTGTTTCCTCAGACTAAGTCTCAGACTATAAATATATTTCATGGTTTAAACTGGGGTATCAAAGAATGATAAACACTTGAAGGCATTCAGAGAGAGTCTGAGAAAGAATGATGGGATTGAGATGTCATGGGAAGTTTTTCAAACTTATCTAAGTCCTATGCTGGGAATCTAAGCCATTATTCAACATTTCTTTGCCTAAAGTGGTTGAGTTCAGTTAGCATATTCCCAACTGAACAAGCAAATGTGAAAAATGGGACGTTTTTTATGTTTATATTTCACAAAAGGTCATTTTTTAGGTATTCATATGTCTAAATTAGAACAAAATGTAATTAAAAAACACCTATACTTTGCTTGCCACCTTACTAAGCCAATAACTACAAACATGTATGTTTCTCATCAAACCTGCTGGATCTGACAATGAATATACCCAGCCTCATGACCTAACATGCTCTCTTCTTCTCTTAGAACAGACTCCATAAAGCCAAATATGGTTGTTTTTATTCTTCCACCAAAATGTGGCTTTTTAAATTGCCAATTTTCTTACACAAGTTTCGCCCTTGGCCTTGATCAGCAAGCAAACGTTGTTGTAAACATCCACTGACGTCATCCCCATTAGAACCCAATAACCCACTTGTAAGAAGTTAACCACATGGCGTGTGATTACCCTATTAGAAAAAAAGTATCACCTCTGAGCTGTTATCTCAGTCTGTTGGTATGTGCTGCATGCTGTTCCTATTCACAAAACACAGCAGGGCTAACAACCTCTGGAAACTCAATTCCTCATAGTGGGGATAGATTACTGGGGCATTAGTCTGTCAGGACTTGATGCTTTGCCTTTGTGCTTTAGAGCTTTAGGTTGAGGCAATGCTAGAAACAAAGACAATGCAATGAACTACCACAGATAAGACAACAACTAATTAAACAGGTACTATAATTATAACAAAATTGCTATTTAACATTATTTTTGCCCTACTGAATAATATAACAGTGAGTGTTATACCCTGAATGTGTCTATAATTATCGATAACTGAATCATATTAATAACCGATGAAGATTATAATCGACTACGAATTTCACTAGCGATTAGACAAGTCTGTTCTTTGCACACGAAAATCCACCATTGTGTTCTTGACCAGGCATTTTTATGAACATAACAGAGTGAGCTTATGAAGGAAAAGTTTACAATACAAATTATTCCAAACATGCTTTACATTAAATTCTCAAGTAAACTCATAAGCATTAGCTTACCTTGTCGGTGCTTTAACAATGTGTGTGCTGTTTGCAATGCATTTGAGAGATGTTTTCCCTATAGCGCACAGTTTACATTTTATTTTTATATCATCATCTGCAGATATCATAAATTCGTGCTCATACGAACTCCTAACAGCAGGAAAATCTCACAGTCACATTTCGCATTGCGCATGCGCCTAAACAGACAGATCGCATTAGAAGTGCAACAATTCAGACTACAGTATATTACTATTTTTTGCTAAAATATTTATGTTGCACATAATTTTTTCATAAAAAAGATAATGTTGAGATTACATCTTACAATTCGATCTTGTAATTGCACGTCTATATATGTGGTAGAATTCTCAGAATTTTGAGAAAAAAAGTCAGGATTGCGAGATAAAGTTGTAATGACATTTATTTAACTTTCTTCTCCTGCGTCTTATTCTTTGTGCAATCCAGAATGGAAGCACAGGTTTGTTTGAGCTGTGCCCTCTAATTTACAGACGTGCATTTACATTTCCTTCATTGTGAGGGTTATTCATTTCACTTTTGGAGTAAAGGCTTTTACATTTGTCAAAATGTTACTTTTTATATTAAAAACAAACAATCATGCAGATAAGACAAAGTAATGCAGCAATTTCCATAAAAAATAACTAAGTAATGCAATTAACACAGTAACACATTATTGTAATGCACTTTTAAAAGTAACTTTTCACAACACTGGTTAACACTTTGAGATTTTTTTCTTAATTAACCTGTTTATTTTGGTAATTTGAACTTTAGCTTTAGAGCTGAAAACCAGCAATTGTATTTGTATGAAATATAATTTCTATTCAATTAATCAAACTTATGATTGATCATTTAGAGTATTTATCTTCTCATTTATTCTTCATGTTTAGAGTATGGCTTTGACACAAAGTTGTGTTATGCTTAGAGTCTTAAATGGGATTGCAGCTTAACGTGATGGCATGGCGTCTGGTTTTCACTCCATTTTAAAAAGCTATAAAATTGTCCTGCAGCTTTGTCCAAAGAACCTGGAATTTATGGAAAAATAGAGAGTAGCTCGGTGAAATTTGTCATGATATTGGCCCATAAAACCTTAACATAAATTCCATGATGCATTTTAGGTAGGAGTGATGGTGAAGTGGAAGTGTGTTGCTGCTGAGAGGTTTGCGATTGTAGCTCCGTGTCGCTTCGCTTCTCTGTTGAATCTCTATCTTACTTTCACTCTATGTTGTTTACTTGGTAAAATATAACTGAATTCCTGCCATATTTCTGATATTATCATTCAAACTAATTTGATTGTTCGCTTTTAATCTAAAACCGCGAGTGCAGCGGGTTAGCATTTGTTAGCCGGTTAGTTTGGCATTCGTGTTTCTATTTGCATCTATTAGTGTTTTCTTTTTTCTCTCGCTATGTTTAATTTCTCTCTCCGTTTTTCACAAGTTCATCAAATAACAGTGGTAAGTGGTAAGTTAAATCGTTATCATTTATCAATCACGGTGAGTAATGGCTTCTTCTCCTGCTATTGTTGTTTGCACTGTTTGCCACATGTACAGTTTATCTATCTTTGTTGGCGATGAGGGATTCACATGTGATAAATGCTGGGAAATAGTTAGGGTGACAGCAAAGATTTTAGAACTAGAGACATGCTGTCACGGTCATGTAACGGGAAGGACACAGGAGATGAGAGGTGAGAGGTAAGAGGAATAATGGGAATTTAATGAAGGAACACAGGATACACACTACATCAACGTACATAGACGAGATAACGGACCAAGACTCAGGGGAAACTCAGGACTTATAAACACATAACGTAATCAGGGGAAACAGCAACAGGTGAGGAGTAATCAAACACAGACGGGGATTAATGAACTAATGACAGGAAACAGGAAGGACCATATATGGGTGTGGAAACACAAGGAAGAGGAAGACAAAGTCTGACACATGCATCCAAACTCTAGTTGAGGATAGTAAGAATGTGAGGGCTGTAGATACAGCTTTGGATGTGACTAGCTCAGGGAGTCCTGTACATTGTTTGGTTCCGGAAGAGCCCATGCAGCAGGACAACTAGGTGACTATGAGGCGGCATAGTCGCGGGTCAAAACACTGCTCTTCTGTTCCGATCAAAACATCAAACAGGTTTTCCCCACTCCGTAATGTTAGGTGAACCCCGTACCCATTGCGCTGAATCGATTGTGATCAACACTCTAATTGCAGGGGGCAACCTCAGCTAAATGCCAACCACGGGGTTTCCTTTAACATGCCATTTTGGATGGTGACTAAATGTGATGCAGAAAGCAATGGGGTGTGACTCATAACCCCATACTACCTCACCCACAAATGTATATATTCGTTTACTGCCCGATGATAGGACAATCAATGAGCAGCCAGGCAACCAAATATAAACAGGAAAAGCTTCACTAGTCCTGCCACACTCGTTAATAATGAAAAATATGCACTAGGATCAGCATTCATAGAGATTCTGAACTCTATCCGGGTAAGACAAGATGTGTCAGGACCTACTCATTGTCGAAATCATACTCTAGATTTAATATTGTCACATGGAATTGATGTTAATGGTGCTAAAATTCTGCAGCAAAGCGATAATATAACAGATCATTATATGACTCCATATAGCTAAAGCTGTTAATTCAACACCTTGTTACAACCATCACTTCTACCACAAAAGCCTGCTTTGTAAGTAATCTTCCTGATTTATATAAATTCCTCAGCATCTCCAACAGCGCAGAAAAACTTGATGATGTAACAGAAACTATGGATTCTCTTTTTTCTAGCACTTTATATACGGTTGCTCCTTTATGCTTAAGGAAGATTAAGGAAAATATTCCAACACCGAGGTATAATGAGCACACTCGCGCCCTAAAGAGAGCAGCCCAGAAAATGGAGGAAAACTAAACTAGCGGTATTTCGCATTGCTTGGCAGGAAAGTACCCTATCCTACATAAAAAGCATTAAAAACTCCTAAATCGGATTACTATTCGTCTCTTTTTAGAAGAAAACAAACATAACCCCAGGTATTTATTCAATACAGTGGCAAAATTAACAAAAAAAATTATCATCAACTGTTGTTGACATTTCACAACAGCACAGCAGTAATGCCTTTATGAACTATTTTACTTCCAAAATCGATACTATTAGAGATCAAATTGTAACCATGCAGCCGTCAGCTACAGTATCACATCATAGAGCACTGTAGATCCCCCCAGGAACAATTCCACTCATTCTCTACTAAAGGAGAGAAAGAATTGTATAAACTTGTTAAATCAGCCAAACCAACAACATGTATGTTAGACCCTATTCCATCTAAACTACTAAAAGAGGTGCTTCCAGAAGTCATAGATCCTCTTTTAGCATTTATTAATCTGTCATTGTCATTAGGATATGTCCCCAAAACCTTTAAATTGGCTGTTATTAAGCCTCTCATAAAAAAAAAACATATCTTGACCCCAAAGATCTAGTTAATTAAAGGCCGATCTCGAATCTCCCTTTTCGGTCAAAGATATTAGAAAAGGTAGTATCCTCACAATTATATTCCTTCTTAGAGAAACATGATATCTGTGATGATTTTCAGTCAGGATTTAGACCATCTCATAGTACTGAGACTACTCTCATTAGAGTGACAAATGACCTGCTATTATCATCCGATCGTGGTTGTATCGCTCTATTTGTGCTACTGGATCTTAGCGCTGCATTCGACACTATCGATTACAACATTCTTCTGAATAGACTAGAAAATTAGTATGGTTCAAATTGTGCTTATCTGACCGCCATCAATTCGGAGCAGTGAATGAAGAGGTATCATATCAATCACAAGTGCAGTATGGCGTACTTCAATGCTTAGTAACCTAGGTATGCTATTTGATAGCAATCTCTCCTTTGAAAGCCACATTTCTAGCATTTGTAAAACTTATTTTTTTTCATCTTAAAATATATATATCTAAACTGAGACCTATGCCGAAATGTTAATTCATGCGTTTATGACCTCAAGGTTAGATTATTGTAATGCTTTATTTGGTAGTTGTTCTGCACGCTTAATAAACAAACTACAGATGGTTCAAAATGCAGTAGCTAGAGGCCTTACTAGAACCAGGAAGTATGACCACATTAGCCCGGTTCTGTAAACACTGCACTGGCTCCCGACTAAACATCGTATAGATTTTTAAATATTGTTAATTACTTATAAAGCCCTGAATGGTTTAGCTCCTTAGTACTTGAGCGAGCTCTTATCGCATTATAGTCCTCCATGTCCGCTGCGTTCTAAAACTTTGGCCATTTAATAATACCTAGATTATCAAAATCAACTGCGGACGGAAGATAATTTTTCTATTTAGCGCCCAGACTCTGGAACAATCTACCTAAGACTGTGCGGGATGCAGACACACTCTGTCAGTTTAAATCTAGATTAAAGACCCATCTCTTTAACCTGGCATACACTTAACAGACTGATACACTTCTAATATTCAAATCCGTTAAAGGATTGTTAGGCTGCATTAATTAGGTCAAATGGAACCGGGAACACTTGCCATAACACACAATGTACTTGTTACATTGTACGAATATTGACATCTACACTAATATTAGTCTGTTTCTATCTTATTCCGAGGTCACTGTAGCCACCCGATCTAGTCCGTATCCAGCCTAGATGGTCACTTCAGTCACCAGATCCAGTCCGTATCCAGATCAGTTGGTGGATCAGCACCTAGAGATGACCTCTACAGCCCTGAACGTCAGCGGAGACCAGGACACCTAGATGAGCCCCAGAGACAGATCCCCAGTGAGGACACCATCACCTAGACAGCCATCAGGAAAAGACCACTGGAACCAGCTGAGCCCTTACAATCTGAATTTGCTGCAGTTGGAACAAACTGCTGGTTTGTCTGGCTAGAAGAGAACTGGTCCCCCGACTGATCCTGGTTTCTCCAAAGGTTTTTTTCTCCATTCTGTCACAGATGGAGTTTTGGTTCCTTGCCATTGTCGCCTCTCGCTCCAGCGATATCGTCGACCTGATTGCACAGATACTATTTAAACTGAACTGAGCTGGACAATACCATCATTGAATTCAATAATGAAATGCCTTTAACTGAAAATTGAGTGTTCCCTGTCGATACTCCACTCGTACTGCATCTTGATAAATATGGGAAAATATGTGGAAAAAGCCTTTTTTTGCCTTATTCAATCACGCAGTGAAACTGCATGCTATTGGTTCGTGCAGTGTGTAAAAAACGAACCAATGGGTTGGCAGCGGAGCTGCATGAGCTTATGGTGACGAAGCCCACCAGAGCCCGCCAAAATGGGCAGAGCCATCTGGCTATATAAGCGGCCGTTTCACCATAGGATCCTCAGATTTCTTCTCCTTCTGCAACGACTTCTTCGCCTCGCCATTAACACGCCTCACAGCTGGACCCAGCAACCTCGATCTGCTCGGCTGATCCGCCGCCTTTTCCTCGCGCCCCAGCATCGCAGCAGTTACGGTCCCGTTCGCTGCCGCCATCCGGCGATCTACACTCTATCTAAAGGAGCCGGAGTTGTTGCAAATGCCACGCTGTTATTGCGGTTGGTGCTGGTCTCTCCTACACGCCGATGACAGCAACAGCGAGTGTGTTTTCTGCCTGGGGAAATCCCATGCGGACGCTGCACTCGTTGGATCTGATTGTTCTCATTGCGAGAACATCAGTCTCACCTCTCTGCGCTCACGGATAGCTTTCTTTTCAGAAAGCGTCTCCGTCCCTCACGCCCTCCTGTTTTCTTCCTTCCAGGGACCTGTGAGGGAAAAAACAGTGGGGCAGAGGATCTCAGCGCCCGACTGAGAGTGAGCTCACGTTAGCTCAGATTCCGCGTGCCTTGTTCTTGCCACACAGAGAGGTTTCTCCCGTCCTCTTTTCACAACCTGACCAGCATTACTCTGCCAGCGCGAGCGATTTGGTCTTGTTCGGTGGGAGTGACGAAGAGATAGCCGATGACAGCATGTCATTGGCAGCTTCAGACACAGAGGAGCTATCGGGCTCGGTAACTGACGCCGCCCTCCTGCCTTCGTCCGCACCCAGCGCCGCCAAAGCTGGGATGGATGCCGAACTTCTCCTTGTCCTCTCAAAATTGGTTGAAGAGCTGGGATTGGAGTGGTCTCCACAAGAAGAGCCCTCTCGCAGCCGTCTGGACGAGAGGTTCCTGCTGGGTCGCCGTCAGACCCCTCGCCAGCGATCCACGCCGTTCTTCTCCGAAATTCACGACAAGCTCACGAGATCATGGCACTCCCCCTACTCTGCTCGCCTCCGTACTTCTGCTTCATTCACCCTCACTACAGTTGATGGCGCTGAAGAAAAGGAGTATGAGAAGATGCCTCTTTTGGATGAGTCAGTGGCTGCACACATTTGCCCACCCACTGCTATCGGCTGGAAGACAAAGGCCGCCCACCTGTCCAAGTCACGCAGGACTACTTCAGCGCTCGCTGGACCCTCCTACGCTTCATCTGGACAGGCGGCTTCGGTGCTCCACTCTATGGCGGTCCTTCAGGTCTATCAGGCCAAACTCCTCTCTGCCATGGACGAGTCTGAGCCTGATCCTGCAACTCTCAGGGAGCTGAGAATTGCAACAAACCTGCGCACCACCAAGACCACCGACCAGGTGATTGGGTGGTCTATGGCCAACCTGGTGGTGCTCTAGCGCCACCTGTGGCTCAGGCTGACGGAAATCAAGGACGCAGACAAGGTCCCTTTGCTTGATGCCCCGATTTTCCCCAATGGCCTCTTTTGGCCTTTGGTCGAAGGATTTGCTGAGCGCTTCACAGAGGCACAGAAGTTGTCACAGGCCATGCAAGACTTCCTGCCAAAGTGCTCCAGCTCCGCAGCAGCTTCTAGTCGCCTTAAGCCTACACTGACTAAGCAGCCCTCGAAGCCTGCACATGCCACCCCCGCCCCTCAGCCTGTCAAGACTCAGCAGACGCGAGGGCGTTCCCGCTCAGCCAGACGCCAAAGCACTTTCCAAAGCGCCAGAGCCCCCGACCTAAGACAGCGTTGGACTTGGCGCCTCCGGCGTCTTCCTGATCTGCAGGACAGGAAGAGGAGAGTGCCAAGTCCAGCCACGGCCGAACCGCCCACCAAACAGCCTCTCTTAAGCTTTTTTCACCCCGTTCATCTCCGGGTGCAGATGGAAACGTGTTTGTTGCAAATACAGGGCCTGTACAAGTGCCCAAGCAACCGCCCACTGTAATAGTGGGGAAAATAAAATACAAACATTCTCAAAAAGAGAGCAAATTTCCTCTTCTGTTCCTCATGAGTGCCCTGCCTCCGTGCAGCCGGTCACACGAGTTTATCCAACCCCTTGCCATGTGGGCCGAGGCCTGGCAGGCCATTCCCGGAGTGTCAGAGTGGGTTATGGGGATAATAAAACAAGATTATTCATCCCAAGGTTGTCTTGAAACCAAGGCATGTTTACGTGCCCAAGGTGCTTTCCACTCCATTCAGAGCTCAGGTCATCACGCTCTCCGTGCTTCCTCCTTCTGAAGAGGACCGGGAGTTATCCTTGCTCTGCCCCTGTATTCTGCTTCTTTTAGGTGACACGCTAAAGCTCTCTGGTTTGTTGCTTGCATACATTCGGTCCTGGGAGTACCGAATATGTAAGATTTATATGGAATGATCACCCAGGCCGGGCATAACATCTATGAGTTTAACCCGTTTTAGCCTTGGAGTATACTATTGTGCTTCCCTATGTGCAATTGGATGCTTAAGGAGGACTATTATGTAGACATACCTCTACCATAGCACGGCATGATTGAATGGCATTCCCATATGCGTCTTTATCAAGATGCAGTACGAGTGGATTATCGAAAGGGAACGTACTCGGTTATTCTTGTAACCTCGGTTCCCTGAGATACGGAACAAGTACTGCGTACTTTGCCATACTAGGTAGCTGCATGACTCAGTCATCGCTTCAATCGAAGTAACCTCAGGATCCTATGGCGAAACGGCCGATTATATAGCCAGATGGCTCTGCCCATTCTGGCGAGCTCTGGTGGGCTTCGTCGCAATAAGCGCATGCAGCTCTGCTGTCGACCCATTGGTTCATTTTTTACAAACTGCACGAACCAATAGTCATGCAGTTTCACTGCGTGATTGAATAAGGCTTCAGTTCAGAAGAAAAAAGGCTTTTTCCTATATTCCCATATCAAGATGCAGTATTCATTCCGTATCTCAGGGAACCGAGGTTACGACAGTAACTGCGTATGTTTAATCTTGTCATTTTACATTATTGACACTCTATTTTCCTATTTTTATATTGTGCAGTTGCTTTAACACACATTGTATTGTTAAAGCGCTTTATAAATAAAAGCGACTTGACTAGACTTGTGGTGTGCTAGTTCAATCCCTATTTCATCTACAGCAGGGGTCATCAAACTTGATCCTGGAGGGCCGGTGTCCTGCAGAGTTTAGCTCCAACTTGCCTCAACACACCTGCATGGAAGTTTCAAATATACCTAGTTTGACCTTGATTAGCTGCTTCAGGTGTGTTTTATTAGGGTTGGAGCTAAACTCTGCAGGGACACCGGCCCTCCAGGACCTAACTTGTGGCGCTTTTCCACTGCATGGTACTACTCGGTTCGGCACGGCTCGTTACGGCAGTTTCCACTGCAGTTTAGTACTGCTTTAGAGTGGGCGGAATTATTCACGTGTCGTTATAGTTGCGCCGCCTCTACTGCGGTGACATCATGGTAAACGCGCCACAAACAAACACAACAAAGGAGCATATCGACGGAATTGTGTTCTTCATTCTCGGCATGTGGATGTTTTTAACAGCAATGGAGAGGCTTATGAGAACGCTTGGGATTTACCCCCAGCAGCAGAGACTGTGGTGGCAGTGCCACAGGCTGTAAAGGAGGAGGGTAGAGATGTTCTTGCAGGTGTGCTGTGTTACTTGAATAGTTAACAATTAATGTAGAACGTTCTGTGAATTATCAATAAACGTTTGAACAATATTTCAAAAAGTACAATGTATCCCTTGTTTTTTTATGTGTTGTTTGTATCACCGTGGCATTAATTATTTGTCTTTTTTAAGAGGTTCATTACGTGCTCATACAATAATACATTTTTAATATAGTCTGGAGGTACACTTATTCGATCAGGTTGTTTTCAATTGAAGCAAAACACAGATACAAAGGTAAAAATATAAACAAAAAACATACTCTAAAAATATACAAAGTGCAAAAAGTATATACATAAGGCTTTTTTCATTCCGCGTCGCCCATCAAGCTCTCGCTGGATCCGCTCCTCGGCTATCAAGGAGAGGAACATCTGTACTTCCTCAACAGACCACGAAACAGCAGTTTTTTGGTTGATACAAAAAGGTGCGTTTGTTCAAACAAAAGTTGCGTCCGATCCTTCGCTGGCTGTGCTGATTTAAATCTAGCGGGTATATGTCGGGTCTCGTGTTGCAAGTTCAGTGACGCAGTAATGACGATTTTCTCTGGCCAATCAGTGATCAGTAGAGTTTACACGTCACGTTTTGGTAAGGGTACGGATCGTTTGGAACCTCGGCCGAGGTGGTACTAAAAAAGTATCAGGTACCAGGTACTGTACCCAGTGGAAAACCCCCCAAAAGTGAACCGTACTGAACCGTACCGTGCCGTATCATGCAGTGGAAAAGCGCCATATGTGACCCCTGATCTACAGCAACAGTCTGGCCTCGAGCAAGACGACTAACCCCATACTAATTGTCCCTATAATAAAAATATACAGAAGGTCACTTCAAATATCAGTGAATTTTCATCTCCCAGTGTTAAAACATGCTCGTACGGGTAGGACATTTCTGATGTTTGTTTTTAATTAATAAATGACTGGCATCAAAACTGTCTGGTTTTATAGTACTTTATCAAGGGTTTATAATAAACAGATAATCACTGACACCTGTTTTGCTAATTTTTTTCCTTCTATGGTAAAACTCTAGGTACTGTGAATCAAAATTATATTTGCTCAAACATATTTGAAGTCTTGTGTCATAGTAATGACTGAACATACAAGCTTATTTTGTTTTTCCGTTGCATCACTGTGCAGATCTCCAATCTTGATACTTTGACATTGTGTTCTGTTGATGTCAGTTTGTGAGTCTGTTTAAATCTGTAAAATATTGCAACCGTTTGAAAATAATTTAGCCAGAATCCTAAAATGAAACCAGAGGAAAAACCATCTTACTCATATAGAGAGAAAAAAATAGAGAAAAATATGGCGAATTCTTTCAGAATACCCTATATGATATCAAAGAAAAAGCAATCACCAGTCCACTAATTTATTATTTCAACGAACTCACGACAGTGAATGAAACACTGAGCTCATACAGGAGGTGCTCAGTAGCTCAGAAAACCAAATGCCTAATTTTGGCCATTAAATTATTGAATATTAAATCCATAAATATCTATACAATTAAAAATATATAAAATTAGAGTGTAAGAGTAATGCATAATTAAATAAAAAATGCTTCAGAGGCACACATTATTATTTTTATTAATTTGTTTCCTGCTGAGAAATGTATCGTGACAATGATGTTTAGGCTTTTGTATTAGTAATTTTATTAACATTTTTATTTACACTGCATTTACGATATACATTTTAGCATGCATTTTCTTGGAATTGAACCAACAAACATGTGATTGCTAGAGCAAGCTCTACTGTACAAACTTTATATACAATATCTCTAGTCAAGGTTAATTGAGATTAATCAATTAGTCACAATAACCAATTACTTCATGTATCAAACATTTTTCTGTTAAAAACATATTTCTTAAACTTGGACTGCATGAGCAAAAATAAACAGTTGTTGCTAGTCAAAGAACTTTGACAGGAATGAACACTTCATAGGGCAGTGCCACACATCTTTCTGACCTTAGAATTTATGGCAGGACTGGGACCTGTGAGCAATGGAAAGAGTAATATAATCTTCTGAGTCATCTCTTACCCTGAAGACCTCAATTCTTGTCTCATCAGGGCAGAGAATATTTTCCTCTTGCTCACAGGGTCCTATAAAGCCATTTGTCAAACTCCAGGGGGTTTGTCATTAGCCTCTAAAAGTAATGTCCATCTAGCCACTCCGCCATAAAGAGCTGTTTGATAACGTCCTGCTGAGAGAGTTCTCCCATCTCAGTTTGATCTTTACCTGACTTTCTCCATATGTAAGTGCAAGCATAATATCTGTAAAATCACAGCCAAGATTAGCGGTACACAATTGGCCAGTCCATTTTTTAATGGGTGTCCCCCAGGGTTATGTTATGGGCCCTATTTGTATTCTCTCCACAACTCCAAATTTAAAGTACATGGAGCAACATACATAATAATCTCAAAAGATGAATGCAATTATTATAGAATTGAAAAAATATATAAATATATGATTTGTTTTATGATTAGCCCATCCACAGTCACAAGGGTATTCTTGGTGATGGCCAATGTGTTGCTGTGGAGCTTCTAAAATGTTTAAGATGGTTGTTAGGGTATTGCTCGGGGTGTTCTGAGTGGTTGCTAGGTAGTTACTTATTAATCTATGCAAAATACTGGTTTACGTGTGTTTTTTTGTGTTTGAGAGGGCAGGACTGTGTAAGTGGGAGACAACAGGAATGTGGGTAGTGGCTTTAAACTCTTGCTGTGTGTGAGTGTGTGTGAGGGAGTGCAGGACATGTTGAGTCATAGGTCAGCGCATAGTCCTGCAAAATGAAATTCTCTATTTCCTGTGATAATTAGCATTTTTTTTTTATCTGTGAGTTGAGACAAGCAAAAAGTGAAAGGTTGAGCGAGAAATACCCAGTCAGTTCTTTCACTGAACCCACAGCACCACTAGCTCAAAATTTTTATGATCCTCCATTTCAATTATTCAAAGGTTTTATAAGATATGTACATATGTATATATATTTTTTTTTAATACCACACAGTGTTCTCTCTACCAGACAGACATCACTGAAATAGGTGTCCTGAGAAATTTTAGTGCACTACAATGCATGCTCTCCCAGGGATGGCTTGTGGTCTAGAATCTAGACTAAGTTCTCTGAATATTTCTCTCTGTGGAGTTGTATCTTGGAGAGGGAGGCAGATGGCTGCAGGTGCTGAAGTCTCTAACATACCCTGTGAGGATTATGAGATGCAAAGGTTTCAACGAAGCAGTTTATTAATGCTGTTGGTGTGCTTCAACTTCACTAAAACCAGACATCATGCTGAGCATGAGGTGGTAAGAAAACATGTGTAAGTTCTTGCCTTCATGGAATAGTTCACCCAAAAATGAAAATCTTCTGTCTTGTTGTCTTGAGAAGAATGTCTTGAGTTTCGGTTTCGTGTCGGGGTTTGGACACTCGCGTACCATGTTCTGTCTTGTTGTGTGAGCATGCGGTCTCCTTGAGTCCTCGCCTCATCCCTTCACCCCACAACCCTGACGGTGCTGTCAGAATGAATCCAAACAGCTGATAAAAAGCATCACAATAATCCACAAGTAATCCATTTCAAACCATTGATTGCTTTCAGCTAAATAATCTCCTCTATCATAATAGTGCTTTCTCCCAAGAAAAAGTGTGAATTAGAGGGACATTTGCCAAGATCCAACACCATTTAAAAGTGACAACAGTTCAAAACGGTACTAAATACATATATGGGTGGATTTGGATGAGAAAGGACAACAGGGGATAAACTTTTTCACTGGAGGAAGTTTTATTATGAATTATAAACTCTTATTTGAAATAATGGTTAAAACGCATGATGGATTTGTTTCTTACAAATGTGCAGCTTTCCACTTGACAGTATGTTAAGATGTTAACTGATGAACTGGAGTGGTGCGGATAACTTGTGTATTATTGTGATGCATTTATCAGCTGTTTGGACTCTCATTCTGATGGCACCCATTCACTGCAAAGGATCCACTGGTGAGCAAGTGAAGTAATGATGAATGTCTCCAAATCTGTTCCAGAGAAACAAACTCCTCTACATCTTGGATGGCTTGGAGGGTGAGTACTTTTTCATTTTGGGTAAAGTATTCCTTTAATGTTCTATACTTTCAAGATATCCATGTATCCACAAATTCTAAAAGCTTTTATAGAACATTTCCATAATCAATAAATTAATTTTGAGATTCAGTAGCGCTAGTTGGGTTTTTCAAATTTTTGTAACAAAAATATTAACAAAACGAGGCAAAATCTGGATTGTTGCAACTCACTAGTGGTGTTTTATTCCTGGATGAATCAGTGTTTTTTTTTACAAATTGGTTGAACGACTCGCTCATACTGTCCTAATTCACTCCTGAATGAATCAGTGTTTTTAACTGAATCAGTTATGATTCAGATGTCTCACTCATAAGACTTGTTGTCACCTGGCACGGTGATATTCTGGCATAGGCGTAACCTGTAGAAAGAATCATTGAAAAATTCCTAATGCACAGACAATTCAAGGACTGTACCTAATTATTGTATAATATAAGTAGCTGCCTTCTCTACTAATGTCATGATTGCGAAATAAGTTTGTCATCAAATGTACTGTACATACTCAGTGTATCTTTTCACTTTACAGGTTCAATTGAGGGCTGCAAATTACTTGATTTCTCCCCCAAAACTTTAGTATTGTCCTCTGAGCTTCTTTTGTCAGACTGATTTCATGTTTCACAGAACATGACTCATATTTATGAGTCTGTGAGTTGAACTCTCTTTAGCACAGCAGTGCTGGAGTAAGAGAGTATTGATATGTTTGACAAGATCTTGGCCAACATCCTGGAACCCTTCCTAAATTTTGTGTGTTGATTTCTGTTGATGTCACTACATACATACATATGCAAATACAATATATAATACTGACATGAAAACCAATAACAACAAAAAAAAAATCACGATATTTAAGAGTTTTTAGAGATGGTAAGTTCCAACTTCGTCTCCGATGTTTCTCCATTTATAATTTGTCTTAGATGTTTCTCCATTTATAATCTCATTACTGTCTTGAAGGAACAGTCCAGATTTTAAGTGATAATTTTTTTCCTCAATGAAGAAATATAAATCTCACATTATAGAAAGAAAGGCATCCTATGGAATAAAGCTGGAATAAATTGTATGCGATAAAGTTGAAATGATGTAAACAATAAAATAATTAATTAAAAAAATCTAAGTTCAAAAAGACGTACAAATTTGAAATGTTAAAATAACTTACAAATAAATGGCAGATAAATAGAAAGAGTAAAAAAAAAAAAGCTAACTATTAAAAATTAATTTGTTAACTGAAATAAGCTATAAATATTTAAAAAAGTTTAAATACTAACATATAAATAAAACAAAAAATTAGAAACACTAATAAAAATGACAAAAGTAAACTATTCAATTTTTATTTTTTTTGTTAACTGAAGATGTTTTCTTGTGTCTTGTTTCCACGTGCTCCCAGTGTTTCCATGCCCTTATTTGGTTTGTTTCCTGTTCTCGTTTGGTACCCATTTAGTTTATTAGTCTAATTCCCTCGAAAGCGCTTTGCCTGCGCCTCCAGAGCGCCCTTAAGTATCCGCTCACGTGGGACTGCTCGATCGAGCCTCTACTTCCCCCCAAGGATTTTTTTGGGGGGTAGAAAGGCTCCAGCCATAGAGGCCAGGGCGGGGTCTTGGGCCGCAGTCTCGGAGGCGGTCCTGCCATGGCCTCCAGAATCCCTGGATCCGCCATGGCTGTCCAAGCTCCCTGCTCTGCCATGGCCGCCAAAAGCTCCCTGCTCCACCATGGCCACCAAAAGCTCCCTGCTCCGCCATGGTCACCCAAGCTCCTTGCCCCCCCCCCCCATGGAATGTTACATGATGCGCGAACGTGCCTTCCGGAGGGGGGCGTGATGTCAGTCTTGGGTTTGTCTTGTGTCTTGTTTCCACGTTCTCCCAGTGTTTTCATACCCTTATTGGTTTGTTTCCTGTTCTCGATTGGTCCTCATTTAGTTTATTAGTCCCTAGCCGTGTATTATTAATTATCCTTGTTTAATCCTGCTATATAAGCCCTGTGTTTCCATGTCTCTAGCATCTGCTGTTATACGTCATGTTGTTCGTCTTAGCTGTGCTCCATGTTTCCCACTGTTTATCTTCATTAAAAGGAAATTTGATTGTTCTCCTCGCTCCCAGAGATATATGACAGAAATAAAATTAAATATAAACATTAGATCAAAAAATAAAAATCTTGTTAAAGTTTTAAAAAACTTGTTAAAAATACTAATACAAAAAACAACAACACGTAACTTAATCAAAAAAAAAAAAGCTAATCCACAACAATTATAAATAATAAAATAGCATATATAATACTAAAATTACACCGGTAACTGTAATTCTAGATTTATTATTATTATATTAGCTACCAAACATGCTAACATTTCGCTTACTATGATTCACTTTTAACATTAAACTTAAAAAAGAATCAGTATCGAGGGTAAAAATCAGACTCTTGAGCTTCCTCTAGCAATGATAGATAGATCTATTTTGGGGATTTTAAACCATTCCTTTACAAATATTAACAAGACCACTAAATCTGCAACTGAAACTCAAACAGAAAGTCCAGCTGTAACTCAACTGAAGGACTTGCGTTCTTCCTGCTGTATTCCTCTGTGTGGGCCAGTGTTCAAGCGAGGGCTGGACTTGTTAAACAAGGCTCAGTAAAGAGCTGAGGACTGCCATGCTGAGAGCTGGTATTGTCTGGAGAGAGACTAAAACAGTCTACAGGCCTGAATGCTGTGTAGTTTACCATAGTAACCGGGTTAACGTGACGGTTGCTTCAGTGGATTGAGACAGCCGTGTGTTTATGTGTGTGAATGTGCCTGTGTGTGGTGAAAAATGAGAGCAGAGATGGTGTAAACATGCTGATACGGAAATTTGCTGTGAACAAATGAGACACTGATTATCTTCAGTTGCTGAGGTTGAGAATTAAACGCGAATTGTGTAATTATTTTCCTGGTTAAAATGTCAGTTTAATATGCAGAGATAAATAAGCAATCCGTAGGTTGATTTCTTGAAAAGTGTAAACACTGCGTCTATGGTGGTTACAAAACATTGATCTGTTTGTTTGAGAGACCCTTAAAACACTGGATGAAGAGTCTGCTTAACCAATCAATGGAAAAATTACACACTTCACCTTTAAATATATTTAAGTATCAAGCAATATTTTGTTTAAGGAGTATACAGTTTAATAAGGTGAATGAATTAGGCAAATCTAATATTTATGTGCTGTGATTGGTCAATTTCCTGTGTTTTCACCATTTTTAGATCATTAACAAATAAAAAGAAATACTCCACGTAGTCGCTCAAAAAATGGAAAACTCTTAATTACATGTTTGAAAATCTGAAATCTGAGGGTACAAAAAACAAAATCTAAATATTGAGAAAATCGCCTTCATTAGCAATGCTTATTACTAATCAAAAATTTAGTTTTGACATGGTAGGAAATTTACTACATATCTTCATGGAACATGATCTATACTTAATATCCTAATGATTTTTGACATAAAAGAAAAAACAATATTTTCACCCACACAATTTTTTGGCTATTGCTACAAATATACCCGTGCTACATGTGACTGGTTTTGTGATCCAGGGTCACAAATAAGTATTTATCCTAAATATTTTTCTTCAATTGAAAGTCTGAGTAAAACAATTAAATACATAAATTAATGTCAGAGTCATTAAAGGCATGATGTGACTCCATGACAAATGACTTTTGTTCGTCTACTACAAGTCGCTTTGGATAGAAAACATAAATCATAAATGTAAACGGAAAGTAAATGCATGAAGTGGCCAAATTTGAAGAAATACACTGGCATTCAAAAGTTTGCGGTTGGGTAAGTTTTTGTCATTTTGTCAAGTCTCTTCTGCTCACCAAGACTGTATTATTTCATCAAACATATAGTAAAACAGTAATATTGTGAAATATTATTACTGTATAAAATAACTGTTTTCTATTTCAATATGCAGTAAAATGTCATTTATTCCCATGATGCAAAGCTGAATTTCCAGTATTATTACTCCAGTCTTCAGTGTCACACGATCCTTCAGAAATCATTCTAATATGCTGAGTAGCTGCTCAAGAAACATGTCTGAACATTATCAATGCTGAAAACAAACTGCTTAATATTTTTATGGAAACCATGAAAATATTTTTCTCAGGTTTGATGTAAACAAAGTCCAAAAGAATATAATTTATTTGAAATGTAATTTTCTTGCAACATTATAAAAAAAATTCTGTCACTTTTGATAAATTAAATATATTTGTGATGAATAAACATTAAAATATTTCTTTAAAATGTAAAAATCTCACTGACCTCAAACTGTTGAACGGCAGTGTAATTGTCATCTAGTATGATTAATACCGCAGGTATAGGAGACAAACAATGGGAAGTATCAATATACTTGCTGAAGTTTGTTTGTGAGCATGTCTGAGAGCTTTGTTACCAATGTAAACACAGTTAAAGAAAGACTGATTTCTGGGTTTGGGACGGGGGTCTTGTGGGGGGCTGGATTCATAGCATGGGGTGGGGGTATCAACTTACATTTTCCCCTGGGATGGCCACATGACCCTGGAAAAGAGAGAAAAGAAGGGGGGAAAGATGTTAGGTTATGGTCTGAGCTCTCTCAATGAGAACCACATGCAGGAAAGAGAGAGAAAAAACAGAGGGAGGAGAGGAGGAGGGGACAGAGTGTGACTAAAGCCAGTCTCTGAAACCAGACCGAGTGCCGCGTGGATCTCTCCTCAAAAGCTGAGCGTCTGAGGAAAGAGTGTCAGCGTTTGTGAATCAGATTCCACGGAATACCAAACTTCCAAGAACTCTAAACTCGCAGGAGAAAGAACAATGTCAAGCGCAATCTTGAGACGAAGCTCCAGCAAGCAAGGCTTGCAGAACCTCCTGAGGTGAGGACTTTCGCATCAAATCATTTACGGCTTGCAGATGGGATTTCAGGTGTGATGATGGGCGTATGTTTTGTTTTCTTTGTTCTTTTGCAATTGCTAATGTGAGTTTATGGGTAATGATACAACATTGGTTATTCTTGTTTGAAATGAAAGGGATGCATGTTATATTTAATGCACTATATGAAATCACAGTCCTATATTTCAATGCCATGTTGTGTTCTTTAAGAACCTGTCATCCTTTGTTACGAGAAGACCAGAACTTTTTGTATTTGAGTAATGAATGGGTCTCTTTTGGTGTAGTTGACATTAGTTAAACTTTGCATATACATGAAGGAAACTGGTAATAATTATTTTTGTGTAAGTTATATTTGTAATAACTATTTTATATTGAGTCATTTTTAATCATAAAATTGTAAAAAAAAAAAAAATCTAATTTTAGTTTTTATTCATCAATATGAATATATAAACTGAACTGTATGAATATTCCCACAATAGTAAACGGATAAACTTTACAATAAATTCACAAAAAAGAAATGGCAAGTAATACATTGTGATTTGTGAAATATGGAAAATGATTTCTGCCACAGGATGAAAAATACAAAGTAATTGCGATTTGGGGAAAATTGAGAGATATAAACGCACATTTCTGAGAAAACAGTCAAAATTCCAAGAAAAAAAGGCCAAAGCTTGAAATTATCAGCATTGTGTTTGTTTAGATTGCTTATCAAATAGGCAAATACCTAACAAAACTGCCTAAAGAAGAGGACCGAAACAAAACCTGAAAATAGTACAAAGATCAATTTACATATATTTGAAAAAAATACATGAACTCATAGCACATTTTACTACATCTTAGCAATTTGTTGCACCTTCATCCGCTGTTTTCTTCATAGAAAAATAGTTTACTGTGATTTTTTTAAGCTGGAAAGTTGTCAGCGTTCCAGATGAGAGTTTATTGTTTCTTCCAGAGGTGCTGTGGGATTGTGGATGGATGATGGGACAGGACAAGGGAGGAAGGAAGGGTTGAAGGCACCCAGGCTTTCTAATTAAACATGTGACCTGTTGACATTCATTGTGACACACAGTAATATTACCGGTTTCTGTAAAGGTGCTGCAAACCAACTATCATTTTGGTTGAAAACAGTAGTTGTTTACTGTAAACAATGAAGCATTTACCAATTCAAATGCCTAAAACTAGCCAACAAACAGTGTTTTTCCACAAACACAAACGTTCAGAATTTGACTAAAAGGATCCAGAAACAGCTTTGTTCAACTAAAAATTAGACTTCAGTCATTGTTTGCACATCATGTCCAACCCCTATAGCCGTCTTTCTCTCGTGGAACACAAAAGGAGTGGTTTAATGAGTAAATGATGACAGAATTTCATTTTTAATAGCATACACACATATAGCTAAAGACTATAAAATGGCATAACCTCTGTGGATGTGGATGCTGTGTTCATTTCTGTACGGAGAAGATTTTAGATGGATCAGGTGTGCTTTGTCAAACACAAACAGATTGCATTAATGGCAGATAGGATTTATATTCCAAAGGCTTTTCAGAGCTGCCAAAAACAGGCTTTTCTCACACTCAGCAAGCTGCTTTCTCTAACGGCCTACATTCATCAGAACCACTGTGTGGTTTGCTGAGACACATTCCGGATACATCAATTATTAATGACGTATTCAATATTTTGTATACACTTGTCACAGCATTTTGAAAACCATTACAATGCCTGCAGATTGTGCAGTACACATAGCATGTTAAATTGACACTTACCGCAAAACCATCTGATGAAAATATTCCCCCCCCCCAAAAAAAAAAAAATCTTGAAAAAAAGTTGTAAATAATACAAATATAATACAACAAAATTACTATTATGCAAACTCACAATTCTGAGAAAAAAACGTAAAACATAAAACATTGTTAGCTGTTAACTCAAGATACAAAATAGAAAAAACTGGACAAAATAAATAATAACTATCAAATTTTAATGCACGTTTACTGCAAATATAGACTGCAGTTCTGAGAAGAAAAGTCTGAGTTGTGAGATATAAAATTTACATTTTAAGATTAAAGTCAGAATTGTGTTATGAAATTCCCCATTACCTTTATTCTGAAGCCAAAAATTTAATAAATAAAAATAAAAAGAGAACTGTGAGACGTAAACTTGAAATTCTGAGGAAAAAAGTCATAATTCTGAGTTAACCACACAATTCAGAAAAAAAACGTAAACATTTTTAAAATATAAACTTGCAATTGTAAAAAAAAAAAAAACATTTTATCCTCCGGTGGAAACAAGTTTCATACTAGCAGTTTCTGAATGAAAACTGTTTCTATGCCATTTTTCTCTCACTGTAGATTTGGCAGGCTGTCAATTTTTAGTTTTGTGGGGTTGATTCTGTAATGTAAAATTTCACCCCATTGTTTTTAACTTGCTCGAAAAATCTCTCTCTCATTGTGGTCTAAGCCATGACCCCTGATCCATGGACTTTACGTGAGCCGCTCTTCTATTTACGATACTCTGATAAGAGCTGCTGGAATGCAGGGGGTTTAGCCATTTGACTGAAAGGGGGAATACACTTTACCATTCCTGTGGCAGTGTGTTTCCGAAGGTTTTCGGCAGCAGAGTAGAATAAACACTGAGGGCACTGTGTTATGTTTAGTTAAGCATTACAAGAGTATTTAGAGAAGTATATAGGGGGTGGGGGTAAGATGTGCCAGAATATTCTCTATAGGCAATGAGACAGAGGTAAAATTAGGGTTAGTACATGCATATATAAATTAACTAAAATGAGAACAAGTGTCTATTCCTGGGCCATATAAATACAGAGAATCACATTTTCATATTAAAAATTAATATTTAACATTACATTTCTTTTGATAAAGTGATAATTTATTTGAATTTTATTCATGGTCATTTATGAACTATCCTCTCTCTTTGAAGTATGCTAGGAAATAAAAAAATTTAGAGCTCTCCCATTAAATGACATAATTATAGATATTTCAGTTCTCATGATTCATAACGCCACACTTTCCACAGCTTAGTTCAGTGCTTTGAAATGTCGTCAGCCGTTCAAGGAACACTGGGAAACGTATCTGAGGTTTGCAGTGATGCGACCACACACTGACAGCAGGAAGATACTAACATGCTTGGGAAAATAACTATTCTTTGCTCTTTAAATCTGTCGTTAAGATGACATCATTGACTCGCAGAGTCAATAAACCTCACAGCTGCCCTTCAATGCAGA
Source organism: Ptychobarbus kaznakovi (assembly GCA_027422405.1). NCBI lineage: Eukaryota > Metazoa > Chordata > Actinopteri > Cypriniformes > Cyprinidae > Ptychobarbus > Ptychobarbus kaznakovi. The sequence goes on along the minus strand of CM049796.1, from coordinate 28,009,399 downwards.
TACAAAAATGAGAGAGGAGCAACCAACAGCATCCATCAGTTAGATCTCAAAGAGCAGGATATGCTTCCATGTAAACAAAGCACAAAACAAGGACTTGCTTCCATGTAAACGAGAACAAAACAAGGACTTGCTTCCCTGTAAACGAGAACAAAAGGGAACATTTAGATGGCTTCATTTAATAACAATGATTTGTTCTTTCATACAAAGAAGATCAGAAAAGAGTAAGGTGAAGAAAAAGGTGGAACATCAGGAACCTTTTTACCCTTCACATTTTAGACTGAGATGGGAAAACTGAACACAATACAATAGATGTCAGTGTTTTTGCAATTGCAGCTGGCACCAGTTGCATAAACTGCAGGTGTTTTTCAACCTCTTGGTGCTGTGGTAGAAATTTCCTTGAAAATGCCCAAACCTTATTTTGTGCATATCATTGTTTAATAATGAATTTAGGGATATGATTTACTGTAACATTCTTTTTTCTAACTTATTAACATGACTGAATGACTTTGCTGAGGTAACTTTGCATTACGTGTAGTCTACACACGGTATTGGTGTCTTTCTGCGGCTAAAATGCAGATTAGGCGATTATATGAGAGCTCATGCATTTCAGTAGGTTGTAGCATACTCTTACAACATACCTTTCTTTTCATTCAATGTTTTATTCGGACAATAATCAGCAGTAAAATGGAAGAGTTGATAGTTAGCGTGTGCTTCGCGCTGACGTTTAAACTCGAGGCGCCAGTTAAAGAGCGCCAAAACGTCATTTATTGTTTGAATTTGGTAATAAACGATTTCCATGCTTGTTTTTATGTAGATATATATATCAATTCCTCACAGTGACATTTACCTATTCGCTCGACGCTTCCGTATTTCACACAAGATCTGCTTCTGTATTGTTCTGTCTTCTATTGAACGAACGGCTTCCAGTTGCTTTGTCGCTGTCAATGTAAACAGGGCTTAAAGGGATAGTTCACAAAAAAAAGAGAAATCTCTGGCTCCATCCAAATATCATATGCACTATACAGAGTAGGTGAAAACCAGTGTGTGAAAAGAATATTCTGGATTCTGGAATGTAGAACCAATGGAGAGTTTACTATGAGGCCACGGGAGAGGAGTTTGGAACGAGGGTAAAAATGACGGTGAGTAAACAATGAGATAATTTTCATTTTTGGGAGAGCAATCACTTTCAGCCTTCCAGCATTAATAACAACACCCTGTCTGGAGATCATATATCAGACAACTGACATTTACTGAGCAGTTTCACTTTAATAATTAAGGTTAAGAGCTGGAAAGGGAAACTCAGGTCGGAGGTCAACTTCTATGTGACTCATTTGAGACTGACCATTCCAGCTCAGCTGGTGCTTTGCAAGACCAGACTTAGCTGTGGCAAACTAGGGCAGGCAACAATGGCGAAAAACATTTCCCAATCCGTCAAGCCCCCAAATCCTTTCAGCCTCAGGGCACCAGGTGTGGAAGTTTGGCCAACACATTGTCAGGGGAGGTGATACATGCTGAATACAAGCCAGGCTCTTGTTTTCTTTTCCCGTTCCCTCTCTCACTTTATTGTTTCCATTTAATTTAGAAATGGGCCTGAGAAAGATTTTGTCAGTCTGCGTTTGACAATATGCTCACCATGACTGAAAATGTGTTTTCACTTCAATTATTCTTGGAAAACTGTATTTCCAGACATAAAGGAAAAAGCAAAGCAGGCTACATAATCGGACTGACAGTGATAAATAAATCAGATATTGAATGACATCACTGGAAGGATTGACATCATTCATGTGGCTTCTGCCAAAAAATGAAGTAATCCTGTCTGGGTGATTAACAGCCTATTATAATCAGAGGCACAGGAACTGTGTGTGACACATCATGAAACTGTATGGTTGGTTTCAGATGTATTTTTTTATTGTAGTTGGGTTATGAGTAGAAACTTGTTTGTACTAAAGAAAAAAACACTATTGCTGCAGGCCAAGCACTACAGGTAACTGCAGCTGTGCTGTTATTCAAAACATCTAGATTACAATGATGATAGCACTTTTCTACAGTGGTTAAATATATTATAAAATAACCTGTTTCAGAACAAATTTAGCTAGTTAGATTGCATATTTTTTGTTGTTAGTGAAAATAATTCCAAGATACCCAAGTTAAAGTAAAACGTTTGCAACAACGTACTCGGTGACAACAAACATGTCTAGTTCATGCCAAAATACAAATGTTGTAAAAAAAGTGTCATCACCCTTAGGACATTCGCATCCAAGAGGTGTTTGTTTCTCTGGAACAGGTTTGGAGAAATGTAGCATTGCATCACTTGTCTGCAAGAAACAAATTCATCATTAAGGCATTTTAACTCAGAATAATGCTTCCTCTAGTGTCTAAGTGTGTCTCCTGTTGTCCTCTCATATCAAAACCCACTAACACATTTATTTAGAACTGTTTCTGTATGTAAACAGTTGTAGATCTGTGCAGACAAGACACTTTTTACATAGTTTTTTTTTTTACTGGAGAAAGCAATATTATGAACAGATTACTCATATTTTAGCTGGAATCAACAGTCTGCTAAATGTCTCCAAGTCTGTTCTGATGAAGTAAGAAACATCTCAAATATACATCGCGAATCGAGAATCACTTTTTAAGACGGTTCTTTGCCCAAGAAGTTCATTGATTGAGTTTTGTGGGGTTTGTAGGTCCTCAGTTGCTACCTGCTTCTTTAGCAATTTAAAATACGTTTTTGGAGCTACATTATAGGCTCTTCATGTTGGTTTCACCACTATCATTGATAACGAACTCAAAAAAAGTTGTGAAACCTAAAAACGTTTACCTATGGCATCAGTCTGAAAAACCTTTTTGTTTCTAAATGGAACTTTTTAATGTTGATGAATGAGTATTGATCTGTCAACATGCTTTTATGGCTAGCTGTAAACTAATCATAGCAACCTGTGACCTCATCTGTAACCTGGCCTGAAATTCTTCTCAGGGTCTTTGGTGACCTGTGGTCACCTTTTATTGACCCAAAATTAGTCACTAAAGTCCAGAAAATAATTACTCAACCCTTTCCTTCCAAACGGTGTGAAGGTTTTGCTTCTACAGAGCACAAAATATTTTGGAGAATCTTGGGGTCCAAATAACATTGGAGCCCATTGAATTCCATTGTGTGAACAAAACCACTGAGTGTTTTCAAAATATATTCTATTGTGGCTCACAACAGAAAATAAAAAGTTTGGAACGTGAGTAAATGATTTTTGGTTGAACAGCCACCAAAGTTAACGCTTGCTACCGTGAACATTTAGCAATAACTAGCATTTGTAAATGCAGTTTCAAGTAGCAACTGAAATTAGTTTGTTTGGCCTACTTTTTCCAGCATAGAAGACATGAAGAGACCTCTGTGTGTTTTCAAGCTAGTCGAACACAGAGATGCTTCAGAATCTTGAGTGTGAGTTTGCAGGGTCTCAGTCACTCAAGCATTGGTGGTGTCGAATGCCAGAGCAGATGTTCCACTGGCTCTGAATCTCAAGCAAGGGACTAAACAAACAGATTTCTTGGAGAGGTCCATGTCTCATAGTCAATAGCACTCTTCTGGGCTCAGGGTCATTCATCATTCGAGCACGCTCTCACATGGGTCAAGAAAGAAAAGTTATTGTCTCCTGGTGTAACAAGGGGCTCATTCTTGCTTCTCTGCCTGCAGAGTGACAGCTCAGCGAAGTATGGAAGATGCTGAGGAGATCGAGAGAAAGGCGACGTCGGGCCCGGGAGGCCTTCCGCAGTCAACAAAGCCTGTCTGGATCTGCCAGTTCCCCTCAGGACAGTGTGAACCCACCTGAGACCAGCCTGTAAGTGTGAACACCATTCTATTCTTTGCACTTCACCTGGTTTTTGTTAGGCTTGTTTTGTTGCCTGGCAGATTTCCTTATGAAGTATGGAAATACAGACTTGCAACATGTCTGGTTCTCATTGCTGCTTTTTCTGGTCAAAGTCTGTCCACTTCAACAGAAGGAGACCGTCTGACGGACATGCAAAGCAACTAGCCACAGTTTGTTTAGTTTTAAGATCAAATAGAAGAGTGTCCATGATAACGTAAAGTAAAAATCTGTTTTAAAATACATGTGCAACATTCTGCGAAATGTACTCTTTATATTAATGTTGGTTTCATTCTCAAGACAAATGCATTTACATTTAATCATTTAGCAGACGCTTCCAAAGCGACTTACAAATGAAAAGAACATGGAATTGAAATGAGTAAATAGAAAAATGTAAAGTAATTTTTTTTGGAGTTACACCACATGACATTTTACAATCTTAAATAACATTTTTCTTGTCATAAAATTTTTAATTATCTGCTTTTTAATAGACTTAATTCACTAGTTATCTTTATTCTAAAAATGTGTTTTTTAGTTTTGAATTGTTTCTTGTATGTTTCTGCACGTTGGTCGCACCACTTGACATTGTTTGGCAGACAAAAGTTTTGTAAAAACGAATACTTCACTGCTTTATTATTATTATTTTTAAAAAAATTATATTAAGTGTTGTCCCAAACTACTTAATAAGGTTTATTTCAAACAACCGTTTTCTTCATTAAATATCTTAGGGCAATTTGAAACTTTTGACTTTTTAAAATTAAAAATTAAATCAGACATTTAAAATATGCTAAAATACATAAATACACAAGCAACTGTATGTATGAATTACAGTTTTAATGTATTTTTGAACACAGATGTGGACGAAAGTTGGGCTTAGTAAAAGGTCAGTTTAGTTTTCTTTCTCTCTCTTTCCTTTTCTCTCAACTAATCCTACACGTGCATATAATGGCACAGCTGTTCTCTCATCATTACCTAATCTCTGAAGAATTTTCAGCAAGCATGCCTTTGGAGCAGGGTTTATATCATATCCCACACCACAGCGCCTTGCTTTTAATCAGAGACACACTATGGACCTCACATCCCACATGTTTTATATGTGTGAAGTTAAACACAGCTCTCTGAGTCAAACTGTTTAAAGTAGAAATAGGTCATCTAGGGCCACTTTGTAATTATCCTTGATCAGAGAAGATTTAAAGGCTCGCTCTTGGCTTATAGACACTTGAATCTTTTTCAAGACTTTTATAGATGGGATCAACATGGAAAGAGGTTTTTAGTAATGCCTTGCAAGAGTTTTCAAACTGGGCTCATACAATAAGCTTGTGTGTGGTAAGTAAGCATTGAGATTTATAACAGTGCAATTTAATTGTATTGACTGATTATTGATGTTCAGTCATTATGCTTTGCTAAAAATCTGCTTAATAATCTTGTGGAATGTGCTTTGCATTCCTTTCCGGCAGCTCCTGGGAAGATGAAATATATTTTAATTCAAGACTTTGAAATGAACAGGGTGAGAGGGGCAGTTGGTGTCAGTAAAAACTCTGTTATCACTATATGAGCTTGAGTGCAGGTGTGTGTGTTTAAACCTTTTGTGAACTCTTTGAATAAATCTCTTACACAAATTTACACTTGCAACAATAGTTTCGAGTTTCCAAGTGTGGGTCAGTGATTTTCATCTAATTTATACAACAATACATTTAAATTGCATTTCAAACACAATGACAAAATGTTTTAATCTGACAAATCAAATCAGTCAGTGGAGTGGAACGTACCAAAAAGCAGAATACAAAACAGGAAATTATGTCATAGAGACGGTCCCCTATCTAATGACTTTATGTAAAGGTCAATACGTCTCTTAAAATTAATAAATTAATAATTTGATCTTTCTTGACAAGGCTAGTTGTAAAGTAGTAAAATGCCATATGGCGTATCTTCCCAAAAAATATACTGATATTTATGAATCAATAATCCAAGCAGTGTTGCCAAGTTTGCGATTTTACTGTGGTATTGCGCTTTACAATGTTGCTGTGGGTTGTTTTTTCAGTCATCCCCGTGCCCTCCCAGAATGGGCTAGTTTTGGCCGTAATTGGGCTAGTTTTGATTAGCAATTGGGCTGGTTTTGTTACGCAGACCTGGCAACCCTGTAACCAAGATAATTCTATTTTACCTTAAACAATACATAGTAAAAAAAAATAGTAGTGAAATTTGTTGTGTACATTTTTTGTTTTTTAGGTTTTAGGCTTACTGTCACTAGAACGGAGTCTTGCACGACATATACAAATTATGTTGTTTATTCACATAAATGATTAGTTATTTTCCTCGTTTTAGTTAAATTGTGGCCATAAATTAAGAATTGCTACCCTTGTTTTTGTTAATTGTGGCCATGTTGTACTAATTTGTTCCCTCATTTTGGAACTGATTTGTACAATGTGGCCACGATCTCCTAAAATGAGGGAAAAAATTAAGAAGTCACGGGAACTAATTTCTAATTTGTGCCCAAGATTTAATTAAAATGAGGGAACAACTAGTAAATTGTGGCCACAATATACAAATTCAATAGACAAATACATATTCTTAAGTTGTGGCCGCTATAAATACATGTACAATAATGTGTTACTTTTAAACCAGCTTTCTGTTTGTTAACCTGTTTGAAATCTGTGCACACTGGATACTGTGCAGTATACGCAACATACTGCTTATTATTATTATTTTGAATATATTATGTGAAATAGTTGGCATTTTGCAACAACATTTATGGCACTTCATCAAAATCTTCTGGTCGCCCTGGCAAACAAAAGAAAACAACCACAAACTAGCACCTGTCAGATCGTCGCACGCACCTCTGTTCACATCTGTTTTGCGAGGAGCATGTTTGAAGTTGGGCTCTGGTGTTAATAGGCTGGCACAGTGACATCAGCGCAAATTTTCTCTCGTCAAAATAACACCGTCACAGGTGTGTGGGCCTAAATATATATTTAATATATTTATATATATATATATATATGATATATATATATATATATAAATCTGGGGCCTAATTTGATTCTAAATTCCATAGATTTCAGCCTATGTCAAAAATGAGGAACAAATCGGGATTTATAAAGGGAAAACCTAACATGTAACTGTTATGCATACAGAAACTAAAGACAACATTGATTGATTGATTGATTAACTTTATTAATCCCAAAAGGAAATTCACATGTCACAGCAGCTCACAAAGAAATAGATAAAAGAGAAGATACTATACAATACGGTATTTCATATAGCCCCCCCTAGTTTCAGGCATCATAGTACACTCTACCCATGTTATTCAAATATATAAACAAAAAATAATACATCAGTCATCTAATATGACATTGATTATATAACCTAATGGCTGTTGGTAAAAATGACTTTTTATATCGTTCCTTATGGCATCGGGGCTGAATTAATCTTGAGCTAAAAGTACTCACACATGCTTGAACTGTTCCATGAAGAGGATGACAATCTTGTTTCATTATACTGACCAATTTATCAGTCATTCTATCCTGTGCAATCACATCAATAGTGGGCAACACGCAACCCACCACAGAACCTGCCTTTTTTATCAGCTTATTGAGTTTATTCTTCTCTTTCTCTAGCAATCCCCCTCCCCAGCAGGTGACAGCATACAAGATCACAGATGATACCACAGAATCATAAAAGGTCTTCAACAGTACCTGACACACGCCAAAGGATCTCAGTCGCCTTAATAAATGAATGCGACTCTGACCCTTCTTATAAACCTGTACTGTATTGTCAGACCAATCAAGCTTGTTATTGAAATATACACCCAGGTACTTATACGACGTGACAATCTCAATTTCTGACTCTTGTATATTCACTGGCACCACTTTGTGAGGATATCTACTAAAATCAACCACAATTTCCTTGGTCTTACTGGCATTAAGTCTAAGACCATTCGTTTCACACCAGTCCACAAAACTCTTTAGAAGCTCCCTGTATTCACTCTCATCATGCTTCTTTATACACCCAACAATTGCAGAATCATCTGAAAATTTCTGTAGATGACAGTTTTTAGAATTGTACTGAAAATCTGAAGTATAAAAAGTAAATAAAAACGGAGCTAAAACCGTTCCTTGAGGAACACCAGTGCTACACATAACTACTTGGGACACACAGTTATGCATCCTTACATACTGTGGTCTATTAGAGAGGTAGTCCATTAACCAACTGACCATACTCTGGTGTAATCCAGCATTTACTAATTTATTCTTGAGTAATACAGGCTGGATAGTGTTGAATGCACTAGAAAAGTCAAAAATATATACTGTATATACATATACCAGGAATACAAATAATTAAACATTAAATACATTAATACATTACATTAATGAATGCGCAAATGAGCAACTGCTTTTTATATTTATTAATTATATACAGTATGATTTTCTTACAGTTTTGTGGATATTCTGTAGATGGATTTGATGTGCTGGTTCACATTGTTTAATAAAGATGCTAAGATTTATAAAGTGGAATGCATTTAGGATTTTCTTTTTGTGCACATGGACGTTTTCTTATTCGTTTACATATTTCTGAAATTGTTATACTGTCAAATTTATAAAACGCACAACTTTATAAAAGCAGTTCATTTTGGAAGGGCATGATTAAGTATATTTGACCTATTTTTCAAATTGAGTTAAAGCTAGTTATATATTTAATTAAATTCTAAAATTATTGTAATTTTAATGGTAAAAAACTGTGACAAATATGATAAAGCGTTAGCAAGTTTCATTACTCTATACAGAGAAAAAAATTATAGATCTAACTGAATATGTAATGTAAAATACTGTAAAAATAAAAAGTCATCTAATAATTTACAGTGAAAAACTTGAATAGACATGCCTTGAATTCTCTGTGACAGCTCAAATTTGATGGTGCATTATTTTTGTGTCATGTGTGTTAATCATGATGGTCTTTGTGCGTATGACTGTTTAGGTCTATATATTAGTCTCAGAACAGAATTTACCTCCAATATAAAAGTTATCCAATTTAATTAATGTGGACCATTTACATTATTTCAGTTGATTAAATATATATTTTTTTTCTATGTTTTTCATTTTTTATCTGTAAAACTTGTAAAAATGTTGCTACAGTTAGGTTAGTTCTGTCAAGCTGTTGAACATTTTTATAGCCATTAAGGAATAAACTACAAATTTTTTTGTTTAAATGCAAGATTCAAATCTTAATTTCCTAATGAGCACCACAGCGCAAATGCACAGAGCAACTGCTAAGTCATGGCTCATGTACGAATTGTATTTTACTTAATGTTATATACTGTAAGGTACATATTGTATTTTTGTTTTTCAGCTATGGAAAGTGAATTCTAACCTAGCAGTTCGTTACTGGTGGATGAGGATGAAGGTTTCAGTGATTGGACCCA